>CM057453.1:272200000-272800000 GCA_016271365.2 Neoceratodus forsteri
TAGTGTTTGAACACTATATAATTGTAGCTTGTGTATGCTTATCAGGATGGAGCGGAAAATTAGACTTTTATCATAATGAGCTCTTGCAGGTTGTATAGATATGAGAGAGAGAGGCAGAGGGAGAAGGAGACGGGGAGAGAGGGAGTGAGAGAAAGGATGGAGAGAGGGATGGATGCACTAAAAACTATTAGATAATAGGTAAAGTGAAACTAGCATCCTGATTGGCTAAAAGAGACTGCCATCCTGGCTGTTATTTCTTAATAACAGCCTGCATCAAAAACAAGTACCAATTTGGAGTGCCCTATTACTACACCTATTCTTGGGCACCCTGAATTCTGACACCGACCACCCACCATTTTTTCCTCGAACACTGAACAATCAGCCTTTCCCAGCACTTTACATGTAACTCATTCCTTCATATTGCCTTCTCATCTGTGTCTGTTCCACATCAACAGATGAGGAAAAGAAATGATTTTCTCAACATGTAATTTTTGTTACTTTCATCCACCTCCCTGAAACTAAAAGCTCAGAACCTTCCTTCCACTTCCAGCTCATAGACAACTTAATTGTCTAATCCGAAACGCGTCAGGTATAATTTGTTTAAATAAACAGTGATTTTTGCTTCAAATCTCCAGTGTTCAAGTCATATGAGATGCTGTGTGCTCATTTTTTTCTGGCTTTCCACTTCAAAACTTTACTGAAGCACCAGGCTCCCGGTGTGAAACCTTTTTGCTTTGGACTAAATATACCTTCTACACCCCTGCAGCAAAATACTCCCAGCTCACTCAGCCTCCATGTAAGTAAAGCTCCTGACCTTCCTTTTGGGTCGTACAAGCTCACGTGCCTGCCCTCAACATTTTCAGCCAAAACAAAGTCACACAGCTTCACCACAGAACTCAAAGGATTTTTTCTTTGCTTTCTTTTTCAACGCATACTACAAAAAAAAAAACAGCACACATCTGAAGGTAAAAAACTCCATTTCATCTTCTACAGATGGAGGCTGGCACTGCACAGAATACCTCACCTATGTGTGGGGCACAGGGATGGCACAACTAAACCCAACAGCATACAAACTGAGGAACTACTTTACAGAATATTTATTTTGCTACACTTTCTATCAGTTTAAAGAGATTTTCTCTGATTATTACTCACTTAAAGGTGATACACCTCACCATTATCTAAGTGTAATAATACCCTCCAGGGTGGATGTTATGGGATATAACAGACCTTCCAGGTGCTATAAGGCCCTCCGCCTGTGGCGTCAGGTCTCATTACGACTGTGGGCGGTCTGTTATATCCCAAAACCACTGACACTGTCAGGTATTATTACTTACTTTTATTACCCAAGTTATAACACAACTGCTTCCCTTTGCCTACAAACTGACTCTTGGTGAGGTACAAGTGCCTGTTATAATTTCAGAAGTGGCCTATCCTCTGTCCGGCCCTGAATAATGTGGATTTTATTTGATGGACCAGAGAAGAGCTGCAGCTAAAGGGAGTGTTAATCTTTGTGGTGCTCCATACCAGCATGTGGAAGCAGCTCCACTCCCTAGAAACACAGAAACACAGATTATGATAGTAGATAAGGACCTAGCCTGCCCATTGTGTTACCTACTGTTTTAAGCTGCAGGTCCCACTACATCAAACAGTGGCCACCTGGATGGAAGAGCATGAATGGCACTCCCTGCCAAAAGTCCTGACCAGACAGACCAGACATGAAGGTCCTGGACACACTACAGAACTCTTTTTGAAAACCATTTTTATAACCAGTTTAGCTAAACCATTTCAGTGCAGCCACACTACTCAGTAACCATTTTTTTTTTGAAATTGTAGTTTTTATCCCCACCTCATCCTGCCAGCCCTGACCCTTTGGGGCTAGTAAGGAGTCATCCTCTTGCCTCCCACTATACCCACTTCTACCTCTGTGTCCCCCATGGAGCCTCGGATTGCCCACCGGGTGGGGATGGGGTGAGGCCCTAACACCCTGAGCTACTCACTGTTTTTCGTCAGTCTAATGGTGGCAGGGCGAGCAGGGGCACATTGCAGGCAGGCATTTCTCCTCTTTTCTCCCACCCCTACAGTGTAAGACCCAGGCGTCAAGGCATTGAGCACCGACGTCATGCTGTGTAATGGCTGCCCATCCCCTATTGTTAGGGGCTTGTAATACGTTGAGCCTCCACTCAGAGTCATACAAGAGCACAGGCTATGGCCTCAACCCCCCCCAGAGTAGGCAAGCTGTCGTAGGATGCTCAAGCCTATCTCCCCCTGGCCGACCCACCAGTGAGCTGAGACCGCTCCTGAACCCGGGTCGCTGGCTTGGAGCGAGGTGTGGCATCCAGTGCCTCAACCCTCAGCGCCTCCGGGACGGGTACTCAGTAACCATTTTTGATAATGGTTTAGTGTGGCCATACTGTTAGTATTAAACCTGTTCTCCTTGTAACTATTTTGTGTTATGTCCAACACACAGAACTGTGCTTCCCTGGATACACTGCAGCTAGAACTGTTTTAGTTAAACCAATACAGCTTAAAACATTTTTACTCCTGGCCAGACCTCTGAGTAAAACCATGCTAGCTCTAAAACATTTAAAAAAATGGATTTAAGACTAGGTATCTAGCAGGTTTTAAAAAATGTTTGTGAAGTGGGCTGGAAAAATGGTAGATGGACCTGAAAAATTAAAAGTGATGCACCTCAGAGTTGGTGCAGTAAAGACCTCGATTAACAAATAGTCCTTCAAAATTCTTATGATCATAAATTCTCCATCAACAAACTAATTTTGGTATACCCCACTAAAACAGGGTAGTTTGTGCCAGGAAACAGAGTAGTTACAGGTCTTGGGGGGGTAGTTTGTTCTTGGTTGGCTGTGAACAAAAAAATCAGGTTATTAAAAATAAAAGTTCATTTTAGTCAATAAAGATGCACCCATCGTGTAGTATCATAACCATCAGACTGGATGTTTTATTTATGCTGGTGTCGTTTTAGAGGACACTGAGTTACTTTTGTGTGAAGGCTGTGGGGACAGCCAGTGAGGTACTGGAGTGCACTGGGAGAGATATCACTGGCAGAAGAAAGGAGGTGGTGATGCCACTGTAGACATCAGTGGTGAGACCCCATCTGGAGTACTGTGCCCAGTTCTGGAGGCCACATCTCTGTAAGGACATAGACAAGGTAAAGACAGTTCAGAGAAGGGCCACAAAAGTGATGCAGTGCCTGCATCAAAAGTCATATGAGAAGAGACTGGAAAACCTCAATATGTATATCCTGGAGAAGAGGGGGGATATTATAGGGACCTTCAGATATCTCAAGGGTATTAATAAGGTACAGGAGGGTAGCATATTTCAGAAAAAGAGATGCAGTAGAACAAGGCATGATGCTGGAAAGGGGTACACTAAGGGGTTACATGAGGAAGTATTTTTTCACAGAAAGGGTGGTAGATGCATGGAACAGCCTTTCTAGTAGAGGTGGTGGGGATGAAGTTGGTGGGGGAATTTAAAAAAAATGCATCAACCTAGCATAGGGGAACCCTAGCAATACGAAAAAAAATAAAGCCAGAGATAAACTAGGGTCTAGGGTCTGTGGTATTTAGAGTATATGCCACAGACTACATGATGCTCATGTCCTGGGGGTGGATGGGAAGGGGGCCTGGACACTGGAGAGGGGATTACTGTGGCATCTCTGTGTACAAATTTGAAATACCTGGCTACATTTCTCTGTGTCTTTGTCAGTGCTGTACATGTTTAAACTGTATATTTATAATGCTGCTCCATAATGCTGAACCGCTGTTTAGTTTGCCAGCCTTTTGTGAAGCTGCTGATTAAGCAGCTCCCTATTCCTGCAAGCAGATTTCAATGATCTAAAATCGGAGTCAGTGATGAGAGCCATTCTCAGCTTAGCACACGCTGACTCCAACCTGAAGAAAAAAGGCTGGCAATCCAAATAGAGTATCAGAATTACTGAGCAGCATTATAAATATACAGTTTAAACATGTACAGTACTGACAAAGACACAGGGAAATCACTGCTTGTTGTTTATAATGTATATTTAACATTTGCAAGCCACAGTAAATCATTTCCTATCTCCTTTAAATGGTTTGGTCTTTTTACTTGAAATTTTCAGGGTTTTGAGGGGATATCCTAGAGATGTGAATTAGCTTGTTTAGGCATTGAAAAATTAATTGGTTGTGGAGATATTGCATGACAAAGTTGACGTTTTCACCATATGATTACATTGCATTGCATTGGTCGTTTTACATGACATTTTCAGGGTTTTGAGGGGATGCCCCACTGATGTCAGTTGTTGTTTATCTGTTGGGGAATTAATTGGTTGCACAGATATTACATGACAAAGTTGTTGTTTTCCACATAGGATTACACTGCGGTCTCTGTGATGTGTTGTGGTGCCGTTATGTTGGGAACAAAGTGAGATGCACACTTTTTGCTGCTGGTGGCTTACATCACCTTTCCGTGATGTATGCCGCTGCAAGAATGTTGTAAACTGCACAGTACCTGTGCAGTGATATTTTTCCTGTAGGTTAAACAGTTCATAAGATTTTTTTTTTCTCATATTTATTCTATTTTTCCCTGCGCACTGCCATCAATACCCATTCCAGTCACCTTACCTTGTTTCCCTGTGGCTGCCATGTGCCATCTACAAATACTCATTGGCTTACCCCCCTTCCTGGGGTGGGGCCACAACACAACGGCCTGCCTGTCAATGACCGAAGAAGGTGTCGGCATTGCTGACATTGCTACCCTGGCTTACCACCCCAGGGTGGCGTTCAGGGCCTGTGGTGGCACCTTGGACTGTAATTCAGTCAGTGGACTGGAACAGCAGCAGAGAGTCATAGAGGCAAGTGCCGGGGCAGCATCATCCTGAACTGCCAGTGCTTTTCTCCCTTTGAGAGGGTGGGGAAATGCAATGATGTCCATTGTCCGCCCTGCCCCAGAATGACTGGACAACCTGGTTACAGCACTACGCCTGGCATCTGCCAGGGGTCTGTCGAGTGCCAGTTATGCTCCCATCCCCCCCCCCAGAGAAGAAGTGCAGTCCATACGATGTTCCATCCTTCACCCCTCGGTCTGACCTCCAGTGACCCAGCTATGCATATGGACAACTTCATGGGAGTGTGGTGGCCCAAAAGGCCCTGCATTCCCATCAATATATGCTGTATAGTTATGCATATGAGAACTTGGTGGGAGCACAGGGCACTATCAATATATGTTTTTTTGGTAGTTATAAGCAGCTTTCTCCAAAAGTAAGGAAATTCTTTGCCAAAAAACTATGTTTAATGCATCATTTAGGGTTAAAGCAGAAAAAATCAGTAAATGAGAACATTAGGATTGCCCCTAACCCTCCCCCACCCGCCATCCTCCACAGACTGACAGAAGATGGGGTGTGTTGTTGGGGTTGTGAGGCCTAAATCTTACCCCATTCTCCTTTACTGCAGCATGTCCACCTGCTTACACATGGAATGGGGTGAAATTTGGGCATCACAACCCCAATGACACACCCCATCGTCTGTCAGTCTGTGGAGGATGGCACATGGGGGGAGTTAGGGGGCAACCTTAATGTTCTCATTTCCTGACTTTTTCTGCTTTAACCCTAAACGATACATTAAATGTAGTTTTTTTTGGAAAGAATATATATATATATCTATATATAGATATATATATATATAATTTCATTGAATTTTGCTGAATGTTTGAAATGCCTTTATTTTATCATGAATCAGACATCTAATGAGCTAGAGACCTAACAGTTGGCATGATTATGTTTGGACATTTTCCCTAATGAAATGACAGATATCATTCAGACAAATTGTTTCAAATATATAGGAACTCAATGTCTGGCATTTTATGTTTGGAAGGGCAGTTTGTCATAATATGTATCCGGTTATACTCTGTCACATGTGAAGCTACAGTAGATATGTGAAAAATTGCATGCATAACCTTATTTTATGTGTCAAAGAACTGACTAAATATGAAAAGATTTTGTTTATAGTAACAGGGGTAAAACTGTTCACTTTGCAATTATTTGTAAAATGTTGTGTAAACTTTCTGAAAATGTGGATGTTTGCAAAGTCTCTGCTATTACCTGTATAGAGCTGGCATTTATCATGTATGCCCAATGTGACTGTATCCTAGAATGTAACAAAACTGGAAGAAACTTGGTTTAGTAGTGTTAAAGTTACACTGAAAATTACCAATAATTAATGTTTTCAGCATTTTCGCAAATACTGTGTTTGTGGTAGCATAACAGGTTACACCTCCAGAATTCCACTTGCAGAATTTGCATTTGCGGAATTTAAGATGCCCAAAACCTATATCACTATAGCACCTTATCTGACAAGCTATGCTATGCTGTCTGCAGTCCTGTAGTTCCTTTCGGGGTGACCGTCTTGTCCACTTCCCTTTTTCAGTTTTAGCTTAACTATAGAGACTGCGTGAAACTGCTGAGTCCATGATTTCCTCCTTTTATTTCACATTGGCACATTCCCGAAAAAAAGAGTCACCTACTCCTTTTCCTATCAGACCTACCCCTTGAAAATATCCCAGAATTCCACCTGTGTGCCCTAGACATTTTCTTCCCCCGCTACATCTTTTTTAGTGCCTCCAAGTCCTAGACTTGTATGCATATCAGACTCTCAGGATAATCAATTTTATCGGGTATGATTTATGCAATAAGACATGACTGTGGTGTGTGTTACAGTGGCATAATGGCCTGCGTTGGGTGGGTTGAAGCATGAGATGAAGCTGAGTGCTTCAACCACATGAGAAGGGCCATGGGTCAAGACGCAGCATAAATAAGTGCTGCAGATTAAGCAGCAAAGACAGGCAGTAGTCAGGTAGAGAAGGTAAGGTGATCAAGAGAACAGGAAGCGGGTACATGGATCAGAGAGTAAGAGGTAGCGGTGTAGCCCCCTTCTGAAGTAGGCATGAGAAGGAGGAAGTCAGACTGACATAGGCAGAGAGTTCCAAAAATTTGGGGCATAGTATGAAAAGGCTTGGGATCCCATAGTTGTCATGCATCTAGGAACAAATAATAGGGGCTGATCTCCAGAATGAAGGGGGTAGTGGAGGCTCAGGGGAGTCAACAATAAGGTTAATGAGGAAGGAATCCCAGTTCTAATAATTTTATCAGATATGGCACCAAGGGCATAGGAGTGGCTGGCCTCAGGATGGCCTCTTCATGTCCTCAGAACTTGTGCTATCACAGTGTGCTCAACGGTCAGCTATTTCCTCTCATGCAATGCTTAGCTCTGGATCACGCTCATTTGATCTGCACTGCAGGCAGGCAAGTCACCTTAAATGCTTTACCATAAAGGTCTTCCAATGCACCTCCAACTCTCCTACTATTTTTACTGTGGCGTCCCCCATGAATCCAACCTTATTACTACTGTACTCTCATCAGAATTTCATTTCTCTTCTGTGTCAGTTCAGATGTATGGCTGAACAATATTCATGGATATGGCTTCCACAAAACTAATCATGAAATTCCACAATTTTCATAAAGATTCATGTAATTCAACTTTAATTATTGTTAATATTTTGCATTTTGCACAGCTTAGAATACAGACTTTCTTTAAGTAAGAGATTATTAAAATGGATACACACAGCATCCCTTTTAATGTCTATGAACATGACATCTTGATTGGCTCTGTATTCTCTAGTTTTAAACTGACATGGAGTATAAGTTTGCAGTTTTCATAATTGCAAAATTTAATTTAAACATTTCTGAAAGTTTGGCTATGTATTACTCGACCCCTTTTTTTTCCACTTTCTTTTTATCCCACCCTACTACCCACTCACCCCCCTCCTTCAGACTTGATCACCCCCGGCGAGTCTACCACAGAGTCTGCCCCTAGAGTGTCAGCCTTCCTCCCCCTTACCTTCCTCCTTCTGAAGCACCTGCACACATTGGGGTCTGCCCATGGTAGTTGGTCTGGGATTAGGTCAGTCATCATCTTGGGGTAGAGCGGGTTTTTTTCCACATTTTCTCCCTCTCTTAGGTCCAACTACCCCTGAGGATGTTGGCAAGCAGGACTGATGTCCTGGCAGATGATGTGCTGATGCACGTCATTGCCAAGTGCCCACAACGTCCTCCCCTTCCCTGCTCCAAAGAACCACCAGTTCCGCTATACCCATGCTTCCACAGGCACTGGTGCAATGGGTGCTCAAGGCACCACAGGAACCCACCTCTTGAGGAGGAGAGCATCCGTTGGGATGCTTGATCCTCCTCCGCCCCTCTGACTCCCAATGGCCCAAGTCCATTCCTGAACCCAGGTCACCAGCGTGGCACGAGGTGTGGCACCCAGCACCTCAACCCTCAGCACCACTGGGCCAGGCACTCTACCCCTTTTAAAGCTAGAAATGTGAGATAGGTATAATATATCCATGTGGTGAAGTAGTTTAAACTTTTCTTTTAAATTGGGTGAAATTTGGGTAAGTTGTTAAAAACAATTAGATAGAAATACAGCAACTGAAATTTAAATGTTGGCAACATTTTTGGCTGCCTTTAAACTCAAGACCTGAAACTTGTTACACATGCCCATGTTACATGGTTCTTTAAATCTTAAAATGATTGAGAAATCTGGATATGAAATTGTAAAATTAGATAGAAGTAACTGAAAATTAAAGTTTGATGAAATGGTTGGCCACCAGTAATTCAAATCATACTAGGAATCATACTAGGAAATGACAGGAGCTAGAAGGTGGATACCCATGATTGCTCCATGCAATATATTTGAATGTATTTTTAAAAATATCTTAATGTGCCTCTAGAGAGTAATTATCAAGTTTTCATTTAAATTCAATCTTAGTTTAACTAATAATGGGCCCTATGCACTATTGGGCAGAGTGGCTAAGCATGCGTATCTGGGGTGCTCAGCCACTCCACAACCTATGTTCCCCCCATGCGGGTGCACTAAGGGGGGGCATGCAGCACCTATGTGCATGATCCCCTGGCCATGTGAAGACCAACTTTCAGGGGTGGGAAAGGGGTGTGCCAGCACTATGCACCATGCACCAAGGTGCATAGTGCTGGCAATGGGGTGCACAGGAGGCACAGGTTATGTCAGGGAAAACCCTGCCATAGACCCCCTACATGACCCACAAACACAGTGGGAGTCACCTGACAACAGGGTGAGTAGCCCGCCCACACACCAGGGCCACTGTATACATCTGCCCAGTGCCTCCTACCCGACCCAGCACACATTGGACCCCCCCCACACAGGGGCACCGGGCTTGAATGCTGCCCCCACCCTCTGAATGGCACCAACTGCCAACCCCATGCTAATGGCAGGGTACAGTGCCTTCCCCCCACACTGCTGACTGCCATCCCCCCACCCAGTCTCTGTGCACCTCTCCAGTGCTATCATAGGGTCAGCGGCATTGCCTTCTGCACACCACCACAGCCACCATCCCTCAGACATCCATGGAGCATGCTGCCAAAGCACACCCCTCCACATATGGGATCCATTGTGGGTCCTGGTCCAGGCATCTGACTGGATGCCTGGCCAGGTCTGTGACTCCTCCCATGGCCACCCTGCAGAGTCCTGCATACTGGGAGAGGTGGGTATGTGGACAGGTGGTGGTCAGTATTGACTACTGGCCAGTGTGCACCTGTCTGTGGGTGCGCAGCTACACAGGCAGGGTATGCACAGTTTCTGCGTACACCCGCCCACATAGTGCATCGTGCCCAATAATACCAAGAGGTAAACAGTTCCAGACCTTTGCTATTCAGGATGTTAAAACTTATTTTCTTTTATCAGGCCTAAATTTCCTTCCATTAATTTGGAGAGGATGCCCCCGGGTGTCCATATTACCTGTTTTATAATCAATATCCAGTTCCACCATTAATGTAGGGTCTTGCATAGTATCATACATGAGCAAAATATCTCCCCTCATACGTCTTTTTTTCTAGTGACCACAAGTCCAGAGATAACAGACATTCTACATATTTCATGCTAGTATGTCCATTTATGATTTTAGTGAATTTTCTTTGGCTTTTTCCGATGTTATTCCTGCCACCTTTCTTGTATGGGTTCCATACTGGTGAGGTGTGCTCAAGATGGGGCCTAACATATGCTCTATACAATTGAACTTGTATCTCCCTATTCCTAGACACAATATTTCTCTTAATTGTTCAAATTATTTTATTAGCTTTTATTGAAGCATCATAAAATTCATTAGAGAAACTAAGGTGGCTGGTTATTAATATATCCAAGTCCCTTTCATTTGTAATCTCAATTATAGATGTACCATTTATTGTATAATTATGCCCCTGATTGCCTCTACCTAAACAAAGAATTTTGCACTTACTCATATTTAATTGCATTTGCCACTCTGTTACCCAGTTCATTATTTTATTTAAATTAACATTGTATTAACTCAGCATCCAATGGTGTCTTACAGGGCCCACCTATTTTAGTGTCATCAGCATATTTGATGACCCATGAATTAGGTTTAGTTGTTAGATCTGCAATGAAGATTTGAAAAAGAACAGGGCCCAGTTCCGGTCCCTGGGGCACACGACTAGCAACCACACCCTCCTTGTACAAATAGCCATTGACTATTACTCTCTGTCGCCTACCACTCAGCCATTCCATGATTCATTTAACTAAATATGGATCACAATTAAGGCTTTCAAGATTTTTGATTATTGCCCAGTGAGGGGTGAGATCAAATGCTTTGGCAAAATCTAAGTATACAGTATCACAAGGGATGTTTATATCTAATGTTCGGCTGATTTTCTCATAAAAGCGGAGAAGGTCTGTGGTACAGCTTCTCCCTTTTTTGAAACCATGTTGTACAGCATCCCAGTTGCTTAGTTAAAAGGTATTTTATTATGATCTCTAACAGCTTACCAACAATGCTAGTAAGGCTTATAGGTCTGTAGTTTTGCACACTTCCCCTAGCACCCTTCTTGAATATTGGTACAACGTGCGCTATTTCCCAGTCAATGGTACCATGCCTGTGCTGAATGACTCTTAAAAAATAATTTTTAATGATAGGGCAATCAAGTCTGAGGTAGCTTGCAAACATTTTGCTGTGATATTGTCTGGACCTGGTGAGGAGTTAGGTTTTAAATGTTTTATCTTTTCCTTATGTCATTTTCTGGGATGCAGATTTTATTGTTAGGAGGTAGAGAGCTTGTCATGCAAGGATTCGTCCCTATTTTGAATACCTCACAAAGTATTTGTTAAGATGGTGGGCCATCTTGGAGTTATCATTAACACTCATATTGTTAATTATGAGTGGACTGACTTTGTTTTGGGTTTTTTAAAGAATTAATATAGGAATAAAATTCTTTGGGATGTTCTTTATTTGCCCTTTAAGCAATATTGAGTTTGTATGTCCGTTTTGCTTTTTTATTGGCAGTTTTGCATTTCTTTTAAATATCTTTGAAGGCTGCGTTTGCAGCACTTGTTTTATATAGACGTAGTTTTTTACAGTTTTTTGTTGATTAATCTTTTTTATTATTTTATTTAGCCATTTAGGTTTCTTTGAACCAGTTACTATGTTTTAATCTTAGGAATATGTTCCATCACCAGTTTGTTAAGAGTGGTTTTTATTACCGGCCACATTTCTGTGGCATTTTTTTCTCTATGAACACTATTCCTATTTTTGTAAGGCTTTCCAAATTTCTGCAAAATTGGCTTTGTTGTACAAAAGTATTTCGGTGCCCTCAGAAATGGGGAAAAACATATTTTATCTTATATCTTATTATGCTGTGGTCACTACTTCCAAGTGGTGTACCAATAGTAGAATCTTCTGTGTGGATTTCTTCTGTGGTTAGAACCAGATCCAGAATATTATTACCTCTAGTAGGTTCTTTTATATGTTGTGTCAAGTTATTTTTGTAACACTCCTCCAGCAGTAACTTGCTAGCTGTCGAACTTGCAATATTAATTTCCCATTGAATAGCATTCATATTAAAATCACCCATTATTATTATGGCTTTTCCTAATTCCCTAGCTTTTACTATCTCCTCCATCAAATAGGTGGTAATCTCATTGGAGCAATCAGGGGGATGATATATATTTCTTATAATAATTGATGGGAGGACACCTCCAGTAATCTTCACCCACACAGATTCAGTTTTGAAATGTGTTTTTATTTTGTTAGAGATGTTAGTTGACATAATTCTGTTGGTTATATAAGTAGCCACGTCTCCACCTTTCCTATCTGTCCTGTTATGTTTGTACAATGTGTACCCTGCAAAATTATTTCACCAATAATCCAAGTCATCCCTCCACCAAGTTTCTGTGATTACTATGATATCAGTTGTAGTGTTATTTATTATTGTCATTAGCTCATCCATTTTGCCATTCATACTGTGGGCATTTAAGTACAGAATGAATAGATGATGTATTCGAGCTGTATTAGGCATTGACATGAATTTAGTCCTTCCCTGACTAATTTTGGTGTTAGAGTTGCTTTCCGTTCGGCTTGTTCCTTCGTTCCCCTCCCCCCTCTTCAGTGGTTTAAAGTCACATTGATGATTTTGTCGTTGATACAATTTGGTAGAATTTTAGTTCCTTTTTAGATCAAATGGAGCCTGTCTTTTGCGTAGAGTTCTCTTTTTTTTGTGAAAAGTGTCCCATAAATTTATATACTTAATCCCTTACCTGGCACATTTATTCTGTATTCTTATGTTAATACATTCTATTGTGTGGTTCTTTTCAGGATGACCTTTAAGGATAAGAAGGATACAGGAGATTATATCCCTTTTCTCCTTTTTTTTTGATGAAGAGTGCAGTTTCCATAATTTCGTCGGCAATGTCCTTTTCATTATCCTTACCTATATTATTTATACCTGCATGTATTATTATAGTTTGGCCATCTCCATCAGTGCTCATTACATTAGGCAATATTGTTCTAACGTATTTTACCTTACAGCCGGGTAGGCAACTGACCTCTCTGTTTATTTTATAATTTCCACAAATTGTGGTGTCATATGTCTTAAGTATAGAGTCACATATGACATTTTTTGTATTGAGGTCTTGTTCCACTGTTTGCTGTTCATTAACCAGAACATCGTACCTATTGCTTAATGGTAACTGAGTGTTATAGAATGCCCTTCTACATTTTCTGTGGGATTGCTTTAGACCTTATACCATACTTCCCCTTCTGGATTACCCCCACTAGTACTAGGGATAGGGGAACCATTTTCTGTCACTGGTACATGGTTACTAGAGAGGTTTCTTTTTCTCTTATCTTTTGTGGTAGAATTTATTGACTGCATATGTTTAAATTCCAGGACCTTTACTTTTTCTTTCAGAGAGTTAAGCTCTTTTATCAAGTGCCCCATTTCCATGCATTTGGAGCAAATAAAACCATCAGTGCTTTTATCTCCTACTTTTGTTGTATACATAAAACAATTAATACATTTAATTGTGGTACCTTCATTACACAAAATTGTAAGAAAGTTGTCAGAGGGTTTGTATTCAGGCTCCATTTTGTTTGTAATCATTTTTCTCCTTTCAGACCTATGTGATTTTGGCTAAAGCAACCAGGGTGATCTGCTTCCCTACTCTTATGTTTATCTATAGACAGAGTCAGCCTTTAGTGTCCCTGTGTATATTATGTAGTAACTATTTTTAAACTTACAACTGGTAAATAGATTTGTTCTTCCTTCCCTTCCTTTCACACAGGATATACCTGACATGCCCAAAACACACATGTTGCGGTGCTCATCTCCACACGCAGTGATAACCGTACCTTACGCCACTCACAGAGGGGCAACTATTAAGGTTACCATGACCCAGCACTTCTCCCAGGGGTCACAGTAAACCTTATACAAAAACAGCCAATATATTGCAATTAAATTGCTCCCTTACCCCTGTGTGGGGTGTACAATATACAACAAGATGGGCTATAAGCCTGCAGATGGAGATAACGATTTAGTTAGTTGTTTTGTAGTTTGTGGAGCTCACCACAAACTAAAATTGCAGTCCCTTCCTGTTTCCTCCTTCCTGCCTACAGCTTGGAACTCATAGCTCAATCTAAGTAGACCACAATGCGTGTAAAAACATAAAATAAAAACTGTTTTGCCACGAAGCTGTGCCTGTCCCACAGTATGGGAGCTCTCTCACAGGTCAGCAGTGCCTCAGCTAATATGCCCCACTCGAAGAAGGGTGACTATTTAAGGTTACCATGACCTGAAAGTCCTCCCAGGGGACATGGTAAACCTTATACAAAAACAGCCAATATATTGCATTAAAAATTGTTCCCTTACCCCTGCGTGGGGTGTGCAATATACAACAAGATGGGCTACAAGCCCTCAGATGAAGATAAAGACTTAGTTAGTTGTTTTGTGGTTCATGGGGCTCACCACAAATTACAATTGTCATCTCTTCCTGTTTCCTCCTTCCAGCCTACAGCTTAGGACTCGTACCTCAATCTAACAAGACCACAATGCATACAAAAATATAAAATAAAAACTGGTTTGCCACAAAGTTGGTGCCTGTTACACAGTATGAGAACTGTCTCACCAGTCAGCAATGCCTCCGCTAATATGCCCCACTCACAGAAGGGTGACTATTTAAGGTTACCATGACCTAGAGGTCCTCCCAGGGGTCGTGGTAAACCTTATACAAAATCAGCCAATATATTGCACTAAAATCATTCCCATAATCCCTGCATGGGGTATACAATGTACAACAAGACTGGCTACAAGCCCGCAGATGGAGATAAAGATTTAGTTCATTGTTTTGTAGTTCATGGGGCTCACCATGAACTAAAATTGCCGTCCCTTCCTGTTTACTCCTTCCTGCCTACAGTTTGGGACCTGTAGCTCAACCTACAGTACGTGGACCACAATGCGTTTAAAAAAATGTAAAATAAAAACTGGTTTGCCACAAAGCTGGTGCCTGCCCCACAGTATGGGAGCTGTCTCACAGGTCAGCAATGCCTCAGCTAATATCTCTTTAAGGAGAAATGTCTAAAACTTATTTCACTTACACACATGGGATGGATTTGAGTAACTGCCATATGTGGTTATATTTTGAAGAGTACTTTTAAAATCAGACCAACATAACTGAAATTTAAATTTTGGCAATATTTTACAGACTTTTCAAAGAAATTCCACAACATTTCATGGAACCAGAATACTAATTCAGCCTGAATTCAACCCGCTGAATTTTACATTATGCACAGATATGTAAAGTAATCAGTATATCATATTTTACTTTCTCACCATTTATCAGTATACAGTGATAATCAATATATGCTGTTCTGACATCTTTCATGTATTGATATATAGAGAGTATACAATGGGCTGACTCAAAATACTGTATAACACCTTAAATTCAAGCCCATTAAATTTAGCGTTACAAGCACACCAGACATATTCATTCCATCTTATTTTCACTGGTGGAACACTATTGCTGCTATTGTGTAGTGATCCACCTAATATTCACTGTCATTTTATTTTGATGATAATATGAAACTAGCGAATATAGTGAAAATAAAAACACAGTAAATATTTCCTGTTATACAGTATGCAATTTATCTGTAAGTATGAGGGGGGCAGGCCCATATCTTACATATGGCAGAGCCACACATGAGTTATGAATGTCCTGCCCAGTCCCAAGTGTTGATACACTGCCTATTTTGAGTAAGGCTACTGTATATTCATGACCAACAACAGTGGTTTACAAGGAATAGCGTTTAAATCTATAATTTGTTTCAAGATTGTGCTGATGTTCTTTGATGTTGTCAGCTGGGATTAGTACTGTGCTAAGCATTGTGTTGCCATCAGCACTGTTAAAGCTGCACTCTGATTAGTTTAGTATTCTGTTTTGATGACAGTAATCTTAAAAATATCCATTGTGACAACAGTAACAACATAATGTTGATATATTGCTTTTACTGATGTCACTAGCTAAGATATATTTTTATCTTGTTAAGTTTACTCCCACTCCTGTTGTGTATCTGAATGAGCCAACAGTTACCTTGAGTAACCTCAGGAGTGGTGAAGTGTAGTTGAGTCACAAGTGGTGGTTCCCAAGGTCACGCTCAGTGAGTTCAGATAAATCCATTATTCAACAGTGGGTCATTACCAGGGCCACTGGAAAATCACAGCCACCATTTAATGGTGGAATGCGTGATTTTCGGTCACCTCTGCTGCAAATAGTGGCCCCCTCAAAATCTCCTGCAAGAATGTACCTTTTTGGTGCTTCTTTGAGCACTGTGCTACCAATTCTGATCCCCACTGCAGTCCCAATCTGCTTTGCTCCCCAGTTGTTTCCCCAATTTGCTCTGTGCTCTGCTTCATGCTGCTGGGTTCTGACTCCCTACTAATTAAAGCACTGAGGGGCTGCATGTTCGATTTGGCATGTGATGTGATACTGATGTCATTTTATGTGTGTCACACTCCACTAGCAGCCAAACTTTATGTTTTTATTTTTGGCACCATTTTTAAATGCTCTGTGCTCCCTCAGGCCCACCAAACCAATTTAAATGCAAGCGGACAGGAGAGCGGTACACAGAGCTCAGAGTTTGAACCTTCATGCGTCTTTCTGATCGAACGTCTGCTTAGCACACCTTGCGCTTCCTGTGTGAGTTGATCCAATGGCTTCCTGAGCCCACCCTGCCCAGCCTGAGTGATTGGATGGCTTGCTCAGCTCACCTTGCCCTGGCTGAGTTACTGGATGACTTGCTGAGCCCACCTTGTGCTGCTTGAGATACTGGATGGCTTCCTGAACCCATCATATTCTACCTGAATGACCCGATGGCTTCCTGAACCCACTTTGTTCTGCTTGAGTGACCTCACAGCCTTGGAAGTCCAGACCCAACCTGACCTGATTTCCATCATACGGCACTGTGTTTTGGACTTCCAGAAGGATGAGAGGGACAGGTTCCTTTGGCACCAATGCTGTTTACTGCTGGCATACATCTATTCAAAAAAGAGCTGCAATCTTTGCCAGTAGTGGGCCCCTCCACCAGCCTGCTTTCACCAGATCCTGCTGTCATCTTCACAAACTGACAGGTATGTTATTGAGGTGATGCAAATATAAAAATGTTGTAATGCTAGTTGTAAGGGGATGATGAAAGCCCTGGAGGGTCTGGAAAGTAGGCTAAAAATGTTACTGTATTTGTCTCTGGGTGAGGGTGGGAGCCCCAGAGGGTTCAGGCAAGGGGTGCAGGTGATGTAAAAAAAAATCTGAATTGGTCTTGAAGGGAGGGTGGGAGCTCCAGACGGTCTAAGTGAGGGGTGCAGGTGGTGAAAAAATCTGTATTGCTCTCAGAGGGAGAGTGGGAACTCCGCAGGGTCCAGGAGATGGCTGCTGGTAGCATAAACAAATCCATGCTGGTCTTGGGAGGATAGGAGCCCCAGAAGGTCCAGGCAAGGGACACATTTGGTGTATAAAAATCTGTACTGGTCTCAGAGGGAGTGTGGGAGTCCCAGATGGTCCAAGCAAGGAATTCAGGTGGTTTAAAAAAATCCAAATTGGTCTTGGAGGAAGGGTGGAAACCCAAGAGGATCCAGGCAAGGGGTGCAGATGGTGTACAAAAAACTGTATTGATCTTGGAGGGAGGCTGGGAGCTCCAGAGGGTCCAGGAGAGGGATGTAGTGGTGTAAAAAAAAAGGTATCACGTTATTTCAGCGCAAACAACTGAGTGCGAACATTTCAGTGTAAACAATTAAGCTAAACGACCTCTGTCGCAAACAATATAGCAGCACATAGCAAATTCAGCACATTTGGCACTTTCAGTGGTTTCATACTGAGATACCTTAATGTGCAAAAACTAATTTAACAGTTTCAGCGCTTTCATACTGATATAAATGGTGTTCTTATCTTACTACTGCTTCCATTGTGTTGATTACTGATGATATCACTCGGGGGTCACAGTTCAGAAGATGTGTAGACGACGTGGGACGCTTCATCTTTTTGGGGGTGGCTTAGTTCATTTTTTTTTTTTTTTTAATTAAAAGGTCAATCTTTATTATGTCAAATATAATAAAACCAAAGGCAGAATCAAAGTAAATCATTTGTTGATCACATCCAAGTCAAAGTCACCAGTATTAAACTTACAACTGAAAGTTATGGGCAATGCCCCTTGGATAGTCAGAGTAGTCATTTGTTCCATAAGCTGCAACCACAGCAGCGATTCTTTTTGCTGTGCCGCTATACTTTTTTCTCGGAGCTGGTGAATCCATCCCTGCGAGGTGCTGTTCTATTTTCAGCTCATTTCTTTTTGTTCAAAGTTAAGGGCCTTCATTTGCTTCCATATTGTTGGGTGGCTGGCACTTAATAAACTGTTAAATCCTCTATGCCAGACCTCAACAGCATTTATTGTTCTTGGCAATCCTTCTTGCACTGCATCATAGCAGTTCCAAAAATCGATGGCAAAATGTGGCCTGTGATGACCACGACGAGCAACTCTCCCCCCGATCCATGTGTCCTCAAAATAGTCAACCGGGGGGCCAGTTGGTCATCATTTGTCGTATAAAAATCTGTTGACCTCAGGTGTTCGAATGCAATTATTGCATCTGCAGGAGGAACGTACGTTAATGCTGGTAGCATCCTAATTTGCAGTGCAAAATCCACATCCTGTGTATTGTTTTTGACAAGATCAGGATGCTCTTGCTCCTTGCACCAGATTGCTTGTCAAAGATGAAAAAAGCAGCCATGTTTGACAGCAGTAGGAAATTCAGTAGCAAATGCTTTTGTCGCAGCTAACTCAAAATATGTCATAATGCTCTGTGGAGCAAGTTCTGGGCACAATATTTTCAGTTGTGCAAGAACCCTGGCACAGCTGGTAAATATTCTGTTGGCCATTAGCAAAAAAAACAGATGATATTACTGCAGTAAATCTCACATCATGTATGGTGCACAATTGGGAAAATAATGTTGGAGTAGCTTTAAAAGTTCCATCTGCATACCAGTGCAGTGAACTTTTCATGTATTGTAACTTTTGCCTCACTGTCATTTGCTCTAGAATCATGTTGAAGAAAAAGATTGCCATGCTCAGATTTACAGTACTCAGCAGGAATCAATAGCTCACTGAGGGTTGAGGGCTGGCTAGGAGCAAATGCAGCTGTTTGCAGTGCTCTTTGGGTGGTTCTTTTAAGATTGGAAACAAGAAGGAAGCTTGTTACTAAGAGACTGGCTGATGTCACTAGTGGCAATGGCGACTACCTGCTGAGTAGTCTCCTGAGAGCTTGTGGCCTTCTCTATCATGTCATTGACAACTTTGTGAACCTCTGCGTCTGCGGGGTTCGGCATGTGATTGTGTACCTTGATGAATTTAAGAACGGCATCAGATTCTGTGTGTAGCCATGCACGACACTTAAATGTATCATATTGTATGCATTTCCAGTACTCTTTCATACCATTTTTGCACTCCTTCCTATAGAGGTATCCATCATGACTGAGGAGAGGCTGCCCTCTGATGCTCAGAACGAAATGAAGCAGCATGTTTGCTGTATGTAGGGAGCCGAGCAGAACATAGATTCTTTTATTGCAGGTAATTAGCATACAGTGACAGGAAATTTGATTGGAGTACTACAGACATGTGCTATTACTTAATAAATGATCTGCGCTGAGACTTAGAAGCATTGAAAAGGGCTTGTGTTGAAAATGATCGCACGGTAATGTACACGTGGTAAATGACTGCGCTGAATGTTTTTGCGTGAAAATGACATGGAACCAAAAAAAAATAGTGGCGGGTCTGTGAAGGAGGGAGAAAAGAGACATAAAATGTACTGTTCAGTCAAAAATGCGTTGTGTTTTAAATGTACATGTCAAACTGAGATGGAGAGTGGAGGGGCGGGCCTGGCTGACTGGCATACATGTTGGAAATAATTGTTCTGGCTTCTGATGAGGGAGCAAGTTGGGGCGGGTGACTAGAATGTCACAGAACAATGTTTTCTAACATGTATAACAGTTAACTGGGCCCATCCCTCACTCCCATGGTATGTCCATGCCTCGCTGCTGTGGTTCCTCATTGATGGAGAGGAGGGGTGAGCCTGGCTGACTGGCACAACATAGTGGAAAAAAATTGTTCCATTTCCATGGCGAGGGGTGGGTGGCATCCAAAATGGCACTGAACAATGTTTTCTAACATATATAACAGTCGACTGGGACCATCCCTCACTCCTGTGGTATGTCCATGCCTTGCTGCTGTGGTTCCTCGATGATGGAGAATAGAAGGGCAGGCCTGCCTCACTGGCAAACATGTTGTAAATAATTGTTCTGGTTTCTGATGAGGGAGCAGGGTGGGGCGGTCAACCTGAGTGGCACAGAACTATTATTTTCAACCATGTATGGCAGTTGCCTGGGCCCGTCCCTTGCTCCTGTAGTGTGTCTGTGCCTCACTGC
This sequence comes from Neoceratodus forsteri, assembly GCA_016271365.2. Taxonomy (NCBI): domain Eukaryota; kingdom Metazoa; phylum Chordata; order Ceratodontiformes; family Ceratodontidae; genus Neoceratodus; species Neoceratodus forsteri. Next base: position 272,220,328 of record CM057453.1, read on the forward strand.
TGTGTTTCCTCATTGATGGAGTGGAGGGGTGGGCCAAGCTGACTGGCACACATGGTGGAAAAAATGTTTCTGGCCTCTGGCAAAGGAGGAGGGTAGGCTGGATGACCAGAATGGCACACAACAATTTTCTGCAACCATGTATGGCAGTCACCTGGGTCCTTTCCTTGCTCCCATGGTGTGTCTGTGCCTAGCTGCTGTGGTTCCTCATTGATGGAGAGTCGAGGGGCGAGCTGGGCTGACTGGCAAACTTTTTGAAAATAATTCTTCTGGCTTCTGGTGAGACAGCAAGGTGGGGCAGGCGACCAGAATGGCACAGAACAATGTTTTCTGACATGCATGACAGTCAACTGGGTCCATCCTTCACTCCTGTGGTGTGTCCGTGCCTCAATGTTGTGGTTCCTTGTTGATGGAGAGTGGAGGGGCAGGCCTGGCTGACTGACACACAAGTTGGAAATAATTGTTCTGGATTCTGGTGAGGGAACAAGGTTGGGTAGGTGACCAGAATGGCACAGAACAATGTTTTCTAACATATATGACAGTCAACTGGGTCTGTCCATGGCTCCTGTGGTCTGCTGCTGATGGAACAGGGAGGGTTGGGCCGAGCTGACTGGCACTCATGTTGGATAAAATTGTTCGGGCACCTGGCACAACTTTTTTTTTTTTTTTTTGGCATTTCTGTCAGTTGGCTGGCTTTGTCCAGCACTCCTGTGGTTTGTTGTTGATGGAGGATGGGGTTGGGGCAGGCCAGGCCGACCGGCAATCTTGTTTGATAAAATTGTTCTGCATCAGAACTTCTGACCTCAGACACTGAACAATTTTTTTAACATGTATGGCAGTTAGCTTGGTTGTAACTTACTCCTGTGGTCTGTTGATGGAGAATGTATGTAAGGGCCAAGGCAATCAATATTCACACATGTGCACTCTGCTTCTGGGGTCTATATAGCACCCAGATAAAAAAAATAAAATAAAGGGAGCAAAAAAATAGCAAGAATAAACAAAATTTCTGGAGTCTTAGGTTCCATGGACACTAGGTGAGTCCAACATGGGCAAGCTCCATGGGAGGATAGAGCATTCCAAGGAAAGCTTTCCTCCATTTGTGCAGTGACTATTTCCCAACACTTAATTGTTTTTTATGGTAAATTGTTTTTTAGTTAATGAAACTACACCATGTACACACTGGCACCGCCAAAGCACTTTTGTTTTTTGTGGGAAGAGGTCAAGGATCGCCATGTCTCCTATTTTGTGCGTGCCAACGATCAGGTCAAGTTGTATCCAGAAGATCTTTACGAGGATGGAAGAATGCTGTTTTGCCATGTTTGTGCCTGCACCAACTTCATGTATAAGCATACAGTGGACATGCATATGAAGTTGCAGAAAAATCTGGAGGGAAAAGAAGCAGCAAAGAAAAGCAAGCAAAGTAAGTACTACTCATGCAGACATTTGCATTTTATTTAGTTTTTTTGCAAATTCTGATTTTCTGTGGCACCCCATTCTCCCCTTCCCTGTGGTGAGGCCTGAAGGTGAGGGCTGTCTCCCCCCCCATGCATATAATCCAGTCTGGGGTCTCAATAAGCTGGTGACAGAGTGAGATGAGGGCAGGCAGGCAGGCAGGCCCACATCAGCCTTTCCATTTGCCTCCCGAACAGAGTTTGATGGTGTGGCAAGAGGTAAGGCACATAGCACCTCAGTCTGCCCTCCATGCTTCTGGGCCAGCCTGCAGTTTATTTTTCCATGTAACAATCTTGATTTGTCTTTTTTTCTCCTAAGTACACCCCTACTCCAGCAGTCACTGACTACTTGTGTGGCAGGAGGCAAGGCACACAGTGCCTCGGCCCTCCATGCCACAGAGCTGGGTTGTAGTTTATTTTTCCCTATAAAATAGTGTATCTTGATCTATTTTTCCCCCAAGTGCACCTGTTCATCAGCAGTCACTGACATCTTGTTTCAGCTGAGCAATGGAATCTTTAATGGAATGGAAAGAGTTTGTGCTGGACTTCATTTGCTGGTTAACCCATGTAGACATCCCACTGGAAAAGGCTTCTGGATTTCAAGGCTTCTTAAAGAAATATACAAAGCAAGGCAGTTGTCTTCCTGGGTCAGCACAACTTTGGAGCACATACCTCCAAGAACTTTGGCCAGACCATGAAAGGTCCCTGAAAGAGGCAATTGAAGATCAAGACCTCTTGATTGTTCTGGATGAGACAACAGATGCCTGTGGGCATAGCATGGTGGCTGTTTTGGCCCAACCTTTGCAGAATGTTGTGGAGCTGCTTCTCCTAATTGGTGTTGAATTTTTGGACTGTGTGAACAACACCACTGTGTCCCAAGCACTGCTGAAAGTGTTAAACACCAATGGAGTGAACCTCAATAAGGTCTTTGCCATAGTAACAGACAGTGCAAGTTACACGCATAAGGCTTTTGCAACTGTGCTGTCCTGTGTCTTGCCAAATGCAGTGCATGTCACTTGCATTGCCCACCTTCTCAATTTGGTGTCGGAGGTCTGAGATGACACATTGGAAGACTTGAATACTGTTATTGCCCTGGTTAAGAAACTCTTCTGCCAGAGCCCAATGCGTAGGCATTAGTACTGTGCATTCATGGAAGCAAAGCAGGGAATTTGTACCCAAGATGCCAGTATATGCAGTGCAAACTTGGTGGTGCTCCTGGGTGAATGATGTTCAGTATTTGGCAGAATATTTGCTTATTTAACTGAATTTCTTGAAGATGTGCCATCAGATGCAGCAGCCTTAAAGTGCCTAAAGTGCTTGATAAAAGGCAGAGCAACAGAGCTGGTGACACAATCTACTTTTGTGTCAGAGCATTCTTCTGAACTAGTCAACATTATAGAACAATTATAGTCAAACAGCAAGCCACAGGGTCACTCCATATTTGGAAGGGTACAAAATGTGCACATGTTTTTGGACTTCTGTGCTACAGCAGGGGAGACAGAATATAGAGCAAATATGGTTGAAATGTTGCCCAGATGTCTGGCAAAAGAAAATCAAAACTGTGTCAACCTTTTTCAAAAGCTTATGCTGGACAGCAGTTAAAAGTTGGACCAAATTTTAAAATCTCATTGCTGATTCAGCACATTCATGGCTGCCTGAATCTTTGACCCCAGGCAGCTGCCAACACTGGACAAAGATAAGTCAAAATACACCCAAGAGCTACCAGGTCTTACCATGGTCTCAAACTTTGAGTGGCATGGGTACAGAACTCTTGCACAGTCAATACCCAGTGATGATTTTAATATTGCTGAGTGGTGGGAGGCACAAAGTGATACACTGCCACATCTTGCTGCTGTGGCAAAAAGAAATATATGGCTACCCGTAAGTACAGCAGATGCTGAGCAGACTTTTTCACTGTACTCTGATCTTTTAAAATATAATCAGTGAAGTCTGATAGATGATAATACGAGACTGCTTCTTATGTTGAAGTACAATAAGTTCTAAGGCTAATGTCCATCTAAGTTGGATAACAGTTATTGCTTTTTCTATGTAACATTTGGGGTGGGTGTGGGGGTGATTGTACCATATTGTTACTATAGAGTACTGCTTGGTTTATTAATTCTAAAGTTGACAAAAAAGATGCTACTATTGGTGGTGGTGCTATACTGTTTATCATACTTCTGATTTGACAAAACAATGCTACTATTGGTGGTGAGGGTGGTGGCACTATACTTTTATTGTACAACACTGGTTTATCATACTTCTGATTTGACAAAACAACATTATTGGGAGGGTGGTGGTGGTGGTGGTGGTACTATACTTTGACTGTAGAGTACTGTTTATGCTACTACTGGTGGTGGTGGAGGCTGTGGTATACTTTCACTCTAGCATACTGTTTGTTTTATTATACCTCTGATTTGACAATAATACTATTATAGTGTATATATTGTATATTGTATATATGTTATATCGTCCACTGTTTTTTGATCCGTCAGTTTGTATGTATGTGTGCATGTGTGTTTTTGTTTAAATAAAAACTTACACCTTTTGCTGTCTGTCTTTATATGCATCACCAGGCAATTGAAATGGAAACCCCATATTGTTTCTCACACAGGAAAATTGTGCATACAGCATACCGCAAAATCCCCACAAAAAACATCCAAAGTCCCTCAAACTCCCCACAAAATTTGCTGAAAATTTACATAATTTTCCAGTGGCCCTGGCCATTATGTATCAGATTTAGGCAATATAGGGGTCTGTTTTTTTTTCTATTTTTTTAAAGCTTTAGTTGTGTGGTTTTATTTGTGAATGGGCTTTATTCTTCTGGGTTATGTGACTTTTTTTTATGAATGGGGTTGTGTTAGTGGTTTGTGATTGGCTGGATGTGTGGGGGTTGAATTGTAATTGGCTGATGGTTACATCATGAGGGTTTGGGTATGTTCAAATCATGAACTATTATAGGGTATAATTAGCATGTGGGAAGGCCATAGCATTTTAAAAACATGGCAGCTCTGTTTCACGATTCATGAGAGTTACAGGGTGCGTGTATTTAGTAGCTGGTGTAGTGATTACCAGCAGTTCCTAATTTTTTGCTTTTGTGTTTCAAAATGTTGTCTTCTTTTAAAAAAAAAAATTGCTTGATGACTGGTGATGCTGTCTGTTGGAAGGAGTGGCATGGTGGAGTGTTGGATGAGCAGGAAGTCTGGGGAAGTGGTGATGGGGAAAGTGGGCAGTGGAAAGAATCCTGAAAGAAAAGACTGTAAAAGTTGAGATTGTAAAAAAAAAAAAGTTGAGCTAAATGTCTGTTTTTTTTGTACTTTATGAGGGTTTGCAGTGCTTTGGAGATTAGAGCGGGCGCAGTTTCTGTGTGATGTAGAGGGGAAGTGGAGTCGGGGTTTCAAGCAGCAGCATATTAGTAGCAGTAGTAGTAGTAGTAGTAATATATTTTATTCAAAATATGCCATGAAATGGATTAAACACCATTAAGCGAACTCATTTTCAAAGTGGTCCATATAAACATTCATGCAGTTTCCTTTCTCACTTTCATCATACATAAATAATATATACAAAATAAATTATAAAAATACAAGTAAGTACATCATATGTAAAAAAAACTAACATATTGACAATAATGAACGAGAATTATTTTTTTCAGTTTGGAGAGAAGTACAGTATCCTGTTCATCTTTTTCTTTCAGTTGATGGAGCACAGTCAAAGAAAACATTTTGGAATAGTCAGTGTATTTTGTTAAAAGACTGGGGTTCATCTGAGGTGCTTCTGTGTGGAATAACTACAACGTGCTGTTGTGATAGAGGGGAAGTAGTGCCAGCAGGTGTCTGGGAGTGGGGGGAGGGGGAGATGACCCATCCACTATGTTGATAAATGTGAATGGTGTGTCTACTATGTAGCTAAATAAAATGTATTCAATGGCAGTGTAGATAAACAGATTTATACACCAGCTCCTGTGTCCATGCTTATTGCATAAATAAAAATGTAAGCCAGTTTTTATTTTTGTTTTTAGAAATACAATAACCTATTTCATAATAAACTGTTCTTGCCAAAGCTGAGTCAGACATATTGTCATGAGTAATTTCAGGGCTTTTTGAGGGTTTAGCACCCTGACTGTCACTCAGAGAGCAAGACACAGTACATGAATCTCCTCCATCTTGACTTTCAGAAGCCTGGTTTAAAGATGGCAGCTGCAATTTGGTAACTGTACAAAATATAGTAAGCTTGCCTGCATGCCAGGTTAGATAAGTCCTGCTGCATGTCATCTTTATTGTTTTGTATTGTTTCATATCTGACTTCAATAAGTTGCTTTAAAACAAATATTCTGTATATAATCTAATAACTTTTGGGCCACACTGCTGCCACTTGTCTCATCTAAATTGTTAAAACAATACATAGAGATGTTGGTGAATGTGAGTGTATGGATAAGACCATTGCATCATCCTTATTCTTCTGGATGTACACACCATACTCATTGATCTACAGTATGTATCTGTCAGTTATTCAAAGTACAGGGCACGGGGTCATTATGTCGCAAGACATTATGCCGCATGCATATATTGTGCTGCCAAAACAGCATGATTTATTGCATGCAGCATAAGTATTTTTTATGTGGGGGGGCTCCACCGCTACACCCTCCGTTATGGGGGTCTGTGCCCCTGAACGCCCAACTAAAATATCTAACTCTGGGGGTGCAGCAAATATTGCACAAAGTGTGAAAAAGAGGGAAAAATTTAATGTGTCTGGGACCGGGAATCAAACTCAGTCCCAAACACGCTGCCTGCTTCTCGCCCTGACAGTGGCTCATCCCTTTGAGCCATGGCAGCTGCTCAGCAGAAGCCCATCCCAACAGAGGTAATATCTTTTGCCTCGGACAGTGAGAGGGTGCAGTACTGCGCATAGAACCATTCATGGTATTACACCCTCTCGCTGTCCTATACTGCGCTGTTGCAGTTTCGGGTTTTTTTCATATGTTATTTATTTTTTTTAAACTCTCTTTATACACCGGCACCCAAGGAACTCTCTCCAGCTACCTCCTATGTCCCAGCTCTACCTCCCTGTCCAAAGTCTTGCCATTGCCAGGCCAGTCCAGTGCAGCGAATCCCTCAGCTCTGAGCCCCCCCCAAGTTGGGGGTCTCCTTATGCCCTGGCACTCTATCTATAATCCAAAGAGCTGGGCTGGAGTCAGGAGGAGGGCCCTGGATAGTGAGCCAGACAGCAGGGGTGTGGCTGAGGCATATGAGATGCCTTCACCTATCCCCGAGGCCAGGGATTTTTCCTCATTTACCCCCAGGAGCACAGCCATGCAATGATGTCAGCACAGCTACTCATAGACGTCTGCTGTGATCCTCCCACACTGTTGTTCCCACTCTAGTATTAACCCCAGTCTCCACTGGGGGTCTCTACTGTGCCAAAGGGGCCCTGGATACCTCCCCAGGGAGAGGAGAGGAGAGCAATCCTCTGGATGCTCAATACCCTCCCTCCCCTGCTGCGCTCCGGTGCCCAAGCTCCTTCCTGAATCCGGGTCACCGGTGTGGCATGAGGTGTGGAGTCCAGTGCCTCAAACCTCAGTTCCACTTGGCCAGCACTGTCATACACTATTAAGCATACAACATTTTGACCCGGTAGGAAACTACAGCATAACAGTACAATGAGGGGGCTGATCTCCTCACTGCACTACTGGCAATGCAGAATTTTCAAGTACCTTCTCTCACTGGCACTTTTGCTTAACAGGCCTTTCTTCAAAAAAGAGGTGTGCTCATTTGTATGTTTGCTTCTGCATGTGTGCACAGCAAACATTTTATTACAATGAACTGCATTTCAGAGGTGTGTCACTGTCAGGTCCAGTGCAGCTCAGGCTGCAATGGGCTCGGTAGTGAGAGCCCAATGATCAGCGACACTGATCGTGACACATTTTTCCTTTTTCTTGGTGTGAACTGTGTGTAGCAGAAAGAAGCCAACTGTTTCATTCACAGTTCAGCTGGCTTCTTTCATCTGCATAAACCCATGCATTGAATTGCTGCAAACATCGTGCAATAAAAACCGGCAGCAGCACTGGACATACTGCGCCTTCTATTTCTGCATATGCCTGGATGTCTCTGTACCTGTAGTACACCCCCTCACTCCATTACATCTGTACTACAACCCTCTGATGCCAAAATGCTGATTCCTTCCTCTGAAGCTGCTGACTACCTCCTCCCAGGCCCTGGAACATGTTCAGTAGTGGCTGCAGCACCCTTCTTCTTTACTCTGTCATCCCTGTTGAGGCCTGCCTCTCATCGGAGTATTCACTCATATTTAGTTAAAGATCAATGGCATTGCTTTTTTATTTTTTTCACATTTCTGACTTCTTTTTCCTTCAATGTAATAAAAACATTGATGAAAATAAATGTTTCTGGGTTTTTCTTATTAATTTCACAAGCCAAATATGTTTCTGATGTTTGATTAAAAAGCTACTTCAAATCAACTGACTTTTTTTTCCAGTGCTAGCTCAACAGTGGTTGCCATCTATGTCAGTCAAGAAGTGTAATTCTTGAACAGAAGTGTGTGGTAACCTCGACTGACTGTCTTGAGCCAATGTACTCACCAGAAATTGACTAGCAGAAATCTACACAGAAAGGCATTATGTGCTTTTGTCAATGTTACTTTTTTAGTAAAAATTATTTACATTTAATGAGACACAGTTAGTCGACAAACCCTAATTCAGACTTAAATTATCTGCATGCACAGTTCAAATGATTCACACCCCCCCCCCCAAACCTGGACACACGCTCAGTGTGCATCACAGTATTATAATCATGGCAGTGACTTTCTCACTCTGAGCACATTTGAACCTCATTCTGAAATAAGAGAGATTCTGGCAAGTTGTGTGCTTGATTTTCATCAGCTGACATTGTGAAGCAGCCACACACCCTGATGAAGGGACTTGCCATGAAGTGCTGGGGTTTAGAGCTATGTGCACTACATTTTCTGATTAAAACAGTAAGCACAAGCAAATTTATCTTCTTGATGAACTTTTCCTCATCTTTGTGTGAGTGCTCCTGCTTCTGTGTTTTGTTGACAGTAATTTTTGGAAGATACTGGCTACCTTGACTGTGTGCATGGTTTTGTGTTTCTGTCTCATGAACCTATCTCTCTGACCTTCAGCACAATCCCTCCCTCACAGACCCTACTAAGCCCCAGGGCACATTTGTTCTTGAGCTCAGAACTCAAGCTTAGGCAGAGAGGCTATGCAGCACTAAGGATCCAGAGCCAGCGAATGGGGAAGCAGGAAAGCAAATTAGCTGACAATCAGGAAGAGGGGGGTTTCGACCAATGAGAAGGAGGTGATTGAAGCCAATGGGTGGCGGGCTTTAGCAGCCATTTGTCAGTAGGCCTTTGAACTCTGCTGCTGAAACTGCCAACCCAGACTGCATGAAGCTGCCATCCCACACCGCCTGAATCCATAGACTGAGACCATCTGAACCCACTGACCCTAATCCCCTGAACCCACTATATAGCAAAATCAGCCAGGGACTACTAAGACTATTGGATCACATTAACCACTGACCATGTCTCCTTGTTGAACCAGACTGCTGACTAGAAACTCCTAAACCATCCAGCCCAGATGATCCCCCCTGTTAAATGGAACTCTTCCCTGTTCACTGCTGGTAAGGACATAGCAAATTTCTACAATGCCTGTACATTCCTTAACACATTGACCTACACTAACACATAACAAATTGGTTTATGAGGAGTGTCAGAAGCACAACATGGGGCTACATGGCATTCACAATGAATTAAACAGTGACCTGCCTATGCCAGCCTCCACACAACCCTCAAGCTGCCACAAACTCCCACCACCACCATATGCCATCCCCTACAGTGAAACCCCAGCTAACACCGATTCCCACATCAAGTATGCAAACCCCTTTGAGTGACTGTCCCACAACCTACAAAACATAACAATTTAACTATCAGCTCTCTCTGAGACTGCTGAAGGAATTGGAAGAACTTATGGCAGATCTGCTTCAAGGTTTGTTTATCAAATCCCATAATATTGGGAAGGTACCTGAGGACTCGACCAAGGCAATAGTGGTCCTAACTTTCAATAAGCATTTGTCAGTTCTGAATGTTCGCTTGCTTTTATTTGCTGTGTAGTAGGTATAGATAGCACAGAGCCAAAAATAAATTAATAACAACTGTTATAATACTGAATTTGTCTACATTATCATTGATTTTCAATAAATTTCCCATTGTGTGATTGTGAAATTGTGTCTTCATACATGCAAGGCCCATTACAAATGGAATAATCAAAAGAGTGTAGAGATGTCAAGCCGTATTTTTCAGGCCAACACACTTCTTGTGGTGCTGCAGCATGTGGCCTTGTTAGACTATGACGCACATGTCAACTCCTTGTGAGGAAAGGCTCCACAGCCCATCACAAGGTGTTCCCTATGGCACATGGCACTGCACAATACTTTCCTAGGCTTGGAGCAGTGGTGTACAACAGCGATGATGGCCACCATCCTCATGCTTCAAGATGGCTCCCTGACCTCATCCCCGAACTTTAGTCACTGGCACAGGGACGCACCCCACTACCTGTTGGCCCAATGGCTGACAATGTACGCAACATTTCTTAATAATGTTTTTGACATTTTGACCTCACATTTTGAACAGTCTTCATATGATTCCTCCATCTCAGCATGACAGGTGTCATTTATAAAATATTGCAGGAAATGTTATTTTGTGGCACAAGTACAAAAACACATTTTAGCAAGGATTTTTAAAATGACAACAGTCCTGTTTATGAGGTGGCATGAAAAAATTGCTATGTTGAAAATGTCATTTTGATTTTTTTCTCTTTATTTTTATACTTGATAGCCGATGAGCAAAATGCCCATTTTTAACAAGCGACAAGTACAAGAATATAAATAATAAAAAACAATAAATGCAATACACAAACGTAACATATAGAATACAATACACACAATTGAACTTTAAAATCAGGTGCATTCATTCTTTAAAATGAGCCATTGTTTTAATCTGATTTTAAAGGATTTGATCATTGTACAATTACTTTCATCAGGTAGGGAACTGTAAAAAATTGAAGCCCTAAATAATACTTATTTTTGTATTATTGATTTTTGGAATATTGTAATTTTAAAAACATACTTGCTTTGTGACCTAGTTCCCTGGTTACTGATGGCCCTAGGGAACAGTGACATAACTGTTTGTGGAAGCAAACAAATACTTCCCTTATGGAACACAGTACCCAATCTTAAGTTGCACCTATTTTTGTGAGCCAGCCTGCTGGCACAGTGGTTGGATTTCCGCTTGCGACGACGGCGACCTGGGTTCGGGAACAGACACGGGTTGCTGGAGGGCCGGCCGGGGGAGAAGAATAGAGCATCCTATGAACTGCTCTCCTTCTCCGGGGAGGGTGGGGAAGTGCCTGGTATGAGACAGATCCCTGGCGGAGGCTGGGAGTCATGCAGCTACCGGCACTCATTCATAATGGAGGTGGGGTGGACGCTGGACATCACTGCACGTCCCTGGAGGAAAAAAAAGAAAATGGAGGGGTGGGTCCTCCATCTACATGAAGCTCTCCCCAGGCTTCAATTAGCCACCATCGCTGCACTCCCAACTAGTTACTGGTTCTGTGGCACTGGAATTAGGGGAACCAGTGCCGTGGCCCGGCCCTCCAGGGGGCAAGCCGGGGGGTGACTGGGAGTATGAGGGAAATTATGTTTGGAGGGAGCATGGGGGCAATAACAAGGGAAGAACCTGATGGAGGATATGCCGGGAAAAAGATGATAAAATAAAAAAAAAAGAAAGTTGTATCTCTTTTTAAATGAAAGGCAACCTACTATTTTATATAAAGTACAATGATGAGTTCTCCTCGGGAGATCAGTGATAAATCGGAGAATAATATTATATGTTACTTTTAATTTAATCAAACCTCTGTCACTAGTTGCAGAATAAACAAATAATCCAGTACGTTAAGCAGTAGACTATGTGTTAACAGTCTTCAAGATTCAGGTACAAGAAAAGTATGTATTATAGATGGAAAACCCAATCTCTGATTAGCCAAACTTACAACATACTTAACATGGGATTCAAATGAAAGATTACTCTCTAATATAATCCCTAAATATTTAAAGCTATCTACAGTTTCAATAGGTTCACCCTAAAGATCAACTATAGTAGAGTTAAGTTTTCTATTATATCTTGGACATGTAGAAATCATGGGCCTGATTCCAAAAGGGGTTACGCATGTCGCAAGGTGACTTGCACCAAACCCTACAGTGCAAATCATATCTTGCTACTTGCATTACGCCTTTTGTTATTCCCAGATGCAGCCTGTGCCATGGCTCTTGTAGCCTGTGTTCAAGGTGCCTTCCACTGGCTGAAGCCCCTATGGCATGGCAGAAGGGGGCTATGGCAGCGAATGTGCCCTATTCCAAAAGGGCAGCTTCTGTAACCTGCCTGTGCCATTCCAGGTCCCAATACAGCACTGTGAAGTTAGACCAGCACTTACCCGGTCTAAGGGGCATCCGTTCTGGCAGATCAATGGATGCCCCCCCAGCAGTGCTGCGAAACAGACATTGCCATGCCAGATGGACCCCCCAGCACAGCGATGCCCTCCATTCCCCACAATTCAGGGTGCCACCTGGGTCCTTATTGCACTGCACCCTGCCTTGCACCTGTGCCACCCAGCCTACCCTCCCCAAGACCTCCAGGGGATTGTGGGCTTGTTATGGGGTGGGCGGCCCAGGGGGACTCTTCATTGCAGTCTGCGGCTTGCAGCACCCTGGTCTATTGTGCCAGTCCCGTGGCACAACCCTGCAGTTGCCACAAGTCACAGGACAAAAGTGCCAGGGACCCTGCCTGTTCTGGAATAGAGTGGTGGGTCCCTGGCATAGCGCCGCATGTTGCAACCCGCATACGCCTGCGGGTTGTGCCATGCATCTTGGAATCGTGCCCCATGGCTTTAGTTTTTTCAGCATTCAGAAGCATACTTTTAGACAAAAGCTACTCCTGGAAACATTCAAAATCTTTGTGTACAGCACCCAGTACATTCCCAAGAACAGCCCCAGTACTAAAGATAACTGATCATCTGAATACAAAATTAACAGGAAGTAGATTCAGGAGAGATGTGAGGAAGTAAAACTTTACAGAAAGGGTGGTGGAATCTTGGAAAAGTCTGTCAGCTGAGGTGGTGGATGAGAAAACAGTCAGGGGATTCAAGCAGGACTGGGACATAATGAAGGAAATAGTGGGTAACGGGGGTGACAGGACCAAGGAGAAGAACAGAAAGAGGATGGGGAGGGTTAGTACCATGGAGTAACAGTAGGTTCCATGGATTGTAGGGAACTTGGTCAGACTGGATGGACCTTTGGTCTTTTTCTGCTGTCGTTGTCTATACCGTATTTCTATGTAAAATTATCTCTGATTTTTACAAGATTTGGAGGCAGAATTCATGAGCAATGAAAATAAAAGAGGAACCAATACTGAGCCCTGTGATACCCCAAATTTAATCAACTGAGCTTCTGAGATAATTCCAGCAATCTGTGTGTTATGCACCCTATCCCTAAGATAGTAAGTGTAACCCTCTACTGGCCCTTTATTTAATCAGTAGGCACACTTCCCATACTTTTTCTGTCTAGGGGAAAAGAGAGGGGGGGGGGTACAAAGCAGTTGCAACAGAAACACAAAGTGTGTACAAGAAACAAACAGACCTATACCAAAACCCAGGTCTTGAGGAGAGAATTTTTGCTGAGGGCTATGCAAGGTTTGTTACTTCTGACAGGAGTACCCAGTAAATCCACACAGAAGGCAGAAACTAGATTGTCTATACCTGGTTGGCATTCTAGAGTGTGGCTTTATTCTGAACAAAGTTGGAACACAAAAGCAAAGATGGACCCCCAAGGATTTACACTTCCAAGCACTAGACAATGCAGGACACATCTGTAGAAAACAAACACTCGAACTTCCCATATAGCATAGGATTAGACATCTAGAAATGTTGTACTAGCCACGATGAAAACACACAAAATTCTCCTGGAAGTGGCACTAGGTCATAACTTAGAACAGTTCCCATATGGCATAGGATTTGCAGAAGGAAATTGTGGCACACTGGCCATGATAGAGTACACTAGGGCTCAAATCTAGCAAAACCCACATACAAGGGGTAAACTTCGTGTTCAGGCAATGGCCACGTGCACTGAAAGAACAGGCGCTCTTACAGAACCCGAAGTGCTGAACTGGTCACTCCAGATGGGTAGCTGACCACATTTTGCTTTCTTGTCCATACCCAGCCATTCTTTCAGAGTTATACCTTGGCAAAGTACTGAACTATAGAAATTACGCTTTCTTAAAATGTTAAGCACAGTTTAACATCAGAAACACCACAAGGATGTAAAGTTAAAGTTCTGAACCTTTTGCCTAGTCACATATGGGAGATCCACTGTTGTCAGCAAACTTTAGCACAATCTTCTTGAGAAAAGTCTCACAGAAATGGATGAATGGGTCCCTTTATCAGAGTGTCACCCCACAGAAAACAAATCAGGTACATATACTGGATAACTCTCAGACAGAATCTACTCAGTTTGTGCACCAAAAAAAGCTTCAAAATGTTCTAGGTTGGATCAGTGGATTGTCCCTCAAAACCTCTGCAGTCCCCCTCATCCCACTGGAAATGAGGGCATCAGGAAATCCTGGAGATGGTTTCCACCACTTCACAAGTCAGGCAAAAGATGTCCTTAGACTAGATAGAGAAATACAGATCCTCCTCCCTCCTCCAGCTGCTCACTCACTCTCTGAGCTGCTACTGTAACTCATTCCAGCTCGAACTGAACTACAGACTAACTGAAAATTCTAAAGCTCCCCACACTCACAACAAGCTGTGGTTTATATTGCTGTGAGAGTTCTAAATGACATCACCTCTCTGCACTCAGCTGAGACCAAGTAAACAGAGAGGGAGCAGGTGAAAATCCATTTTAACTAGATATTCACCAGCTGCCTTCAGTACCTAACACTGACACTGATGGGATTCCAGCAACCCCAGGGAATGGGGCATTACATTAGAAAAACACTTCATTACATCACTGGAGAAGTAGAATTCTGAAAGGGTATCAAGGATCAGACCATGATCAAAAATGTCAAAGGCCTTGTTGAGGTCCAAAAAATACCACTGTCGCACAGTGCCATTTATTTAAGGCACTCCACACATAGCTTGTGAACCTCCTCAAGACTGTCTTAGTATTATGATTGATTCTGAATCCATGTTGTGAATAAGTGAGTCAATTATACTGGTCCAGATACCTCATAATCTGATCAAAAATAATTCCTTCTAATATATTTGAAAGAGTGGCCAAAAGTGAAATTGGTTGGTAATTAGAAACATTTTCCTTGTTACCCTATTTGTGTATGGGTTTAATAATTGCCTATTTCCAAAGCTTGGGAAATCCCCATAACATAATGAACAGTTACAAATAAAAACAAATGGGGAAGCACATTCTGAGATACCCAATGTTAGAAGCCTAAAATCAATGTTATCTGGGCCAATCATATATTTCACTGCATATTCCTGTACCAATTCCGGTGTGACACTTCAAAAATAAAATTCTGAGTAATCCGTATTGTTATTTTCTTTTTTAGAAGCCAATTCCTTACTAATAGACTGGGCCCTGAACCTATTCAAATCTCTAAAAGAGTTAAACGTTTTGGCTACAGTATTCGGTTTACTGACCAGGTTAGTTCCATCCAGCAGGGAGATGGTATTCTCTTTGATTTCCCTGCCTAAAAAGAATTTGTAGTTTTCAAAATTTTCCAGGGATCCAGTAGAACTAAATTGCTTAGTTATAAAAAAAATGGCATCTTAGTCTTTCCAACTTCAGATTTACATTTACTGCATAATGTCTCATAACTTTGCAGAGTCATTAAATCTCTTTTTGCTTTGTATTTTTTCCATGGTCTATCTTTTTGTTTCATTAATTCAAGGAGCTCAGTGGTTACCCACTTGTTTTTATTGGCCCATATCCTCTTTTGTCTCCTTGGGTCAATTCTATCGATTACTTGGATAAATAACTGTCTGAATTTTTCCAATAAGCCATCAATATCCTTGTTTGTCTCTAAGCAGGTCAAATCAGTTTCCCTAAGGGCAATGGATATAGCCTCTGAATTACAATGTTTAAATTCTTAGAATGCATATATCATGGGAGATTACTAACAGATCTAGCAGTCTACTCACAATTGGCTGGGCAGTGGTCACTAATCTAATCTGTCAATATCCCAGACTTAATAACCTTATTGGGGTGGGTGACCACTATCGAATCCAATGTGAGCCCCAGCTAGTGTTATAATTATGCCTAGTGATACCAATAATTAGCTGCTGGACACTTATCTGTAAAAAAATGTCCTTCACATCACTAGATTGCTCTTGTCACTGATTGAGATCACCCAATAGTATCCATTCACTATTAAGGGGCAATTTGTTTTTAACTTCAGCTACTGACTGCAATCCCCTCTCTGTGTATCCCAAAGGAATATAAACTGAGCAGATGGTAATATTTTTTTTCAGAAAGTAAAAGTAAATTTACAGTCGTCAGATCACAGCCTGAAAACCCAATTAAAAATGCAATTCTTGTGCTTTGAATGTTGATAAATCATAAAACCACCTCTGCTTCTCCCTGTCCTAGCCTGTCTAAATACATTATACCCTTGTAAAGCAATTTCCCGATCCGCCTGCCTGCAACAAAGCACAGTCCAGACCTTCACAAGCAGGGAAATACCTGCAAACTGTGGCATGAAAAAGTAGCAGTGGTCTCTCAAAAATGGTACTGGGTGGATGTGCAGATCCAGTGAATGCTGGCTTCATTTGGGATCACAAAATTGAAAATTATTTAAGTTGTGAGATAATATTGAAAAATTTCAACATACCTTCATAACTTTGGTATTTTTCTATGATTTTGATCCCAAATGTTCAACCTGGCTGTTTTATGACCCCACTCCATGAATCTGGTAGGAGAAATTTTTCAGATTCTGTCAGAAAAAGGTGATGTCACAGAGTGACTGCAAAATCATTTTTCAGACAGGATTTGAAAAATGGCTCCTGTCATGTTCATAATGTGGGGGGAAAAAATGACTATGTTGAAAATTTTGGGTCAAAATATTTAAAATGACTAAAGTCATGCGTGAACAATGAAAAATGTCAATGCACCTTTATAACTTTGGTGTTTTTTTTTTATTTTGACCCTACATTTTTGACATAGTCTTTTTGTGACCCCACTTCATGAACCTGGTAGGTAACATTTTTGAAACCCTGCCTGAAAGGTGTTTCCACAGAGCAACTGTGAAATCGCAAGAGATACTTCCTTTAAATGAAAGTTGCCTCCAAGGCAGAGCTTACTATGAGGCAACCCTTTACTGTTGCAGTTATTATTTCTCTTAGCTAAGTCCCTTTTTATGTTCGCTTGGGCGCATGCGAAAGGAATGTCTTGGGGGAATAGGACACTGTGGAGGTGTGACTGTCCTGTGCAATCCACTGCTCCGTTGAGCAGGTGTGGCAGTCCTGCACCAATGGATGCGGGTGCTGTGCATGACAGCAGTGGTCTTCACTTCAAAGAAAACCACCACTGCGATCAGTGCTGGCAGCGCTTCTATATGAGCTGCCGAAACAAAATACGTCCAGCTTCCTCGTCCTGTTGCTGTCCTGGCCGTTGTTTTATTTATGGCTAGGCATGCAGAAATATACAAATATACAAAACAATGAAACTGTTATAGCCGACTGAGGTGCCCAATCCCCGTAAACTCAATCTACATACCCCAAAAGCTTTAATTTGCCACCTGGGAGCCCACCCCAGTGGCAAATCTTGTTTTGGCCGAAGGTGCCCAATCCCCATCGGCTCCACGTCCCCCAAACTGCTTTCTCCCTGCCATGCTGGGAGCCCACCCCAGCGTGGCAAACGCTCCGCATCGCCTGAATAAAAAAAACTGTAAATAAGAAACGTCCATTGCTGTCTCCCACCCTCCCACAATCTGCACCCACCCACTGTGCACCTACCTCCCACACCCCTCACCCCATACTTACCTTCGAGCTTGGCGCGATGATCATCGGTGGACTGGAAACACGTCTGCACTCTTCAAAGCCGACCGCGAACTGAGGAAATGCCGGTAAGCTGTATAATGGGATAGATAGAGGTTTTTCAACTTTATTGCATATCTCAGGCATTTTTTGGAATTTTTGCACCAAATTTTCAATATGGGGTTTTTGAGACCCTTTCTCAAGAATGCTGTCACTGTCATGGCGTTATTCAGGCCAGAAGGGTGATTTCACAGTCACTGTGTGAAATCACCTTTCCGAAACGATTAACAAAACGACACTGCCAGTGTTCATAAGGTGGGCTCTCAAAAAGCCTATTTTGAAAATTTGGTGGAAATTCGTAAAATGATCAGTTTATATGCATTGCGCAGTTCTCATGCGCTCGTAAGTTTGTAATTTTCAATATTTTCACTCCAGATTTTCAACATTGCCATTTTACCACACCTCCTCATGAGCAGTACAGCTGTCATTTTTCACATCCTGCCCAAAACGTGTTTCCGCCCATGTAGTGCACAATGGCGCAGTTGGTGTGCGAACTCAATGTATGAGACACATTAAGAAAATCACAGTGACACTGTTCATGAGCAGAGGTCTTAAAATGGCTGTGTTGAAAATTTGGTGAAAAAATTCCTAAAAATGACTGTTTTACGAGCGTGCATTGCGCAGTTCCTACGCACGCTCGTAAGTTCACGAATTTTCAATATTTGCACTCCAATGACTTCCAAATACCTAAACAGCACATAGAAGCAAGCAACATTCGGCATTGACAAATGCTTGTACTTCTTTGTCACTGATTTTTTTAAGTCATGTCCAAGTGCCAAATACCACTGCAAATACCTGCAAGTGAACGTTTGGCATTGACAAATGCTTGTCTTATATATTTACAATTCTAACACCATACCATCATGGAGCACCACTCAAATGAAATGCTGACAAGAAAGAACTGAAGGGACCTTGTGTGCATTCAAACTCTCAACCTCTTGTTTATCAGGCTGTAGACCTTTCCACTACATTACCAAGCTGGAACAGCAGTGAACCTCCTGTCTTTAGCTGTAGAGATTAAACCCTGCCTGAGAGACAGTCCTATCCATAACCACCTCCAAGGCAGGGCTGCATCAGAGGCAAATTTGCCTTACCTGCCTCAGAGACAGATCTACCTTGGAGGCAACTTTCATTTAAAAAAGTACCTCTTTCCTGTGAAATCCGTTTTCTGGCTAGATTTTAAAAATGTCACCTTCATTGTTGATGAGAAGGGATCCAAAAAAGACCATGTTAAAACTTGGTGAAAGAATATTGAAAACAGACAAAGTTATGTGTAAAAGTTCAAAACAAATTCAAACACATTGATTGCACTTACCACATTTCTTCAGTTTCTGGTCAGCATTGAAGCAGAAGGATGTGTTTTCCTCACAGCGTGGCTTTCAGCACTCAGCTTATTTTAGGTGAGTGAGGGGTATAGGATTAGTGTGTTTTTTACTGAGTGGGGAGTCAGGGTGTAGTGGGTGGGGGTGTGGGTCAGGAAGGATGCAAAAGACATCAAGTGATGGTTTTCTGCCTTTCAGGTTTAAATAAAAAAAAAGAGGGAACAAGTGTGGCACTGGAGACTGAGCACCCTAGTGTCACAAGGGGGGGATGCACATCAAATATTGGGAGGGGGGTCTCACTGGGTCCCACAGTCTTAGCCCTGGACTGGCTTTGGGAGGGATCTATGTGGGTCAGGAATAGGAGATGGGCACATCAGGGGAATTTTGTATATTTTTGGCTGTACTGTGATTGCTGCCTCTCCTAACAATAATTGCTAGAAAAACTAATGTGTCCTGAAATGTTGAGTTAGGGAGGGAGGGCAGTGTGTGTGTGTGTGTGTGTGTGTGTGTGTGCCCAAACAACTGCCTGATGTTCAGTGTGGAGAATGAGAAAAATAGTCTTAATGACACCTCTCAGCTGCTTGCTGGTGTTATCATGCAGATGAAAGGAATAAGTTGCTCTGTGGTAGGAATAGCTTGCTCCTTTCAACTATACAATGTTTCCATCCAGTAAGCAGAAAACAGTGTCATAGTCAGTCTGGCTGATCATTGGTCTGTCATGTCTAGCCTACTGCAGCCTGAGCTGCACTGGACCTGACAGTGACACACCTCTGAGACCCATATCATTGCAACAAGTTGTTTGCTTCCCAGGTATGTGCAAGCAAACATGAAAAGAGTGATAGATCCAAATTAGAAAACTGCAGGCCAATTAGACTGATTCCTATACACAGAAAAATAATGAAATGTATGATTAAAATTAAACTAGGAACATAATTATTAGAACATGGTAAGACAAACAGCATACAGCATGGGTTCAAAAACAAATCCAGCACTACTAATGTGCTGACTAGTGATGTGCAAAGTTGGAAAACTTCACTTTATAGATTAATTCACTAACTGACCTCATTTTGCAAATTAATCTGCTGTGTGAAGCTGTGACTTTGCAGAAAGTGATGACTCTGTGAAATTCAAACTTGCAACTTTGTCAGTGGAGTTAGGCACAGAGGTGAAGTCCCATCACAGGTTTATGATGTCATGACTTCACAGGCGAAATTTGATACAAAGGCAACGTTTGCAAATGTACTATGGGATTGGAGGTCACATGTTGCTAAACACTCTATAGGGAGGTCACATGTTGCTGAACAGCCTATAGGACATGGAGTAGGCTGACTGTCCATGCAGTGTTGTGAAGAGAGAGTAGAGAAAAGTCTGTGCTTGTGTCAGAGCAAGAAAAAAAGCTTTAAATTGATTGAAAAACTGAGATTTTTGGATTCCAAATTGCTCCCAAATTGTTTTGGAGGGCCTTGTGCTCCTAGATGTGTTTTTTTTATGTTATCTGTAATTATTTACTTCATAGTAGTGGTTTCTGTGTTGGCAGTCTGTAAAGCAATGGTGTGGGGTAGGGTAGTACTCCAAGTAGCAAGGCAGCACAGAAAGATCCAGAGGTTTTTTTTTATCTGTGATTTCACATTTTCCATTCTGTCATTTGAGTTTAATGTGTTTAAGTAGGCATTTTGTCACTGTGTTTCTGTAGTAGTAGTAGTTTTAGTGATTTTCTAGTAGCAGGTATATTTTCCTTAAAGTGATAGTGTTCTGTCGCTGTGTGTCATAGTAATTACTAGTAGTCCTTGTTAACCCTGCCGTTGTATTCTCTGTGCTGTTAATTTTTTTAATTGTTCTGTTATTGTTGTTATCCCTATTGTTGTAATCCATTCATGTAATCCATGTGCTGTTTTTTTAAACTGTTCTGTCACTGTTGTTACCCCTGTCATTGTAATCCCTGTGCTGTTTAAAAAAAAGTTCTGTCACTGTTGTTACCCCTACCATTGTAATTCCTCTGCTGTTAATAAAAAATTGTTCTGTCACTGTTGTTCCCCATGTCATTGTAATCACTGTGCTGTTTAAAAATAAATGTTGTCACTGTAAAATATACTAGTTACCCCTATTACCCCTTGTAATGTGCTGTTTAAAAAAACTGTTCTGTCACTGTTTGTTACACTACTTGCCCCTGTTACATCTGTCTTTGTAATCCCTGTTCTACTTAAAAAAATCAAGTTAGGTAGCACAGAAGAATGACTGGTAAGAGAAACATATTAAGGGAGCGGTACCATGGAAGCAGCAAAGAAGAGTTGTATATCTGTGGGGTAAAATAGTGCTGCAGTTAAAAAAAAAAAAAGAAAAACAATGTCTACGGGCAAGGCAGCAGTGTGTTCTATGGGGTCCGGGGCTGGTAGTAACGAAGGAGTAGTTTGCAGTGCTGGCATTAGTGTAGCCACATTTTTCTCTGCCACATCTGTTGCAGCCATGCTGATGGGGATGTGGCAGGTGACAAGGGAAGCAGCAATACCAGCAAACAAGAAACAGTGGTCGAGGAGGAGGTTGTTGGTGTCTCTATGGCTCCTGGTGATGGTGGCGCTGAGCCTGATAGAGTGGAGCCAGTGGTTGAGGTGGGAGATCTAGAAAATATGGGTCAGACTACTCATGATGAGAGGGTTAGAAAGCCTGGATACAGTGAGGCTGAGGAGGAGAGATCTGTGGCGGAGGAGGACAGCAGTGGCTATGCTGCTGCTGCTGATGTGCTGGATCCGCTACGGGAGCCTGACAAGAAAAAGCACATGGGTGGAGATGCAGATGGTGCACGGGATGTTGTGTGCACTAGTGAACCAACTATCCAAGTGCCCCTCCCAATGTTCTTGAGATTCTCAAATCATCCCAAAAAACACAAATGTCCACCTCTTCCCCTCATTTTTTCCACTCCCAGCAATATGTTAAAACAAGCAGGGGTGTAATCAGGAATTTCATATTTTTACACAAAGCTGACACACTGCTACCCGCCCTTTGTCTGTGCCCTGCTACCTCCCCCCACTGTCCATGTCCTTCCACCTGACAAGCGTTGCATATACTATAAGCATGAAATGTAAAGTTGGAACACATACTCCCATTCCCATACAGTAAGAAGGCCTTTTAGTCACCAGTGTCAGACTAACAGACTGGCTTTTAGTTACAATGCTGTATTGTGTCAAGCCTCTGTAACACATCAAGGTAGCCAGTCACACAGAGATCCATTCACATACGCACACACTACACACAGTGTCAGACTAACAGACTGGCTTTTAGTTACAATGTTGCATTGTGACAAGCCTCTGTACCCCATCAAGGTAGCCAGTCCCACAGAGGTCCATTCTTACCATTACCTGTACTCATACAGTACATGTACTCAAACACTTTATCCACTCACTCATGCATCCACACCAGCCAACAATCACTCGTGGACTCACACATACCAACAGTAATCTCGCCCACTGTAGTACAGCCCCAGATGTAGATCTGGATTAGATTTGCACAGTTCACGTCTGGTTTTCTTAAAATGTGCAATATTTTTGTGAGGTTTCCTGCACTTCTCAAAAATTGAGCCCATTTTAAAAGTGGCACCATTTTTTAGCCAAAATTAAAGTTGCAAATATTAAGCCGTTTGCAAACATTGCACAAGTTGTAGAACACCAAATATTGGTACTTCCAGAACTACTCAGTATAAAAATACAATTAATGTGCAAGTTAGTCAGTTCTGGCACATCATTCATTTTTGACAAGATGCAGCTCAATGCACAAAAAAGCCAAATCGAAACAGTCTAACATCACAAAAGGTTCCAGCTCATTATAACAGAAAGGCTAGTAAGGTGCTCGGTACCAATAAATGCACAATACCAAGAAAAAGCATAAGCTATATTGTAGCAGATCAACATTACAGGCACTCTTAGACAATACAAATGCTTTTAACATTGGTTGCACAAAGAGACTTAAAATGAATGCACAGACTTCAAATGAATGCACAGAAGGCTGAAGATATTTTTGCTGGCATGCTGGAGCCCAGACACGAGACTGGCCCAAAGTGGTAGCCCATGTGTGCATTACTCTGGACATGCTCTGTGAATCTAGGGTCCAGCTTGGAAGTCAAAGTATTACTAGCCAGAATGAGAGTGTTTTTATGATTCACTAAAATACCACCAGCAGCTTAATCTGGTTCAGAGTCATTTGGCATTCATCTGTATCCCCTTCCCCCGGGTCATGCCTGAAAATAGGCAGAAATTGTCTAGTGCACTTACCTGATCCACAAAAACTGTATACATAAATAAATAAATAAAATGATTCAATAAAAGCAAGAAAGATTTAGCAACTTGATTCATTCCTTTATTCAAAAAAATTAAAAAATAAAATTGGAGAACTACTCTTATAAAGGGAATCTATCACTTCATAATGGTTTAAAGTTGTGAGTGGCAGCCCTGAAAGAGTGTGCATGTGTGTATGTGGGGGAAGGGCATTATTTTGTGACTAACTTGGAATTGATTTGTTTATCACTAGCTGTCACTGATTTGACTTTCTGCTACTGTGCACCCTAGCCCCCCCCCACACACACACGCAAACCATACACCATCTCAAAAGGTCATATCCTTGAGAACAAAACAGTAAAAATATCAAACTAAGGCCTTTAGACTCTTAGTTCTAAATGGGTTAAAAAGTGCTCAGAAGTTAAATTGAAAGAGGGTCTCCTCTTTCTCAGATTCCTCCCATTCCAAAACTTATGGCTTTTTTTTTCCTTCTTTAAAAAAGTGAGAGCCCACATAAGGTCCAGACACCTAATGAACACTCCATGTTAAACTCACCTTACAGATACTGTGGTCAGCTGGGTAGATCACAGGTTGGAGGAAGACCCCAGTTCATATCACAGCACAGCCCATTAACCTTCTGTGTAACCATGAGGTGGTCATTTAGAAACACTGAAATACAGAAGTTGCCAACTGAAACAGCGCCCTTGGACCAATTTAATCCCTAGTGCTTTGGTCCATCTTGCAAAAGAAAAAAAAAAAAAGCTGAACTCCACAAAAAACAAAATATTGCTATCCTGGACAATTAATTTATTAAAACCAGTGTGTTCACATCATTAACTTCTAGAACTGTCACTTTCTATTAAACTTCATAGTTTTTAACCAACTGTGCTTATTATCATCATCATCCTGTTTTACCTGAATAAGATTAATACTGGAAATAAAAGGAGTTTGATGTGCTTACACAACTGGATGAGATATGAGATGCTTGTGTAACTTGATTTACTTTGTGACTTTCCACCTCTCTATCCATGAGATATATCACCCTGTAGGGGTATGATGTGCCCCCCCTACAGGTACCGCTAGAATGAGTGCATCAGCTAAAGGTAGGTTAAGAAGAAGCCCATGGGTCAGAGAGACAAGTCACTGGAGGAGGAGGGGTGGATGGTGGGCATCGAAAAACTAATCCTGGATGCGTTCCAGGATGCATGACCTTTTAAGCCTGATAGGGGAGTGACGTTGTTGCTCCACGCATCGAACCTCGAGCTTAAAGCCCTCCCATTTGATGTGGCCTTTCTCTGTTCCCACCCTCAGTAGGAATGCTGGTTAGGAATAAGAATAGATGCCCAGCATCGAGGGTGAGATATGATTGCCAGAAGAGGAGGAGGCTGGGGAGGATGGTGGGCATTTTTGAAATGCTCAAAGCTGAGCAGCAGAAGTGCTGAGGTTTATGAAAGGGATGTGGGAAGAGCTATCCCCCCATTGAACCTCAGGTTTTTAGCCTTCCCAATTAATGTTTGGTACATAGGGAAGTGCTTGTGTATACTTTTGAACTTGAATGTTATGGACTTGAGGTTATGAACCTAGAATTTGGCTTTTCTCCATTTCCATCCTAGGTAGAAATGCTGGGTAGGAGTAAGAATAGAGGCCCAAAACAATTGATAACATTTTGATAACCTCCTCCAACTCCGGAGAGTGTGAACAGTAGCACACAGGAGAGGAAATAACCCCTGTAGGGGAAACTTCTGAGGATCCATGGCTACTGTCCTTACTGTCCTCCAGCAAACTATGAGGAGATAATCCTAAAATGCGGACTGAGATTTGGTTCTAATTATGTCCAAGAATTTTATCCTCTGAGTCTTTCTGGTCGATGAGTCATGTCCTCTGAATCTTGACAGTGAGTGGTAAGGTCAGTTCTGAAAGATGGAGGATTCTGGAAGACCAAGGAAAGTCTGATCCAGATGAAGGAAGACAGTCAATGATGTCCAGGATTCCTGTTGTGGTATGCAAGAATTGGAAGCTTGACACAAGGATGGATCCAGGGAGCAAACACAAAGGATGGTTAAGCACTAGATGGTGATGCACTGAAAGGTCCCAAAACGAATACAGAAGGAGGAATTCCAGAAGGCGATCCTGAGTCAGGTTGAAGGCAAGGAATCCAAACTGAAGCAGGAGGAGGGGCCAGTAGAGAAGGGGACCCAACCAATTTGATGAAAGATGGAGAAAGGTACTGATACAAGAAACAGACTCCCAGCATTGGCAAGTGGAAGGCAGGATGCCACGCAATGCCACGTAGGCAGAGCTAAAACTAGAGATGCTAGTGGAGCAGAGAATAGCGGAAAGAGTAGAGAATGAAGTCAGAAACAGAAACTCCCATCCCCAGTGGCCAGGGAAGCACACCTTTGCGCGATACCCCAGAGGCAGGGATGGAGACTGTCAGGTCAGTATAAGCATGTGAAAAGACCTCCACATAGGTCAGCTAGGAGTGTCCCTCACAGAGGACCCGAGATGGAGTAGACTGATACCTCCACATAGGTCAAGGTAGATATGCATACCAGAATGCCAGGACATTCAACTTTGAAGGACAGGAACAGCAGACTGAGGAGCAGGATCATCTGGTGGAGCTGCCTCAGAGTCAGACAGACCCCCTAGGAGGTGGTCCAAAAGCAAGCCAGTCTCCATGCAAGTGGAGTGAAGGCCAAGTAAGCATCATAGAATGATGAAACATGCATAAAGAGAGTCAGCAGTGAGGTTCAGTCCTGAAGGACCCAGAAGAACCAGAATGAGCCATTCACCCGAGTTCCTTGAAGCAGAGGTGTGCAGGCACAGTACAGTATGATAATGCAGGACAAATCTTTCACCCAATATGAGGGTGTCAAACTAAGGAAGACTGACACGCCAGAGGGTTCGTGCCATGAATCCAGTCCCTCACGAGGGCTGAACTGGAAATGGTAGGACTTCCAATCAGGTCCACCATAGGAAAGAATTTGGAATGTTAGTGCCAGGAAGCTAGTCCAAGCTGGACTGCTGGGACCTCCACGTAAGTCCACCAGAGGAAAGAATTCAAAATGACTAAGTCATGAACTAGGCCTCCATGTGGGCCAGCTGGAAATGGCGAGACCCCCATGTAGGTCTGACATAGGAAAGAACCCGGAATGTTCTTGCCGTAAAGCTAAGCCCCCAAGTGGGCCAAGCTGGAACCAGCAGGACCTCCACAGAGGTCTGGCAGATGGCAAAGCTATCTGGCTGGCAGGTGAAGACAAGGAGGAGCAACTTCTGGTTCCTGAGGCAGTACTATGGTCGGCTAAGCTGGTACTGGTGAACGATCAAGTGTGTGCGAAGTGACCTCCATGTAGGCCAATGCTGATGGGGAGCAGTACCATGGTATGCTCACATTACGTTTTGTCATAAGCAGAACATTGTTCATGGTCTGATTGTATTCAGCAGAAATAATGGAACCTAACATGTGTGTAGGATCTCACACCAATGTGGTATTATCTTGCATCCCACTAACTGAACTGTCAGTAATGTCTTCAGTTGGACTTAATGGACTAGATCTATGCATACTGTATTCAGGCTTAGCCAGGACCTCCTTGAAAATGAGCTTACACGATGGAGCTCTTCCTCATAAAATAAAATTGGATGTGGCATTACTAATGAGCATGTCTTTATCGAGATAGGCATGTTTCCAAGTCATGGTCACAGAAAGCGCGCAGTGGTCTCAAAACTTAGCTACCACACTCATTAAAGTGTGCCCAGTGTAGAAGAGTGCAACTGGCAAGTTCCAGAGCAGACTAACCTAGAAAGAAACATTGAGAATATGCCAGTATAGGAACTGTCAGGCCTGCCAATTACAGGGTTCATTGAGGTAGTAGGCAGGTCGAAAGTTGCATCAGGAAAACATGCCAAGCCACCAGCAGTGCAGGACACAATGCAACCTGGGGAATAGGAATGAGTGGGGATTCCCAGGCAGAAAGGCAAGGAGGGCCAAGCAGCCAAGCCATAGCAGAATTCTGTTCAGCAAATGATCGATGGAGATGGAAGTCCAAACACTGCAACTGGAGGAACTGGAGAGAAGGCACAGCTGAGAGCCGGGCGCAGCCAGTGATGTTATGCCCGGAAGTGCCAGCACAAAAATAAAGCTGTGGCAGGCATGCAGTGACAGGAGGGGATGAGCTGCAGCAGGGTCAAAACCACTGCAAAATACTTTCTGGAAGAACAGCTCTGAACCACAGGATGAAGGGCCACAAAAGTTGACAGTGGAGACAAGGCAGCATGGTGGCATGGCAGGCTGAGC
Organism: Neoceratodus forsteri; assembly: GCA_016271365.2. NCBI lineage: Eukaryota > Metazoa > Chordata > Ceratodontiformes > Ceratodontidae > Neoceratodus > Neoceratodus forsteri. The sequence goes on from CM057453.1 coordinate 272,247,792, forward strand.
AACAGAGCCGTGGCTGAAGAGCCGAAGAAAAAAAAACGCCCAGAAGAGAAACAAGGAGACAGAGGAGTGATGAACAATGGACAAACAAGGTACAGGGAACAGCTAAGATGAAGGAGGGAGTGAGGAGGGAAACAGATACATGTGGAAGCAACAACGGGGTGAATGGGGGAAGGCAAAGAATCAAACAACAAGAGGCAAGGAGAGGGAACAAGCAGAGTGGAGAAAACACCTAGTGAGGGAGAAATGGAGAGCAGAACAGGCAAGGGAGGAAGGACAGGAAAAAAACATGCAACCAAATCAGCCATGCAGCCAAGGAGAGAGTAGCATGGGGGGGCCAGAGGAGAGGTCCCACAATGGACAGTAGTTTGAAACACTCGAAGCTGAGTAGTGGAAGTGCTGATGTTTAAGTTGGGGATGTGGGAGGAGTTATCCCCCCATTGAAACTCAAGCTTTTAGCCCCCTCAATCCCTGAAAGACAGCAGTTGTTAGCTTTTGTTAAAAAATGCCATGAAACCAGATTTCTTGAATTGTAAAATCATTGTTGTTAGGGATACAGTATGTTGTAGTTTCATTCACAAGACCACCAATGCCTAGCAATTCAAATTGTCCATGGACAGCATAGGACCCTGGGACAGCTAGGGCCACCACTGCCAGTGCTGTTGCCATATCAAGCAGCCAAACCATAAATGCATGCAGATCATCAGATTGATGCAGTGAGTGACTATGTATCCACTACAAAAAACAAGCATATGCAAACGTGGCCACTGGCACCGTTAATACAGTCCTGCATTTTTTAAACACTTAATCTGCATTTTGATGTTTTAAAAGTAAAAACAATGGCTTTCCTTTAACAGGGAGCAGTGGTCATATCCCCCCCTGCAACACTCACGCAATGCCAAATACATTGTTCAGGAGCAGAGTCAAGTGCTAATAGCCTTTCCAGCTCTGATTTGTCCACACCCAAAGCCAGCCATTTCTGTCATTTTTTTTAACTACTGGCTGTGGCATTACACATCATCCATGGCTCCAAGTGACCTGATTGACACTCTTACGTACATGCACATCCAACAGATCCACAGGCCATAATACATCAATGAAATAAGAACATTTCAAATTAAGGGGAAACTAGCACTGCAGTGCAAATACGTTACCTGACTGTGGAAGACTGATGCAGAAACCAGGTCTCGGTGGTTAGGAGACTTCAGAATTTCATCAGGTAAACAGCACAGCAGTCCAAACCTGGAAAATCCAAAACCGAATTATCAGTGTAGCACTGCCTGCCTGACTCTGCAGCCACTGCACTTCAGTCTCCAGCCACTCAGTGCTTTTTTCCGAATCTCTCTGGTACAGATTCTGAGTTCCAGGGAGGCACCATTCCTCTCCGACCAAGTCACTTCCAGCATAAGCTGCTTTGCAGTGTATGGCTCCTGTTGTCACCAAATGACGAGTCGAAAGTTCTTCTCCTCTGCTGCCAGGCAGGTTCAACTTCACAGTGCACAGGCTCCCTCTGACTCCACTTGGTAACTGCTTCATCTCCATTGGTGACTCAGTGATGGATTTTCTGAAGTCTTGGCTCCATAAAACTACTTCTCTGGCTCTAAGATTCAGAAATGAACTGGCTGACTCCTAACTTTGTCGGGGCATTTAAACATGCCACCTCAGACATGACCACACCCCCTGCCTGACCCGCAGCCAAATTGAGCCAATCATCATGATCTGACAGTGTGGACCTAATTGAGAACCTAATCTACATTGTCCGCTGTGGGCTGCAACTTCATCCCTGCTCCAAAACAAATCCAAAGGGAAAGCCCACGAAAACCAAAAAAAGAAAGTTTAAACATAGTGCCAGGAGAACTCAGAAGCCATGTCAATGGCTGGCTTGTTTGCTACCCCTGCTACAAAGTCTATTATGCCATGGCATATCTGGCATATCAGTGGCTATGCCCTTGAAAACAAGGGTAATGAAATCCCTAGATTGGGTATCTATATACTTGACCCAGCTGACAAAACAGTCACTATCTGTCACCTGTGCCAAGCACAAGTCGGTATGGGTAAAGAAGACAGCTACCTTGGCACTAGTGGGCACCACACACACCTGATGAACAGGGTGCCATTACACTGGTGTTAACACCAGAAGGAAGCCAGTACAGTGGGGTCCCTGTCCATCATCATCATTAGACAAGACAAACACAAGTGAAAGGGAAATAGACTAGGTGGATGGAGGGGGTGAGTGAGGAAAACTATAGCGAGGAGGGGGAGGATTCTGTGGGTCTGCTTAGTACTGGGCATAGCAGCAGTGATGGTGGGGCCACCCTAAGTCAGAAAAGCACAGTTTCACCATTTCAAAAAAAAAAAGTCAGTGGTATGGCTCAAGCAGCAGCACATATGAATTCCCAGGATTCAAAGAGCACCCCACCAATGCCACCATGACAATTCCAGCTGTTTGGTAGACCAACCACAAGAGCGGTCCAGTCTACGCTGCATAGCATGGTTGAGTGACACTCCAGATTCTCTCCCAATCATGCTACTACATGTGAGCCAAATGCAGAAGTTGCTGAATGCTTGCTATTGCTCTATTGTCATTCTCTTTTGTAGAGAATGTTGGTCTTTGGAGGTTGATGGCTCATGTCTGGCACAAATGGAACATTCCATCAAGAACATACTTTTCAAAATGTGCAATACCTCAACTTTATGGTACAGTGTCAGAGACGATAGACCATGCCCTGAAGCATTCGGCATCACCATATATACTGTACATCTCAGAATGAATATGTGGACCAGTGGCCAAATATCTGGTAGCTCCTATTTGTTACAGCACACTGTGTTCAGGTATTTGGGTACTAACTGATTCTGGGCATGGGAAAAATTGCTCTAAGCCCAGTTGTGGTGGTAGCAACATTCCAGATCTTTGCCAGCATGCCACACTGACAATGAAGAGTATACCTGGATCACACATGCGTGAGAAAATGATGGAAGTGCTCCTTACCAAGACTGATGACTGGTTTCACCGCCATTCACTGAAAGCAAGTTTCATTGTGAGTGATAATGGCTCCAACGTCATGAAATGCATCAGTGATGGGGGGGTGGAGGGTTTGTCAGGGTGCCATACCTTGCACATTGTTAATTTAATTGTGCAGCAGTTTCTCATCCATCCAGATGTCATGGACATTTTGACTGTGTCCAGTCACATCTCTGTCCACTTTGCCCATTCTGGAAAGGCCTGAGACCAGCTCTGTGAACTGCAGATATAGAAAAAAACTGCCACAGCACCATATGAAGCTGGATGCTGTCACCAGATGTAGCTCAACCCTGAACATGATGGAGCAGGAATACGAGTAGTAGAAAGTAACATCTGAATATCTGCTGCTAAATACAAGTCATGACAGTGCTGGAGTATCCATGTGTCTGACAACAGAGCAGTGGTGCCAAATGGATTTCCTGATCATGATTATCAGATCATTCAAACATGCAACATAGGCAGTGAGTGGAGACACTGGCTGTATCAGTCAGACCATTCCACTACTATATGTGCTGAGGCAGACTCTGGTGAATGTGCATGAACAGCTGATGGCAGGTGGTAAAAATTGAAATCACACCTGTGATAGCCATGCATATCACAGGCTGCTACAGACCATCATCTGCTTGGTCACAGCTCCTGTCTCACCTTTCATCTATTATGGACACTAGTAACCTTGAAACAATTATACTGGGAGACCTTAACTATGACTGGCTGTCCAGTGCTTCACTACCTCTTAAATCCTTCTGAGACTGCCATGGACTTCACTACTCATCAATAAACAAACCCTATGAGTAGCACTCTTTTTGATGTCTTACTAGTGAACAAACCGCACTTCTTCTCCCATGCTGGTATCTTTCATGCCGATGTTTGCGACCACTGTTTCATCGCTGATGTAAGAGCCAACCCTAAGCCTACATCCACAATGAAATTCTCTACTAAAAGATCAAAACAGAACTTTGACCCACTGGCTTATATCAATGAACTGAAATGCCTCACTGCTTTGGCAGAGCTTTTACCTTACTAAATCAGTAAACAAAGCATATGCCATCTTCCAGCAAATTATAACAAATGCCCTCAATACCCATACTCCGCTGGTCAAAACCCGCATAAAGCCTAGGATGTATTGTTGGTTCACTGCAGACCTTAAAACTGCATTAGTAAAAAGAGACAAGCTTTGGAAAAATGCTCGTAAATCACAACTAGCCAAAGACTGGTGTCTCTTCAGAACTGCCAGAAACTCCTGCACTAAGCTGATCAGAGAGGCCAAATCTAATTTCTACCACACAGAGCTAGACTCCACCTCAAAATGCCCAACCAAATTCTAGTTCACAATAAAGGAACTATCTGCCATACAACAGGAAACACGCTCCCCTCAAAAATCTACTTGGACAATGTCATTATTAGTGATAAAAAAGAAATATTACAAGCCTTCAATAAGCATTTTGCCTCTGCAGGACTAGCATTTGACAACTTGCCCGCTTACAGCCTGCGCTCTCAGATGACTGTACTGCCCCCTGTACCCAACCTAACAAGTGCCGCCTTTTCCTTCTCACCTGCTGCTCTGAAAGAGGTTGAAGACCGTCTCCTTCATTTAGACACTAAGAAATGTGTTGGCACGGATTCACTTGACCCCTACTACCTAAAGATGGCCTGGCATGTTCTAGCTGTGCCAATTACTCATCTATTTAATCTGTCACTGTCCCAAGGGTCTCTCCCCAATGTATGGAAAACTGCTCACATCATCCCACTATTTAAATCTGGGGATCCCTGTGATATAAACAATTACAGGCCAGTTTCACTACTCCCGATTCTGTCAAAACTTTTAGAAAAAATTGTGAATGCCCAGCTAAGAGCCTTCCTAGAAAACACAAACTTTCTAAACTCTATACAATCAGGTTTCTGAACTAACCATAGTACGGTTACAGTGCTGGTCAAGGTAACAAATGATTGGCAGTGTGATCTAGAGAACGAAAAGTTTGTCTGTACTGTTTTCCTAGACCTCAGTAAGGCATTCGACACTGTCAACCATTGCCTACTTCTTTCTTCATTAAAATCCTTAGGTCTAGACACCACTTCACTGGACTCATTCCATGATTACCTAACAGATAGGCACCAGCAGGTCAAGGCAGAAGGAGAGCTTTCCTCCCTCTAACCATTATTAAGAGGTGTCCCACAGGGCTCCATCCTGGGACCACTCTTATTCACTATATCTATGTCAACAGCATAGATTTTGGCATCAAGGAGGCCAACATTCACCTGTTTGCAGATGATACAGTACTCTACCTAAGCCAGACATCACCTGAAGCTGCCTGTAAAAGACTTGCAACTTGATTTCAATATCTTGCAGTACCAGCTTCTTAGCAAAAGACTGCTTCTCAATGCCAAGAAAACAAAGGCAATGATACTCTCACCTGACAACCACATGGCATACCCTACTACTATTGGTACTCTACCCCCATCACCACCTTATTAGGAGAAAACTTGGAGTTTGTAACTTAATTAAAATACCTGGTGGTCTGGCTAGACAACAAACTCTCCTTTGTGGAACATTTGGAGGATTTGCTGAAAAAACTAAGGCAGATGCTTGGCCTCTTCTATAGGATAAATCGCCTTTTAACCACAGAGGCAAAAAGGCAGCTAGACCAGTCCACATTCATTTCCTTAATTGACTATGCCAATTTCATTTATAACCATTGTAACGCCTCATACCTGGGTAAACTAGACATTCTATACACAGAGCACTGCGATTCATTACCAGTCTCCCCTTCTCCACCCACCACTGCTCCTTATATGCTGCAATGGAATGGACCTCCCTACAATATAGGTGCAATAGAAATGCAGCCGTATGGACATTCAGAGCAGTTACCGGTAAGCTACCACAGTATATCATTGATTTACTGCCTCTAAGCGGGCTCCAAAACTATGCCCTAAGGAGCTGCTTCCTAATTTCTTTGAGGATTCCCAAGGCCTACTCATGCTTTGGAGAGCGGCCATTGGCTTCTCACTGCTGACTCTCTGGAATAAGCTGCAGAAGTCCTTGAAATTAAGGTCCCCAGTTAGTCTTGCAGTGTTCAAGACTTTGCATGCAAAAACAGTCACAGAAGTATGCCACTGTTTCCACTGTCTATAGCTGCTCCTCATCTGTGTATTATCACCCTCTGCCACTCTTTTTGCCCACAACTAACATCACCTATCAGAAACCCTATACCGTAATTCCTCCTTCCTACTCTGCCTTTCCTTCCATCTTCCAAACCCCCCAACCTATCCCATAAGTGTGTATTCCCTGCATCATTTCGACCCATGCCCCCTCACTCCCTTACCCCTCAATACCTGCACTTAGTGTGAGATTCCTATTAATTTTGACACTGCATCCTCCTCTCTTTATGTAGCTGTCTTACCAATTACCCCTTTTTCTTCCCTGAACATGATATATATATAGTAAGAAATATTGTAATATGTGCTCAAATTAGACCGTTTATCTTGTTGTTAAATAGCTTGTTTTTTTATGTATACACATGTTTTGTCTTACTGCCTGTACATAAATGCATTGTATCTTGACCTTGTGTGCTGCAGGTCCACCTTGTAAATGAGCTTGCCCAATGGTGTCCGCCTGGATAAATAAAGATTTGAATGACTGATTGATTGATAGTGGAAGTTGTGCCTTAATAGAACACATGCTCCATGTCATGGACTACAATACACATATTTCCAGCATTCTGCAGTCTGAAAATGTTGGGATTGCCACTATGCTTGACCCTCACTATAAACACGGGCTAGCATCAATAACTGAAGGCAGGTGTCAGCAGGTCAAAAAGTTGACCAAACATCTGATGAGAAGGGTACATGGGACACAGATGCTAAGGACACATGTATCTAAGGTACAACATGAAACTGCACAGAGACTGAGTGATGTTACCACCTCCTTGCATAGGAAAGGGGCTGATAAAACATGCAGCTTAACAAAAAAAAAAAGAAATCCCATTTGGGATATTTTAAGTCACGTGGGAGTTGCAGAAATGGAAGAAAAGGAGGAGAAGGCTGATAAGGAAGCATGTCTGAAAGGAATGCAATGTATGGTGGATGTTTAGGGAGCAGCAAGGTCACTGAGTTTCCAGCAACAACCTCAGTTACCATGAAATACCTCAGCTGCCCACTCTTGAGTGTCAGTGTGGAATGTGTATTCAGTTTGGCTGGTGCCATTGTGCATGACAGTCTCACCAATCAGTCACCAAAAAATGCTGGCAAGGTAACATTTATTAAAATGAATGTAAATCACATTCCACACAAGACATTCATGTTGCTATTCCTACCACATGTCAGTGAAGATAAAGAGGAAGGTGTTGTAGGCAGACTTGGCACTAGCAAATTGTCTTGTACCACCAAGGTGGATGAAGCAGTAATGTAGAGAGCATTCCTATCTGGTGACAACTCCAGCCTGGAAGACTGTGAGGGCTGCTTCCTCGATGAAATCTTATGGGTAAAAATATCTCCCCCTCATACTGATACTATTAATATCGGTTTAATTTATAGACCCCCCTCGTTTCCTTGGATCAAGATGAACAAATTTTAGATTTTATTAATACTATTGGTACCACCAATAGTAGTGTTGTTCTTGGAGACTTAAATCTTCCTGGTATAAACTGGGAAAGACTCCAGTCCAAAACTACCTTAGAGTTACACTACTTAGAAGCATGTATGTTAGGCGGGATGAACCAATTGGTTACAGCCAACACCCGAGATAACCATATTTTAGACTTGGTCTTAAGTAACCTAACCAATAATATAATCGACTGTAAGGTTCTACCCCCCCCCCCTTGATTCTAGTGACCATTCCATGGTATGCTTTTCCTTTCATATTGAACAGGAAAATATTAAAGGTAAGACTGTAAAATATAATTATAACAAAACAGACTTTGCCAGTATGAAACATTCCCTAAACACATGGAAGTGGGAAGAGGAATTTCAGGATAAACCTCTAAACCTCATGTGGGATCTCCTAGTTGATAAGGTATCTTCCCTAACTCAAACCTTCACCCCATTAGTTAAGTGCCATGAAGGCAGTAAAAAGTCTTTGCCCAAATGGATGACTCTACCCGTGCGGAAAATGATTAAAAAGAAAAATAAATCTTTTGTTAGGGCAAAGAAATCTGGTAACAGCAAATGCTGGGCTGCCTATAAAGCTCTCCTTAAGCAGACCAAAAGATGTATCTATAATGCCAAAAAGAAATATGAACTTGGTCTTGCGATTACGGTCCAGGATAAGTACAAATCGTTTTATGCATACATTAGTAGTAAGAGGGGTACAAGTCATGCTATTGGACCTCTTCAGGCAACAGATGGTAGTATGGTTACTGACCAGTTTTAATTAGCCCAACATTATAATAAGTTTTTTACATGAGTATTTAACAACAAAACACACCCTAGGTTAATGCATCTGGACTCTTTGCTAGATACTAGCCTCTTGATTACTAGGGATGAGGTCTTTAAAAGGCTTCAGGATATTAATCAAAATAAGTCACAGGGACCAGATGGGTTGCATGCAAGAATAATTAAGGAGATGGCAGACATCTTAGCTGACCCACTAACTTTAATTTTTCAAAGATCATTGGATGAGGGGTATGTCCTGGAGGCATGGAAGCAGGCAGCAGTGGTACCTATTTATAAGAGGGGGAGTAGGCATGAGGAGTCAAATTATAGACCAATCAGCCTCACATCAGTTCTGGGCAAAGTTTTCGAAGGTATTATTAAAGATCATATCAATTTGTACCTTAAAAAAAAACAAAATGACGGACCCTGTTCAACATGGTTTTACCAGTGGTAGATCATGTCAGACTAACCTCCTGGAGTTCTATGAGAAGGTTAGTAAGGCACCTGACCAAAAGCAGTCAGTGGATGTGATTTACCTGGATCTTTCAAAGGCTTTTGATAAGGTTCCACATGGAGTACTTACTGATGCATAAATTGAACATGGACTTGAAGGTAAAATAACTAAATGGATAGAAGCATGACTTGACAGTAGGAAACAATCTGTCAATGTAAGCGGAATCTATTCTACCTGGGCAGATATGACTAGTGGGGTGCCTCAGGGTTCTGTTTTGGGGCCTTGTATATTTAACATCTATATTGCCTCATTGAGTACTGCTACTGGTGTATGGGTATCTAAGTTTGCAGATGACACTAGTGTTGACTATGCAGTGGATAATCTGGGAGATCATACATGCCTTCAGAGAGCATTGAATGATTTGGAAAAATGGGCATTAGAAAAAAATTGACCTTCAATATTGACAAATGTTGTGTAATGCACTTAGGGAGATTAAAAGGACATAGGACATATACACTTGGAGGAAGTGAACTCAACATAGTGGAGCAACAAAGTGATCTGGGTAATATAGTAATGAAGGATCTTTCCTTTAAATTACATTGCAACTGAGTCATAAAGAAATCCAGCAGTATCCTGCACTGTATTAATAAACATAGTACGTGTAGGAATAAGGAAGTCCTACTACCCCTGTATACCTCCTTGGTGAGACCACATTTGGACTACTGTGCCCAGTTTTGGTCACCTGGTGGGAAAACCGAAATAGTGGCACTTGAAAAAGTTCAGAGGAGGGCCACTCGTAGCATACTGGAAGCAAAAGGGCATGACTAGTATACAAGATTAAGCTTCTTGGGCCTCTACTCTCTGGCTAAGGGGTGACGTGTACGATATTTAAATCACTCACCGATCCTGGCTTATGGGAACTCTTGGGGTTGAATTTTAGGGAATTATCCTATACTACTAGGGCCCATCCCCTACAACTAGTGGTAGCTTGTCCTAGAACAGAAAGAAGGAAATCCTGGATTACTCTAAGAATAACTAATCTCTGGAATACACTCCCACTAGAGGTAGTAGCCAGTGATAGTATGAGCACTTTTAAGAGTAGATTAGATAGTTACCTCATTAAGCATAATATTTCAGGTTACCCTTGATATGGTGAGCAAAAGGAGTTTTGTCTATATAGCTCTGTTTTTACCTATGAGACCTATGAGGTTGAAGACTAAAAAAATGATGTGTTGTTTCCCTTCTTGCCCCTCAGTACAATCCTACACTCTGTGATTGACAAACAATTCTGTTATTTTCATTCATTTTACTGTTCCCCAGCTGTTGTGCTTCAGTTTTCTTGCACCTAATCGAGTACCTGCCTCCATTACCTGAACGTGATGCCTAGAGACAATACCTGCTCCAGCCAGAAAGACACAGCACTGCCTCCTCCTCCTCTGGCATGCTTGAGTCCTACACAGCCACAAACATCATGGTCCACCACCTCCACCCTGATGCAACATAAAAATGCAATTTTTCCAGCTAGTTAAAGCATGCCTTCTCCAGCCAGCAAGACACTGCATTGTCTCCTCCTCATCCTTCTCCTTCTTTTGCCTGCTAGGGTCCTACACAGCCACAAACAGCATGGTCCACCACCTCCACATGGATGAAAAAATGTTTCTGACTTTGTGAGAAACTGGTTGGCTTGATCCTATGGTCGGAGTTACAGTTATTCCCTCAATTAGAAACTCATATAACTGACTGCAATGTTTGCCCTGAGATAACATCTACAGGATTTGGAATTTAACAACCCCCATCATGTAGAACAGCTAAAAACACTTTGCAGACAATCAGAATTGATACTGGGGATGGTACCAGGTTGCTCACCACCACAATTACATTTTAACAGTGAACTCCACCACAGTGGCAAATCTTGCCAGGTCACAGTGTTGGTCTGCTGTATGCTGGCATCGCAACTCCCAGTGTTTCACCCCCACCCCAAACCAATTCCGACTCGGAGTTGGTTAATTAGAGATGGGGGGTGCGGGGACAAAAAAAAACTCTTTCCAGACGGGAACACTGCCGACAGTTGGAATTGTTCTTATCGTTGTTCAGGATGTCGACAACTTTGTTGTTGATATTGTGCAATAGATCCGCAGTACCATCATAGGTCTACTGCAGCAGTGTTAAATTTGGAATATCACAATAGGATACTCAAGCCCACCCTCCAGACAGCCAGGTCATCAAGTCAGTAAGATCTCATCCGCAGCAAAGACTATCTTCATCTGCTGTGCTGAGAAGACACGTTCACTGTTGTTCACATTCCTTATCCTCACTGCTGGCAGGATGATTGCAGTTTACAGTCTCAAAAAGGCCACAGGACCATCCACGTTACTCAGAAAGACAGTAAAATGTTTTTCTTTCTATCATTTTGTCTCCCTGCAGCTTAAAACACTCAATGCATGTTTCGAATCCTACACCATCTAAGTGGCACGTATATGGCAAGCAACAGTAACGTAACTGCAAGTATCATTATGAGTTTCTTTTTTTTTTATTTGTATTGGAAAGATTGATTTATAATGCAAAATTATTTGACTAACTGCTTATATGGATACACAATTTGGTGTTGATATGTTTAATGTTTTTTTGCCAAAAATTAAGTGGCATCATAAAGAAGATTCAATATCACTGAAAGTCCAAATGAGAAATGCTTCAAATCAGAATAAATGTGATGAGATTGATAGCAACACAATAGTTTTCAATACTTTTGTAGGTAACAATTTTTTTAATTTTCCATATCTCTTTCTTAGTCACCTGGTGATTGACTCCAGTACTTGGCCTCTCAGAAGATGAAAGGCTTTTATAAGTTAAACAGAAAGACATTAAAAAAGACTAATGGCTATGTGACTGTGGGTTATGGATTTTTTGTAATTTAGTTGTGTTGCTTTAGGGGCCAAGGCAGGGGGACCAGGGGTTTCACTCCAGGGGTGGTTTCTAGTCTGGACCAGGCAAAGTGACCCCACACATACCCACGTGCATTTTTTGCTTTTAGTACTCTCATTCACATTTTTGCTGATTGTATATATGTTAACAGTTTTTCATGTTCCACTAGGTTCCTTTCTTGGTTTTACTATTTTACTGTTTGGTGTTGTAGATTTTTTGCTAACCAGATGCTGCGGGGGAAGTGGCATGGGACTGGGTGTCAGTCGTGGGTTTTATTGGCTGGAGTATCATGGCTTATAAAATCCTTTCTAGTAATGTGTGTGGAATGAATGGGCCCAGTAAACATAAGCAGATTTTATCCCATATTGAAAAATTGGGGGGACTAATAATTTTCCTGCAAGAGACACATTTGCTTAAAAAAGAAGTAAATACATTTCCATCTAGTTGAAAGGGGAAGGTACTGTATATGCAGCCTTATATACCTCTAAGAAGTGTGGAGCCATTATTTTATTGTCTAAAGATGTTAATTGGGTTACTCAGGCCATGGAACGGGATCTTCAGAGGTGTTGGGTCTTTTTTGTTGGTACTTCAGATGATTCTGAATTTGTCTTAGTGTCAGTTTATGATCCCCATACTGATGCCCCTCCTTCTTCCACATGCTTTCTCAGCTCTTTCAAGATAAAGGTAAGGGTGAGGTCATATTAGTGGGGGATATGAATGAGATACTGAATCTAGTCTGCGACTGCAGTGGAATACCAAGCAGGCTCAATACCCCTGGCTTCTGGGCCTTACATAGGCTAAGGGATGACCATGGGCTTCAGGAAGTCTGAAGACTTGCTCATCCAGTGGTTAGAGATTACACCTATTTTTCCCCTTTGCATCAGTCCTACAGCAGGTTTAATATAATATTGGTTTCACCCAACTTGGTTTAAGCTGCTTTAGCCACTACCATTGAATCTAGTTATTTCGGATCATTCAATGATTACATTTACATTCCAGCAGGAAGGTGCTGGTACTACTGAGAAAGGCTGGGAAAGCAACGCAAGTTTCTTGACTGATTCCCAGTTTAGAGACTGGATATGTGGGGAGGTTCGAAGTTACCTTTCTAATAATTATACAGGTGAGGTTGCTACTAAGTGGGTGTGAGAAGGCCTTAAAGCATCCCTTCAGGGCAAAATCATTTCTTACACTGCAGCTCATAAAAAAGCCAGGAATTCTAAGCTGTCTTCCTAGGAACAGTAGTTGTCGACCCTATGGCATCAGCATAAAATGAACCCAAAATATCCCTCTCTTATTTATTGTAAAAGGGATCTCAATTTCTAGATTAATTCTTTAAATATGCAGCAGGCAGAATTTGGCTTGTATAGGACTACACATGCTTATAGGGAGGGGTCGAATGTGCGGGCCATTTACTGGCCTATCTGCTTCAACAAATTGAGGCCTCTTGTAAAATTCCTGGGGTTTAGCATGAGGATACTTTGATTACAGATCCAGTGGGAATTAGTTCTGTCTTTTGAGAGTATTACTCTCAGCTTTATTTATTTATTTATTTATTGAATTTTGTTGACCTGGTAAGCCCACTGGGCCAAGAAGTCCCTTTCTTAGGGATGATCGAGGTGGGGGGGAATACAGATGTCAAGCAACTAAAACTGAACTAGATTAAGCTGTTGGTGGTATTTTTAGTGAATGGGAGAAATTTGGCCAGGACACTGGGAAAAATCCCCTACTCTTTTTTGATGAGTCCATGGGATCTTTAGCATCCACCTGAACTACCACCAATCCAGGCAGATGGAACCTCAGTTTAATGTCTCATCTGAAAGACAGCACCCCAGAACTGCAGCACCCCCCTCATGCTGCACTATAGTGTCACTATTGGGATATTAACCCAAGTGCCAGATATGGGAACTGAACCCACAGCCCTCTGATCTCCTGGCCTCAGAGGCGAGTATGCTGCCTACTGAGTCACTGACACTGCTTTATGCTTCCAGAAGGGTACTGGGAGCACTGGCTTCAGACATTCAGGAGTTCTTAGATTCCTTAGCTCACTATAGCCTTACTCCTGAGCAGCATCAGCAATTAGATGCCCCTGTGATGCTCCTTGATGTTCAGAAGGCAGTCAGTCAGTTGAGTTGAGGTAAAACACCAGGACCTGATGGGTTTCCAGGTGAGTTTCATGAGGTCCTGGTTAAGAAGGACAAGAACCCCTTATAGTGTTCCAGCTTCCACCTTATTTCATTCCTCAATGTTAATTATAAAAATTTGGCAAAAATCCTAACTAATCACTTGCTTTATGTCCTTTTGAGCTTGATTCATCCTGATCAGGTGGGTTTCATGTTGGGCTAGATGGGCTGAATCATATCTGATGCTTGGTTGATTTAATTTGAGCTTCAGCTTTGTTGTTTGAACCTACTGTGGTGGTGGCTTTGGACAGAGAGAAAGCCTTTGATTCTGTTGAGTGGGCTTACCTATTCACTGTTTCGCATAAATTTGGTTTTGATTCTGGCTTTCTTTGTTGGATACAGATTATTTATTGTTCTCTGTGAGCAAGGGTCCTTACGAATGGGAAATTGTCCTCCCCATGTTTGTTGGGTAGAGGAATTTGTCATTGTTACTCCCTGTCTACGGCCCTTTTTCTATTTGCTAGTTAGCCTCTCACTCAAAAAAAATTATGATTCTTCAGATATACAAGGAATTGAGGTGGGCTTGACCCTTTATAAAAGTATGCTATTGGCAGATGATATCCTATTGACTTTGAGGAACCCCAGCTCCTCTTTATGGTCTCATTCGGCTACTGAATGATTTTTCTTCTATGTCTAGGCTGAGGAATAATTGGACTAAGACAGAAGTCCTTCTGTTGAACTCTTCTTGTACTGTTTATTTGATGCCTGCCCCAGGGTTCCATTGGAAGGTGGACTCTATTAAATATTTGGGTATTTTTCTTTCTCCTGATCTACAAGAATGGTCTTCTCTGAATTTTGATCTGCTCCTTAAGAGTTTTTGGGATGATGTGTCTACATGGAAGCACCTTTGGCTATCTCTTTGGGTTAAAGTTCAGGCTTTAAGAATGATGGTTCTTTCGAAGGTCTTATATGTTATTTGATATCTGCCTCTTACGATCCCTGAGAAGCTGTGGAAACAACTTTTGGCTTTGGTCTGCTAGTTTTTATGGGATGGTGGTAAGCTCCATCTTTCAGTGGTTTGGATTATCATTTCATCTGCTAAGAAGGAGTCCATTTTCCTTAGTTCAAAGGTTTAGGATTATCATCTGGTCTTCATTCACTTTGGTTAGGGCTCCATGCAGAGACATTACCTTCTGTTCCTCAATGGGTAGATTTGGAGTGAGCACTGACTACTCCCCCCGAGGCCATTCTCTGGGATTCTAAGTCCCTTTCCAAGCCCTTTCCTACTCATGAGTATGTTTGTCATATGTGGAAGGCTACTAGGGTACTTTTGGGTCCTCAGTGGGCTATCCCCCCTATGTTTGGCCCCTTTGGTTTAATTCTAAGCTTAGTACAGGGGTGTGTGACTTTGATTTGGCCGGTGTGGTACCAAACGTGTCTGAGACAGTTAGGGGATCTTTTTTCTTCTGTCACAGGGCATTTGAAATTTTTAGCCACCTCCAACAAGAGGCTTCACTGCCCTCATTGCATATTTGGCTTTATCTTCAGTTGCGGCATATGATACAGTCAGTGGTGGGGTCTCTGCTCCAGCTCCCTGGGCCTTGGAAATAGGAGGAAATTTTGGGCAGGTGACCTGTGGGTGAACATTTTCTGTCCCCATCTAAACTGGGAAGTATATACTGAGCATTATTGAATATGTACATCCCCGGGTATGAGTCAGTTGCATCTACAGTGGGAAAATATGTTAGGATATTCCCACAGGGATGTGGAGTGGGCTGAGATTTGGGTGAATGCCTATGGGACTTGTAGGGATACTGTGGGCAGGTTAATGCAGCTGAAGACTTTGTTGCTTTGGCATCACATCCCTTCATCTTTGTATGCTATGCGCCTGACATTGAATTCTTTGTGATGGCACTGTGGTCATCAAAAAGGTATTCTGCTCCATCTCTTGCTGGACTGTCCTAAGATAAAGCCTTGGTGGGTCCAATTCTATCTTCTTTTCAGTCAGTTTTGGGGTTCAAGATCCCATTGGATGCTTCCTTGCTAAGTTTATGGAATACTTTGAGGATCCTTTGGCTAACAGATTCCAGCATGAATGGTTTATGTCTGCTATCACTGAAGCTAATCACCTTCTTTTACACAGGTGGTGCACAACTGTTTCACCATCTTTTGATTAGTGGATTGAAGCTATGTTTAAGTTGATGGGATTTGAGTGGTTGTCGTTTTTAGCTGCTGGTAAACTTGGGTACTTCTTTTAAATCTAGCAGCCCTTCTTCCTCCATTTTGGAACTAGTTTGCTTCAAGGTAGAATTCTCATCCCCCCCAAACATATAGTAATTTACATGCTTTTTGTTTTCCTTCTTTTGTGGTAATAGATTGTATCCCTTAGTAGTGACCGATATCCACTGGTGTAGCACTGGTTGCTTTTTTAATCTAAACGTTATGTACTGTACTGTTTTGTTTGCTGTGATGTATTGCTCTCTTGACGCGGTGCCTTTGTAAATGAGTCTTTGACTCAAATGTCTGTAAATCGATGATCTAATAAATAAATAAATAAATACATAAATAACAATCCATTTTCCCTTTCTGCTTCCCCTTTGTTCCGCTTTACTTATTGTTTATTCTTGTCAATCAGCATCTATGTTCTATGTTATTTATCTATATTGTTGTTATTGTTTGCTATCAATAAATTACATTAGTATGAATGGTAAAAAAATATAGATTGTGAGGGCTTATTTTTCATGATTTACTTGTCTTAAGAAAGGATTTACTTGTCGTAAGAATAAATATCTATCGTGATGGACACCATCTTGTTTTTTTAACTAAAACACATTTAAAATACATAAAAAATGATCTATTTTTAAAACTAGAAACACCTGTACCTAGGTAATCTATCTAATCTACCTACAATTTTTGACCCTCCAGAAAGTCAAAAACTGAAAGCCATTCATTTAGTCTGCGAGATATCTACTTTCAACCTTTTAAGTTCTAATAGTAAGGGGGGGGGGGTGGCTCAAGTGCGTGTATTTTTTTTTTTTTGTGAACTGATCACAAGTAAAGCAACTCTGAACTTGAAGATGGATCTTCATCTCTGTGGTGATGGCAGGTATTTTACTTATGTTGCAAAATTCCTTATATGATTGTAGTGCATCCATGCAGAAACTGTAACACTACCATGGGAGGGATGCAGTAGTCTGAACTAGTGATCTATATTCATTTTTTTACCTAATACTAATTTACGCAAAAAATGCAACATTTCTTTCTATTCACAAATAGGGATATCAGAAACAAAGTTATAAGACCACCTGTCATGGAATGATTGTGTTTACAGAGAGATATCGTACAGTTAAAAACACTTCAACACAAGTGCTCTCCTACCTAATATGCTTCCACTGTGTGGTTTTGTTTTTTAAAAGTCCTTCCTGGAAATACTGGTGCCAATAATCCTATTATGGAGTCTCACATGTTGTCAATGACAGGTATAGTAAAGGATGATAACATTTCTACTGAATGTGCTGGGAGCCTGGATAGTGCTCACTTCTGATATCAGACAACACGTGTTTCTGCTCAGACCATTGACCACAGAACTGAGTATGGTAAAAAGATTAACCTACAGAGGTGATAACTGCACCTCCTTAACACATGGAGCAATCTGTTTAAGGCGCATGATCTACTGATGGAACTTTACCCAGAACTGCTGTGGCTATAAACAGGGGTGTAGCCAGGAATTTTAAACTTGTACTCAAAACTGATGCCCCCCCATTATGTAAACATAAACCAAAATATGTGCTGCCACACCACACCATTGCTGCCCCCCCCACTAGCCATGTCTGAGTTTAAGTAATCTGTTTCTTTCTGTAATCCTCCTTCCTTTGTTTTTCTGCCTGCCTGGTAAGTTGTTCTTGTTTGTGTATTTGGCTGGTGGCATCACTGCCCCACAGTAAACAACAAAGGCAGAAGGGCTCCGCATGACACAGACACTGTGTGACTCACAATGTCCTTGCTTTCCTCTTTTTTGTTGCCCCTGCTTGATGTGTTGCCCCTGCCTGATTTTTTTTTAACGTACTCTGCTGCGTACAGTGCGTATGCCTGCTGACACCCCTGGCTATAAACCCATCTGCCCAGCACACGACCCAAACGTCTGCAGGTACATCTGCCATTACTACAGTTTGTACTCATTATTGCTGCCAATGTTCACTGTTTGATTACCCAGGTAAACTTACCCACTGCAGTACAAAAAGAACTGACTGCAGGACTAGAGTGCACCAGTCTGACTCATTAAACTCTCAAGTGGCAAATTCACACCCCCGCTATTACTACTGAATTTGATGGTTGGATCAAAGTGCTCTCTAGACAGCACTAACTCACCTACTCTGGCTCTAGCTTTTCCTGACCTGCATTATTCAGTAAGCAAAAAGGGAGATGCAAAAATGATAACTAGCCCTTCCTCCTTGTGATGCAGTTAGAATGAACAGTTTGCATTAAAAACAAACTCTGGTCAGAGCCAATATGGCTGCCCGGGGCAACTGTGGTGCTTTTGTGTGATGAGAGCTCAGAGTGTGGTTTTATTCACTCTCACTGCACTGGAGCCTGTCATGGTGAAAATTATTACTCCGGCCATTCTGAGTATTTTCTTGACCTGTTTGGCAAATTCATGCAATTAAAGGAGATCACAAATAATTCACAAACATTGTCAGAATCTGCCCCCAAAAATGGTCACAAACTGTCTGGTTGCTGTCTCTTGACTGGTTGAGATCAACAATGGGTCATACTGAGTAGTTTCTTGACCATTTCGGCAAATTCTTGCAATTAGTGGAGCTCACCAATAATTCACAGATTATGTTAGAAATTGAAAAAAATGGTCCCAAACCACCTGGTTGCCTGTCTCTTGACTATTTGGGAGCAAGAATTGGGCATACAGAGCATTTTTGTGGGAATTATTGCACATTCATGCAATCAGATGAGCTCACGAATAATTCACCAGTATTGACAGAATATGTCTCAAAATGGTCCACAACTGTCCTTTTGCTGTCTCCTGACTATTTAGGAGCAAGAACAAGCCACACTAAGCAGTTTCATGGCCATTTTGGCAAATTCCTGTAGTTAGAGGCGCTCACCAATAATTCACCAATTGTGTCAGAAATTGACAAAACTGGTCCCAAACTGTCCAGTTGATGTCTCTTGACTGTTTAGGAGCAAGAACAAGCCATACTGAGCAGTTTTGTGACCATTTTGTCAAATACATGTAATTAAAGGAGCTCACAAATAATTCTCGAATTATGACAGAAATTGACAGAAATGGTTCCAAACTGTCCAGCTGCAGTATCTTGACTGGTTGGGAGCAAGAATGGGCCATCCTGAGCAGTTTTGTGACCATTCCAGTAAATTCTTGTAATTAGAGGAGCTCACCAATAATTCACGAAATATAACAGAAATTGACAAAAATGGTCCCAAACTGTCCAGTTGTAGTCTCTTGACTATTTGGCAGCAAGGTCTGGCCATACTGAGCAGTTTCATGACCATTCTGGAAAATTCTTGTAGTTAATGGAGCTCACCAATAATTCAGGAATTGTGTCAGAAATTGACAAACCTGGTCTCAAACTGTTCAGTTGATGTCTCTTGATGACACAGTTGCCAGTGTCTAAGATGGCCACTGGAGTTCAGTCCACATGTGCACATCGTCAAGCATGCACAAAAAGCTTAGGTGACCACCTTCATCATGGGAAGTGCCATGTTTCTCCAGTCACCCCGTGTTCCTCCATCAGCTCAACTGCATCGATACTGGCTCTGGCCAGATCTTGTTGCTTTGGGGTGCTATATTCAAACATGCTTGGGGAAGTCACACTTTTCTCGAAACATGTTTGAGTATAGTAAATTTAGTGAACTGTATTACATTGCACTAAGGAAAGAGACTTAAGGGGCAGCCTAATACCTCTTAATATGGGGCCATGACTGAGTCTGTATTGGTCTTAAATGTTTTTAAATATGCTTGTATATAGGATTTGTCTGATTTATTGAATTACTGTATGTGTGTTAGAAGTTTGATTTTAACTGGTGGGGAATGAGTTCATAGAGTGTAATTTCATACAGCAGACCTGTTGTTTCTAGTACACACACACACATATGCTCCACAACTTATTTTAAGAAAGACATGTAAAGAGTTGGTGTTTACTTCTAAGAAATAGACAAATTATTATTTTAGCTATTGTATTTTGTTGTGTTAGTAATTACCTTCTACTTTTGTAACAAAATATGTGTTAGTGCAGTGAAACAAGTAGGTTTGTGTCCTTACTTTTCACACTGTTACTAAAAAAGAATTCAACAGAATTCTGATACTGTTATGTCAGAAACTGCCAGATAGTTAGGAGCCAAATGTATTTCGACAAGAAACTAAATATGTTTTTCTGCCTTTTTCAAAATAAATAGATACTTCTTTCAGTAACAAACATTGCTCTTTATTTTGCACTGCTGTGATCCATCTGGATGACTTTACATTTTTTAAACAATAATTAGCTTCTCTTTCTTCTTCCCAAGCAAAATATGGTTATGAAGAAAATGTCACATGCTAAATTATAGTAAAAGATCACAGGTTATCAAAATCACATATTTCTATTATATATACAGTATTTTGGTGGTAGACAGTATTATTTCTCCATAAAAATATGAGAACAGATTTGCAGTTTCCATTTGGAATACATTACCAGCATTGCCAGAAAACAGTTTCTGACTTCATAATACATGGATTCCATTGTATTCTTTTTTTCACTAGCAGTTGGCAAAATAAAAAAAAAATGATGAAAAAGTAAGTAAAGAAACACATAATAACAAACTGAATGACTATAGCAAAGGACTCCAAACCTTGATTCTTTAATGTATGCATCCTTATTTATTTATTTAGTGAAATGTTTCACCAGGAGGGCACACTGAACAACAAGTTGCTCATCTCACAGTGCGACCTGGGTGGAGGGGTTACATAGGGTTGTGAAGGATGATCAGTTACAATAGTATGTGGGTAGTACAAACATTACAACAATGTTAAGATTGTGCAACAGTTGGAACACAAGGTACTGTAAAATAAACAGTAGTGGAACATTGGGTAAATTACAGTACATGTCCAAAATCATACAAAAGAACATATAAACATACAAAACAGTAATAATGCTATAGAACCATTTATAGTGCATGAGTGTACCAGGAGCAAGCTCAAGATAGTACGCAAGTGCTGTTGGAGTAAAAAAGGATGGGGTTAGGTTGTGCACACTCATGACCCAGAAGGGCAGCTGGAGAAGAGAGGGGGAGAGGCAAGAACTGAATATGAGGAGAAGGGGTAGCCATTTCCTGATTTCCCCCTTCAGGATGTTAAGAACCCTGCCGGGGGGGGGGTCATGATAGGAAGGCAGAAACTGAGGATAGGTATTAAGGTGGGTTAAAGCAGGAATAGCAAAGGAAAAGGTAATTGTGTAGGGCAGAGGTAAGGGAGTAGTTGGAGGAGGAGGAGGAGTGTCATATTTCAGGGGGTAGGGAATTACAGATTTCAGGGAAATAATGGGTGAAACCAGTCTGACTGATGAGGGTGGAGGGGCAAGGGACCATCAAGGTGCAGGCATCATTTGATATGAGAGAGTGGGTGGGGGGAGGTGGAGTGGAGAGAGAGGATGAGAGATAGTAACGGAGCCCCCTGAACCAGAATTTGGAGGTTAGTTTGGCACGGTGAGAGATGCATCTGTGAGATAGTGGAAGGAAAGTTACAGAGTGGCAGAGAGTTTACAGTGGTGGGAGCAGGAAGGGGTGTTGATAGCAAAGTGGTAGGAGGAGTTAAAGAGAGTGTCCAGCTTGGTCAGGGAAGATTTGGGAGCAGCACCATAGACTATGTCACAGTAGTCGAAGATGGGGAGTATCATCTTCTGGACAATTTTGTGCCTTGCAATCAGCGGGATGCAACTACAATTCCTGTACAGAGCACCAAGCTTGGGATGCAGTTTCTTCAGGATAGCATCGATATGCATAGAGAAGGTGAGGTGCTGGTCCAGCCAAACCACCAGATATCTAAATGAGGAGGTGTCCTCCAAGATGGTTCCACCAAGGGTGTGGAAGGTGGGTAGGGCTGGGAGCCTTGAGAGTCTCTGCCTGGTACCAAAGGTTATTGAGACTGTCTTCTTGGCATTTAGAAAAAGCTGGTGAGAAGCAAACCAGAGCTGAACTTGGTTGAAGTCATGCTGTAAGCAGGTTTGCACAGCAGCAGGGCTTTTGCTGGAACTGTACAAAACAGTATTGTCAGCATACATGTGGATAGAAGAGGATGAGCAGGCTCTGGGAAGATCATTAAGGAAAAAGGAGAAGAGTAGGGGACCAAGCCCTAAGCCCTGATGGAAACCAGTGCTGATGGGGAGTGGAGGGAGATGGAATTAAGGATTCTCACTGATTGGGTCCTGCCAGTGAGGTAGGATTTAAATCAGCTGGTGGCTGACGGAGCAAGGCCAGCTGAGGAGAGTGAATCAAGAAGCAGCGAATGGCAAACAACGTTGAAAGCTTTGGCTAAGTCGACAAAGATGGCCGAGGTGATCAGGACATCATTCATCCCTGAAAGGATGGAGTCAATAAGCCTGAGGAGGGAGGTGGTTGTTGAGTAGTTCTTCTGAAAACCAGATTGGAAGGGGGTGAAGAAGGAGGAATCAGAGAGGAAGGGTGATAGCTGAGACAGAACTAAATGTTCTTGAAGTTTGGCAAGGGTAGGAATGAGGAAAATGGTGCGATAGTTGCCAGTTGTGGATGTGTCACCACTCTTGGGGACAGGAAGGGCTACAGAGTGTTTCCAGGATGAGGGTACTTGGGCAAAAATAAAGGACAGGTTAAGGATTAGGGAAATAGAACAAGCAATTGCAGGAATAGAAAGGTAGAGAAGTTTAGGATCAAGCTCATCTGGTGAGGAGCCTTCAGAGGGGTTGAGGGATAGGAGAACATAAAGAGCTTTGTCAGAGGAGATAGTAGAAAAGGAAAATGGAGGAGAGGTAGGCACTGGCTGAGGCAAAGGGCTGAAGTTAGTAGGTGGCAATGGGGAGAGGGAATTTGGAAGAGACCTGGTGCATGAGGTGTAGTAGGCATTAAATTCATTGGCCACGGAGCCAGGGTCAGACAATAGGGAGTTATTTATTTTGAGAAATGGAGGGGGAGAGGGAGAGAATAGGGCATGAACTACCCTCCAGAATTTAGATGGAGAGTTAATGTTAGTCAGGAATGAGAAGTTGAAATAATCGGACTTAGTACATGAATTTCGTAGAGTTCTGTACTTGACATAGTCATTTGGATGTTTAGTATGTAACCCCCTTGCAAATGGGGGTTCCTATAAATGCCAGTCTGGGTTTACCTTAGCCTGGTTTGTTCTGTCCTTCTCCCGCTGTCTCTTGGGCTTCTTCTGACTTGGCCTCTAATTTTTCTGGCTTCCCAGGTCCTGTTTGCCCTCGTGTGTGCCCCAGCTTGCAGTCAAATGAAAATCCAGCCCCTCGGGGCTTAAACTGCTGAACGTGGACTCCTGCTGCAAAAGCGCTGCCTCCAGGGCAGTGGGAGTCTTGTTGGCATGCAGAGTGCCTTTGATGTGGAGCCACTTGTTTTGTGGTCACCTCAGGGACTGTGCCGTGGGTCCCGGGATCCCTTCCACCTATTTGGGACCCGGTGACCACGGACAGCCTGCTGGGGGACCGCTCGGATGGGAATTAAAGGAGTTCTGACCAGTGCTCATTTGAGTATGCCTGTGCAGGGCCCCGGTCATCTGAATAATGCATAACAGTGTATCTGACTGCCTCAAGGGTAGCTAGGTTCAGCTCCAGCCGAAAAGTAAAGAATTAAAATGTTTTAAATAATGGAACTGTTGCTGCTTGTTGGGAATATACTGTGCATGTGGGCAAAAGTGTTTAAAGTTAAAATGAGTACTGTTTCCCTGGCAATTCCAGTATCTGGGACTCTGTATGCCAGCCTGTCAGCTGCTGCAAGGGGAGCTTTCATAAGTACAATAGCGACAGGAAAAGTAAAGAGCCATGTTTTTCATCTGTGCAGTGACTGCAAGTACAGTCTTTAAGCTATAGAACTGTGGGGCATGTGGGGCAAATAATTACTTTTTTCTGGCTGCACCAGGACATTATTCAGGACTGTATCTAATCTGCTATAAGGGACAGTGGGTTAAGCAGCCATTGCCAGCAGTACAGCCAATTGGAATTGCAGCAATAGATAGCCAGGACTTGTGGGACATTCACTGCATCTCATGTGTAAGCACCCAAGTGCTTATGGGGGCTTACAGGGACATTATTTTAGGTACAAATTCCACAACCCAATTGTGCCTCGAGTGTTCTGATTGACAGGTCCTTCAGCAACATGGAGACATGTCACCCCTCCCTGCTACCTATCAGGAGTTGAGCTAGGAGCTCTATAAAGAGACAATGTTGCCAGTTTGTCTGGGGATTCAGAGGGAGATTCAGAGAGAGAGAGAGAGCAGCAGAGCAGGCTGCAGCCTGCTGGGAGCCCCCCATGGGGGAGGGGCTCAGGCTCCAGCCATGCCATCAGGCCTGGGCCACTTAATTCAAGCCCTTTCAGTCTTCAGAAGGCATTTGTTATTTTCTTCAGTTAACAGTTAACTAGTTATAGCAATTTTGCTTTCTGTAGCAGCTAGTCTGGAGGTTGACAGTACTGTCCTCCAGAGGCTAGCCTTCCCTCCCACGTCGGGAAGAGGTGTGGACCGAAGAATCAGATGTCCAGCAGTGGTGAGAGCGCTGACCAGACCAGATGACATCATGCAGTGGTGAGAGCGCTGACCAAGTACCTCAGCAGTGAGAGAGCTGAAGAAGTCTTCAGGATGCCTTTGATTGTGGATGAGACCCGTGAAGGACCTGAGTGAGTACCCTCGTACCCCCCGGTTCGAGGGAGAAGCTAAGCGAGTAATTTTGGGGGCTCCAAGCCCCATTAAGAAATGTGTGATGTTAAGTGTGAAGTATTGAAGTCATCAGTCTGGGCTACTAACCCCATAAGGGACTGCCTAGTTCAAGTAATGGATGCATCTTGTCTGTGGCCCAAATGGCTAAGTTGCAGGTGCAGCAAGATGCTGGGCTTAGTGAATCATATAAATGTGTAGCTGTGGGTTAGAGTCCTGCCATCATGGAGCTGTCTGCCAAGACGTGCTTGCCACTTCATGAAACAGGAGGCCCTAGAGTATATTAATGTCTAAGATACCTTGAGGAGAATGTACCTGTGTCTGCACAGAATTTCATCTAAGAGCGCTTGGTATAAGTGTACAATGTCTAGATGTGCTGGATAGGACTCTGCCTGTGGATAATGTTCTTGGTTTATAGAATGTACTGGATGTGACTGCCTGAAACTAAAGTATGGGATGCTTGATGAAAGAGTCATTGCCAACTTACTCTGGATAGATGCCTTTTGGTATATAAAGTACGGGATGTGACCGTGTTTAAACTGCATTTAGGATGCTTGACAGAAGGATCACTCTCATTGCACTGGATGGGACTTTCAAATATTTTGCTGAATGTTCTGGATGTAAGATCCACATAGTTTGTTCTGGAATGTTCAGAAGTCTGCGAGTGCAGGGCAATCACTGATTTGTCTGCAAGTGCAGGGCAATCCCTGCTTTGTGTGCTAAAGTGCAGGGCAGTCTCTGCTGTGGTTGTAAATAGTAATTTGCTGCTTTACAAAAATCTGTTTCCAAGTTGCGCACACCCTCAGATTAATAGCCGGCCACCTCGACCAGCTGCAACTCCATCAGGCCTGCAACATCTTGGACTGTGGTATCTGTTTAACCAGTATGGTATGAGATTGCGGGGTTTCTGCTGTATCTGGGACTGGTACCAGTGTGGGTATTATTAATAATTATGTTTAACATCTGATTTATCAGCAGCTATATAGCCAGGGCTCTGGATGTCTTAAGTCAAATGGTAAAATTTGATTTACATCTGCCTGTTAATATGTAGCCACCCAGCTGGAGGGTTTACCAGCAAGAATCTAAATGATCTCTGTACATGTGTAAATACAGTAAGATATCCTCTACTCCTCCTGTTTCCCTTTTCTAGCTCCTTTATTACCCGCGAAATAAATATCTTGTTGTTGTTGTTTGAAATCATGTGTGAGCATATTATTAGAGAGAGCCTTTAATTCAAAATGTTGAAATGTGGGGAACTGTGTATTGAGGCATGTCTGGGGGAAGGTAACTGGTCACCGTGGGTGGTGTAGCAGCTCAGGGGGCTACACCCAGTACCATCTCACCCACGTAAAGCACCCTGAGTGGAGGCACTGCGCAAAGGTTTTAATAAATGTTATTAGTTAACGAACCCAATCCCATTAGCCTATGTCCAGGGTAGTAGGCAGGGGTGTAACACTGGGGGGTGGTGCCGCCCAGGGGTTACAAGTAGATGTGTGTTTTCTCCAGGCTCGATCATGCCAATTGAAGTAGGCTAGTAGTTGGGGGGTGATCCAGGGGAGGTGAAGCCCATGGACTCTGGTCCTTCTGAAAGGAGCAAAGGCATTCCAGGTAGCAATTAATCTATCTTTAAAATAGTCAAGCGCTTGGTCGACAGAAATGGCAGTTGAGAGGGGAGCCCAGTCGGTGGAAATGAATACAGAGCTGACTGGGGTAAGGTATAAGAATTTAAAGGACCAGAGCTGTATGATTTTAGGGGGATTTTAGCACTTGCTATCAGATAATTTACTGCAGGAAAATTCCATTCTGTGACATTTGACCTATTCCCTCCTATGGATTTCAGGGATGTTTCCTTATCTCTTTAGTTGTATGTTTAACTATTTGCTCCTCTAATCTATCACATTGACGTGTAAAAGATTTTTTTTCTGTCTAATATTGTTCTGTGTTCTTAAAGTTTTTAAAAGGCAGCTCTTGTAACAGATAAAATGAGAAACACAGACTTTGATGGCAGATAAGGACTGCTTGGCCCACCTAATTTGCCCATTTCCCTACCTACAGGATAAGCTGCAGATCCTAGTTAACCAACAGCCTATTTCTTCTTACACCCCACAAGAATTGCCTTATGTCTGTCCCATGTATTCTTGAATTCTCCCACAGTTTTAGACCCCACAAGCTCCTCAGGAAAGGCTGTTCCATGCATCCACCGCCCCCTCTGTGAAAAAATACTTCCTCACTTTGCCCCTGAACTGCCCCCTTTCAATTGTGTCCCCTTGTTCTTGCACATCTCTTTTTCTGAAAGATGCTACCCTCTTGGACTTTGTCGATTCCACTGAGGTACTTAAACGCTTCTATCATGTCCCTCCCTCCCTTTTTTTCCTCAAGGGTATACATATTAAGCTCCTTTAGTCTTTCCTCATATGGCTTCTCTTGCAGACCCTGCACCATTTTAGTTGCCCTCCTCTGGACTGCCTCCATCCTATGTCCTTGCGGAGATGGGGTCTCCAGAACTAGACGTAGTACTCCAGATGGGGTCTCGCCAACTGTCTGTACAGAGGGATAACAACTTCTTGTTTTCTGCTGGTGATGCCTCTCCCTATATATCCCAGTATACCCCCAGCCCTCCCTACTGCCTTCTCACATTGCTTGCTAACCCTAAGGTCATCTGATATAATTACTCCCAGGTCCCTTTCCATTTTTGTTGTTGTTACTACCTCCCCCCCCCATTGTGTAATCTTCCCCTGGGTTTTTGTTTCCCAGGTGCATTATTTTGCACTTCTTTGCATTGAATTCCAGCTGCCATACTTCTGACCATTCCTCCAGCCTTGCCAAGTCCCTTTTCATACTTTCCACGCCTCCTTGTGTATCAACCCTGTTGCAGATCTTTGTGTCATCTGCAAAGAGGAATACGTTTCCTTCCAGTCCCTCTGCAATGTCACTTATAAAGACATTAAAAAGAACTGGACCCAGTACTGAACCTTGCAGTACCCCACTAGTAACCCCTCTTTCTTCAGAGTGGACTCCATTTAGAATTACCTTCTGTGTCTTGTTGTCCAGCCAATATTTTACCCAGGCTAGCACCCTGGGACCAACTCCCAGGCTGGTTAATTTGACTATTAATCTTTTGTGTGGGACTGTGTCAAACGCCTTGCTAAAGTCTAGGTAGGCCATGTACACAGCTCCTCCCTGGTCTACTACTTTGGTCACCCAGTCAAAGAAATCAATTAGATTTGTCTGACATGACCTTCCCGCTGTGAACCCATGCTGCCTTGGGTCCTGTGCCTCACTGGCCTCTAGGTACTCAACATTACTTTCCCTACCACAGAGGTTAAACTGACAGGTCTGTAGTTTCCTGCCTCTGTCTTGGTCCCACTTTTGTGAAGGGGAATCACATCCATCTTCCTCCAGTCCTCAGGTACCACACCATCCTCCCATGATTTGTTAAAAAGGGCAGTCAGTGGTTTCACTAGTTCTCCCCTTAATTCTTTTAGAATTCTGGGGTGAATTCCATCAGGCCTCATTGGTTTGTCCCCCTTCAGTTTTAGGCATTCTTTCGGAACCCTTTCTTCTGAGAAAGGACTAGGATTGCTCCCCCCCATCAAGAGTGCTTCTGTTATTTGGATTAGGCACTTCCCCCTCCTCCTCTTTTGTGAATACTGAGCAGAAGTATTCATTCAGTATCCCTGCTTTTTCACTGTCCCTCTCTGACAGAGATAGCAATTAAATGTAGTCCAGATGTAGTGCAGTCAGGCCAAAAGGAAATGAAGCAGAAGACAGACAGGAACATACTACAGCTTTCAATGAGATAACCTGGACTGAAGCATTGACGTATGTCCACTCTGAAGCACTCAAGGGAAGAACACAGTCATCATTTCCTGTCAGTCCCCTTTCTCTCTCCTAGTAATCCCAAAATGCCAGCAGGGCTCCGCCCCATCAGTGTCATTGGCTCAGTAGGTAGCACACTCGCCTCTGAGACCGGGAGATCAGAGGGCTGTGGGTTCAGTTCCCACATCTGGCACTTGGGTTAATATCCCAATACTGACACTGTAGTGCAGCATGAGAGGGGTGCTGTACTTCTGAGGTGCCGTCTTTCGGATGAGACGTTAAACGGAGGTCCCATCTGCCTGGATTGGTGGTAGTTCAGGTGGATGTTAAAGATCCCATGGCACTTATCAAAAAGAGTAAGGGAATCTCCCTGGTGTCCTGGCCAAATTTTCCTCATTCACTAAAAATACCACCATCAGCTTAATCTGGTTCAAGGTCAGTTGGCATTCATCTGTATCCCCCTTCCCTGGGTCGTGCCTGAAAATAGGCAGGATTTGTCTAGTGCACTTACCTGGTCAACAAAAACTAAATAAATAAATAAATAAAATGAAGTCATAAAAAGAGTAAACCTAATTGAGAGCGACTGCAATAAAGAGAAACAGCAAGTGCTTTGTAAAATCAGCTGTTTTCTTAACACCTTACCTTTGCACTGAAGTCTGAGTGCTGCAGTAGTATGCACCAGATAGGAAACACTGGTAAACATGCTTCTAATAATCAATCATATGTAGGAAGCCCCATGGGTATGACAGCATGAAGCCTGAGTCAGTTTTCGGTAATCGACTTTATACTGACCTGAGCTTCATAGCGCTTCTGTTCATCAGATTTCAGTGCACTTCTTCTATAAGTAGGATTCATAAGAGCTTGAAAGAGGCATGCCATTAGGGAAGGAAAAAAAAGCACACACAAACTGAGGATGAAAAACACTTTAATAAAATATAGAAATAATAAATTTAAATAGCAACATTATTAAATACATGCTGTTTAAAACTGAACTGTGGAAAAAGAATATCCATGTGTAAAATATCTTTATTTGGTCTACTGCTGTCTATCCTGACATATTATATGATCCCCTATATCAGTGAACCTCTGCCCCCCCCCATCTTACATGAGATCAAATAGCCACTGATGTCACTCCTGGAGTTATGTTACTGGCTGCAGCTCATGGATGCAATAACTTGCATAGGATGAAGTTTCTCATCACTTGTATAGAAAAATGGGCTACAAAGAATCAAAATTACAAACTACCATATATAATAATGCTAACTAGCTTTTCTTCTTTCTGGAGTAATTAGAATCAGTTACCCCCCCGACAGTGACATTTCACCAGTGAGGTCCTCCACAGCAACTACAGCACCATGCCGCTGTGGGAAACCCACTGGAACCCGATGCTCTCGGTCGGAGGTCCTGCACCCCCCCCAATCAGCTCCGACTGTTGAGTTGATAATCTTTAAGTGGGGGTGTGTGGGGGATGAAGCCCCCCACATGGTGGGGTTCAGGGGCAAATCCCCCCAAAGAAAATAAGGACAGACAGTGCAAACTAGCAGCTGACTGCAGAATGTGGTCGACCTGTCGGTGTTGCTGACGGGGCGTTCGACAAACATTTTTTCGAGCTCCTGTCGTGGATCCAATTAGAATAACAGTTTCCACTTAAAAAGGAGTAAACCTAATCAGGAGCAAATACAATAAAGAGAAACATGTGCTTTGTAAGATCAGCTGCTCTCTTAACAGCTCATCTTTTCATTAAAGTCTGAGCACCATGGAGGTGTGCACCAGATAAGAAATATTAGTGATTGTGCTTCACATTACTTCAGTCATACTGTATCTAGTAGCCACATGAGCATGATACAGCATGAAGCCTGTGTCTGTTTTCAGTAATTGACTTCATAATGACTTGGGCATCTCAGCACCTCTGTTTAGCAATTTGCATCCCTTGTCAAATTTTCCCAGAGTAGAGTTCTTAAGAGCTTGAACTAGGCATGCCATTAAGACAGAAAAAGACACCAGACACAAATTGAGGGCAATGATATAAACATACAGTAATATTAACAACCTGGAAATGACAACATTAGTAAATACCTGCTTTTTAAAACTGGAGTGTGGAAGAATATCTGTGTAAAACACCTTCATTTTGTTAATTTCTACCTATCCTCCTGACATGTTTTATGATCCCCTGTATCAGTGAACCTCTGTCACCCCCCCTCAATTTAGTGTTGACAGGAAGGTATTTTCACGTAAAGTAGTGTTCTTTTCAAATATTAAATATTAATAATAATTTTTTTCAGTTTGGAAATCCATTTTCTCTTACAAACTAGAGGAGCTGGACATTGCAGGAGATACTACAGATTTTAGTTATTCCTAAACAGAATGTGATATGGGAGAGATAGTATAGGCACCATCTTAAACACTCTTAGTATAAGTTTCAAAATTACTTTTTCTAAAGAAACAAATTAATATATTATTAAGATGTTGTTAAACAAAAAATTGACAATTTGTATGCAAGATGAAGTTTCTAAACACTTGTATAGAAAAACAATGGGCTACAGTGACTCAAGATTACAGTCTACTGTATATAGAAATGTTAACTAGCTTCTCCCTCTTGAGATGCAATTAGAATAAGCAGTGTCCATTAAAAAAGAGTAAACCTAATCAGGAGTGGCTGCTATAAACAAAAACAAGTGCTTTGTAAAATCAACTGTTCTCTTAACAGCTTGTCTTCCTGCTGAATTCTGAGAGCTTCTGAAGTGTGCACCAGATTAGTGAATGTGCTTCTGATAACTGCAGTCATATGTATGAAACCACATGAGCATGACACAGTGTGATGTCTGAGTTAGTTTTCTGTAACTGACATCAAACTGACCTTGGCTTCACAGCGCTTCATTTAGTAAATTTGTAGAACACTTCTTCTGCGAAGAGGATTCAAAAGAACTTGAACTAGGCATGCCATAACGAAAGAAAAAGACACCACACAGAAACTGAGGACAAAAATGTATTTATTAACATACAGAAATATTAACAAGCTGGATAGGTCAACATTAGTAAATACATGCTTTTTAAAACTGGGTGGCTGTATTGCTGGTGCAGTGGTAGCACTGCCGCTCATGAAGCTGATGACCAGGGTTCGGAAATAAGCTTACGTCATTGGAGGGCTGATCAGAGGAGGATGATTGAGCATCCCACAGGATGCTCTCCTCCTTCAGGCATAGGGTGAATACTACTGACGTCTGAACACCACCTGAGTAAGCATGTGTGATGGCACAAATGGGAGTGTAGTCCCATGATCAGGGCTTGCTGATTGACCAAATGGATGTACACACCTTGAGAGCTCATGTCCATTAGCTCAAGCATCCCCATGTGGGAAAGACAAAGAATATCCAGCCATACCATATGACAGCTCTGGGCAACCCACAGATCTTGTATTCTGCTGACTTAGGCTCACTACGGGAGTACCAGTGATGGCCTTTCTGAGGGATCTGGCCCAACCCAAAGACCTTTAACATGGGGAGGTGATACCACAGGACAACATTCCAAGAGCATGGTAAGGCCTGGGAGATGGTGGGGCTGAAAGGGTTGGGGCTGCCAGGGCTCTAAGAAGGGATGCTACAGGCTGCAGAGAGCATAAACAGAAAGAAAACACAAACAGAAAGTAAAAATAGTTAAAATTGGACTGTGGAAAAATAATATTTGTCTATAATGTCTTTATTTTGCCAATTTCTATCTATCTTGACATGTTTTATGATCCCCATTATCAGTGAACCTTTGCACCCCCACAGCTTGCTTGAAAACAAATAGCTATTTATGTCATTCCTGGAGTGATCTTAATGACTGCAGCTCACTGATGCTATAATCAGCTATCCTGAACAGCTGTCTCAATAGTGGCAGTGCATAATTTCCTGTGATGTTAATCTCTGGTATCTTTCTGTCTGTTTCTGTAATGCATATTGAAACTTATATCTAATGGTAAAAGTTTAAAAACTAACACCATCATCTGATGTACTGTTTAGAATAAAATGTGGCTAAATCAAAGAGAAATACGGCATTCTGGTGCAATGATTCAAGCCATGAGGCCACCTGATGTCTCA
The DNA here is from genome assembly GCA_016271365.2 of Neoceratodus forsteri. Lineage (NCBI taxonomy): Eukaryota > Metazoa > Chordata > Ceratodontiformes > Ceratodontidae > Neoceratodus > Neoceratodus forsteri. The sequence goes on from CM057453.1 coordinate 272,280,490, forward strand.
GTGGAAGCATGTTGCACTTCCATGCTTGTGACCTGGGTTCAGAAGTGAGCCTGGGGTTACTGGGATTGGGGAAGAGGCTAGGGAGTGCTACAAAGATGAACATAAGCCAGCCAGGGAGGGAGATGGTGAGATCCTGGCCAAGCAGTGGTCCACCCATAGTGAACCGGGGAGCTTGCCCCCCCATGAGGGTGGCATCAGCCCAACATGTGCTGCTGAGGCTAAGGCCACCAGCAGCTACATCCAACATGGGGTGGTGGGAGGAAATAGGGAAGATGAAGAAAGAACACCAAAATATTTGCTGTGGCCATCAAAAATGATTGCCCTCTCAGTCTATGCTACATGTGGATCCCTGCTGGCCATGACAGCAAAGGAAACAGCTGTTATGGCCAGGGGGTTGGCAGGAACCCGAAGTCATCAGTAAGGCAGTGGATGAATGGTCAAATAGCTCTATGGAAAGACAAATAAAAAAAAGCTGTCATTTTGAAAAGGAACATAAGGATCTTTACTTAGCACAGAAACCAGGGATTTAACAGAGTCTCTGGGTTCTGTATGAAATAATTATCTTGTCATTATCCCCTGCAACCTTTCTAGTGCTCAGAAATTCTTCACAAATTGGTTAGCCTCATCCATCCTATTGGCTAATAGATCATAAATCTTTTGCTTCCAGAGGCCAAACCTCTAGCCCTGATGATCAGTTTCCAGTTTCCTTCATGCATCCCTAGGGGCTGGTCATGATTCTGGATCACTCCCAAGCCTCTCTGGTCATTTTCTCACATGCTGTTATTTCTAACTTTTTCTAGCCCACAAGCACATCGATTGCTAATCAGTGCAGGCTAACCTAGGACTCCTTCCTTTTAACCCTTTGCATGCCTATAACATATTTTTATAGTGCACTATGAGCCAGAGCACTGTATCAGAGGCCGAAACATCACACTTTTCTCATCCTGACACAGTGATGATCCTAGAGCAGCCCCACCTCCTACAGCTCCCATTATGTTGAATGCTGTTCAAGTCAGCCTTTTGTTCCAAGTGCTGGACAAGTTACAATCTCAGCAGCCACAGAGGCTCAGGTGACTTCATCAAGTAAACACCGGGAGGAACCTGGTCACTACCCCTGCAGAGAAAATGGTGCAGGCAGGCAGAAGAGGCAAGTGACTCCTCTGAAATCAATGAGTCAGACCAGGTACTGGACTACTGCTCTGACAGATTGTGTTCCAGGAGGATGTGGCCAAACTGATAAAGTTGATAAGGGAGGCTCTGCATATCCCAAAGAAGCTAGAAGTCCCCCACCTGGGGACGGATCCCCTGCTGTCCTCATCCCAAAGCCTGATGAAGATGTTTTTCCCCTCCTGCCAAGCACTTGACAGAATTCTATCCAAAGAACATGAGGTAGCCAAACCTACTAGGATCCCAAAGAAGCAGGTCATGCAAATAACATACCCCCTTTCGGAGGCTCACAGAACAACCTGGTTGATGGCCCCTAAGGTGGCTACCCTGGTCTTGGCCCTCACAATGCACACAGTCATTCCAGTGCAGACCACAGCATATTTAAAAGATGCCATGTACAAGAAAGTGGAGGAGTGTCTGAAAAGGTTTCATGAGGTCATGGGGATGGTCTTAGTAGTGGACAAGGCCATGTTGTATGTTAGTAGAGACCTGTTGAGATGGGTGGAGGCCATTGTAGACACTATTCCGGATACCTCTCCACACTTGAGAAGCACTGACTGCACTTTACAGGCCATGCACTACATAGTGGATGTCTCCTCAAATATCATGAAGTTCAGCACCAGGGCCTCAGTCAACACCAATCAAGCCAGACAAGCTGTATGGCTCAAACTGTGACAAGCAGATAGAGAATCCAAGACTACACTCCTCAAGCTCCCTGGATAGCTGTTCATAGATTCACTCATGCCCTTTCTCAGAGATTGAGCAGAGACCAAACAGATGGCAGAAAAGAAAGACCTTTTCCTCCCTCAACATGGTAATTTTGCCACAAGTTCAAGAACTCTTGAGGTCAAACAAAACTGGCCAGAAATGAATTGCCTTAATTTTCCCCTCATTCAGGGCAGTGCAGAAGCAGAGAAAGTGCTGGAAGAAAGGCCAACTTTGGCAACAGCAAAGAGAGCTCCATTAGTGAAAGTCAGTGAGTCATGACGGGCCAAGGCAAACAGCTCTCCGGGGGGGGTGCATACTGCAACTGTTTGCCAAACCACAATGGACAAATAGGTCCAAGAGATTGTGCCATATGGCTATACCATAGAACTCACACACAAGACAATTCCACACAGACCAATGATGTCTCCAATGTCCTGGGAATGGGGAAAAGCCAAAGCATTCCATCAGGCCCTGCTCAACCTCCTAAGCATCCAAGCCATTCTACCCATGCTGCCAATGGCACAAGACAAGTGGGTTTACTCTTTGTTCTTCATGGTCCCCAAGAAGACAGGGGGTTTCTGCCCCATACTGGATCTGAAGTTCCTCAGCAACTTTGTGGCTTACAAAAAATTCAAGATGGAGACCCTCAAGTCGACATTGCTGGTCATACAACCAGGTGATTTCCTTACGTCAATAGACTTGAAGGATACTTATCTCCCTTTCTCAATCCTCCCCAGTCACCAAAGGTTCCTCAAATTCAATGTCAACGTCAACAACTAACATTTTCAATACACATGTCTTCTCTTTGGCCTGGCCTTGGCCCTGAGAGTATTTACAAAGGCTAGTGTTGATTGCCATGACCAGGAAGGGGGTCCACGTCATTCTGTATCTGGATGATTGACTCATATGGGCAAGGTTTCCTGCTCAGGCACAGACAAGTACAGACGAGGTGATTCATTGCCTACAACAGCATGGCTGGGTTATAAACTGGGACAAGAGCCAGTTCACCCCCACCCAGCACATCACACACCTGGATATAAGCATCAACATGTAATTGGGCTTTGTGACACCAGTAAAGAAAAAGGACAACCATATAATTAAGTTTCTGGGGGCCATACTGAAGCATCCCAACAGGCTAGTGTGCACATACCTTCAGCTCATTTGGCTCATGGCATCGATGATAGACATAGTGCCATGGGCAAGGCTTTACAAGCACCCTCTCCAAAAGCAAGGAGGTAGTATAATGCAGTGGTTTAAGGCTCTGAACTGCAAATCTGGAGACCTGAGGTTGAATCCCACAGCCCCTACTTACATACTGTGTGACCCTGAGCAAGTCACTTAACTTCCCTGGGCTCCCAGGTCGCACCTGTAAGCAAGTTTTCTGCTTAGTGTGTCTCTCCTAGATAAACAATTGGTAAAAAAAAAAGGTATACGCTTGATGTGTGGGACAAGTTGACTCAGAACTTCATGTACTGAATCACCCCAGGAATCATTACTCTGGACAGCCTCATGTGGTGGCTGAACAAGCACAATTTGATGATGGACATGACACTGTTCACAGAACCAATGGCAGCACTCACAATGGATGCAAGTCTCCTAGGATGGGGGGGCAATGTTGGGACAACATGTCACTCAGGGCAGGTGGTCCCCCTCAGAGACTAGTCTGCCCATCAATGTGCTGGAGATGAGAGTGGTGCACAGAGCACTGTTATTCTTCACCTCAAAGATTGTGGCCAAAGGGTACTCATCAGAACTGACAACAAGGTCACCATGCATACATAAACAATCAAGGGGGGAGACCCACAGAAGAGCAATGCTAAGGGAAGCATTGAAGACCATGAGATGGGTGGAAAAGAACTTGCAGGCCATCTCAGCTACCTACTATGCAGGCAAGCTGAACTCGCAGGTGGATAGGCTCAGTCAAGTGAAACTAGGCCAGACAGAGTGGCACCTGCATGCAGAGGTTTTTCAGTTTCTCAACAAGAAATGGGGACCTTTTCAAATGAACTTGATGGCATCCCCCCACACCATGCATCTGCCTCATTTCCACTCCTGATTCCCAAACAATCAGGATGAGGAAACTGACACCAAAGCAGCACTCTGGAATTTCAGAAAAGCCTCCATTTTTCTGTCCCTTCCAGTGATTGCCAAGGTACTTCAAAAATTCTGGTCCTTGAAGGTCACAGTGTTGATGATAGCTTCAGATTGGCCATGGCGGTCATGGTACTCACTGCTCCAAGTGATGTTGATTGACACCCAATTGAGCCTTCCCCCTTACCCAGGTCTCCTCAACCAGGACCAGTTCTGCATCACAGTCTGGAAGCCCTCATGCCGAAGGCATGGATGTTGAAAGGCAAACACTGTTGAGCGAGGTGCACCCTTCCCAAGTGGTTGAGAGACTGTTGAAGTCCAGAAGACATTCCACAAATCAAACATATCAGAGACATTGGCAGATCTTCTGTACATGGTGTACAGCTAAGAGCCTGTCCCCTGCAGTGGTACGCCTACCACAAATCTTAGATTTCCTCAATGATGGCATGAATAAGGGCCTTGCCTACTCCTCACTGTGAGTACAGGCTTCAGCTACCTTTGCAATGCAAGGTTCCCTTATTTGGGTGAGGCAGATAGGTGCACATCCAGATGTAGTCAGACTGCTGGGGGAAATACAGATTGCATCTGCCAGTACTCATTCTACATGTGTTATGTGACAGCTAAATTTGGTTGTGGATGGCCTTCATAGCCCCACCTTTCCTTCCAGGCTCACCCGACTTGGTTACCCTTCAGACAGTGTTTCTTATGGCCTTGTGCTCTGCCAGGAGAGTAAGCAAGTTGCAGACACTGTCATGCCAAGAGCCATTCCTTATTTTCCAAAAGGACAGTGTGTCCCACACACTAGTCCCATCTTTCATTACAAAGGTGTTGTCACCATTCCACATGGAGCAGGAGATTCACCTACCAGCTATGTTAGCTCATCTGGGTGCTTCTATGGTGGTGCCACATCCACTGGACATTGTTTCTCTGATGTGAACTTACCTAACCATGTCAGAAAGTTTCTGTAAGTTGGACAGACTGTTCTTCTTCTCCATCAAAAATGTGTGCAAGGCTCCTTCTAAGGACACAATTGCTAGGTGGATGTGAGCAGTCATAATGGCTGTCTACTGCAGGGCAGCCCTAGAGCCTCCCGTGGGCCTTAGAGCACATTCTACTGGGGCAATGTCCACCTCTTGGGTGGAGAGAAGGGGAGCCACAGTTCGGGCAATATGTGCTGCGGGAACCTGGTTCTCTGTGCATACCTTTATCCACCACTACAGGTTGGATACAGCTTCTACAAGCAGAGCTTCATTTGGCAGAGCTGTGCTTCAGGCTGCTTCAGGTTCAGTGCAATGTCCTGTTCATCGTCCCACCTGGAAATTTTTTCTTGCTAGTGCTACAAAGTCCCATTTATGAGAAATGTCTGAGCACTGGAAAGGTTGCAGGGGATAATGGTATTTGCTCACCTGGTAATGGTGATTATACCTGCTACATTTATAGTGATCAGAGCCCCTCTCAATTATGTACTAACATGGACCTTAGGCAGTCTGAACCATAAGAACATATTTGCTAAATAATTATTTAGTTACAGCTACAGCTTATCAGAATATTCTGTTATTGTAGCATGCGCGTTTAATACTGTACTGATCAGGTGTTCAATGCTATCAGTATTATTGCATTACTATTGATTTTTTCTTCATTCAATATTATTCTATAGCATTTATTCTAGTTATAAACTATCATCAGTATTACTTTTGCTAATAATTTTAGCATTTTATCTCACTAACATTTTTGTTATGGGTGTTCTGCACTTGGCTTTGCAAGCTTTTGAGAATTCCAGTAAATAGCACTTCCAGTAACTGCTGTCATGGAGGTCAGTCTTTTTTAGTTGTGTGCTTCTTTCTTGGGTTGTGTTTCTTTTTCTCTGCTAGTGAAGTTTCTTACTGGAGAATGGAGACTGATTGTCAGGGCTAAAGTCTTGGCCTCTGGCAGCAAAATATTTATGATCATGCAACAGCCAATAGGATGGATGAGGCTAACCCATTTGTGAGGAATCTCTGAGCACCATAAAGGTTGCCAGTATAATCACATATAACACGAGTAAATAAAATTTTTTCTGAGTTTCTACTTGAATTTCTTTTGCATGAGAGCCCAGTAATCACAGAAGCACTACCAAACACTCTCCCTTAAAATGTATTTGCTTGATTGTAGGACTGTCCAATATAGATGCATGAATGAGAATAAGATTCCACTATCTCAAAATGAGAAGGAAATTATTAGCGAACAAACTCCATTAATGCATCAGTTAGGATTCAGCTTCATGCCACAAAAGTAGAGAAATATGGTGTTAAGATTTCTGATCCTAACTTTTCACCCCCTCCAGCAGCAAAAGGACAATACCACACAAGCAGCCACGGACAGCCATCATCAGGTAACAGAAACAACATACTGTATAACTGTTTCCAGATGACAGAAATGCCTTAACACTGATTTGGTACCTTCGTGGACTTGTATCTGGACCTGCACTAATGCAGCCACTCCTGTGTGTGTGTGTGTGTGTGTGTCTGTGTGTGTGTGTGTGTGTGTGTCATACAGCATGCATTTGTACCTACTGTATGGCTGCAGGAGCACAAGTCTGTTTTGGCACAAGATCTACTGATTTTAAACCAATAATTTAAAGTACTCATTTCTAATATATATTTTTAGTTATGTATTTTATAAGCTCTTTATTACTTCTTTTAAAGTATTTTAGCACTATTGCTTAGTGGCACCATATGTTAACGAATTTTGTGTAATGCTTGAACAAACAAAACAGAAATAATTTACAACACTTGCTAGATAATAATACTTTTAGATTTGCTATTTTTAAAGAAATGCCTTACTCTGAGGTTTTTTTATTTTTTACATGTATTTTCTATAAAATATTTGATTTGCTTAATTTTCTGAACTCCACTATATAGCCAAAAATACATACTTTGTTGAAGTTGTAACACAGTTTGCAGTATGATGAAAAGGGCTACTCTCTGGCTGACCCTTCAGGGCAGCAGTTGGATTTCTGCCTGCAATGCCAACACCCCGGGTTCGGATGTGGACTCAGGGCATCACAGGGCCAGCTGGAGGGAGGAGGATTGAGCATCCCAGACACTACTCTCATTAAAAGTTGCTGTACACAACCAGTTATGCAAACCTGATCCATTTTCTTTTATAATAAATATCATGAACACTGCACCACTTATAGAGATGTGAGAAATTAGGAAATTTTGTTACACAAAATATTTTGTGAAATTTTCTACATTTCGCAAAATATTTAACAGTTGTGAAATGTGAAATTCCGCTGGTGAAATGCAAAATTTCACGCACAGAACGGTGAAATTTGGTGAAATTTTTCTGTTTTGGGCAACATTATGCATTTTGTTGGCTAAATTCAGCATTCCACATATGAAGTTTGTAACTTTGCACCCGGCGAATAATTTCATGGAACAACGGGATTTCGCAAAATGTGGTGCACGGCAAAATTGCCAGTTTTGCAACAATTTTGCTGGCGAAATTTAATTTAGGAACATCTCTAACCAGTCAGCAGCTTGAACAGCCATCTTCCTGTTCTTCCATATCATCCTTCCAACTTGATACTCTACATCCTCATTGCATTGTGCAAATACATTCCTTGTTGCCAGTAGTGTTTGTTTTTACCTGATCTTAATCACTACATTAATCAAGGCAACACTTGTTTTCTTTTTATAAAAAACTGCCAGGTGTAAGTGAACCTCCTTCTTCAACCCACACTCATTTAATACATTTGGCTGTCATGCCTATACTTGCTCTCTTCCTCCCAACCTTTGACTGCCTAACCCATCACACACCACCAAAGCAACATTTCTAAAAATCTTCAGCTCTCAACTCACTCACTAATTCCTTCTCTCACTACCACTGTCATTCTTGAAATTATTATTCTCTCTCCACCATCACTTAGCTGACTTCCTAACCCCCTTTCTCATTATCACTGTCAAGCTTGGAATAATTATTCTCTCTCTCTCTCTCTCTCCCTCTCCCTCTCCTCTCTTTCTCTCTCTCCCTCTCTTTCTCTCTCTCTCTCTCTCTTTCTCTCAGCTCACTCTCTATCTGCCTCCCTCACTACTACTATCAAGTCTGGAATTATTTCTCTCTCTCTTGTATGAGGGGCACACCAGTTCTTTCTTTCTTTGCAGCTATGGATGCTACACTATTTTCTTAGTTGTTCTTACTCTCACCCTGCTCCACTTTTGCTCCACTTACGAGTTCCAGTTCACATTGTAGTTGCTCGACATACTGTCATTATGATTAATTTACATATGACACACATCTGTATAAAATACACATCATGTTAAAAAAGGTAGATATACATAGATAAAAAAACTAGACTATACATTCTAAAGTCACTAAAGAGAGGTGTAGTACACTTAGCTAATCCTATATGAGGATGTACCTGTAAACTGGATATGGATGCGGTTTGGGTCTGAGAACCTACATGGCCCAACATGTTCTGTAATCAGTACTCACTATTTAAAGACAGATTGCTTACTTCTAGCCAATAAAACTGACTGCAGTTCACTTCTGCTCACGTCCAAGAACTAATATAAAAATGAATACATCTCAATAAATATAACACACATACAGTATAGAGGCATTAAAACATAAAATAAATTTTTCCATGGTTTGCATACATCCATGCAATCTTCTGCATACTAAGCACAAAAATGTAAAATTAACAATTGAGTTATTATAGTTAGCATAATCAATTATAGATTAAGTGTTTGAAGTGTCATCAGTGAAATAGGGAATTTTCCCATTCTAATTTGAGCTACAGCATATACAGTAAATAATTAGCCACACTTTCTAGACAATACAAATTTTTGGCTGTCGTAAGTATTGTTAACAAGTTTCTCTTATGTTCATCATGATTTTGTAAAAATGGGCCTAACTAAACCTTCCTTACAACTTCATACAAGGGACATTCCAGGATTATAAGAAGAACATTATCAACCCCTCTACTGTTACAGTTAAATTCTCTTATCTTTCAGATTTTTAGAATTAGTATATTATGACCAGAGAACCTTACTTGGAAAAGATTCAAAACTAAAATTTGTAATCAATTTCCTTTTTCTGTTTTTACAGCTGTGAATTCACAAAGATAATATCTCAGTTCATGCCTATTATCATTGCAATAAACCATGGTGAGAATTTTGAAGTGCTTCTCATTTCTAAATCCCTACAGGCTTGCACATCCTGAATAGTGTTACGTATGTATTTTATATTTTTAATAATGATCATATTTTTCTTTTCATTATTTCTTAATGTAAACACGTTAAATTCATGAAGTGACTTTTTTTTCTTTTATGGCCATAGGAGGCATAGCCCTGCAGATGTTTTCCTATTTCAGTAGAAAAAGGGAACTCTCCAGATTCATATTGGACAAGATAAAATTAGAGGTTTTGTGTTATTACTGTGCTAATTAATTGAAGCCATCTGCTGAGGAGTGTTTCAAAGCACTATGGGCAGGATTCACAAACACCAAGAAATACCCGCAGCTGTGAGTAAACTTTGGCAGAAGTCAGTTGCAACTTGCCGATCCGCAGGTTACCCACAGCGGCAGGTATTCACAAATGTGGAGCCAGATTATGACTGGCTCCACGATCTACGGCTGCCTGCAGGTGGTGTCAAAACAAAATTAAGTAACTCAAAGAAATTATGTGTTTAGTAGAAACCAACACACACAATTCTGGTGTTAGTTTTTGGAAAAATTAGTTGGAAATATGTTTTTTCAATGTTTTGAAATCCTCTTCCATGTCTTTTTTCATGCTCAGAAATCCTTTTTGTTAAAACAAAATTGCAAAACAGCAACACAAAAAAGTATCCCATTTCACAAATTTGCAAAAAAAGGATCTCCTTTTCACAAATTTGTGAAAAAGAACACGCAAAATATTATAACACAGGCATTTTTTTGTCACTCCACAGAGAAGAAATGGTTTGGAATTTTGGACTGATATTTTCAGGGTGCAAAGGGCTTACCCAACAGGTGTACCTATTGCTGGCTTGGTGAAAACATATTAATATGGTCTGGAGTTATATGGGTTTGAAATTTTGCTTCATTTTCCATAGGATATCATTGTAATGTGAGATGTTTCATTGGCACTGCACACCACAGAAACACTTTGCAATTTTGACCCAAAAGTTTTAGGGTAAAAAGGTCTGGCCTAACATATGTGCCTTTTTCTAGTTTGGTGGAAAACTATTAATGCGGTCTGGTGTTATAAGGTTTTGAAAATTTGGGTTCTGAGCATGCTTAGTATGCACTTTTGGATACATGTGCTTTGTCGTACTGAGACTTTAGGTGTAGTAATCTGCTTACTTATACTGGGTTCATGAGGGTAGGTACTAAGAATGGTATGCTGACTATTTTGTGGCTGTTTTGCTACAAATGGAAGCACAGGGCATGTACGGTCTTACCCTTCCATAACAACATAAATGTACACATCAATGGAGGGATGAGAGTGCAGGACCCTCCATACACTTCACCAATGTAGCCATGGAAGAACAGGGCCACATGTATATGTCTTCAGGATATATGTATGCATCTAAGGAGAGATAGAATCTTGAAAAGTAAGGACATTCTTTGAAAAAAATCTCTTTATGCACTGGTTAGAGTTGAAGCAGCAAACATAGGGAAATGTGGTGTTAGGGTTTCCAACTCTAACACCCCACCTCCACCCACCAGACAGCAACAGAAAAAAACATTAGTTTCACCTCTTCTGCATCTTCGCTAATCAGACATGGGGTGTGCCTTGGGGTTGTCAGCTCTAACTTTCACCCCATTCTCATATACTCTACACATCTCAGCTTCTTTCATCATTGAATGGGGAAAGCATCAGGGCTGACAACCCCATGGCACACCCTATGCCTGATTAGTGAAGAGGTGGGTCATAAACTTTTTGGGAGGCTGATCAGTGTGTTAAACATGCTATGCTCAAATAAACAATGCCACTTCTGCTGAATGTCCTGATGTCAGCTTCTCATTTGATTTAATCTCTGTGAGAGTGCATGCAAGTCACAGCCTCTTTGCTGAGCTGTCATCTGTTGGTCAATATAGTAGTGTGGTGTGAAGCATAGACAGGAATTCCTCAGTGCAGTTCCAGAATAAAACTGTTAAAATCATGTGTTTTGTTAATACAGTTGCTCCTTAATCAAAACTGGATAGATGCTGTTTCTCATTTGCAATTTTTTGTCATTACTTCACAAAAAAAAATCACAGTGTTTACATTTCTCTGATATCAGTCCTAGCTAAGCATTCCTGTATCTAAGGCATAATTTATGATTGTATTATAGTTGAAATTATATAATATTTGTCTGAAAAATGTGATTTTGTGCAAAGTTTTATTTGTCCACTGATGTAGTGATGAATTAGATATCTACTTTCAGTGTTCATTTAATCATAAAAACTTTTTTGCTAAAAAGTGTTAAACATATTGGGCCCTATTCATGAACAGTCTGGGGTGGCTATGCACTGTGTAAGCTGGGTGTGTAGCCACCCCACACCCATTCATGCCCACTGCACCACCTTGGCAGCATTTACATTTTACCTACGCATCCCCCACACTGGCTCCTCAGCAGAGTGTAGAACTCTTTGCATGGATGGGCTGGGGTCTCTGCACGTGGGGTGCACGCTGGCACTCTGCACCATTCACAAAAGTGTGGAGTGCCATACATGGGGGCTGGTGGCTGCATGTCTGCATGGCAGCCATAACTGATATGTGCCTCCTCCAGATGTCACCGCCTGACCCACTGGTGCAGGTGAGGAGGTCATTGGAACCCCTCTGGACATTGCCACAGTTGTTGGGAACTGTAGTCTGGCCCAAGGGAGGATGGTCAGCAAATGACCCCCCTAGCAGCTTGACCGGCACTTTGCATGCCCCGCTGCAAGATGGTGCCATACTGGCACACATGATCCACTGCAGACCTGGGTAGGGCAGCTGATTGGCCACTAACCAAGGTTTCCAACCCCATCCTCATGAACCTCCACACTGGGGGGTGGGGATGCAGAAAGGATCTGGGTGGGGACTGCTGTTTCATGAATGAAGTCTCCAAATGGATCTCCAGGGGGTGCAGAGCTGTGCTCGCTTTTATACACAGGCTCTGCACCTATTAATGAATAGCACCCAGTGTGCTCAATGAAACACTGCTGATTAAGGAGACTGTCCTGACATCAGTTCTTCACTTAATTTTGTCTCTGCGAAAGTACACATAAGTCACAACCTCTTAGTTGAGCTTTTGTCTGACAGTCAAGAGATTAGTGTTGTGTGAAGCATGGCTAGGAATTCCTCAGTGTGGTTCCAGAATAATACTGCTAAAATCATTTGTTTTGCTAATATAAATATTCCCTAAGCAAAAACTGGTTAAATAATTCCATGCTGTTTCTCATTTGCAATTTTTTTGCTGTTGCCTCACTAAATAAATCACAGTTTTCACATTTCTCTGCCAGCAACCCTGCCTAAGCGCAAACTTCTAACTAAATATTAAATGTATTAGCTGCACAAATTCTCCACAATGCAGAAAAGCTGTTACTTAGATACATCTATTATTGGTCTGGGATATTTTGAAGCAGCTAAACTGTGAGGGACATGTTCCTGAGCCCCGTGCAAGGGTCATGCCCTTAGGTCCCTTTCATTCATAGCCATATAACAGTGTTGCATTCCATAGGGTCTAGTGCTGTGCAGAATGTGGAATTCTGCTGGTCAAATTAGCATGAAATGACCATTCCACTGGTGGAACTTCCACTGGAATTTCATTGGTTCTTCTGTGGAATTCCACCTGCTGTGATCCATAGAACAGAACAGCATTTTTCAGCAGAAAATTATTCTGCAACCATTTCCATGGAACATATTGAGATACAGAGAATAATATTCCATGGAACAGCATTTTGTTTCAGCAGATAATTATTCTGCAACCATTTTCTACCACATAATTCCACCATTCCATTTCCGGAAAAATTCAGAGGGATTTCAAAAATTCTGCAAAATTTCATTCCACTGGAATTTGAAAATTCTGCACAGCACTAGTAGGTTGCCAACTGAGAATGTATTTATTGAAGTACTATTATGTTATGATCAATACTTTATAATGACATGCTAAATTAAAAACCCTCCACTTCTGCAAACTGTCCTGCCAGCAGCACCTCGCTTGATTTCCTCTTTGCGAGCATGCACACACATTGCAGCTTCTCAGCTGAGAAGTCATATTTACTCAGCTCTTAGATGAGAGAGCTGGGTGGTGTGAAGCATGGTTAGAAATCCAAAGAGCAATTCCAGAATAATACTGCTCAACTCTTCTATTTTAAATATTCCGTAAGCATAAAACAGGTAGATCATTCCATTCTGTTACTCCTCTGCATTGATTTTCTTTTCAGTTCACTAAATAATATTGGATATAGGCATTTTAATTTGCAAATCACAGTTTGTACATTTCTGTGCTATGAGCTCTAAGTCTAAGCCTGTAATTAAATGTCAAATGTATGCGTTGTACAAATGCTCCACCAATGCAGAACTGCAGCTACTTAGTCTGTCATTGGTCTGTGATATTGTGAAGCAGCTACACTGTGAGGGACATTTTCCTGAGACCCATGCGACAGGGAGGGTCATGTCTGTAGGTCCCCTTTATTCACAGCCATACAATAATAATGCTGCACTCTGTAAGCTGGTACTGTTATTTTTTGACTAATATTTTACAATGAAGTGTTAAATTAAAAACCCTCCTCTTCTGTGGACTATCCTGCCAGCAGCTCCTCACTTGATTTCCTCTCTGTGAGAATGCATACATGTCACAGCCTCTCAGGTGAGATATCATATTTACTCAGCTTTAAGACGAGAGATTGGTGTGGTGTGAACCATGGTTACAGGTCATCAGTGTAGATTCTGTATAAGACTGTTAAACTAATTTTTTTACTACTATAAATATTCCATAAGCAAACAAATTGGGTAGAAAATTCAATGCTGGTACTTATTTTGAACTTTTTTTGCACTTCACTGAACAAATTTGAGAAAAGTGGTTTTAATCAGTAAATCAACGTTTTTAATTTCTGTGCTTTCACCCCAGTCTAATTGTGAGCTTGTGATTAAATGCCAAATGTATGTGCTGCACAGATGCTCCAGTTACGCACAACTACAATTTTGTAGCTATAGCTGACTGTTGACTTGAATATTTTGAGTCTGCTATACTTTGAATGATGTGTCCCTGCCCATGCGATGGAGAGTGGCATGTCCCTATGTCCCTTTTATTTAAAGCCATAGTGTAATGTAACTCTCTGGAGTCTGCCAGCAGGGACTGTACAGTATGTCTTGATTTTTTTTTACTTTATTTGTACAATTTTACCAGTTCAATTGGTATTACTGTTCCAATACTGCAGAAACAGAGCATGCTTTTCCCATGTACTTATATTGTTAGACTTAGACAAGGTGGATAGCACAAACTATGCAAACTGTAATTTACAACAGGAAACATCCATATCATGATTTTTTTTAGTAAGGCGAACATCCACAATGGAGTGGACTGTATTATATTTATTTAGCTCACAAATACTAAGACACCTGCATTTCTTGTTTGATTGATTTCAACTAGCAATTATTACAAATGACAGCCTGTGTTGACATACTGCAGCAGACTGAGGACAATGCAAAATAAATGAGAGTAGCATGCCAGTTGTGTACATTCACACTGACACAGGCTGCATACAACCGTGTAGGTTAAACACACAACTGCAGTACTTCAGCTTTCCTTATTGGATTTATTAAAATTGTTTAATATCACACATGATGCTGTAAAACTACAGACCAGATAAAATAAGCATTATGACATCTTATTTAATTAATAACACATACAGACTCAGTAGGTCAATCCAAATCTGAAGAGAACTGTGACCAAAAAATTACAACTATTTACAGTAATTTCTAAATATTACACAGTGTCACATTCAAATGTTACAAGAAATACTAGGATGAGGCATAAAGCAAAAATAAGAGAGCCATATGACAGCTGTCAAACTCAGTCAACTGGCTGTCTCCTATACCTTCAAACTGACAGAGGCTGCAAATGACCACTTAAACAAAGAACAACCTCGAGTACTGTTGCTTTCCAGATTTGATTTATTAAGACTAAAGATTTATCACAGATGACACCACTGTGATTTACTTCACTCAAAACCCATTTTAAGATTCAAAATGTTTTTTAGTGACTTGTGATATGAAAAATAATCTTTTTTCCTATCATGAGTCAAGAAAAATGCATTTAGAATCTTAAAAAACTAACTTTTCAAGGGCATTTCTCCAACAGTTCAGTGCAGAATCCAGCTAACTGAGTTCTGGTGACCAATATATGTGCATTGGTCTCCCTCTACTATGCCATTTTTATGTCTTGTCAATGTTATGTTTCATAGGGAAAAAAGGAAAATAAGATGGTGGCATATAAAAAAACTCACAAAAAGGATTCCCCATATGAAAATGTCATATATCTAGTTTTTTAGGTGGACTGAGCATGCTCAGAACCCTGATATATAAAATTTGATAATTTTGTAAAGGATTAATATTTTTTCACCAGACCACCAAAGAAAATCCTTTTGAGGCAAGCCCTTTATGCCCTGAAAATTTCTGACCAAAATTCTAAGCTGTCCGGGTGCTACACAATGGAAAAAAAAGAAACCCAGCAAAGAACACTGATTGTTTTTTTTGTTTTTTTTTGCATTTTTTCACTATCTGCAGCTCAAAATCCACCTAGCTAACTGGACTGAAACTTGGCACATCAAGAGATCTGCCCCCACATATCCACGAATGCATAATGTCATACAAATCTGTTGAACAATTGTGAAATTATTGAAGTACAAAATTTGGAGTTTAACATAGAAAGCCTTGCTCGACCATAAATATAGTAACACTATTACACCACTATGATATATACACAAATATATATATATATTAGAGGCCAAAAACTCCATTTAATGCATTAGTTAGGGTTGTTCCACACCGACAAAAGTGAGGAAATATGGTGTTAGGATTGAAAGACCCCCTTGGCCCCCCCTGCCCACACCCCCAACCGGCATCTGGGTGCGCATTAGGGTTGTTGGCCATAACTCTCACCCCTTCACATGTGTAAAGAAGCAGAGGTGTAGGAGAATGGGGTAAGAGCTAGGACCGACAATCCTAATGCTCACCCGATGCTGGTTGGGGGTGTGGGCAAGGGGGCCAAGGGGGTCTTTCAACCCTAACACCGAATTTCCTCACTTTTGTCGGTGTGGAACAACCTTAACTAATGCATTAAATGGAGTTTTTTGCCTCTAATTTCCCTTCTTTTTGAGAATGATAACGAGAAATAGTGACCGCCATGTAATGTGCCAGCCCACCTAGCACACCCTCACCCTTCCCCAGCCGGCGACTGCCAGAGCCCACCTCTACACCTCCATGGCCAGCCACTGAGTGTCTGCATTATGAGTGCTAATGCAAAGAAGTGCCTGAAATATTTTCAGAGTGCCTCTTTGCATTAGTGCTCGTAATGCAGACAGTCGCAGCTGGCATGGAGGTGAGAGGTGGACTGTGCCATTTGCTGGCTGGGCAAGGGTGGGGGTTCTTGATGGGCTGGCATGGCTGGGTGGGGGGCCACTAGACTACCAGGAAATATGAAATGATGATTTATTTTATTATGATGGAGGGGGGGATTCTAGACTACAAAGGATATGTACAACAGCAATGAATATTATTTCATACAGCTCGGGGGCCACTAGACTACCAGGGATATTAACAGTAATAATTATTTTATACAACTTAGGGGGCCACTATACTACCTGGGATGTGAAAAAATAAACATTGGGGGGCACTAGACTACCAGGACATTACACATGATTATATTTTTTATAATATTATGATGGGGGGGCACTAGACTACCAGGGATATTTAATACATTATTATTGTTATTCAGATGGGGAAGAACAAAGCCCCCTGAGCAAAACCCAGCCTCATTTAAGTTTGTAGGGAACCCCTGGGCTGAGAAAACACATTTTAAAATCTGGCCATCTCATCCCTTGCTCTCTATTCATGAGCAAGCAAATTCTTTGATTGTGAGCCTGCAAATTCTTTGATCGTGAGATTCTTTGATTGCGACCATGCATCATGAGGGTAGGATGAGATGGCCAGATAAAAAAAATTAATTTTCTCAACCCAGGAGTGCTCTAGGAGGTCAAATGAGGGTGGGTTTTGCTTAGGGGGCTTCGTCCTGTGGAACCATGGTGGTGGTTTGCCACGATTCTTTAAATTTTTTAAATTACAAAAGTTTTTATTCTTTGTTCGTGAGCCTCCAAATTCTTTGATAGCAACCCTGCAAATTCTTTGATCGCGAGAGTCTTTGACTGCCATCTTTGATCATGAGGGCAGGACAAGATGGCCAGATTTTTTATAATGGAATAGATAGGGAAATTTTACCAATGTTTAACATTGAATATCTCAGAAACGGTTTTGTCTTTTTATTTGAAATTTGGAGGGTGTTTACGGCATATCCTCTGGATGTAAGTTACACTGATTACATGTCAGAAAAAATGTTTTTGCCAGGAATATGACGTGGCACAGTTTATGTTCTGCGGACAGCATTTTGCTTGTGATGGTACCTTAAAATTGATAGAATACCTAGCATTAGTGTCATGGATGTCATTTTCAGTTGTTGTGTGTGTTAAATGTCATCAGGTGTGGAACTGTGCCACTCGGACAAATGAAAATTTCAAATTGTGACATGTTATATCTCAGAAACGGTTTGGTCTTTTCACTTGAAATTAGGAGAGTGTTGACAGGATCTCCTGTGGATGTGAATTGCAGTGTTTACATGTCAGACAATTTATTTTTTTGTGGAGAGAGTACGTGGCACAGTTAATGTTTTGTGGACAGTGTTTTCTATTGTTCTACTACATTAACATTTGTTTAGTGGCTGGTTGTGTTGTTGTCAATGTACTTTTTAGTTATTAGCTGTATAATGTGGCCTAACACTTACAAGTTGGTGGGAGCATGGGGCCCGAAGGGCGCCACACTCCCACCAACTTGTGCAACTTTCTACTTCTCTATTCTATCTTAAAAAGTAAGGAAATTAAATGCAAAAACGTCATTAATGCATCTGTTAGGGGTATTCTACAGTGACCAAAGCAAGGAAATTTGACATTAAGGTTCCCACCCCTTGTACCCCATCCCCACCCTGCCCCCACCAACAGGCATCAGGGTGTGCATTGGGGTCAACGGCCCTAACTCTCACCCCATTCTCTTGCACTGCACCACCTCAGTTTGTTTGCACATGGGATGGGATGAGAGTTAAGGCCAATGACCCCAATGCACAACCGATGCCTGTTGGTGGGGTTAGGGTGGGGGTGGGGTGCAAGGGGTGGAAACCCTAAGGTCAAATTTCCTAGCTTTTGTCACTGTAGAATAACCTTAACTGATGCACTAACAAAGTTTTTTTGCACACACACATATATATATATGGGATATGCGGGGGGTTGAGTGTGTGATAACTTATCTATCTGCTACAGTTGCTAGTGACCTCAAGTAACTTCACAAGTGGTGAAGCCATGAGTGATGGTTATGAGAGGTCACTGGCAACTGTATCATATAAATGAGTTACCACACAGTCATACAATCACAGTCATAGGAAATACGTTATAAGAACCACCTGCCATTTCCCCAGCATCCAACAGAAAAACCTCGACCGCAGAGGGTAGTTGGTCCAGGTGGTTGGCAGGTGGTTAGGAGGGGCAAATCAGGTGCCCCATCACTCTCTGCTCTCCAATACATTACCTCCAAAAACCATATAAACACTACAAACAGGTATCTGCCTCTATCTCTGAAATCAAACAAAGAGGCAGAAGACACTGCAGAGTAGGACACTGCGGCACAGGAGCTAGCACAACAAAACTCACCCAAATCAGGAACCAAAACAAAACAAGCAAAAGGAAATCCAAAAACTTTGATCATAGGAGACTCCATGATTCGGGAGTTGATACCCATCTCCAGTTAGGTAATGGTCAGATGTCTCCCAGGTACATCAGCATGGAGAGACACTGACCACATTGCTAAAATTGTTCACAAAGCAGGAGAAAACATTGATGTCCTAGTACACATAGGGACTATGATCTCACCAGCCGGTCAGTTGTGGAGACCAAGGAGCACCTGACCAGGCTGGGTGACAAACTATCATCTATTTCGTCCGGCATCTCCTTCTCTAAGATCCTGCCAGTCTGGAAGAGGGGAGCAGATGGACAGAAGGTCAGAGAAGGGGAGATAGGGGGCTAAACACGTGGCTCAAGGGCTGGTGCCAGAAAAAGGACACAGATTTGTAGGGAACTGGCAACAGTTCTGGGAGCGAAAGTTCTTTAAATTTGATGGACTGCATCTGACTAAGGAGGGAGTCAGTGCATTGGGGCAGAAGTTTGCCGTCTTTGCAGAATATTTAAACTAGCAAATGGGGAGAGGGGTGCAGCACCCTATACGTCGAATGGGAAGAACACCCCTCCCCCCTCAGCTAGTGGTCAAACAGGGATTCAGCATGTTTGCAGTTCATTTTCATCACCAGGTAAGAAAAAAGGTTTGTCTCCCCATACGATGCACAGGGGTAATGCCAAACCTCACCCAACAACTAACACACCAAAATCTGGCCAATGGAAAATCATGTACACAAATGCTCACAGCCTGGGAAATAAGATCCCAGACCTGCAGGCAATAATGTCAGAGGCTAAACTGGAAATAGTAGCAATTAGTGAGGCGTGGTTTACCAGTAACCACATAGGGAGACTTCAGTACCTGGCTATGTATTGTTCAGAAGAGACTGAGGTGCAAAAGGGGGAGTGGTCTTGTATGTCAATGAAAATATCAAAGCTACAGAAATTCAGAATACACATAAGAGCCAGAAGAACTGTGGGTTACCCTGGAAACAGGAAATGGGACAGTCATAAGAACTGGGGTTGTCTACAGGCCCCCAGACCAGGGGGAGGACATAGACACATTACTGTTAAAAGATATACTAAACATGACAGGTAAAGGGGAGGTTCTGATAATGGGAGACTTCAACATGCCGGATACAGATTGGTCAATACCAGCAGGAACATCTGCCAGAACTAGACACATAGTGGATTACCTGCAGGGGGAGGGCCTCAAACAACTGGTACAGCAACCCACAAGAGACAGGGCTATCCTAGATATAGTACTGACTAACAAGGAAGGGATCACAGATCTCCAGGTAGAAGGTCACCTAGGGCCAGTGACCATCATATGGTATGGTTCAATTTGGCTACTACATCTAAATCATCCCATTCCAAGGCAAAAATATGGGACTTCAGAGGAGCTGACTTTGATAAGATGGCCAACAGAGTTAAGCTAGCCCTGGAAAAAAGAAACACAGGTGAGGGGTACAGGCAAAGTGGGCAAGCATTAAGGATGCAATACTTGAAGCAACATCCCATTGTGTTAGACAGAAAAGGAAGTGCAAAAGAAGAAGGAAACCACTTTGGTTCTCAAACAGTAGCAGAAAAGGTCAGAGCCAAAAGGCTGGCCTTCAGGAAATATAAGGAACACAGCGGGATGAAGATAGGGAGGCATACCAAACTGCCCTAAGGGAAGCAGGTAAGGCAGTAAGGCAGGCAAAAGTCCCAAACTGAGGAAACACTAGCACGAACAGTAAAAGAAGGTGACAAGACTTTCTATAGATACATTAGTGAAAGGAGAAAGTCCAGAGGGGTATTGCTAAGCTTAATGGAGAAAAGGGAGCATGTGAGGAGGAGGACCCTGTAAAGGCATCTATCCTAAATAGATACTTTTGCTCAGTATTTACTGAAGAGAAGGTAGGGCAGGGCCCACAGCTCAGCATCATGGACACAGGGGGGAGGAGAGAGGTGAGCACTACTCCTTCACAAAAGAAAGGGTCCTACAGGAGCTTATAAGCTCAGGGTGGATAAGGCAATGGGACCTGATGGCATACATCCCAGGGTACTTAAGGAGCTAAAGGAGGAACTAGCAGAGCCATTAGCAGAATTGTTTAGTGAGTCTCTGAGCACAGGAGAGGTCCCAGAAGACTGGAGAAGGGCTCATGTGATCCCACTCCACAAGAGTGGTAGCAGGGAGGAGGCGGGGAACTACAGACCAGTCAGTCTTATCTCTGTACTGGGCAAGATTATGGAGGCACTCCTTAAGGAAAGGATAGTGCAACACCTGGAATCCATAGGGGCACAGGATCCAAGACAGCATGGGTTTACAAAAGGAAGGTCCTGTCAAACTAATCTCATAGATTTCTTTGACTGGGTAACCAGAGTGGTGGACCAAGGGAAGCAGTTGATGTCGCCTACCTTGACTTCAGCAAAGCTTTTGACACTGTTCCACATAGAAGATTGATAAATAAGCTGGGTAGGCTCGGAGTGGGTAAGAAGTTGGTCAACTGGGTGGCAAACTGGTTGACGGGCAGAAAACAGAGAGTGGTGGTAAATGGTATACAGTCAGAAGAGATGCAAGTCACAAGTGGGGTACCTCAGGGATCAGTCCTGGGGCCAGTCCTCTTCAACATCTTCATTAGTGACCTTGCAGATGGACTAGAGGGTAAGGCTTGTCTGTTTGAAGATGACACCAAGATCTGCAACAGAGTAGATGATTCAGATGGGGTGGGCAGAATGAGAAGAGATCTGGATAAACTAGCAGAATGGTCAGAAGAGTGGCAACTGGGATTTAATGCAAAGAAGTGCAAGATCATGCACATAGGGAAGAGAAACCCTGAAGCCACCTATAGGCTGGGAGGGTGCTAGCAGTCACAAAGGAAGAAAGAGACTTGGGCATCATCATCACTGATGACCTAAAATCATCCAAGCAGACCTCAAAGCAGTAGGTAAGGCTAGGGGGTGTTAGGGTATATTAGTAGGGGTATCACAAGTCATAAGAGGGAGGTAATAATCCTCTTTACAAGACACTGGTTAGGCCCCATCTGGAGTACTGCATGCAGTATTGGAGGCCACACCTTCACAAGGACATTAACCAAATTGAGGCAGTCCAGAGAAGGGCAACCAAAATGGTGCAGGGACTGCATCAGAAGACATATGAGGACAGATTAACAGAGCTCAATATGTATACCCTTGAGCAAAGGAGGGAGAGATGTGATATGATCGAGGTATTCAAACACCTTAAGGGCATAAACAAGGTGAAAGAGTCTAACATGTTTAAATATAAGAAAAATAGCAGGACAAGAGGACACAGCATGAGATTAGAGGGAGGCCGATTAAGGGGGAATGAGGAAATTCTTTTCACAGAAAGGGTGGTGGATGCATGGAATGGCTTACCACAAGAAGTGGTGGCTATGAATACAGTGCAGGGCTTCAAACAGGCATGGATAGGCATAAAGGAGCAATACAAATGACTATGAATAGATAGGCCACTGACAGAGCAAAGGCCAATGGCACATTTATAAGGTAGAAAAAGAAATGGGCAGACTGGATGGGCCTTGCAGTCCTTATCTGCCATCAGCTTCTATGTTTCTGTGTTTCAACCCCTTCATATTCCATTTATGCAACAGGCTTTTTTTGGGGGGGGGGATTTATATTCATTTTCATGAAAACTGAGATATTGGCCTTTAGCGCAGATTGAGCAGACTTTGCGTGACTTAGAGCGGACTTTGCATGGAATTTGTGCTATTTGCGCAATTTGCACAATGTAATAGATAGGACTTTGCACGACTTTGTGGGCAGTCACTGTGTGTTTAAATAAATTTATACACACAGTGACTTAGATAAATGGATTTATCACACAGTTTATCTCCTAACACATGTTGCATAAATATGTATCTCCATTAATGCATCAGTTAGGGTTCTAGTAAAGCAACAAATGTATGGAAATGTGATGTTAGGGTTTTCAACCCTAACTCTGCATTCCCCCTCAAGCAGTTAAAGGTAGCAAGGCAACACAAGCAACCACAGACATCCATCATCAGGTAAGACAAACTATATACAACTTTTTTTACATGACTCAAGACACATCCATCATCATGGTTTAGCATTTTTCTGTAGCCATGGATACACATGCAGACTTATACACCACCTGGGAAGTACAGTAAAAAATTTCCATAGGATCACATTTTAAATTGTAGGTAAGGAATAACACATGACAGGGTGCAGTACTGCTAAATTACAACACACCACAGGTGGGTTGTGAGGCACAAGGCACAACCAAGTGCCTTCAACCACCTGGGAAGTGCACTATATGATTCCCATAGGATCACATTGTAAATTGTAAGTAAGCAATACCACATGGCAAAGTGTACAGCAATGCTAAATTACCGCATGGTCCAAGTGAATTAGGAAGCATGAGGTGCAGTCCAGTGCCTTTGACCACCTAAGAAGTGTGACATAAAATTCCCATAGGATCACATTGTAAATTGTAAGTAAGCAACAACACACAGCAGGGTACATGGCAATAATACATTGCTACATTTCTCAGGTGGGTAGGAAGGTAAAGGCACAGCAGGGTGACTTAAACCACCTGGGAAATGCAGTATATAATTCACATGGGATTACATTATAGATTTTAAGTGATCAAATCCACACAGCAGGGTATGCTACAGTGCTAAATTGCTGCATGCCCTAGGTGGGTTTTGAGACATGAGGCAGAGCCTAGTGCCTTCAGTCACCTGGGAAGTGTGATATCAAATTCCAGTAGGATCATATTGTAAATTGTAAGTAAGAAATCAAAAAAAGAGCTTTGAACAGGACAGAGGAGGTTCTGTTGGTAAACCAAAACTTTTTAACATAACCAGGCACTCACTAAACCACCAAAGAAAAGGGTTGAAGCTGCAGTATTTAAAAAGTACAAAACATTTATTTGACATAAGAACAGTCTGATGTGTTTCTGGTTGCCATGACCCTTTTTAAAAAAAAAGGTCATGGCTACCAGAAACGCATCAGACTATTCTTATGTCAAATAAAAGTTTTGTACTTTTTAAATACTGCAGCTTCAGCCCTTTTCTTTGGTGGTTTGGTGAGTGCCTGGTTATGATGTTAAAAAATTGAAAGTAAGTAATAACATATAACAGGGTGTGCATTAATGCTAAATTACCATACACCCCAGGTGGATTGTGAGGCACAATGCACAGTCATGTGCCATCAACTACCTGGGAAGTACAAATGTCTTCACTAAGGTGCCAAAGGCAGCTATGCTGCCATAGAAGCCCACATGGATGATTGCATGCAGGTGCTGAGTGTGTTCAACCTCCTGCAGTATGTATCCATGGCTACAGAAGCACTGGACCATGATGATGTATGTTTCTTGTGTCATGTGGAAAGAGCTGCATGTTGTTTTTCTTACCTGATGATGGATGCCTGTGGTTGCTTTGGTTGCCTTGCCCCCTTTGACTGCTTTGGGGGAATGTGGAATTAGGGTTGAAAATCCTTATATCACATTTCCATACATTTGTTTTTTTAAAAGCAACCATAACTAGTGTATTAATTGAGTTTTTGCAAACGAATTTCCATACTTTTTGAGATAGTATAATTGTATCCTCAATTACCTGTGGAAGTGCAGGGCCCTCTGGGCCCTATACTCCCATCCCTCCACAGATGTGGATCCTCACTCCATAGATGTGAAAACGTATGTTGCTGTGGAAGCACAGGGTCCTATGGGCCCTGTGTGTGAATTTATAGCAGAATAGCAACCAGATTGTCAGCCTAGCCTGTTTATTACCCCACCTCATGAACCTAGTACTGAACATTTTCAAATCCCCACCAAACATTATTCCATGCCACCAGAATGTCACTTACAGTGTGAAAATTCATTTTGGGCAAATACATTGCTGGGCCCTCCATAGATGTGAATCTTCTATCCATAGATAAGGAAGCATATATTGCTGTGGAAGCATATATGGCTTCTTTGTTCCTGCTGTCAAAATTCTGGGACGATCAAGGGCTCAAAAGTACCACCTCTAGCACCCTCCAACTGGCTGGGAGGCATACAGAAGGACCTGGTGCACAGCAATGTCCCAGTGTGTCTGTGGGGATTGCTGGGTGGGAGGGGAGTAATGTTGAAGGAGAAGCCTCCCTTCTCAAGCCCTTACAGAGATGAAGAGATGAGTGGTGCATTCCCAGAGTACCTGGCTTTTTTGTTCCTGCTGTCGAAAGCCTGGGAAGAGTAAGGGCTCAAAGTCCCACCTCTAGCACCCTCTGATTGGCTGGAGAGGCATGCAGAATGACCTGGTGCACAGCAATGTCTTTGGGAGAAAGAGTTTTGGGGGCAATTTTTCCAACACTTAAAGGGGAGCAGGTATTCACCCAAATAGTGATGTGTAGTAAGTGTTAAGCTCACAAGATTTTAATAAATATCTGCTTATAACTTGTGCTAGGCAGTCTTTCTTTGTGTCTCACAGTGTCCCATATGCTTAGAAATCATGTAAGTTTATCAGGCTGCTTCTTCCATTTCAGACCAACACGGAGAAAAATTGTTCAACAAGACATTTTACCTGCCCAAGTCTGTGTGAAATCAATCCCTGAATACAGACTTCGGCTTCATGAGGTTATCCTGAATGCAGATGCACAGTCTGTGTGAATGTCATGAAAGTGCATTCATGAGAGGCACTCATTGGTGACTGTATGTCAATCAATAATCTGCATACCACAACCAGTGGTAGAGCCAAGTTTGGGAGCTGGGGGCAAATCAGCCATCTGGTGCCTCCAAGACAACAGCAAGTGAAAGTGGTAATTTGAAAGCATGTCATAGCAAAAATCATAGTCTGCACATTACACTTCTTTATCATACATTTCACCAAACTGGGATGAAAGGTAATTAAAAAAATAAAAGTCAAGCAGGTGTTTGTATACAGTGAATAGTAATACTCAAATTAGTTTATTTATTCCAAGAGTTTTGCCAGGAAAGACATACTGAGCTAAATAAAAGCTTGTGTCTAGATCCGTCCTGGGGGGAAGGGGAAGAGAACTTTAAGCAAAAAACATAATTATGACAGTACATTCTATACTACATTAGATTAAGCATTAACAATAGAAGACAGAAACAATAAATTGTACGACATGTTGAAATGCTTACCCAGTGGGCTAAAGGAGGTATATTACAGGTGTATAGGCAATGCATAACTAGTTGGTGTAGGCAGGGGAGGGGAATGAAGCAAGGCAAGATGTGGGAAGAACATGGGGGGAGGTTAATAAATAAGTTAATAACAAGAAGAGGGACAGATATAAGGAGCAGTTGCAGGAGTCAGAGGAAAGATCATGAAGAAGGGAGGAGAAAGAGAGAGAGAGCTTTGGGATGGGGAGAAACCTCATTATGCAAGGAAAAAGTAATTGAATTCAGGTCATATGTGAATTGTATTTATTTATAAAGGAGAGAACAAAAGTATATGTTGTGAAAACAAAAAAAAATGCAAGAAATACACAACAAAAGTATTGCACCTCACACCTCTATTGCACATGAAAACACCCCTCTTTTACATGAAACACTGCAATTTTATATTGAAACATCTTTATTGTACAATCAGTCCTTTGGTCCCATAAAAGGTATTGCATATTCCTTATCAGATAATCTGCAATTAATTTTATTTTCAGATGATCAAAGTGACAAGGGGAGGTTTTACTATAGGCCCTCACATATCTCAATAATCTAAAAAATGAATAACATTTCACTTAAGCAAATGTACTGTAGCATCCTGATGTTTGACAGTTCCCCCCTTCGTAATCCAAAAAAGTAATTTGAAAGAATTTAATTGATTATTTTTTAGAAAACAAAATCTACATTGAAGGGAAATCCCATTTTTAAGTTTTACAATTTTCTAGATTACCAAGAAGAGCTTAATAAAGAGAATTTAAAACTGAAAATCATGGCACTCATATATATTTGCAGTACCATATGTCTGATATGAACTTCATGAGCATCCGGTTCCCTTTATTTGTGTTTTAATAATAAATTAATTTATAGCACTCCAAGTTAGCAGTGAAAATTTTGATTTATAATTTTATTTTATCCTCCATTCTCCTGCGCAGCACCCTGGCTTGCACATTTTATGTTTTGGGTTGCACTTTTTTATTTTTGAAATAATAAAAGGAGCACTCCTACATGTCCATTCTCCGCATGTCATAATTATTCTCTGTTGGTTTTCAACATCCATTGTTAATCATCACTTTTTGTCATGACTGTGACAAACCAGCATGCAGCAGAAACTGCTCACTGACCTTGTAGGATAATAGAAGTACAAAGCATCTGATAAGTCTGATGAAACCCCAGAGGAAATATTAAAATAAGAACTCCTTTTATTATTTCAAATGTAAACAAGCATTTGTCAATGCCGAAAGTTGTCTCACTGGCATTGGTAGTGCAGGAGTTAGAGATGCATAACAGGAATGGCAGTGAAGTATTGAACTGACACCAACCCCACCCCCATCCTGCAGAGACTGACAGGTGTTGGGGCGTGCCTTTGGGTCATCAGCTGTAATGCTCATGCCATTTTACCTCACCCTACCCTGTAGATACTGACAAGTGTTGTGGTGTGCTTTGGGGTCTTTGGGCCTTATACTTACCCCATTCTATATTTAAATGCACTGAGATGGGTGCAGTATAGGAGAATGGGATGACCTTTAGGGCCGAACACCCCAAGGCACACCTCAATGCCTGTCAGTGGCTGCAGGGTGGGGGTGGAATGGCATGAGCATTACAGCCAATGATCTCAAGTCACACCCCTGATGCCTGTCAGTCTCTACAGGATGTTACAGTTGGAAACCCTAATGCCATAGGCATGTGTTGGTATTTTCACTCCAAATTTTCACCATGGGCTTTTTTTGACCCCAGCTCATGAAGAGTAGCACTACCAAGTTGTTAGCCGAAAGGTGGTTTTGCACAGCGACTTTGCCATTTGGTGACATAGGCATGAAAACATATTTTGGGCAGGATGTGAAAAATTACAACTGTATTGTTCATGAGGAGGTGTAAAACAATGGCAATGCTGAAAAGCTGGAGTGAAAATATGAAAATATGAAAAATTGGTGAAGTCATGAGCAGGCATAGAAACTGCACAACACACTTTCTTAACCCAATTATTTGGGGGAATTTTTTAACCACATTTTCAACATAGGTATTTTGGGACCTCCCCTCATGAACAGTGGCACTGTGCTTTTGTTAATCTGTCCCAAATGTTGATTTCCCACAGTGACCACGCCATTGTGCGCCACATTAGCAAAAACAAATTTTGGGCAGGATGTGAAAAATGACAGCTGTACTGTTCATAAGGAGATGTGAAAAAAATGCCAGTGTTGAAAATCTGGCATGAAAATATTGCAAATTTTGAAGTTACATGGTGCGTGGAGACTGCGCAATCCACGCTTGTAACACAGTCATTTTATGGAGTTTCATCACCAAATTTTCAACATAGGCATCTTAGGACCTCTGTTCATGAACAATGTCACCATCATTTTCTCAGACTGTCCTGAAAACTGATTTCACACAGCGAACGTGGTATTCAGCGCCGGACATGCAAAAACACATTTCAGCAAGGATATATAAAATTACAGTTCTACTATTCATATGGAGGTGTGGAAAAATGTCAATTTTGAAAATCTGGAGTGAAAATATTACAGATTCACGAAGGTACGAGCGTGTGTGGAAACTGTGCAATGCACGTTCGTAAAACTGCCATTTTTTGGATTTTTTTCACCAAATTTGCAACATAGGCTTTTTATGAGCCCACCTCATGAACAGCGGCACTGTCAATTTGTTAATAGGTCCCAAAAGGTGAGTCCATGCAGTGACTGCAAAATCACCTTTCTCGATGAAATAACACCATGATAGTGACTGAATTCATGAGGTGGGGTCCCAATAACTCCATGTTGAGAATTTGGTGCCAAAATTCAAAAAAATGCCCAAGATATGCACCAAAGTTAAAAAAAAAACCTAGTTATACCATCATACAGCTTACCGGCATTTCTTCAGTTCATGGTCGGCTTTGAAGAGTGCAGACGTGTTCCCGGTCCACCGAAGATCATCGCGCCATTCTCCGGAGGTAAGTATGGGGTGAGGAGGGTGGGGAGGCAGGCTGCTAAAAAGGCGGGTGTGTGGGTTGTGGGGCAGGCCACCAGAGTCAACCAGGGACCATTTTCTGCTTTGCAGGTTTAAAAAAAAAAAAACATTGTAGGTCGTTTTTCTTTTACAGGGCATTTTGCAGACTGGGGTGGGCTCCCAGAGTGCCACCTGAGTGTTTTTCTTGGGGGTTCTATGGCTGGCAGAGTTAGGTGCCCTGTCAGCACACAACTAAATGGGGAGGGACGATGGCCAGGAGGGCTCCCAGCCGCAAATTAAACTGGGAAGGGAAATGATGCTGAGGGGATTGGGCACCTCAGAACACACTTTAAATGGGAGGGGGTTGCATTATGCTGATGGGGAGTGGGCTCCCCCATCGGTAAATGAAGTGGGTCTGGGCACTCTGCGGTTGCATGCCACCATGACTTATAAACTGATTCACCAGGAAAGGCACTCCACTGTGTGAGAAGCTTGGCTTTCATTGCAGCGTACCTTTTCTTTGATCTGATGGCCAGTTTACATGTTGCTGGTGTCAGCACCTGCAGCTGCCTTATTGGGGAATGAGGGACACACCAACTGATGCATGCCCTGCATTCACCAACAGTGACTGCACCTCCAAATCTGCTACTAACGCAATATGTTGGCTGTGCAAGCATGAGCCAACATAAAAAGTGCTAAGACAGACTCACAATTGGAAAAACTCAAATGTTGCACAAGACAGAAGGGTAAGGGTCAATCTAAAATAGAATAATTAACTAGTATGGGTCCAAAGATTCACAAACATGCCTGCACTGCTGCTTTGCAATATCAAATAAACGATAAATAACCCATTCTACAGGATAGTCCTTACCTTTACCTGGTGTCTGCATGAAAAAAGAAGACTTTCTGTTTGCCTTCCAACTGAAGATGGTGATGGTGTTGGTTCAGGTGCAGTTGTAGTGTACCATTGTCTTATTAGAGGGTCTCACCTTCCTGTCCAGCAGCATTCAGTGTGAGTCTGCCCTTCCACCTGGCTGGATTTTAAAGGCAACAAAAAAACAGAGTTGCCCTTGCACTGCCCACCCACAAGGGTGCAGCATTGCAAAAGAACAAAACTGACTGTAGCCATTGGTTAGTTATGTACAAATCCAAGGCTTGGCAATCACATGTGGCTGGCCAATTAGAAAAAAATAAGCAAATAAATAATTAATTGGCCAGTGTACTGAGCATCTGTTGAAACACAATAAGGGAAACATGTGGGCTAGGGGGAGTAATTTTCTCCAGGCCCCATTATTCAATTCAGTTTGTTTGTTACTTTGTGTATGGCTGCAGTTTAAAACCCAAAGCCATAGCTTATTAGTCTATTTTAAGGTGTGTACAGTTGATCTCTTTTTTAAGATGGATTACGTTAGATTGTATGTTACTAATATACATACTAAATATTTTTTCTTTTGAGCTTTGGTTTGGGTGGGTGGCTAAAGAGGTGTAAAATCATATGTCAGATATATACACAGGCAGGCATTCATGATTTTAAAGAACACCTGTCCCCATAATAGTATCAAAACAAATGCCTGTAGCCATATTACTTTACTTCAATTAATACTTTTCAATTTTCATTTTAAATTATCTGGCATCAGTAGTTGTAGCTGAAATGAAATGCACCTGACCTAGTAGTAGCTAAGTATGAGCTCTGGTTATGCTTTCCCAGCTGAAATATCCACAAAATGGATAGATATTTAAAATCCTTCTTTCATACACATTTAAACTTACAAAATAAATTATCATGAATTGCAGAGGCCTCAGGCTGCACTGTAGCCTCAGACTGCTATCTACATAATTATTCAGGTACATATAGAAATTGCCCCCCCAGCCCAAAGTGCTGCCCTGAAAATGTGTGCATATTTGCATAGTTAAACCATTTTGTTTAGTTTAGGTGGTGGAAGAAAGAGTTTAAATATGCCCTGCACATCCTTTCTGGTAAAGTTCTGTTCTGGCATGTGCCGTCACCCATAGTGGCATTATTCAGGTGTTCCCCGGGTCCGATTGTGATGGCCAAGCTAAGATGCAACATATACAGCAGTGGGAGGTTAAGTGGCTTGTCCAAGGTCACATAGTGAGTACTTTGCTGTCACTTCAGTGACTGCCTTATTTTTAGTCTTGCTGGAATGCAATCTGCAAAGCAGGTGGGAGTGGGGGGCAAACCTTATTAGGGCTGCAGCTGTTCAGGGTTTAGTCACACTGGGTGGTGGGTAGAAAATACAAACAGAAAGGTATACATTACACTGGAAAAAATCAGACATTTATTATTTATATCTTGATCAGCCCCATAAGTGCATGGTCACATTGTGGAATCTAGACCATAATGGCTTGGGCAAGGCAAGATGAGCCCCATCCAACTGGGTGGCCTTTCCTCCCAGTTCGGACCCTCTCCATGATGTGGATGATGAACATTTCTCTGAGGGTCCGGATCTCTCCATGTACCCCCCTTCCCTTCTACAGGTTGAGTGTCTCTGTGTTCTGCCTACTAATGACAAGAGGGAGTAATGTAGTGAGACTAGTTATCCCCCCCTTCCCAGATGGAGGAGTATATAATGTACATTCCTTCCCTGTAGGGCTACACTATTGCTGTCACAGGTTGGGGGTGTTTGCCAGCATGCCAAGTAGTCTGTACCTCTCAGCATCACATAGCCTGCCCTTATTTTTATGATGGTTTCCTTATCTTCTTACAGTCCCTGACCAGCAACATTTGCAGTTTCCAGGCTAGACAAGCTCCAAATACTTGATTTAATCATAGATTGTACAGGCTTGTTTGTAGTACAACATTTTAGTTACTTCTACATGGACTAGTTATGTTACATTTCACCTTGGCTTGTAACTTTTTCTTCAAGTTACTTGACTGAAATTTATGGAGCATATAAATAAACTGCAGATATTGGTTAAATTATTTCCTACCCTAGACATCCAGTAGAGGTCAAAGGTTCTTGCTTACAAGTAGGTGTGTGTGTGTGTGTGGGGGGTGACTGAACTGACTGAGCTGCACAATGGAAAGAACACAGCTGCACTGCTATTTAGCCAGTAACTGCCATTCCTAGATCTAAGGAATCACCAGTTACATGCAAATTATCCCTGTTGTCTGTTGACTGATGTGCTATCCAACCTTAAAGGCTGCATGAGCACCTCTGTAAGCCCTGTTTTTGTTATATGAGGGAGGTCAGTGCCAGCTGCTGAAATAATTGAAGGAGGTCAGACAGAAGGTTTCAGACTTTGCCTGTGAGTGGGGCAGCCTGCCATCTTCTTAACAGGGTGTCAAATGATAGTTTTGTTAATATAAATGACCCTCTCAAAAACACCTACGTGGCAGCCTTTCTATGATTAAATACCTGCTGAAAGTGTCACCACCATAAACTCGGACTCTAAAGAAAACAGGACTCTGATTTCCAATGTTGGCTATCAATCAATCAAAACTTTATTTAACCAGGCAGATTCATCATTGAGCAAGCTCATTTTCAGGATGGTCCTGGCAGAAGGGAACAGAGCAAGGAATAATACAATTGGATACTTACTAACATACTAAAATGCCAGCAGAATAGGCCTAATGGTCTTTCACATCTGCTTGTTTGGTCAGCCCCCACCCTGGGAGCTGACCTTGCTGCCCCCCTCGCCTTCTCTGGCTTCTCCCTTCCCAGTTCTGGATATTCTCGCTGCATTGGATTTTGCTTCCAGAACCCGTCCCTGCATTTGTCCCACCACCTCTTGAACCCCTCCACCATCTCTGCCTCCACCAGCCCCCTAGGCAGTGCATTCCATGGCTGCACCACCCTCCTCAGTGAAGTAGCACCTTCTCCTTTCTCCCTGAATCTTCCCTCTCCAGCTTCCACCCATGCCCTCTAGTGGCCCCTCCTCCTTCCTTAGCACCCTGACTGTTCCTCCCACTTACCCCTTCATGTACCTGAAGACCTCTATCATGTCCCCCCAGTCCCTTCTCTCTTCCAATGTGTACATATTTAGCTCTTCGAGCCTCTCCTCATAGGTCCTGTCCCCCAAGCCCCAAATCATTTTGGTTACCCTCCTCTGGACCCTCTCCAGGAGTTTAATGTCCCTCTTTAAGTGTGGCCTCCAAAACTGCACGCAGTGCTCGAGGTGCGGCCTCACCAAGCAGTTATACAGAGGGAGTATCACTTCCCTTCTTCTGGAGGTGATCCCCCTAGCAATGCATTCCAGCATCCTGTTGGCCTTGGCTGCTGCCCTCCTACAAGTCTCCAAGTTGTTCATCTTGACATCCACCACCACCCACAGATCCCTCTCAGCCATCGAGACTTATAGCATTCCCCCACAGGGTGTACACTTGGCCCGGGTTTCTGGCCTCCAAGTGCAGTACCTTGCATTTCCCTGCATTGAACCTCAGCTTCCACTTTCTAGACCATCTTTCCAGAGCCTCCAGGTCTCCCTGTAGGGCCACCCTCCCCTCCTCTCCATCCAACACCGCCCCCAGTTTTGAGTCATCCGCAAAGAGACTCATCTCAGTCCTGATACCTGTTCTTATGTCAGAGACGTAGGCGTTGAACAGGAGGAGCCCAAGGACTGATCCCTGTGGGACCCCACTAATGACCCTCCTTGAGGATGAGACTATCCCGCCAACTACGACCCTCTGGGTCTGGTCCTGGAGCCAATTGCCTATCCATCTGATCATCTGGTTCCCCACCCCCATTTCTCCCAGCTTATCCAACAGGCCCATGTGAGGAACAGAGTCAAATGTCTTGCTGAAGTCTAGAAAGAGGATGTCCACTGGTCTACCCAGGTCCAAGGCACTTGTCACCCAGTCATAGAACTCCACAAGGTTTGTCTGACACGATTTCCCCGGGACGAATCCATGCTGTCTATCGTCCAGGCACCCTGACTTTTCCAGGTCCCCCCCTAGCCTCTCCTTGAGAATGCCCTCCATTACCTTGCCCACCACTGATGTCAGGCTGACAGGCCTGTAGTTCCCTGCCACCATCCTTGATCCCCCCCTTGTGGATAGGCACTATATGCGCCACCTTCCAGTCCTGGGGCACCCACCCTGTCCACAGAGAGATGGTGAAAAGGTCCCCCAGGGGTTTCGCCAGGACATCCACAAGTTCCTTCAGCACTCTGGGATGTAATTTATCCAGCCCCGGTGCTCTCTCTGTCTTAAGAGAACTGAGGGCTTTCCTCACTCTCTCTGCTGTGAGTTCCACTTCTGTTACCTCTTCTCCCTGCTTAGCCTTCCCCCCTCCTGCCAGTGATGCCTCCCCCTCTCCCAAGACCCGCCAATCGGTAAGGGTGCCCCCTTCCTCAGTATCACTGTCTCCTCCCATGTATGATGCAGCACCCCCATTTTCCTTGGTGAAAACTGAGGTGAAGTACTCATTTAGTACCTCAGCCTGCTCCCCCGGGTCTTGTGCCCATCTCTCCCCTGTTTTAATTCTGCTAATCTGCCCCTTCACCCTTCTTTTTTCCCCAGTGTATCTAAAGAACCCCTTGTTCCCTCTCTTAATTTTCCTGACCAGGTTCTGCTCCTTCCTTGCCTTAGCCGCTCTCACCACCCTAGTGGCCCTTCTAGCCATCAGCTCATACTCCCCTCAATCCCTTTCAATCCCTGAGCACTTGAATTCCCTATAGGCTGCCTTCTTTCCCCACACCACCTCCTGGACCTTCCTGGTCCATCAGCAGGGTTTTTGGACCCTACCGCATTTTCGTCTTACTCTTGCACAGGTGCTGGTAGCATCCTGCACCCCTCTCCTGATGATTTCCCACCTACTATCAGTGTCCATGTCTGACCCAATCCCATCCAAATGCTCCTTAAGGATCCTTCCCATTTCCTTAAAATCCACCCCCCTGTAGTCAGTTACCTCCATCTTTGTGCAGCCTTCTACCCCTCCTAGGTCCAGGCAGAACCAGACCATGGCATGGTTACTCCCCACCAATGGGTCCCTTACCTCCAGGCTTCCAGTATGGTCACTGTCTGCCAGGACCACATCCAATACCTGCGCCTCCCTGGTCGGTTCCCCCTCCTGCTGAGTTAGGAATGCGTCTTGAAAGACATCCAACAACCTCTGTTCCCTGGCCACCGAGGATGTCATAGTCTCCCAGTCTGTTCCTGGCATGTTTAAGTCCCCCAACACCACCACCCTTCCTCTGCCCAGTCTGCAGTGTCTCCCAACATCTGCCACCAGACTGTTCTCCAGCTCCTCCCCCAGTGCAGGGGGTCTATACATCACTCCTATTTTTACTGCTTTCCCCCCCCTTGTTATCAAGGTGACCCCAATTGCCTCCACTGTTCCCTCCACCTCCTCTACTCCCCCTATGCCAATGCAGTTTTTGACTATCATAGCTACCCCCTTCCTCTTCCCTCCCCCCGTCCTTCCTGAACATAGTGTAACCCTCCAGATTCGGGTCCCAGTCGTGTCCTGCGGTGGCCCAGTTCTCAGTGACCACTGCCACATCCACCACTCCCTCAGTTAGCATCGCCCGGAGCTCAAGCATTTTATTGCCCAAGCTCCTGCCATTTAGCAGGACTACCTTCCACCCTTTCCCTATACTTCCATTTCCCCTGCTCGTGTTCCCATGGGGATGCTGTTTTCCCCTGGTCTGCACTTTATCAGTCAGCCTTTTCCCGCATTCCTCCAGCTTCCCAGGGGGGTGGAGACAAAGTCCCTCCTTTATCGACCCCCCCTCGACAGCCTTTTCTCCCATCCCTCCCCCTTCACAAGTTTAAACCCCACTTTTCACCAATGAACCCCTCTATTTTCAACTTAAGGATTACCCTCCTCTCCAAATTGAGATGGAGCCTATCTCTAGCATACAGCTCCTTATCCTCCCAGGTCTCCCCCCAATCCCCCATCAACCCATACCCTCTGGCCTTACACCACTCCCTGAGCCACTGGTTTATCTCCCTAATCTTCCTTTTGTGTTCCCCAATAGCCCTTGGCACTGGCAGGATTTCTGAGAAGGAAACTGTGCATCCTATGCCATGACAGACCCTGGCAAGCTCCCTGACCCTTGCCTGTATCTCTAGCTCGCTATTTCCCTCAATGTCATTTGTACCTAGTTGGACCAGTATGTCCGGGGAACCCCCACAATCCTTTGCCAGCTGATATACCTCGTGCTTGGCCCTGTGCACCGTTATTCCAGGGAAGCATTTTGTTCTAACTGGCCAGGCTTCTCCCTCCGTATCCCATTTGATACCCCTGATCATAGAATCCCCCAACAGGAGCACTCTGATCGCTCCTTTTCCTCAATTTCCCCCCCTTCCATGTCCCTCATCCTTTCTACCTGCCCCTCCACCCAGCCGGCTCCTTGTTCCTCCCCCTATCTGGGTGCCACATGCCGCCCCTCCTTATTTACCCTGGCCTCCCTCCTCTGATCCTATGCCTCCTCCTCCCGAGTATCCTTCTGTACCTTGCTAACTCCCCCCCTCACTGCTCACGACTGGTCCTTCTCACCCATCCGCTAAACTAGCCTGGCTCGTCCTACCTTCCTTTCTGTCTCTGTTTAGTCCCTCCTTGCTTGTCGTGCTCCTCTGGCCTAAACCCTCAGCTCCCTTTACTGTATCCTCCTTGTACTTCTGGTCCTTCTCCTTGCCCTTTCCTCCCAACTTATCCTTCTCCTTGTGCTTTCCTCCCTCTTTCCTTTGCCCCTCCTGCTCTGATTCACTGCTCCCCCCATTTTCCTGCATTGCAGGTTCCCCCCTGTTCCTCCTGCTATCTGGCCCCGCCTCCTGCCCCCCACTCCCTTTCCATCTCTAACCACCCCTGTCATGGCTACATCACCCCCCTCATCCTCAAGCAGAAGAAGACAATTGAAGCGGTTACTGAGCGTAAGGTCCGATCCACCTCCCTGCCTTGCTTCCTTCTGTCCAGCCCCGGCCATCTGCCTACTTCCCTGAGAATGTTGTCCCTCTGACCCCCCTTTGTGAGGGTCCCCAGTTACCTGCCTGCTTCCTTGGTAGTGTACTCCTTTTGGGCCCCCTCTGCCAGGGTCCCTATGTGACCCCCGAGTATTCTCCTGCACTGCTTTCTCTATGCCCCCGGCCCTAGTGCTTGGTGCCACCCCGTGGGAGATCCCCTGACCCCTTCCCCAACCATACCTCCCCCCTTCCCCCAGCTGTCTCCTAATCCCTGCAACCTCCTCCCTAAGCTGTGCCAGCTGCTAGCACACTGGGCAACCACTGAACTTCCAAGCCCAGTCCAGTATCATGGCTGCTCCACACCCTGTGCACCCCACCACCCTCCCAAAGATGCTGACCCTAATGACGTGTGGTTCCATCCCCCTTTTATGCACTTAGTGCATAAAAAACAACAAAGCCAGACAACCTGCTAATTGGAGTGTGCAAGGCATCTCACGGTACAAGTATACAAAATTGCAAGCCAGCACAACTCCAAACTCGGACAATTGGGCTTTATTGATAAAAATATAACAAGATACCCCTATGGGCAGGCTCCACAGCAAAACAAGAGACAGGAAACAAACGGAACCCTGACCAGTTTTACACCTAGTGCTTCCTCAGGGGGATGGAGCTTTGCTTCAAGCATCCAGTATCTTATAGTAGTCCCTTAAAGAGATAGTACAACCTTATAATAAATACATTTATACATTGCGTAATATACTTACTCTAGAGACATAACGTGCAATAAACCACAATTATAAGAAGTAACCTACTATAAAATAAATTAAAATAAGCAGGAGAAAATCATGCTAATGATGCTGACCATTGTTTATTAGGGACTTTGGAATTTTATTTTCTCTGCATTTGAGTTATTGGGTCCTTGGTTTACTCCTTGTTTAAGTTGACATCATGGACGATATCATCCAAATAAATAAAGAATGCTTTGGATGCAGATGTCAATCCTGTACTATGTACCTATTATCTAATATTAACAAGTTTATATTGCCCTTTACTTGTATTAAATGCAAGGTGAATTAAGATTTAACAGCTGAACTAGAGCTGTTTAATAATAGACTGAGGTTCTTAGAAACAAGTCAAGAAGAAATGTCTAGTAGATTTAAAAATCAAAATAACAACACTTCTCAATCTTCTAAGCGTAGAACAGTTGGTAAAAAGACAAAACAACAGGGGAAAAAACTCAAAACATTACCCAAGTGTCAAAGTGTCAATGAATACATTACTCTTCCTGAAGTGACTACTGAAATAGTCCCCGGATTACAAAAAAGGGTTAAAAGAACAAGGGAAGAAGATGCAACAGATAACGCAGATGAAGACTGGTACATTTTACAAAGTCAGAAAAATGTGAAAAAGGGAAGAAGGGCAGACCAATATATGGTTTCAACTTTTAATTTTTTTGATCCCTTGACATATATTTCTGATAAAGTCAATACCCCAGAAATGACAAATTCCAACACTGTTGAAAATACCAATAATTCAGAAACTACAAAACTTACTGTAAGTAAATTGAATAGCTCAAATCAAGAGTTTAACCCTGTTTTCTCTTCCTCATGTACAGTACAACCTAATACTGATGCTAGTGATACTATTATTCATGACGTTTACGAGTATAATCCTTTGATTTCTCTAGATTTAGAATTTTGTGCTAATTCCGAGGTGAAACAAGATGACGCTGGCAACATAAAAAGACAAGTAATAGTTTTAGGTGACTCCATTATAAAACATATTGATAGGATAATTTGTAATCCTGATAATGCTAATAGAACTCTCTCTAGTTTCAGGGGTGCAGGTATTACTGATATCACACAAATGTCTAGCACTATTCTACAAAACTCTGGCTCTAATCCTTTAGTAATAGTTCATATAGGAACTAATAATGTACTAAATGATTCTACTCAAAAACTAAAAGAGGACTATGTAGCATTAACCAACAAATTATTAGATTTAGGGTGAGGTACTACTGTCTGAAATCTTATCAATTCCTAGAGCTAATTTTTCTCAGCAATGCAAATTGAGGGAAATAAATAACTGGTTAAGAAGTTGGTGTTTGAAACAGAACATAAAGTGTATCACTCATTGGGAAGATTTCTATGGTAAATCAAATCTCTATTGTTGGGATGGCCTACATCTCAGTAGGAGAGGTAGTAAACTATTGGGAGAAAGCATAGCCCATTCCATTACCAGTTGTTTAAACTTCCAGAAAAGGGGTAGTTGTATGTATTTAATACAACTCTAGAACTTAAACCACAAAATCCTCTTCTCAATCCCATAATTATAAGTAATCAAAAGTCTAAACCCTCGAATATAACTGGCTCCACTCCTAAATCTAACTTAAATATTATACTGACTAATGCCAGAAGCTTATGTAATAAAAAAGAAGAACTTACATATATTTTAAAATCACAAAATATATCAACATGCGGAGTTACTGAAACCTGGAACAGGGATGGTGATTGGAATACTGATATAACAGGATGTAATACATTTCAAAAAAACGAAATTACAATAAAAAGGGTGGAGGTATCATATTATACATTGAGGAAAACTTGAAGGCAAACATAATAAATACTAAAATAAGTACTAATGAGAGTTTATGGGTCAAAATCAATCTACCTCAAAGTCCACTCACAATAGGTTTAATATATAGATCGCCCAGTCTTACCTATGATGAGAACCAGGATTTAATTGAAGAAATCACTGGGGTACAGATTAATACTCCGTAAATATTGATGGATGATTTTAATCTACCAACTGTTAATTGGGACAATTATGCACCTGATTCAAATATTGAAACTAATTTTATGGATGTTTTCGTTCAATCTAATTTGAAACAAATAGTTAAAAAACCTACTCGAGGGAACAATATCTTAGATATTGTCCTCACTAATGTTGATGAGAAAATAGAAAACATTAAAGTACTTCCACCTTTGGGGGATAGCGATCATTGTATTGTGAAATATCAATATAAAACTGATTTGTCACATACCAATGGTATTACTAAGATCAAAAATTTTAACAAGGCAAACTACACTAAAATAAATGATTTTCTATCTAAATGGAATTGGGTGACTGAACTCAATAATTTGAAATTATCACAAATTTGGGAAATAATTAATAATAAAATTAACATCTGTCTTTCCACCTGGGTTCTTTATAGAACCAAGTATTGTAGAAATAAACGTGTTCCCCTCTGGTGGTCTTTTAATATCAAGAAGCAACTAGTTAAAAAAAGGAAACTATATAGAAAATATTTTAAAAATAAATCAAATAGTTTCTTGGAAAAATACAAAACTGCAGCCAAGAAATTAAAATATATGATTAAATCTTCTAAATCAAGAGTAGAACTCAATTTAGTTACAAAGGTCAGAGATAATAAAAAACAATTCTATAACTATATTGGTTCATTGAAAGGAATTCATCAATCTATAGGCCCCTTTAGTATTAACAATATTTCTATTATTGATGAAACCGCCACTGCTACAATATTAAATGAACAATTTTTAAACGTTTTTGAAACTAAGGAAGTTGTAAATAGCCCCTTTCTTGCGAATAACACTAGTTGCCCTGTTTTTTCAAATGTGGAGGTTGAAAAAATAATTAAATCTTTAAAACCAAACAGTTCTTCAGGTCCTGATGGCATTCCGTCTAGATTTTTACAGAGTATTAGTCATTTAACTTCCGGTCCACTAGCTGTGCTATTTAATGCATCCATCCGTGAAGGCAAAGTTGTTCAGGCCTGGAGAGAAGCAATAGTTATTCCTATTCATAAGACATGATCCTAACAACTATCACCCAATAAGCCTGACTTCCATCATAGGTAAAATTAGCTGAGGGCATGTATTAAGTGATGACTTTCTAGAACAGTGTATGCTACTTTTGTCTCCTTAGGAATTTGATTTTGTTTCACTCAGCTTTTCATGTATCTTCCCTACTGACCTGTTAATTGTATATTTCTTTTGCTTGTTTTTCTTTTCAGGTCTATATGGAATTAGTATTTACAGTCCATCATCTGAATGAAATAGAAGGAAACATTGCATAATATTAAGTAAAATGCTGTGGTACTAGTTTGCCTTACTTCCATGGTATCCTTTTTGAAATGTTACAAATAATGGTCAGCATGATTAGCATGATTTTCTCCTGCTTATTTTTATTTATTTTATAGTAGGTTACTTCTTATAAAAATTACTTTTAATTCAGCATTGCCAGATAGTCGGAGCCATAGTGAGCTCTGTAGCAGCAGTTACTACTATTGCATTTTAATGTAAAGTTAACGAAGTGACTGGTGCCTTAAAGTCTACTTTTAATTCAGCATTGCCAGATAGTAGGAGTCATAGCGAGCGCTGTAGCAGCAGTTACTACTATAGCATTTTAATGTAAAGTTAACGAAGTGACTGGTGCCTTAAAGTCTACTTTTAATTCAGCATTGCCAGATAGTCAGAGCCATAGCGAGCACTGTAGCAGCAGTTACTATTGCATTTTTAATGTAAAGTTAACAAAGTGACTGGTGCCTTAAAGTCTACTTTTAATTCAGCATTACCTGATAGTCTGCTTAACCGAGACCTGTTTGCTTGAATCTCTTGGTGCCATTTTTTTCAATGAATGCTCTCTTGCTGTACCCCCTTCCCCTTTGTTCCCCAACAACATCCATATAAACATCCTTACCTGTCCTTCTTTCTCCACAGATGATTTGGGAGGTCGTGAGGGCCAGAGACAATGGCGCCTCCCCACCCCACCCCGATTCCAGCGAAGAGTACAGAAAGTGCAGTGATTCCTCCATGCTGCTGCCTGGCAGGGTTTCAGCTCTGCTGCTGAATTTTGGCCCGCCGACACAGGCGTCGACTCCCACCACCCCACCACCACCCTTGGTGAGCACTCCCTTTATAGGCTGCTTTAGGCTGTTTTAACTAATCAGCCAAGTTCTCCACTAGCAGCTTATATTATTTAACCACTAGAGGCTGCTCTACTGATTGATCTCCTGTTTCACTGCCACCCTAGAACTTCCAATCTCTTAGTATCAGGATGATTTCTATTATCCTGCTGCTTTGGCATTTTCTCCCCCCTGCCCAGTCCCCCTCCCTGTCATATCCTGATACACCCTTACCCCACATCTCTGCATCTTCCCACAGTCTGAGCGCCGCAGCTAGTGACATTTTTGGGTAACCACCAGCTCCCCATGACCGTTATAGGGGCTTGCAGATAGATTTCTCTCTCCTTTCTCTCACCTCGATTGCCTGTCTAGCCAGTCCACCCTGGCCACTCCCCCAGGGGCTGTCCTGTCTCAGTGACCTGAACATGTAACACCGTTGGCCACCCTTGACTTTCATTACCTCCTTCAGGCCTACCTGAATGCACATGCACTACCCATCCCTACCGTACCCACCACTAAACCACATACTCTGATATCCCTCTTTAAAAAGAGGAAGTGTTCCAGGTACCCCTCCTATAGATTCCTGCTTCTCCTCCTCCTCTTCTTGTCTGGGAATATCCATCCTAATCCTGGATCACTAATGGTCATGTTGCCTCCCCAACGTACCCAGGGTCAGCTGAGCATGCATCTCTCAATATTTGCAGCATCCTAAAAAAGTGGGACTCCTTCCAGGGTTGGGTACTGATGCACCAACCTGATGTCATAGCATTGTCTGAAACCTGGCTCACCACTCGGACTCTAGACTCCTCCGTATCACTGCCTGGGTTTACCCTTTACTGTGCAGATCGATATGGTAAGAGAGGGGTGGCTGTGCCCTCTACACTAAGGATACCTTACAAGGTCATCTACTCCATGCCCCTTGGCTGGGGGCTGGCACACAGGCCCTCACTGTCAAACTGACTCT
This sequence comes from Neoceratodus forsteri, assembly GCA_016271365.2. NCBI lineage: Eukaryota > Metazoa > Chordata > Ceratodontiformes > Ceratodontidae > Neoceratodus > Neoceratodus forsteri. The sequence goes on from CM057453.1 coordinate 272,323,212, forward strand.
GGGAAGAGCCCATAACCCTTTACACATAACAACAGCATACATTCCCCCAAGGGACCAAAAATCAGCTTTCCAAGCATTACTGTCATATCTGGACACACTACCATCACAGTCGGAACCACTAATACTTGGTGATTTTAATATCAGTTGGCTATGTAATGATGCCATCCCATACATTGATCTCACCACAGCCCAAGACCTTACTCAACTGGTCACTTCCCTCACTCATCTGGATCAACGTACTGGATCCTCCTCCTTACTGGACCTCATTTTCTCCAATCGCCCGGGCATGATCACCAACATTACCATCCTTCCAGATGCCCTCAGTGACCACTCTCCAGTGCTCTTCTCGTGGTCCTGTAAAATTCCAAGATCCCCTCCCAAAATAATTGTGCAACGTAAACTTGGTCCTGGTAAATTGGCACAATTAAAAAAGCACCTCAGAGCCGTGGACTGGTCCTTCATCTCGAACACTGTAAACCTAGACAATGCCTTGGACCTATTTACATGGTCCTTTAATAATATATGTGACCGATATGCCCCTTTTACAAAAAGAATGGTGAAAGGCAATCATGTTCCTTGGTTCACCGAAAGGCTCAAGTCTCTAATGCGAACTAGAGACTCATTATGGCATCTCTCCATAGAGTCCGGCCTCCCCCATGATAGACAGAATTATAGAATGGCTCGGAACAATTGCACTTGGGCTATTCGCAGGGCAAAAGCAGAGTACTATAAATCCACCTTAACTTCATCCTGGGGCTCCGGCCGTAAGTTCTGGAACAACATCAAGGAAATATGCGGTTAGGTCCCCAACCTGGTTCCCTCCCAGGTCATGTCAAATGGGTCCCTGACCTCCGACCCTACTACCATCGCTGCAGTTTTCAGTGATACCTTCTCCAACCTTAGCCATGTTCTCCCCCCCAACTTCTATGACCATCAGCTCCTGCTTCCCTCCCCACTCGGTGCCCCCTTTCTACCTTCGCGCCTCTCTTCAAGTCCCAGCTGAACCATACCTTACTGCTGCCCTTGGTCACGCCTCCTTCAACGCCGACTCCCTTGATCTCAGAATTCTTAGACTCTCCCTTAAGGAAGTCCTAGCTCCTCTCACCTACATTCTAAACCTCTCCCTCTCACTAGGTAAATTCCCTGCCATTTGGAATTCTGCCTCCATCACACCCATATTTAAAGGTGGTGACCGCACCGCTACAAACAATTACTGCCCAATCTCCATACTTCCCCCCCTCTCCAAGGCATTAGAAAGAATAGTTTTGGATCAGCTCACTGACCACCTCAACAAATATGACCTTCTCTGCAAATAACAACATGGTTTCCGCAAAGGTCACAGCATGGCCACTGCCTTGATTGAACTAACATCACACATCCATACTGCATTGGATAAAGGCCACATTACAGGTGCGATCTTCATTGACCTCAATAAGGCCTTTGATACCATCCACCATTCACTACTCCAAACATCCTTACTTAACCTAGGTCTCGCTCAGGAAGCAGTGGGATGGTTTGCAGACTATCTTACCAACCGGATTCTTCAAGTTAAAATTGGCAATACCCCATCCTCCAAATCTCCTGTCCTCTCAGGAGTCCCTCAAGGGTCCATTTTGGGTCCCCTCCTCTTCAGCCTCTTCCTTAACTCCCTCCCCGCATCCTGTGCCTCCAACCTATTACTATATGCTGATGATGCTGTCATCTTCTCCTCCAGCCCAGACCCCTCTCAACTCCACCATTCCCTCCAGTCCTCCTTCAATGCTCTTGAAAGCTGGTTTGCCTCACAACGCCTTATTATTAACTATAAAAAAACAAAGGTATGCTTTTCGTGCATCAGCAGAACTCCAGGATAGGACGTTTTCCACAAATATTATCTGCGTCTCAGACCCCCCTGGAATTTGTGCTTTCCTTTAAATACTTGGGCATCACTTTGGACACTGGTCTTACCTATCATGAGCATATTCATCAATTATCTAAGGCCCTAAATATTAGACTAGGGCTTTTGCACAGCTTTAAACATTGCCTAACCCCAGAGGCCCTTAAGGTTGCTATCTCCTCCTCGATACTTTCCCTGCTTGACTATGGCCTTCTGGCTTTTGGTGGGGCAAGCTCCTCAGCCCTTGATAGTCTTTGACTTGCCCTAAACAAGGTCTGCCGTCTTATATTAGGGTGTGATAGGCTTACCCATACCTGTGCGCTATATCAGGACACCAATTGGCTTAACCTGGACAACAGAATCAAATTCCACACTTGTGTCTTAGCAAAAAAAATCTCCCTTGGCCTCTCCCCTGCAGCACTCACCCCTTTAATCACCATGGACTCAAAAGCTCAGCACACCCGTAGCTCAGACACCCATCGTCTCTCCATCCATTCCTCCATTCCTGTCACACAACCCAATTCCAAAGATCCCTTTGCTACCGGGCATCCTTGTGGATGAATAACCTACCCTCCTCCTTTCGTCTTGATAAAAGAATTGGTCATTTCAAAATGCACCTTAGGGCCCACCTTCGGTCCACAAGTATCTGCGACTGTACATGAACCAGTGTCCCCCATCCCTCTACTACTTGACAATGGCCTCTGGCTGGCCTCTTCTTACAGCTCTTACCTCTGCCTTCTCAGGGATGTTAAGTTCCCATTTCATTCTAACTGTCTCAAACCGCACTAGTTCTGAAGGTTTAGCCAATTTAGTTCCTGTTATAAAAATGTCTTTACTCTGTAACATTTACTGTATTGTGTATCTGCACTATCTGTATTGTGTATCTGTATCTATTACATGTGACGTGGAACCTTTGTAAAGGAGTCTATGACTCAAAGGTATTTCTGATCTCTGAAATAAACAGTAAACAAACAATTGTGGTTTATTGCACGTTATGTCTCTAGATTAAGTATGTTACATAATGTATAAATGTATTTATTATAAGGTTGTACTATCTCTTTAAGGGACTACTATAATATAGTGGATGCTTGAAGCAAAGCTCCATCCCCCTGATGATGCACTAGGTGCAAAACCGGTCAGGGTTCCATTTGTTTCCTGTCTCTTGTTTTGCTATGGAGCCTGCCCATATGGGTATGTTGTTTTATTGTTATCAATAAAGCCTAATTGTCTGAGCTTGGAGTTGTGCTGGCTTGCAATTTTGGACACTTAGTGCAGGCTGTTACATACAGTAAAAAAATAGCAACAACATCAGATAATACAGAGTGTGCAGATTGTTAACAAATTAAATTAAGGGTACACCAACGTCTGGGTGGATACTAAACAAAGCAATAGAAGTAACAGGGTGTGGTAAGAAGATTATATTAACAATAGAACAAGAAGGCATGAAAGGACCAACCAGGAGGGTCAACCCTTGGTGGGGAAGGGTGGGGGAGGGGGGTTTCAGGAGGAGGATGTCAACACTAGAGGGAGAGATGACATGAACATAGTAAGGCCAGGGGGTAAGAAGAGTACACAAAGGGAGATGTGCAGAGAAGTGCTAGAGTTGTAAGTAAGTGCTAAGTTAATGGAGAGCAGTCTGGAGTGAGGAGACAACTAATAGCTGTGAGGGAAGCACTGCACATTTTATTTCTCATCCCAACTCAAAAATGCTGATATTGCTGATCTAGTTAGTGGTAGAAGTGGTGGTGGTGGTGAGGGGCACCTATCTTGTACTTTTGTAACAAATGTTGGATGAGGTGTGACACATTCAGCTGATATGCAGTTTTTGACACAGCACGGTAGTCCAATGAGAAGCTCCTTGTCACGGAGCCCATTCAAGGGATGTGCACAATATTAAGAGCTGGAAGAATTGAGAAGGTTCCTCTTCCTTCCATTATCCTTAGCTGCCATTAGTTTGGAGTTCCAAGAAGCAAAGGTTACACAAATACTGGACTTGTACCTGATTCACCTGAACACACGTCAGAGGAGTTTCTGACAGAAAAAAAATATGAAGCATTAGAACAAACAGTCTCCCCTCTAAACCTCCTGTCCTGCCTAGTTTATGATTAGACATCAGTGAGTTTATCATAATTATTTTCACTTACATAGAAACATAGACTTTGATGGCAGATAAAGACTGCTTTACCCACCCAGTCTGCCCATTTTCCTACCTATTGGAGAAGCTGCAGATTCTAGTTAACCAACAGCCTACGTCTTCCTACACCCCACCAGAACTGAGTTATGTCTGTCCCATGCATTCTTGAATTCCCTCACTGGTTTTGACCCCATGACCTCCACAGGAAGGCCGTTCATGTGTCCACCACCCTCTCTGTGAAAAAAATAGTTCCTCACATTGCCCGTGAGCCATTGCCCCTCTATCTTCAAACTGTGCCCTCTCTTTTTCTGAAAGATGCTACCTTCTTGGACTTTTTTGATTCCCTTGAGGTACTTGAAAGTTTTTATCATGTCCCCCCTCTCCCTCTTTTCCTTGAGGGTATACATATTAAGCTCCTTTAGTCTCTCTTCATATGGCTTCTGTTGCAGACCCTGTGCCATTTAAGTTGTCCTCCACTGGACTGCCTCCATCCTGTCTATGCCCTTGCGGAGATGGGGTCTCCAGAACTGCACACAGTACTCCAGATGGGGTCTCACCAACTGTCTATACAGAAAGACAACAACTTCCTGTTTTCTACTGGTGATGCCTCTCCCTATGCATCCCAGTATCCCCCTAGCCATCCTTACTGCCTTCTCACAGTGCTTGCTTACCTTTAGGTCATCTAATATGACTACCCCAGGACCCTTTCCATTTTTGTTGTTAATACCTCCCCACCATGGTGTACTCTTCCCCTGGGGTTTTTGTTTTCCAGGTGCATTACTTTGCACTTCTTTGCATTGAATCTAAGCTGTCATACTTTTGACCATTCCTCCAACCTTTTCAAGTCCCTTCTCATCCTTTCCACTCCCCCCTTGTGTAGCAAGCCTGTTGCAGATTTTTGTGTCGATTGCAAAGAGGCAGACTTTTCCTTGCAGTCCCTCTGCTATGTCACATATAAAGACATTAAAAAGGACCGGACCCAGTACTGAACCCTGCGGTACCCCGCTAGTAACCCCCCTTTCTTTGGAGTGGACTCAGTTTACTATTACCCTCTGTGTTCTGTTGTCCAGCCTATTTTTTACCCAGGCTATCACCCTGGGACCCACTCCCAGGCTGACTAATTTGTTTATTAATCTTTTGTGTGGGACCGTGTCAAATGCCTTGTTAAAGTCTAGGTAGGCCATATACACAGCCCCTTCCTGGTCTACTACTTTGGTCACCCAGACAAAGAAATCTGTTAGATTTGTCTGACATGACCTTCCCACTGTGAATCCATGCTGCCTTGTGTCCTTGCCCCGCTGGCCTCTAGGTACTCAACAGTTCTTTCTTTCTGAAGTGAGTCCATCATCTTCCCCACCACTGAGGTCAAAGTAACAAGTCTATAGTTTCCTGCCTCTGCTTTGCTCCCACTTTTGTGAAGGGGAATCACATCCACCCTCCTCCAGTCCTTAGGTACCACGCCAACATACCATGATTTTTTAAAAAGGGTAGTCAGTGGTGTCACTAGTTCTTCTCTTAGTTCTTTTAGAATTCAGGGGTGAATCCCATCAGGCCCCATTGCTTTGTCCACCTTCAGTTTTAGGAGCCCTTTGAGAAGCCTTTATTCTGTGAAAGGACTGGTATTGACCCCCATATCCAGAGCGCTTCCATTGATTGGATTAGGTACCCCCCTCCTCTTCTTTTGTGAATACTTAGCAGAAGTATTCATTCAGTATCCCTGCTTTTCACTGTCCTCTCTGCCCACCCACCCTTCCCTATATTAGCTGCACTATCACTCCCTTGGTCTTTCTTTGCTCCCTAATGTACCTATGAAAGGTTTTATTCCCCTTCTTAACTGAGTTGGCTATCTTTTCCTCGGTTTTGGCCTTTGCTATTCTGACTGCCTTCCCCACTACCTTCTGCTTTAACTGGTACAGTTCTCTGTCCTGCTCCTTCTGTGTTTTCTTAGACTTCCTGAATGCTATCTTTTTCTCCCTAACCTTCCCTGCCACCTCTTTTGAGAACCATAGTGTTTTTCTCTTTTGTTTTGATTTATTTGCTTCATACAAAGGCTTGATGCCTATGTGATGGCAGTGTTGATGTTTCCCCATTGTTCCTTCACCCCTACTTCTTGCCTGTTTGCTAGTGCTTTTCTGAGGCACTCTCCCATTTTGACAAAGTTAGCCCTCCTAAACTCCAGTACCCTCATTTTTGTATGGCTTGACTCTGCGGCTGTGTTTATCATGTACCACACTGTTTGGTGGTCACTTGTTCCCAGATGGCTACCCACTTCTTGATCTGAAATCCTCTCTCCATCCCCATTTGAGATTACCATGTCTAGGATTACTCCCCCCCAAGTGGGTTCCAATATTAGCTGTCTGAGGCATGCCCCTTGTAGGGCATCGAGAATGACCCTGCTCTTGGATTAGGCTGCAGAAAAGGTGCTCCTGTTAACATCTGGCATATTAAGGTCTCCCATCAGCAATATCTCCCCATTCTCTGCCATCCCAAGGATGCCTTTTATCATTTTCTAGTGCATTTCATCCCCCTGAGACAGGGATCTGGATACAACCCCCATGCGGATTGTGGTGCCATTTCTGGTCTCCAGGATGACCCACAGTGCCTCTTCTCCTCCCTGTTTACCCTTTAATTCCATTGATTTGATCCCTTCCCTTACATAGATCACTATTCCTCCTCTTCTTCTACCCTCCCTTTCCCTCCTGTAGATTGTGTATCCTGGTATGTTGACATCCCAGTCATGGTTCTCTGTGTACCATGTTTCTGTGACTGCCACAATATCCAGGTGTCCCTCTTCCATCAAGGCCACCAGTTCAGGGAGCTTGTTACCTAGAATATGGGCATTTGTACTCATTACCCTCAGTTTTTGATGTCCCTACTCCTTTTTGCCCCATCCCTGTCCTCACTACCCTTGCCTTTTTATCCACTTACCCCTGCCCAATTTCTCTATCTTGCTGTTTACCTCAATAACTACCCTGATATTTTTTTTGGGGGGGGCTAGGATTTCCCTGCTGCTTTTCAGTGGCTTGCCCCTTGGCTAGTTTAAATGCTTGCCAATGAAGCATAAAAACCTATGACCTAGTATCCTGGTTCCCCTCCTGGATAGATGCAGACCATCGCACCAATATAGGCCTGTATCCCTCCAGGTGGACCCCCAGTCCCCAATAAAGCCAAAATCCTGAGCTCTGCAACAGTTTTTCAACCATTGATTGACAGCCACTGCACTGCTCCACTCCCATCATGTCTTATTTATGGCCCCTCAACTGTTATTGTGTATGATTATTCTTTTCTTTCTCTGTTTATTTTTATATATTTTTTTTATTATTTTTTTCTCCCTACTTTCCTACTGCCTCTGTGCCCTTAAAGCTCCTGCTCTTCCTGTTCTGGCTCATGAAGTTCCTGCATCCCTCAGTAGTCTACTTCTTATTTGTTCAGAGTCTGACCTCCAATAGCTAGGGGGGATGGAAAGCTACTCTTTTCCTTCTAGGATGGTGCGTCTTTTGTGCCTCTGTGATTACATCCCTCCTGCTGCCAAACAGGAAGTTCCTGTTGTCAGTCCAATCCTGTGCCTATAAAAGTGGAACTAGCTAATGGTGATGGAGAGAGAGATGGCTATATAGTCCCAGTAGACTAGTAAAGTTCTAACAGCACCTCCTTCCTCTTGCTGTTCTCTGCCAAAAGCTATCTACAGCAGTTTTAAATCCAAACACCTGACTTTCTGATGCCTAAGCCACTCTCCCCTAATTCATAGTTCAATTCTTCACCTAGCTAACTGCACAGATAACACTTCTCTTCACCCAACTCAGACACAACTAAGACAAACACACAAAATCTTGTTTTTGTTTGTTTTTACCCTAAATTGAAGGTCCCAGTAGTAGAGTTCTAGTTCTTTTTTTAAACAAAAAGCAAAGCTAATTTGACAAGTGACGACCCACCCACTCTCTTCACTTATGCTACTGTCTCGCTATTGCTACCACTGATTTCAGCACGAGGAGGAGTTGGGGGGCACAAGGCATGACATGACACTGACAGCTCTGTATGTCTGCTGCTGGCTGATCCGGCTCCTCTTGTTATTGTTGTTCACTCCTCAGAAGGGTGCTACTCCACACAGGCAGTGGTATGAGGGTGTGGGGCATCAGCTCCCTTTTCCCCCTTAGCTCCACTTCTGACCACATCATGAATATTTAAAAGTTAGCCTGCAATGCTGAATTCCTTCTGTCATAGCTGAATCAGTCAAGAGTCATTTCACTGGCACTTTGTGTGTATATCTATTTCAGTCCAGTAAAAGAGTACAACAGCAGGATTTTCAAAAAAGGAAAGAAAGATTTCTGCATTGTGTGTTTAGTTTTTTTTTCTTCTTTCAAGTTTCTATTGAAGATTTGTGAGGAAAAAAATATTTTACCAAGGTTAGTAGGGCAGTTATATTTATCTGTATGTCATTTTAATGTGCAAGGCTGCGTCTCACAATTCTATAAAGTTTACAATTCTTTCATTATGTCTCCTTTCATTCCTGCATTACTGTATGTACGTGATGTACATGAGGAGAATGAATGAGAGGCAGGAGGAGTGTCACTTACATTTCTGTTATTACACTGGGGCTTCTAACAAGAAAAAACAAACAAGTAATGGAAAGAATGATTTATCCACGTACATTTGACCATTTTTTATGTATTTAGTTTTGACTGCTTTGATGTGCCTCTATAAAATGTCATAGTGCATTTCTATATTTATTTGTTTGACAAGTTGTCAGTCATCACTCAATCAGCCCACCCTCTTTTTGACCCTCATACTCACCTCCACTGTGTACCCTTCAATCCTACAGCAATGAAATAATACGGTACATTTAGTTTAAAGAAGAAGATGTCCCTAATGTGTTTTGTGGGCAGTTGCAAATTGGGAAATTTGATTCAGCCACACATCATGCTGGATTAACAATCCTGTAAAGCAAAGCCTTCTGACTACACTTGTTTTTGTTTCCACCACTGGCTGCTGCATCTCCCGCTTGTGCACAAACAAATTCCCTGACCACAGGTCTTTTCAAATAATATACAGTCCACCTGTTACATCTCTTGATCCACAAGCTCTCTCTGTCTTCCTAGTCAAATATTGCACTAAAATATAACTGTTATGGAAGACAAAAAACTGTGAAGCAGTCCAGCCAGCTGTGACTTGTTGTGCAGGAGTTTGTGGCTTCCACCAGCCCCAACCTCAAAATGGTCCATTTCTGGATAGTATCCATGTCTGGGATGATGGTAGCTTAGTGCCCTCGGAGGATGTCAGCCATCCTGCCGAAGTCAGCCCCTTTGAAGTCCACTTCCCTGGCCTTTGTAGACATCCCTCTCTGCACAAGTCCAGTGAAAACCTTACTGTGTGGTGGTCGTTACCTGCTAGGAGGTCCTCAACTCCTACTTCCCATACCAGGTCACTATCTGCCAGCACAAGATCCAAGAAGTTCCCCACTCTTGTCAGCTTCTCCACCTTTTGTGATAGGAATGTATCCTACAATGCTTCCAGAATGACCTGTTCCCTAGTGGTCACAGTAGACATGGTTTTCCAATTCACCCCTGGCTGATTGAAATTACAGTACCAACCTCCACAGTGCCACCCTTGCTGCAGTGATTCCATATCTGATCTGCCAGTTGTCTGTCAATGTCACTTTTTTCTGTTACTTTTTTGTTCACATCAAGATTTGGGTGAATGCGAAAAATGATCTTTTTCATGATTCGTAATATGAAAAACTATTCTTTTTTTGTATCATGCGTCATGAGAAAAGGTTTATAATATTAAAGCAATAACATTTCAGGGGCATTTCTCCAACAGTGAAGGGCACATTACACCTAATGGGGTCCCAATCAGCCATCTAGATGTGTAGGTCTTTCTCCAGGATGTCAGTTTAGTGGCTTTTGAAATTTTCTTTTTAAAAAAATGGGAACAAGATGGTGGCAAATGAAAAAGGATTACTCCAAAAGGACAAAGGATTCCTTTTTCATTTCATACACCTATCTTGAAGTGCTTACTGAGCAAGCTCAGCAGTCAGTTTATCAGATTTGAAATTTAAATAATTTTGGAACAGATTATTATTTATAACACCAAACTAGCAAATGGCATATCTTCAGAGCACAGTTCCAAACCATCTGGGTTGTAGGCAAGTTCAAAGAAAAAACCTAGCAAAATCAATGAGCAAAAAATAACTTTGTCACCACTACAGAACTCAGAAACTACACATCTGACCAGAACATAACTTGCCACATCCAGAGATCTGCCCTAGGTGACCAAGCATTAAAACTGTTGTACAAATCTGTTGAATGGTTGTGAAGTTATTAAAGTGCAAAATTCGGGATTTAAGATTAAAGTGCCTACTGAACCCTAACTATAGGGGTGCCCCTTATGTTAATGCATCATTTAGGGTTAAAGTGACAAAAGTAGAGACATGTGGCATTAGGGTTTCCAACCCTAATGTCCCACCCCCACCCTACAGGCAGCAGCAGGCATGGACTGTGCCTTGGGATAGTCAACCCTGATGCTCACCCCAGTCCATGAGTAAATAAGCTGAGATGGTGCAGTAAATGAGAATGGGGTGAGCATTAGGGTTGACAACCCCAAGGCACACCCCACTCCTGTTGCTGCCTGCATGGTGGGGGTGGGGTGTTAGGGTTGGAAACCCTAATGCCACATTTTTCCTACTTTTGTCACTTTAACCCTAACTGATGTATTAACAGAGTTTTTTTTGCAAAGAATTTCCTTAATTTTTGAGGTAGTATAATCATATTCTCATTTGCCTGTGGGAGCGCAGTGCCCTCGGGACCCTGCGCTCCCATCCCTCTAGAGATGCAAACATGTATGTTGCTGTGGAAGCATTTTAGCCCAAACAGCAACCAAATTGTCAGCATAGTCTTGTTATTACCCCACCTCATGAACGCTGGTCTGAGAATTTTCAAATCCCCACTGAAACATCATTCCATGCCACTGCAATGTCACTCAATGCCACAGGTGAGAAAACACATTTTGGCCAGGATTTGAGAAGTAACAGCTGCCACATTCATCAGGTAATGTAAAAAAAATGGCTTAGTTGAAAATTTGGGGTGAAAATATTTCGAATTACCGAGGTTGCGAGGGAGTGTAATTAAATTTCAATGCATTCACATTACTTCACCATTTTTACATATTTTTACCCCAAATGTTCAACATAGCCATCTTATGACCCCATCTCATGAACAAAGGCGGTGAACATTTTCAAATCATGCCTGAAAAGTAATTTTTGCCAACTAACCATGCAATCACCTTTCAGGAAGGATTTGTGAAATTCCAGTGACATTGTCCATGAGGTGGGGTCCCCAAAAGGCCATGCTGAAAATTTGATGTCAAAATATGCAAAAATGGCCAAGATATGCATCAAAGTTGAAAATCCCATTGAAATACATTGAACTAGACTGACCTTAGTTTCTCATATTGCAGTTTATGGATTCCAGCAGCAAGCCACGTCTTAAATCAGAGAGTGGATCTTTGCCTTGTCACCTGTCCAGGTGCGTGGAGGTGTACTGGGATGGTGGGGTGGTGGGTGCTGAGTGGGAGGTGAGGTTCAGGGAGTCAGATCGCTGAGGCACCATCTAGAAAAAAAAAAAGCCTTTAAGGACCATTTTCTTTTTTGCAGGCAGAGATAGTGATAAGTGGGTGGGATAGTACCACTAGACACCAGGGAAACACTAAAATAAAATAGGAACAGTGATCAGAGGGTGGGGGATGCCACTAGACACCAGGGAAATAGAAAAAAGGGACAGCAATTGGATGGTAGGTGGGTGCCACTAGACACCAGAGAAACAAGAAAAAAAATGTGGACAACAACTGGAAAGTGGGGGTGCCACTAGACATAGAAACATAGGAACATAGAAAGTGATGGCAGAAGGGGACCACAAGGTCTCTCTAGTCTGCCCAAGAACCTACCTGGTGCTATTCCCCCTCTCCTCATTTGCCTTTCCATATGCTACTTTTATGTCTATCATATGTGTTCTTGAACTCTCTTACCATTTTGTCTCCCACTACCTCCTTGGGTAGGCTATTCCATGCATCCACCACCCACTCTGTAAAGAAGAACTTCCTTGTATTACTCCTGAACCTCCTTCCCTTCAGCCTCATGCCATGTCCTCTTGTTCTCCCCCTCTTTTTCAATTGGCAAAGCACCTAAATGTTAACCTTATTTATACCCCTCATATATTTAAAAGTCTCAATCATGTCACCCTTCTCCCTCCTCTATTCCAGGGAGTACACATTGAGTTCCCTCAGCCTGTCCTGGTATGCCATATTGTGCAGCCCCTGAATAATTTTTGTGGCCTTCCTCTGCAAGGTCTCAATTCTGTCTATGTCCCTTTTGAGGTGCGGTCTCCAATTCTCTATGCAGTACTCCATGTAGGGGTGCACCAGTGCCCTGTAGAGAGTAATACCACCTCCCTCCTGTGACTCATGATTCCCCTCCTGATACAGCCCAGCATGCCACTTGCTTTTAGTGCCACCTTTTCACACTGTTTACCCACTTTCAAGTCTTCTGATATAATGACCCCTAAGTCCCTCTTCTTGCTAGTGGAGGCTAGCTTCTCTTCTCCCAGGCAATAATACTCTTTGGGATTGTTTCTGCCTAAGTGCATGACTTTCCACTTTTTGGTGTTGAATTTCAGCTGCCATGTTTCTGACCACTCTTCCAGTTTCTTTAAGTCTGAAGTCATACTCTTCACAATCTAAGGGGAGTCCATTTTGTTGCAAATCTTGGTGTCATCAGCAAATAGACACACTTTACCTTCCAGCCCATTTGCAATGTCTACTATGAACACATTGAAGAGTAAGGGACCCAGTACCAAACCCTGTGGTACACCGCTGGTCACCTCCCTCTCAGCTGAAAATGCCCTTTTTCCTGAAATCCTTTGTGTTCTTCCTCTCAGCCAGCAACCCCCCATTTAACCACCTCCCTGCCCACCCCCATACGGTCCAGCTTCCTTACCAGTCTTCTGTGTAAACAGTCAAAGGCTTTGCTAAAGTCCAGCTAGATGACATCTACTACCACTCTCTGTCTACTATCCTTGTAACCCAGTTGAAGAAGTTGACCAGGTTAGTTTGGCAAGACCTACCTGCCATGAACCCATACTGTTCTGGTCTTTATGCCCACTGGATTCCAGATACATTATGATTCTCTGTTTGAGTAGTGTCTCTATCAACTTCCCTACCACCGATGTGAGGCATAGTGGACGGTAATTGCCAGCCTCCTCCCTGCTTTGTGGAACAGAACCACTGTTGCCCTTTTCCAGTCCTCCATTACAGTCCCACTCTCCAGTGATTTGGTGAATAGTTCTGCTAGGGGTGCTGCTAGTACACTGCCTAGCTCCCTGAGAAATCTAGTGTGAATCCCATCCAGTCCTAGGGTCTTGTCCACCTTTAGTTTTTTTAAAGCTTCCGAGATCTGAGCCTCTATGAAGGGGCTTGTGTCAACCTCCAGTCCTGGGTGTTGTTGTTATAGAGGCTTGGCCTTCCCCCTGCATTCTCCTTGGTGAACACAGAACAGAAGTACAGGCTTAAGACTTCTCCTTTCTCACAGTCTTTTTCTACCAGTTTCCCTCTAGTATCTGCTAGTCTAACTTTTCCCCTCTTGATTTTTTTCTTTTCCCTAATGTACCTAAATAAGACTTTATTTCCCTCCTTTACCCCCTGCACAATCCTCAGTTCAGTCAGGGCTTTAGCCTTTCTTAATGCATTACCAGTATCCCTCTGTGCTACCTTATAAGTTTCCTTATCCTCTACTTTTATTGAAACCCTAAATTTTATGTACACTAGACACCAGACAAATGGGGAACAAAATGGGGACAGCAATTGTAGGGTGCGGGTGCCACTAGATACCAGAGAAATGGGAAAAACATTGGCACAACAATCAGAGGGTGTGGGGTGCCACTAGACGCCAGGGAACAATTCATAAATATGGGGATAGTGGTCAGAAGGTGGGGTGCCACTAGACACCAGGGAAACATTTATAAATATGGGGATGGTGCTCAGAGTTGGGGGGGTGCCACCAGGCACCAGGGAAATGTATTACTTGAGATGGCCATTGGAGATCCATTTTCATGTCTTTTTCCTCAGTTTGCTAAAAAGGAAGTCTTTTTTTCGTACATTGCAAAACAGGATCCTTTTTTTTGAGTCTATTGTTTCCCAATATGCAAAAAAAGATTCCCAAGCATGAAAAAAGACACAAAACAGGATTACAGTGTTGAAAAAATACATTTGCAAGTGATTTTTCCAAAAAACTAACCCCATAATTGACTGAAACAGGACCCAATTAGCAGAACATATGTTTCTGAGTTGTTTCCTTTTGTTTCCCTTGCTAACTGAAAACAAGATGGTGGAGGTATGAAAAAAAGATTTCCTATTTGTGATACATGATGACCCATTTGTGAAAAAGGATTACCCTTTTGCGAGAAAGGTTCCTTTTTTGAGCAGGACATTTAACTGGAAAATGAAATTCTGACTTGAAAGTAATGGGAACTTTAAAATGTAATAGCTTTGGAATGGATTAATATTTTTTCATCGCACATTTAAAAGGCACATCAGTGAGGCAAGACATTTCAGCCCATAAAATGTAAGATCAAAATTTCATACTGTTTTTGTGCTGTGGCATGACAAAGAAATGAAAACAAAATATGGTAAATTTCAATTTTTCTACACTCTGTATCTCCTCACCCACACATCTGACTGGAACAAAACTTACCACATCAAGAGATCTTTGGTCCCTGAGGGTGCATGCAAACTTCCATGTAAATTGCTTGAATGATTGTGAAGTTATTAAAGTACAAAATTTCAAGTTTAGCGTAGAAGTGACTATTCAACCCTAACACATTGAGTGTGTACTGCTGTACTGTCATTGATGTCGTTGCAATATAAGTTCATGTGACACAGTGGTTATGTCAATAGGCATGTGACATGGGTACAACAAGCATTAACAATTGCTTATCATTCAACACACAGGTGATGCCAAGAGACAGATCAGCCAATCCAGTGACAGAGGACAGACAGAGGGCACATCATCCCAGCAACAGGGTGAGTAGCACGTACAGCAGTCATTCCAAGCAATGGTCAGGAACATGCATCAGATCATGCAGGCTCATTGCAGAGCCATGTGTGTGTGGCTGTGTTGTATGAACAAAATTACCTGGGTAGGTTTTACAAGCAGAGGTGCAGTTGATCTCCCTCCTAAAGAGCATTACATTATGATACTACATTCCAGACACATAGAGCCCAGCAGATTTGTATGACTCATACAACTGTACATTAGTCAGGGGAATGGGACCTATATACTCCCTTTTTCCATCTGTGGCAAACTTGTGATAACTGACCTACCTGGTTGTGTTGCGTGCAAAGGGTTTTGCAACAGTCCTTTCCAAACCCATTAACTGAAGTCATGATGTTAGGAACACACTGTACCTTGGAATATGATTCTGACTAATGCTTTACCTTGGCAAACTTTGGGATATGTTCTCATTGTGCCACAACAGGACATGCTGTTTCATTCAACCTAGCCTCTGATGGCATAAATACATTGGTCAAACCACACAGTTAGTCAAGGACTGTCCATCATAGTCTACCTATTGAACTCCTATGATAGTGCAAAACATCCCTATCTATTGGTTCCTTTATGCTTATGTGTGAGCCATGGTTGCAGCCATCCAGCACTTTTGACTGTGTTCGTTGTAATGCATGTGGCACTCTGTCATTGGCAATGTATGTGCAAACAGTGCCCTGGGATACCCCCTGTATCCTCATTGTCTGCCTCCTATTTCCATGGCATTGGGGGTTCAGTGCAGTCTTCTTCCTTCATGCTCCCAGTTAACACCCATGATGCTCCTGGCCATGTTTAGTCTTGCTTACCTGTGCTTCACGGTATAGATGCTTGCATCCCTCAGGATGTGCTTTCATTGCTGTGCATGCATGTCATGCACCCTTATACTTTTCCTACTCTTCTACTGTTACTGTACATTGCACTCCCTTTGTGACATTGATAATATGGTCGAATAACTCTGTGACACAAAGGGCAGATAGACGGTGCCTTGTGTCATGTATACATGCTGGGGGGGGGGGCTTATGGGATGTTTGTACTGTAGTATCTTTGATGTGCCATATAGCAGATAGTTTATATGGTAGCTTGGTTTTGGTGTTAATGGTACAGTGCATGCATGTCAGTGACTGTAATACATGACAGACATCACACAACTGGCAACAACTGGGAATTTAGAAGGGAGTTGACATGTTACGGTGTGTATGTGTTGGTGTAGTAAGACTATGTTGCATGAATGGTTAGCAGTGTGTGCACAGTATTCAGAGGATGGTGAAGAAATAGCACAACTACTTGATGTCTGCATGCCCCAGGCCCACACACACAATAATGTAAGATTCAGACTAGTAACAAAAGGAGAAAAAAAACTGACTAACATGCTGTGTATAAGCTTTGCTCCTGAAACACGTGATGCCACAACATGGTTTGTGTTCTACGGGTATATGGGACTTATGACTTAGCATCAAGACACCAATGGGGAAAAGTTATCCAGTGCAGCCACAAGTTGTCCTTAAGTCTAGCAGGTCTGATGTTTCCAATGGTATCTCCATTATGGCCTTATGTGTATGGTTCTCTGCATACCTTTGTTGGCAGTATCAGTACTGGTATATGGGGCATGCTGGTTTATTGTGTCCCACCCAACACAATTCATCCATTCACCCATGTTACCCAGGTTATATGTTTCCATGGGGATAAGGCATTTCCACAACACTCCCTGGGTTATCACCATTAACAGTAGGTTATGGTGGTATATTGCGTCACCCCATCCCACAGGTGTGCCCAGTGTGATGCATTCATATATGTTTATTTTTGAACCACCTAATCATGCACTATATATAACAACAGCACATCATGATGCTACAGTGCCATGCAAGGTGACACACATGCTGACATCACACATCCCCACACTCCCATAACTCATGTCTCAGCTCCCATGTCATCCACAAATGACGAGTGGCACACATGTCTGTCAGCTGCATGGCTAGGTATCAGAGAGGTGGTTGATGGACGTGCCAGCAGTATGTGTACACATGTATGTCCTGATACACCAGTCAGGGGTGAGACACCACTGACTGCCTTTTCCTATTGCCGACATGGGGATTGTAGTCATCTGGGATACACATGTCCAGATGTGGGTTGTGATATGTTGTGTATGACAAGGATGCTGCTTGTACATTGTTGTGTACTGGACACAGATGTCTGTGCCATTCTGATATGCAAGCAAGCAAGTTTTTATTTATATAAGGTGCCCTTCCAAAGTTTAGGGTGCCTTTACACTTATGACATTAAAATCACCATACATCATAAAACATACAAAACATACTAAAACAACCATATCAGTTTGAACTTAAAATATCCCTGAAAAGGCCTGGTTAAACAAGTATGTCTTCAGACAATTTTTAAAACCATCTATGGTCTGGCTATCTCTGATCTGGCGAGGTTGAGAATTCCACAGGGTAGGAGCCACAAAGCCAAAAGATCTTCCTTCCGATGTTTTAAGGGATACCCTGGGAATCTCTAGCAATCCCTCGCCAGAGGAGCGGAATGAGCGGGAGGGACAGTAAGGGTGCAGGAGCTCTTTCAGGTAGTAGAGACCCTGCTCATATAGGGCCTTATAGGTCAGCAAAACAACCTTGAAGGTAATCCACCACTGTATTGGCAACCAGTGCACATCATGCTGCACAGGTTTAATATGACTAGACCTAGATGCTCCAGACAGCAACCTGGCCATCGCGTTCTGCAATAGTTGCAAGCAGCAGATATCTACCCCCAGTAGCGCTTGGTAGAGAGTGTTGCAATAATCAAGACGATTGGTGACAAAGGCATAGACCAAGGTTGTAAGATCTTCGGGCGGAACCAGGGGCTTTACCCAGGCTATGTTTCTAAGATGGTAGTAGGAAGATTTGACTACAGCTTAAACCTGTGTCTTCAGGGTCAGGCCTTCATCAAAAACAACACCCAGGTTCCACACCTGGCCAGAGGCAATAAGCAGGATTCCACCAAGACTTAATCCTGACGGTTTTCCCGCCCATGTCCCTATCATCCTATAACCAGGGTCCACAACCAATACCTCAGTTTTTTCCGAGTTCAACCAAAGCCAACTGGCACTCATCCAGCTCTGAATCTCCAGTAGGCAGTTGTTAAATTCCGCAACGGCATCTAATTCCTGATCGGGTACAAAGGACATGTACAGTTGAGAATCATCAATATAGCAATGAAAATTCAACCCGTACAACCTTATAATGTCCCCTAACAGATGCAGATACACTGCGAATAACATGGGGGACAGCATTGAGCCCTGTGGAACTGTGCAGAGTAGTCCATGAGGGTCTGAGGAATAAATTTCCGACACCACTCGCTGAAACTTACCCTCAAGGAAAGACTTAAACCAATTGTGGAATGCCCCCCTCAGTCCACAGAAAAACCACAGGTGCTCGAGCAGCACCCCATGATCCACAGTGTCAAATGCTGCTGAGAGATCAAGGAGAACCAATATTAAATGGGCTCTCCAATCTCTCGCCATCAGGAGATCATTAAGTACCCTCACCAGGGCTGTTTCAGTGCTATGCCTTTTTCTGAAGCCAGACTGGAGAGGGTCATAGATATTGTGGCTGGTCAAATGATCCTCTAGTTGCAGTGCAACCACTTTCTCATAACTTTCCCAACAAAGGGTAAGTTCGAGATTGGCCTTTAGTTAGCTGGGCAGTCAAGGTCAAGCAAGTTTTTTTTTTTAAAGGGGGCGAACTACTGCATCCTTTAAGGGCTCTGGAAAAATCCCTGTCTCCAATGAAACTCCCACTATCCCAGCAAGGACTGGGCCGATGACTTCTACACACCCCACTAGTAGGCATGTAGGGCCCAGATCCAAACTACAGTGGCCACAGAGTCTGTATGATCTCCACTATATCTATGACTACTGCTTGGCTAAAGGTGGACCAGGTCAACTGGGTATTAGTACCACCTGGTTGATTAATGCAAGGACCAATGGGAAGGCACTGGCTGATCTCATTTCTGATGGCGGTCACCTTATCAGAAAAGAACTGCGCGAACTCCTCACACTGTTTTTGTGATAATGCTTGACCAGAGTAGAGACAGGCTGGATTGCACAGCCTGTCCACAGTCGGCAAGAGCTGGGCTGGTCTATTCCTTGCTGTAGCAATTTCCCTGGACAGGAATTCTGCCTTCTTATGGGAAATAGCTGATTGATAGACTTCATAATGGTCTATCAATCTAAGTCTGTTCACCTCCAGGTGAGTTTTCTGCCAGTGTCTTTCCAACCTTCGCCCCTGCCTCTTTAATTCATGGATCTCCCCATTAAACCATGGTGCACCTGGATGAGAGGTAAGAGGGCGAACACGAAAAGGAGCAATGATATCCAGTGCCTCAGGAACAGCCTTATTATAGGCTGACACAAGAAGCCCTGGATCAGTGCTATCCCCTGGAATTTCAGAGAGGGCCAGTACCACCATTAGGCCTTCTGAGGTAACTCCTCTTAAAAGGTGGAACTGTACCAACTCCCTTGGGACAGGCCTATTTCAGGGGGCTGCGAAACTGAATCTCAGGAGGTGATGGTCAGACCATCTGATGGGCTCCACCTCCACATCGGAGGTCTCTATCTCCAGGTGAAACACCAGGTCCAATGAGTGTCCTTTCTCATGGGTTGCAGCGGTAATAACCCATGTTAAGCCCAATAAATCCATCAATTGGAGGAGGTTTTGCCCAAATGGCGAGAGTTCATCGTTGACCCAGGCATTGAAATCTCCCAAGATAAGCCATCTGGGAGATTCAAATACCTTGTCAGCGATGAAGTCCACCACCTCCTTCAGGAAATCCCTCCCATCACCTGTTGGATGGTAAATGAGAAGGATCCTGTAGCCAACACCTGCACCCATTATACACTTCCAAGCATTGGTAGCCTCAACTGGTACCTCCAAGATACCCAGTTCCTGTCTAAAACAGACAGCAACCCCACCCCCACCCCGACGATCCACTCTCAGGCAGTGAATCACCAAGAACCCAGCTGGAATTGCAGATTCCAAAATTGGACCAGCACTTCCATCCAGCCAGGTCTCGGCGATGCATGCCAGGTCTGCAGATGCCACAAGATTGGCAATAACTGCTGTTTTATTTTTCATAGACCTGGCATTACTTAACACCACCTGAAAGGGACTGGAATCCAGGGATGACCCCACTTCCTGCCTGATGGAATCAGAGCCCGTGGGTATGGGCACAAGACAGGGATAACCTCGTTCCTGTGCCCATTTTGCCCCAGGGCATCTCATGGTCCTCACTGTCCCAATCCGTCTGCCCCCCTCCCATCCCCCTCAAGAGTTCCAGGATCTCCTATTCCATCTGCTTCTTCATCCCCTTAAAATACCAAGTGCACGACATCTAAAATACACATCAGATGGAAGCAATGGATAATCAAATGGATGGAGACCCCTTAGTCTCGAGGGGGAGTACTGCCTGACCACATTCCTATTTCCCCAGCACATAACTCAGGTATTATAGAGTTCTCAATATTTAATATAATAAACCTCCCTAATCCACCCAGCTCCCAATTTCTTTAAACTCACTAATTTAAAATATAAACCCTTTTATAAATAACCCTCTACATCAATACCTCTTAGCTCCTCCCCATGCTCTTATTACAAAGCAAACTAGAAAAGCTCCTAACCCTCTCCCACAGGTTTAGTTTAAATTCACAAGAGAATTTAGCTCCGTATTAACACAGCAGTCAAGGTCCAGAGTTAGACTTCTCAATCAAAAAAGTTCCATATGACAACGAACAGCCTGTTGAGCTAAAATTCAGGCCCAACTTGGTACTCTCACTACCTGTGGGACTTAAAATTGATCACAGGCACTCTCATTGCCCAAATCAATAGCTGTTTAGGTGTTCATGTAAAGATCAAACTTAATATATATTCTCCTCTTAATATAGCTTCCTTCCTGCTATGAAATCCTCGAACAGTGGTCCAAATTCAAGATGGCAAATCATTAGGCCCTTCCGTCCAACACACTGCCTGAACAAATCTGTCCCACTAACACGGCTCCTACCAGCAACAACCCACAACCCGATACCCACAGAGAGCCTAGGATACTAGGGGCTCATCAACCAGCTCCCCAGCTGGCTAATTCCATTCTCCCGAGTGACAGCAGAATCAGACAGCCAACTTCCACATGGAGGCCTCACAATGTCCCGACAAAAGTCCACAGAATGTTTAACAAAAAACCTCAGAATTCAAGGTCCAGGCATAGAAGAAGGAGGAGGCAAAAATCAGCTGATACAGCACAGCAAAATGTGGAGCAGTAGCCAATCAAAGTCTGGGAGAAAAGAGGGAAAAGGAGGGGGTAAGTCAGCGCAACCCCTGGAGCCCCCCGCCAACACAGATGGCCGTGCCATCCGCCAACTGCCAAGCAGTCTGCACTCCTTGCTACCTAGCCCGAATCCTCTGACCGGAGCCCAGGGCAGGAACCAGCAGACCTCAAGGACTGCAAAAACAAAAACCCCTACCAGCTCCCAATACACCCCCAACAAAGTCTCAGCCCAATCACCCACAACATTAGCTGCAATAATAGGCAAGTGAAGATTAAATAGCCACAGACCTCTTTGTCCCTTTAATGGTATAAATTATTGCCTGGAAAATCCTATGAGTCCGAAGTCAGATGTCCTGGTAAATCCAGACCAATAGGTTACATCCAAACAGGAAAAAATGTAATACATCCACAAGGATTGATGGTAATATCCAGACTTCTATCCAAGGCTAAAACAAATCAAGAGAAGAAGCAGGGGAGGTGCAAAAATCCACTCCTAAGCACCCAGCATAATGGAGCCTACAGTACTAGTTGGAGCAAAAACAAAACCAGAAAACAGCTCAGCGCATAAGCCGCAAAACACTAGATATCTCACTTCTTCAGCCCTAACTGTCTAAATATACACAAAATAATAAAAAACAACTTAAAAATGAACAAGATGCAAATAAAAATGCACAAACAAACTAAGAATGAACAAAACAGAGCTAAAAACGGAGCTAAGAGCGGAGCTAAAATGCTGGCATGCTCATAGCAGCTGCCATATTGCAGCATCAAAATATGGTGTTTCAACATCTTGTATTATGTTATGTATGG
Source organism: Neoceratodus forsteri (assembly GCA_016271365.2). NCBI lineage: Eukaryota > Metazoa > Chordata > Ceratodontiformes > Ceratodontidae > Neoceratodus > Neoceratodus forsteri. The sequence goes on from CM057453.1 coordinate 272,345,430, forward strand.
CCCACATTGATCATCTGTTGTTCCTCACCAGTCACATATATGAAGCTTACGATGACAGTGCTGGTGGGTTCATCCACAATATGTAACATTATGTGTAGCACTGTGTCACATGTGTATGTCAAACATGTGTGGCAATGTGCCAGTGTGACACCACCTGTTGTATTATACTGTGAACAGACATATCATGTTCACAAGGTGTGCCCTATGCCGGGACAGAGTGCAATTGTGTGGTGCTGTGCATTCTGCAGGTGTGATGCATGGAGCATTACACAGTAATTATTTGTTGTGTGTGAACACTCAACACTCATGTGTCACACATCTCACATCCTTTGTTTCTTTTACAGTATACTTCAAGCACTCCCTATCATACAAATATCATGGCATATACTGTGCTGTTGATCACTATGTCATAGGGACTTCTACGGTTGTGCTACTGTTCAACACAGCTGTGTGACTGGCCACAACTGTGCATTTGCATGTCCCTGATAACCAATTCACATATTCACTTCTAGGCGAGACCACAGTGGGTGCAAAGGAGATGCAGAAGCTGCATTGTATCCTTTCTGCAAAGAGAATGCTGGCTGCCAAGAGGGCTGGGGAAGAGCGACCCTTCCCCAGCAGGAGGACTATGCCTCTGCACATAGAGAGTGAGGAGGAGGAGGTGGGGAGGAGCAGGAGGCAGAAGAGCGGTGCCCATCTGTGGATGTTGTTGAGCCAGAGGAAATGCAAAGGACATTATGGCTGAGGTCAAAGTGCCCATGTAACCAAACAACAGTGTGGGGGACAGTGGTTTTGACCAGAAGCAGGATGGCACACAGGCTGACACTGGTTCACATGGGCGGGGTGTTGATACTATGGCAGGTTTGCAGGCAGATGCTGACAGGCCAGGGAAGGACACACACAGGGGCTTGCCAGACAGTGCCACTGTTGTAACATGTGATCCTCAGTGCAGGGCCACTTGCACAGTATCATTAATTCCTGTGAGACATTTGTGGGCCAGCAGTTTTGTGGCTCGGCAGCCATTGTGGGGCAACATGATGGCCATGACATGCAAAGGCCTGTACATTGTGTAGTTTTTTTATACTTTTCTATATTTTAGGGGGTTTTCTAATGTAGTTTTCATTTAGTTATGTATACTGTGTATGGTTATCTTACTGTTGTGTGTTTGGCATGTTTTGTACTTTATTTTGCCTTTCTTATTGCATTACATAACCAATTATGTTTGTTTTTACACATCTGTTTAATGTGCATTAAATCTTTTGTACCTTATGCATGTCTGTCTGTTTCATAGAGTGCTGCATTGTTCATTACCTTTGTTCTGTCACACATGCAAATGGAGGGACATAATGTCACTGTCCATGACTGCTACATTTCCAATGTTATGTTGTTCTACACTGAACTACCCTGGAGAAACATGTTCCACACTATCTGACGGTGCTACAATGTGTGTAGTACATGTGACACATCTATCTACCCAATGATGTGTATCATGTTTGTACTGACTCTAACAGCTGCACAGTCCACCCATATTTTGTTGGCTATTCTGGGTCACAGTAGATATTCACAGATACCATGTCTGGTGCTGTGTGCTTCTGATGTATTATGTATTTTGACTGTGGAGATTGCAGTTTTTGCCTGCCATGTTGTGCACGATGTTATTTTTGGGCTGCACAGCTATGTTGCAGGTCTTATGGTGCATTAACATGTGGACATGCAGTGGTGGGGTTCATGTTACACAGTAGTTTGTAATGTATCATGCATACTGCTGGGACTGGCAGGTGGGGCCCATACACAGCATGCAGCTAGACTCCATTAGCATTGCCATCTGATAGTGTCCCATGGCAATGCACCATGTTGTACAGGTGTGGGTATGTGGATGAGATTGGTGTGGGCACATGATGCAGTCACTTGAGTGACTGCTACATCATTGCTGGTGACATTGTCCACCAGTTGTGCAGGGATTGACTGCATGGTGGTGCTGGGGAACATTCTGTGATGTGGGAATATACCATCCCACACACATATGCATATGTCCTACGTTATACGTCTGTATATCTTTATTCCATTATACCTTGCCTATCTGCAGCCCTTTAGGACAGTCTATTCACATTCTACATGGCTTTACCTAATAACCAGTTTATAGGTTGCAACTACTATACACATGCATGGGGATGCACACATGCATGGCTTGTGTGTGTTCCCCTGTTATTTTGTTCGGTCTTGTCCATCTGCATACAAACATACGAACATATAAAATCTGCCAGCAGATAAAGGCCTAGTGGTCTATCAAGTCTGCTCAAATGTGCAGCTAACACCCCTTATTCTGCACACCGCCCCTCCCCTCCCTCCTTGACCCTCCCCTTTGCCCTATCCCAGGCACTTTTGAAGCAGCCCTCTTTTCTACTGCAAACCACTTCTGCTAGTAATGCATTCCACACAGCTACCACCCTCTCTGTAAAAAAGTGTCTCCTCATCTTCCTCCTGAACTTTCTTCCCTCTAGTCTCATATCATGATCCTGGGTGTCCCTCCCCTCCCTTACTTTGAACAGCCCCTCCATACCTGTCTTGTTTATTCCTTTCATGTACTTGAAGATTTCAATCACACACCCCCATACCTCCTCTCCTCTAGCGACTACATGTTCAACTCCCTCAGTCTCCTTTCATATAGTAAGTCCCCAAGTCCCTGGATCATCTTTGTTGCCCTGTGCTGCACCCCCTCCAGTAACTTAATGTCCCTCTTCAGATATGGGCACCAGTACTGCATGCAGTACTCCAGGTGCCGTCTAACTAATGATCTATACAATGGCAGAATCACCTTCCCCCTCCTCGAGGATATACCCCTTGCAATTCAACCCAGCATTTTGTTGGCCTTTTCAGCTGCCTTCCTACATTGTGCTGAGTTGTTAATTTACCCCATAATTAGCACCCCTAGATCCTTCTCCTCGTCTGTCTCTTCTAGCTGCACTCCACCCAGCTGGTAACTTCTCCTTGGGTTTTTTTGCAACAAAATGTAGTACCTTGCACTTTTTGGCATTGAACCCCAGTTGCCAGGTGTCCAACCAAGGTTTCCAGCTTTGCTAGATCATCTTGCAACCCCTGCCATCCCCCTAAGTCATCCACCATCACTTCCATATTGCTGTCTTCAGCTAACAGACTGGTCTTGCTCTTGATGCCCAATGATATGTCTGCAATGAATACCCCTAACAACGCTGGTCCCAACACCGATCCCTGCAGAAATCAACTCATCACTACCCATGGGGATGAGAGCTCCCCACCCACCACCACACTCCTCTGTTGCCTTCCCTGAAGCCAGTTTCCTACCCATCTCACCAGATTTGCACCCACCCCTGTACCTTCTAACTTACTTACCAGCCTCCCATGTGGCACTGAATCGAATGCCTTACTGACATCCAGGTACAGGACATCCACTGCATGGCCCCCATCCAATTGTCTAGGTGCCCAGTTATGGAACACTACCAGGTTGGTTTGTCAGGATCTGCCACTTAACAAGCCATGCTATCTGCTGTCCTGTAGCACTTTGGCCTCCAGGAGGGACACCAGCCTCCCCTTCAGGATAGTCTCCATCAGCTGACCCATGATGGATGTGAGGCTCTCCAGTCTGTAGTTCCCCGGTTCATCCTTGGGGCCGCTGTTGTGGAGGGGAATCACATGAGCCAACCTCCAGTCCTGAGATACACACGCTGAGTGTAGTGAGGCATTGAATAGGTCTGCCAAAGGTCCTGCCAGGACCTCTGTCAGCTCCTTCAGTACCCTGGGATAGATGTTATCTGGGCTGGCACCTTGTCTACCCTCAGAGCCCTCAAACCATCCAGAACCCTGCCCCTCCATGGTTTCCCCATCCGTCACCCCCTACCCCTCCATTTCTGCTCTCCCTTCCCCCTTTCATTATCACCCCCCTCCTCCTTGGTAAATACCAAGCAGAAGTAATCATTTAGCACTTCTGCCTTATCACTCCCTGTTTCCACCCACTCTCTCCTTTCTAATCCTTACTATATGGTCCTTACAGCACCTTCTCTCTCTGATGTACCTGCAGAAGTCCTTCTCCTCCTTCTTAATGGCCTGCGCCAGCCTGAGCTCCTTAGACGCCTTGGCATCCCTTAGTGCCATTGTTACCTACTTCGATTTCTTCAGGTACTCCTCCCTGTTATCCCCCCTCCTTGTATTTCTGTACCTCCTGCAAACATGAACCCAGGGATTGTTCATAGTGTGCACATCGGTTCCACATCATCAGGGTCAGAATTGCAACATTCTTTGCATATGCCTGTGTCTTCATGTGGATGTTTCCTGGCATGAATTTTTCAGACTTCTATACAATGTCCAGGACCCACATTGGCCATCCCACATGAGCACATAGCTTGTGTACTTTGTCTGTTCTGTATTACATTGCTTATCATAGTCATGTATCTGTACTTACCAAGCAGCCATCCATGTGATATGTCTCCATATTCAAAAAAGTGGTACACAGTGTGCTCTGCCTCAAGATGTATGAATCGTGGAAAGATCCTGGATATCATGCACACACATCAATTATTCTGCAATCACTGTCACACACCAATCATATATTTATAGAGTGGAACCCCTTCCAATTTACATACGCCTCCTCATTACCTCTGGGTGCCTTAATGGCTATATGTGTGCAGTCTATGGCATCAAGGACCCTGGGAAATGTGGCCACGGCATGAAATATCTCCTTGACTGCCTGCTGCTGTTGCACCTATAATGGAAATTGTATACATTGGCCTGCTGTAGGTATAGGTGCATTCAAAAACTGGTCTAGGCATCTTGAGACTGCAGCCAGGCTCATTCCTGTAGTGTTACCAGTTAGGGTCTGGAATGTTCTGGTGGCTAGAACACATAATGCAGCTCACAATTTTACCTCCACCAGTAGTGCATGTCTCTGTCGTGTTCAGCTTTTAAGTTCATTGTGTAACGCTCCGCACAGGTCATCAATGTCAAACTTGGTTAGCTGATGTCTGGTTTTGCATTGCTCATATGGTAGGTCTTTGTAGAAGAACTTGATCCAGTATTGTCACCTGGCAGCTCTCCTCCTATACACCCTGCTGTGGTGTGTTTGCTTTGTAGCTTGTGGCAGCTGTGGTGTTCCTTGGTGTTGTCTGTGCCCTGCACTCCACATGTAATTGGCCCTGGCACCCAGTGGCATTTTGTAACTATTGGTTGTGTCTTTTTCTAGTGGTTTTATTTGCCTGCTTCTGCAGCGCACACCTCTGGCTGTTACACCTTTGCCTCTACTGCCTGTGTGGCTTCATGATGGGCTGCACTAGGTCATGTGCATCCACATCTCTCAGTATAAAAGGTGAAATAACTAAAGCCTTCCTAATTTCAACAGGAGTTCACCAAGGGTGCCCCCTGAGCCCACTTCTATATGTGTTTTCTATTGATCCCCTCTTAAGAAGCTTAATTTACAAAGCTCCATGGGATGGTATCCCCAGACCTCTCGGTCTCCCACCACTAAAAGCCCAGGCATATGTGGATGACATCTGCCTATTCTTTGAAAATCCCTCTCAATTACCCTTATTCTTTCAAGAACTAAACAAATACTCTGGAGTTTTGAACTCCATGCTAAACCTAGGGAAGTGCAAAGGTTTATACTTATGGGAATCCCTCCACCCCCATATCAGTCTCAGGTATTCAGATATCCTCAGATCCCATAAAGATATTTGGGATTCTTTTCGGGCCTCAAAACACCCTCTTTCAAAACTGGGATATTGCCCTCAGTTCAATCAAAGCTAAAGTGGCAAGATGGAAAGGTTAGAGGATCTCTAAATTGAAAAGAGTCTAAGTGATAAAACAATTTACAATCCCAGGCCTTCTGTATACTGCAGTCATTTTCCCAACCCCTTCACAACTGAAACTAGATTCTATAGCTCCTTTTTCCAGATGCTCTGGGGCAGCCACCTTAATTCCATTAAGTGAGCCTTCACCTACCTTCCTAGAAATAAAGACGGGTTAGGGATAATTGACCCCATTTCCTTCTTCTTCTTCCTTTTCATCTTCCAAAATATCAAAGGAGCTTTGCAACACTCCTACTGCCCTGAACATGTAGGGATGCATGTCGTGTTAATTGAGTACCTCCAGCACTTGACTGATACTCCCCCTAAGGTAACTCCCCGCCTTAGGTTACCTGGCTACTTGAAACCCCTAGCTCAAATACTATGTAAGTGGGGGATTGTAAAACATCACATTGTACAAACCTCAGGGGTCTAACTACATAAGGTGATAATGTCTGTATCCCACCCCTCAGAACCCAAATTAAGAGTTGTCCATCACACCATAATAAATGGGTTATCTCCCAGCAGAATAATGAGAGAATCCCCACCAACATGTGGGAGACATTATGGCTCATATATATGGCAGGTTAAACATAAGGGGGAATCAAAAACACAAAGTACTCCAACATAGATAGAGGCCCAGATATTCAAACTGCACCCAAAAAGTGTGCAACAGCAGGAGCAAGCACAAGTCCACTGCGCCCATGCGCAAGAAGCGCAATATTCAAAAATTGCACGGGCTAAGATGCGTCTACGGCCAATGACTGAATATCTCACCACTTGTGCCATAGAGCAACTAGGGAGGGGAAGCGGAGCAGATCTGATGCGCCATAGCGCAACAAGGGATGTTCAGCTGAGCAGTCCAGATGCACCATAGCACAACCAGGGATGCACCCCCGCAGCAGGGCAGCAATGCAACAGTACAACCAGGGATGCAGGGGCCCACCACCCATGCCACAGATGGGCAGAGGAAAACACAGCAGAACAGACATCGTCCCCCACACCCCATGCACTGCACAACTGGGGGAGGGCTGGAATAACCACTGGCCCATGGAGACCAGCAACCAACCCACAGCCGGGCCATGGTGCCCCATCACACCCCCTGGCAAGCTGTGACTGGCACACAAGGATGGCCGACCACCCCATACCACACCATCCCACAAATTCAGAGCACACCCTGCACCATGATCCCCATACACCCTGCCCAGGAGTAGCACCCAACAGTGCAGAACACCCCATGCATGCCACCACCCCCACTGTGACAATGCAACATTGTGCACCATGGAGCCATGCAAGGCAGCCCCACCATGGACACCCTGCAGTGGGTGGCAGCAGACAGTGATGCAACAGATGCATACACAGTGCCACCCTGCACTTCACCCCCGAGGTACAGCTGAGAGACCGACCAAGTGTCAGCACACAAGGTATCTCACATGCAACAGGGCATGCCCCGGACCCCACCTCCAGTGGTACAGCACCCTGCACACCCTCCCAAGGACACATTCTGTCTCAGCACTGGCCACAGCAGCCACCACTGACATGCCAGCTGACCATGCATATCACAGACATGCAAGGGTGTCAGCTGCACAGGCCATGGATGGTCTGACAGGGGTGCCATGCACACAGTGCAGGCCCCATGGACCACGGCACACAGGCATCCAGTGCACAGAGTACAACCCACAAACCACAGACAGTGACTGATCCACCTGCCCACACCATAGGTGGTTCACCTCTGCACACACACACACACACACACACACACACCCGATGCGTGCACCACCCCTGACGCCATGCACACCACTGCAGCTGAGCACCTGTAGCCCACTGCAAATCAGAGACCACCACAGTTGTTATAACAAAATGTATGTATTAAAATATAAGAATTATGAAACATATTTACAAATATATACAAGGGTGGGGAGAAAGGGCCACAACCCAGGAGGGGGCGGGCATGGGGCAGGGGTGTACAAATGGGAGAGGGAAGAAGGGGTGTGAGGGTGGGTCCAGAGGGTATGGGTGTCAGGGGGTCATGGAGGGCCTATTCTCTGCCCTGCTGTCCACTCCTGTGGCACCTCCGGGTTCTCCTCCTCCAGACCCCATGTCACTCCAACCTCTACAATGCTGCCAGGGACACCCGTGCCAGCTGCAGATTCTCTTGTATGGCCCGTTCCAGGGCCATCCAGCATTGTCCACCTAGGACAAGGGAGTAGAGTCAATACATGTGACTGTCCAGTCCCCTGCAGCAAACCCATTGTGCATGGCATACAGCCATGTGCCACGCCCCTGTGATGGTGTGCGACCACCCACAGTGACCGTGTCCACAAGACCTGCCTACCCAGGTAGCCACAGCCATGTGGACCACTGCACACACCCACTGCCCATGTCCTGCACAGCACCACCTTGGCCATACAGTGACTTGGCTATGCGGTTTGAAGGCAGCGGCACAGCCATGTGCCCGGTGCACGCATGGACCACCATTGACACACTCCCAGACATGCAGTGCCACTGGACAGTGCTGACTGTAACAAGTTGCGTGCATGGCAGTGGTGTCAATGGATGGTGGCCATGCCCCGCTGCCCGCCCTGTTACACAGCATGCAATAGTAATCATGGATGTAAGGCACTCACCATCATCAGGCTTGTCCCTGCTCCTCTGTGGACCTTCGCCCCTCCCAGCCTGATGGTCCTCCTGGCGGCACCTCCTCTCCCTCGCCAGCCTGCACTCTTCTGGGCCTAAGGTGCAAAAATGGAGAGAAGAACATCAGTACAATCCTGTAGCCAAGTCCCCCCACTCCCATGTGTGTGCAATCCCAAACAGCCAGACCCACCCACCCCACACCCTGATAACACCACCATGGCCAACACCGGATGGCCCCCCCCATGTGCTGGACACATGCAACCATGATACCCATATGGAAGATAAAAGTGCATGGATGTTGCACCTACCTGGCCATGGCACCATGCCCCTCCTGGCATGTGCCCGCAGGCAGGCAAGCAGGTCCGGGTCCCTCTGCCTCAGGTCCCGATATTTGTGGCGGCACTGCTTTGCCATCCGTCCCATACTGGTGGCCTCCTCCAGGGTGTCGGCCACCTCCAGCCAAATCTGACTCCTGGCCCTGTCCAGGGGTGTCTCCCCAAATAGTAGACCAACATGTGGCTCCACAATGGCAACCAGGTTTGCCAGCTCCACCTGGGTCCACTGCCCAGCTCTCCTCTGCACCATCTCTGCTGCTCAATTAAGTCAAAATGGCGCTCTGCAGCACAGTTCTGCAACATCCAGATGCTGCGCGGTATAGCGCTGCCATTTCCTATTGCACTGTCACCGAACAGCGCGATAGGGGTGCACCCATGCCTGACGCATGGTGCCTAGGGGACAAAGGTCTGGCACAGGGTCAAGGGTCCCTGGCACAGGGACAGCCACAGCATGATTGGTACCCAATGCGTCTAGCGTGATTGGGTGCCTGTGTGCCACCTCCTGTAGTGGCCTACCGTGCTGTTGCCCTAGTGCGCCTACGATGCCCCAGTGCCACAGCGCCATATAGGTGAACAGTGCTGTAGTGCCACTGGCACAATGGTGGCCATGCCCTGCATTGCCTCCCGTGCACAGCACGTCAGCAGCGTGACAGGCGCCTGCATCATCAACCCGGCATGCGCAGTTAGGTGTGCACGCGTGATGTCATGAACCGCGCTCTGGCTCAGCATAGCCCACGAATTGCGCAAAGCACAACAGAGCGATATTCAGCAGGCATATGCAAATCAGCTAATCAGCCATTCAATGGCACAGTCACTGCATTTGCATCCACTTAATGATGCGCCTCACCTCATTTGCATGGGTTGTGCTATAAAAGTGCGACATTGGGCTGAGCTGGCCATAGTCGGTTACTGCAGTCTATTGGTGAGTTGCATGCTGTTTGGGAGTGTGGACTGTGGATTGTGGGACATGCATAGGACTGCACAGTCACAGGTAACACCTGTCATTCTCACAGGCTGAATCATGACCGAGCGTGTTGTGGAGGAAGAGGAACAGAGTCATGGGGGGGGCCAAATTTCATGAAGGCCGAGATGGATGCCCTGTTTGAGGCCTACCTAGAGCAGGAGCCACTTCCCAGCGGATGCCAGGGAACACCACAGGCCCGTGCTGCTGCATGGGAGGAGGTGGCACATGCTGTAAACCTGCATGGCAGCCACCAGCGCTCCGTGCAGGAGTGCAAGAAGAAGATGGGCATAGACAGGTGGAGGATTAAGGAGAAGGTGGCTGCCATCAGGGCAGCACGGTCTGCGACAGGTGGGGGACAGCCGGAGGTGCTACGCCTGATCCCACAGGAGGAGAGGATTGCTGGCAGCATGCAGCATTGCACCATTGAGGGTGTTCCAGGTGGTGAATTCCAGATGGGTGGTAGCCCGTCACTGCATGGTAGGTCATGGACTGTCTTTTGGGGGGGGGGCAGGGTAGGTCACATGCAGTAAGGCGACTTTGTTTTCCCTTACAGCTCCTGAGCATCTGCATGGGTCAGCGGTAGTGGGCTTCTCCACTGAGGCCAGTCAGATGGAGATGGAGGAGGGCCCATCCACCTCCACAGGAATACGCTGCTCAGGGTGACAGTGGGCCCACCTGGACATCCAGACTGATGTTGGTGGAGCAGGTGCGGAGGAGGCCCTGCCCATGTCCCAGCGTGCCAGCGTCCATGGATGTCAGCATGCTGGGATTCGGGCTTGTGCAGGATACATCACCAATGATGATGTCACTAAAGTCATGGGCAGTGACATGTGTGTGCCACAGGATGGCCACACAGCAGGTAACATCATGGCCATGGCTGTGGGTGTTGCCGCCATGGAGTCCTGCGTGTCATCACAGTCCCAGCCTGTGCCTGTCAGCACTGGTGGGGCAGCACTAGTGTATGTACAGGACAGTGGGACTGTTGCAGCCACTGCGGCAGCACCATTGAGTCCTGGTGAGCAGCAGCCAGAGGTGCAGCATCAGCAGTCAGCCAATGGGCTTGGGGGTATAGTGTCAGGGGGTGGCATCAGTTCACCACCTGTGGACATGGCCAGGCCTGGCCTTGGTGTGCAGCACCCACCCTCAAGAGGTGATGAGCATCAGGGTCACGAACACCTTGAGGGACAGCATGCAGATCAGGCAGATGACCTCTTGGATGAGCACACCCGCATACTGCAAGCATCAGTCAATCAGCAGATGCAGCTTGTGACAGCGGTGGATACACTGAGTGTGGCTCTGCACCAGGCAGAGGAGCATCGTAGCTGAGAAACCGCTCTGCTCCTGGCAGGGATGAACCGGATGCGGGAGGATGTGACTGCTGCCATTGACAGGCTGACACACACAATCACAGCTGCCATGTCCACAGGGGGCACACAGTTATTTGCCCATGCGTCGCAGACACCACGCAGTGCAATGTCCACCCCCCATTCCTGGTGTTGTGTGACACCATCCTTGTCGACACCAGGTTCAGCTGTGGGCATCCCGAGCATGCCTGGTGCAGGCATGTTCGGTGTGCTGCAGACCCCTGCACGAGCATGGTTGCATTCATGCAGTGGAATCCCTTGGGGACCATCAGTGCCACCCCATGAGGCCAGCTGCTGGCAGGTCTTGGCGGGGCCACCCACGCATCCGTGGTGGCTGGGGCACTGTGGTGCATGACTGACCTGTCTCCCAGTGCGGCTACTGTCTGATGCTGCCCTGTATGCATTTGTATCATTCAACGGGCAATGCACTGGTGGGTACCCAGCCCTGCATGCACACGCAGTCCATCTGCACACCCTCCCAGCTGCTGTCCGCTGTTGCATGTGCATGATGATGCCTGCATTGCACTGTACGCCAATGTGCAATGGTGCCCAGAGTCTGACACACGCACAATGACAGGCAGTGGGCGTGGTGGTCTGTGGACATGTGTGTGGCTAGGGGTGGCATTCTGGGTCAGTGTGCCTCCTACCCTTTGTGCATGCTTGGTGAGTTTTGTGTGTGTGTGTGTGTGTGTGTGTGTGTGTGTGTGTGTGTGTCTGACCGCGTGCCATGTTAGACTTCACCCATCCCTGGCGGTGTGTGTGGTTCCATGCCTGGCCACTTCCCTTGATGACATGCACCCCTGGTGTGTGTCCATGCTTGTTTGTGGGTTGTGCCTTTGCCACTGGTGGTTGCACATGGCCCCATGACTTACCTGGGTTGGCTGAAGTGCTCCTCTGTTATGGTGTCCCGGTGCAGCTGTGCCAGCCGGAGCAGTCGGGGGTCCCGTCGTCCAAGGGGTGGCTGCCTATCACCATTGTCACCGGTGTCCTCATCGTCCCCATCACTGTTCCCCTCTTCAACCTGTATGGCTATCCCACATTCATTGGTCATGTTGTGCAGTATGCAACAGGCCAGGAATAGCTCACAGGCCTTTGAGGGGCTGTACTGTAGGGCACTGCCAGCATACCGAACACTCGCTTGATGACATTACGTGTGATGACATTACGCTAATTGTAGCATTGCTGCAATGGGATCACATGCTGCTGGTATGGTGTGAGCAGCCAGGGATGGAGTGGGTATCTACTGTCACCTGTGTGTAGAGGGTGGAGGTTAGTTTGGTGAACAGCATCGCCCTACCCCTGGCCATGTAGGCCACTACCTATGTCACCTCTGACCATGCCCCTCCCAAGACCTAAGTTTGTCCGTGTGGTTTGCATACTCACCCACGAAGTGGCCAGTGGGGATGTCCCCACTCTCTAATCTGTGGCACAGTACCGACTGGTGCCAGATGAAGGCATCGTGTGCTTCCCCAGGGTGTGTGACACAGACATTGATTATGTGCCCCCTGGCATCGCACACCACCTGGCAGTTGATGCTAGCATAGCCCTTGCAATTAATATATGCAGCCCCATCAGGGTCAGGTGGTGTGCTGATGGCCACATGGGTGCAGTCTATTGCCCATAGCATGCCAGGCATACGTGCTACCCTATGGAACTCCTTTATGTTTGCTGTGCGCTCCACCAGTGTGCTGGGGAAATGGATGTACGCTTCAGCATGTGGCAGCAGTGCGCTGAGTAATTGGGTGAGGTGGCGTGACACAGCCAACTGGGTTATGCCTGTGGTGTCCCCTGTTGGTCTCCGGAAGGTACCCATGGCGAGCAAGCACATGCAAGCTGTCACTTTAGTCTCCACTGACAGAGCATGGCTCCGTCGTGTGGGTGCCTGCATGACATCACTGCACAGCTCACAGAGCCACCTTAGAATTGCCCGATTCAGGTGGTACTGGCCCATGATCTCAGTATCACTGTACAGCTCAAAGGTGGTGTGGGCTCGGTACTGCCTGCTGGGGGCATACCACCAAAGGGCCCTTTGACGGCTGCACCCCCCTGCTGCCCGCCTTCTCACCCCCCTCATTACTGCCTCCATCTAGATGATGGCACTGGCCAAGTCCCTGGCTTGTGTTCACCCCCCCCGGCAGCTGTTTCTGTGTTCCCCCGCTGCCCTGACTGCTACTTTCCCTGCACCAGGAACACCTAACTGTGGTGGCCTCAGTGCTGTGTGGCACTTCCCCCTTCTGCACTGTGGCTGTGGCTATGGATCCCCACACCTTCCCTGAGCCTGTGGGTTCCAGGTGCCCTTTCTCTGTCCTGCCCTGTGTGTGTGTGTGTGTGTGTTGCCTGTGTGGCTGGCTATAGTTCAGCAACATGTGCCTTCCCTGTAGCGTTCTTGCACCTCTCCCTTGTTTCTTTTTATTTTGGCTCATTTCTGATATCGCGCAACTTCCGCTTGCTCCCCTATTGAGCATGGTGCATGTTGTTGAATATCGCACTGCACCATTTATGCATGGTTCCTCCCCTTCAGTTGCGCATACATTTATTATCATTGTGCTATTGCTCAGCGTGATTTTGGGGGTGCAACTGCCTCCCGCTGAATATCGCAGAATGGCTCTTTTTCGGACTTGCGCTGGCGCAACCCTATTGCGCATGTCACAACCCTTTTGAGTATCTGTGCCATTGCCCCTATAGCACATGCCATGCTATAGAGGAATCAGCCCACTTTTTCCTGGAAAGTTCCTTTGGACTCCCTCTGAGGAAATATGTGTCTCATCAATGACGATTACCATGGATAACAAAAATGACTTATGATTTATTAATATTCGGTATTTTCCCCAACACATTTATGGGATATCACAAAGGAACCCTAGCAGTTTTCCTATGTTGTGTAAAATATTATTTATGGAAGGCTCATTTCCAGTGGGTGTTTCAGCAATGCATTATGCATTATGAAACTTTCACAGTTTTATGTGAACAAGCCTTAGAGAAGGAGTACAAAAATGACTTAAATTTTCACCCCTTAGACAAAGTCACGAAATGGTGTAAAGGGTTGTAATTTTTTATTAAGTTTAAGTGATGATATTTGAATCACTCATAGGAATTTGTTTTTTGTATATAGCTTCAAGTAGCTATCTTTGTATAAAGTGAAGTAGTAGGTTTTACCATAAGTACATTTCCAGGAATTCTGTATGGTTTATCCACCCCCCGCCTTTTTTTCCTGCTTTCCTTGAAAAGTTGATGTAACCTGTACTGTTACCTGTGATTGTTATGAAGTGTTTTCAGTAAAATATTCCTCTACTCTTTTTGAGAAGTGCCATGAGATCTTTAACATCCACTTGAACTACCACCAGAACAGGCAGATGGAACCTCGGTTTAATGTCTCATCTGAAAGACAGGGCAGCAGTTACACTGTGAACACCATTGCCGGCAAGACTGAGCCCTGTGGCACTCCACAAGACAGGGACATTGGGGAGGAGGAGGATGAGGAGTGATGGGGAATTTCTCCTCCTTCCCAATGCCCCTGTCTGGTGGAGTGCCACAGGGCTCAATCTTGTAGCTGATGCTGTTCACAGTGTAAATGCTGCCCCTGGGCAAAATCATTCGACAGTACAGCATGGAGTTTCACTGTTATGCAGATGATACCCAGCTGTACTTGTCCTTTGTCAGGAACATCAGGAGCAGTTGATGTGCTCAACAACTATCTGGCTAAAATCAACAACTGGTTGGCTTCCAGCTGGCTGAGATGTGACCCGGCCTAGATGGAAGTAATGCTGATCGAGCCTGGTCTCGCACTTGATGGGTTGCCACCTGGGGCTGACTCAGGGCTTTTCCTGTGTTCTGCTCTATTGGTGGCTGCCCCGTGGGTGTGAAATCTGGGCATGATCCTAGATAACAGATTGACTTTTGAAGACCAGGTGTCATCTGTTGTCAGTAGCGGTTTCTATCATTTTCAGAACATTGTCCAGATTAAGCCCCTCATTCCGTCTGAGGACCTGTAGATGCTAGTGAATGCCTTTGTGACCTCCAGACTTGACTACAGTCACTCTCTATACTTCAGGGTCATGGGTGGAACCATACGCAGACTTCAGCTAGTGCAGAACATGGTGGCCCGGTTACTGATGGGCCTTTCAAGGTCAGTCATGTGACCCCAGTCCTGAGTGCTCTGCACTGGCTGTTGGTCAGGTGAAGGGTACTTTTCAAGGTGGGTCTCCTCACCTTTAAGGCCCTATATGGACTGGGTCTTGGTTATCTGTCAGAACTCCTAACACCGGTGACCTCTGCTCGCTCCCTCATCTCCTCTGTGAAAGGCCTCCTGGAAGTTCCCTGGGTTCGTCTCAAGACCTCAGGATAGCATGCATTCAGTGTCTCTGGGCCAACTCTGTGGAATTCATTACCATCTTCTATCTAGGAGGCTCTCTCAGTTGAGTTATTCAAGTGGAGGCTGAAGGCCCAGCTCTCTGTCCTGGCTTTTCCAGATTTCTGAGTACATCCTGTTCTGGTCCCTTCTGTGACTGTCTGAAAGCCTTTTAAGTTATTTTAAACTGTTATATTTGTATTCATGTATTGTTATTGTTTTATTTATTTATTTATTAATTTATTAATTTATTTATTTTTAGCACTGCATTGTTTTGTCACCACCTCCATGGACCTGGCAGGGGCTACGACTGCCCCCCCCCTTGGAGGGGTGCATCCTCCAGGACATCAGGGCCATCATGGGTCCGGCCGGGTCCCAGTATTTTCCTCTGTTTTTCTCCCCCACACCCACGCAATGGGTGCAGCAGCTGTCTCCACCTTCTCTGAGGCAGCCAAGCACCCTGGGTGTGGGCCAAACCCCTCTTGTTGTGCTGATGCATGCAGTACAAACCCCCCTCCCTGAGGAAGGAGAGCAGTCCTCCGGACACTCAATCCTTACTTCCCCAGCTGACCCCCAAACAACCCCAGTCCATTTCCAAACCCATTTCACTGGCATGGCAGGAGGTGTGGCATCCAGTGCCTCAGCCCTCAGTGTCACCAGGACGGTGTTTTATTTATTTATGCTGTTCTTATTATGCCTTGTTACATCCCCTGTTAGGCACCCAGAGCCTCCAGGATTGGGCACCCTACAAATAAAATTGCCTTGCCTACAATGTAAGAGAGATGATACAAAAGGAGGTAGTATAGTACAGTGGTTTAAGGCTCAGCACTGCAAACCAGGAGACCTGGGTTTGAATCCCACAGCCATTCATGCATACTGTGTGACCCTGAGCAAGTCACTTAATGTCCTTGTGCTCCCAGGTTGCACCTGTAAACAAACTTACAGCGTAGTATCTCTCTCCAGGTAAAACAAAGTTAAACACAAACAAAACAAAATGGTACAAATGGCTTAACAATGACAACTTTCAATGAAAAGGAAAAGAAAAAAGTTCAGTAAATACATCACAAACATGAAAAAGGAGTGACGTATAGGGAGTGCTAGATAAAAGCTGGTAAACAAGTGCCAAACTTGAGGAAAAGTTCATGTAAGCTTTTCTTTAATGAATCAGAAGGTGGGGAGCTTGAGTGTACGTACTAGGAAGGGAAGAAAGGGGAGGGTGGAAAGGAACAGAGGAGAAGTAGGTTAGGACAGGGAACAGCTGCAGGTGGAGGTGTGGGACAGGTGCTGAAGGTTGTGCTTGAATGTAGATGAGGTGGTACAAAGTGTAGGTTCAGTGGGGAGGGAGTTAAAGAGTTTGGGGCTGAAGTAGGAGAGTTTTTTGGCCATGGGATGTGCGACAGACAGGGACAGAGAAGGAGAGGGAGGAGGACCATTTGGTGGCCTTAGAGTGAGCCACTGTTGGGAAGAGGGAACTGATGCTGTTGGGGAGAAGTCCACTGGAGAGTTTGTGGATAAAGGTGGTAATTTTGCGGTTGAGTTTGTTCTCAAGGGAGGGTCAGCCAGAGATTCAGTACAGGTCACAGTGGTGGGTAAGTTTGGGGGGCCCAGAGACAAAACAGATTATGCTGTTCTAGGAGCTATGGAGTCAAATGAAATTTTTTGTGAGGGGGGGATAGACTAGAGAACCATAGTCAAACCGAGGGAGATGGAAACGCTTGACTAGGAGGGACTTGGATTCTGCGATAAGGAACGGCTTTGCCCTGTGGAGCACGCTGAGTCTTTGTTGAGCTTTCTTGATAGTGAGACTGATGTGCGCATCAGAGTTGAGGTGGTAGGCCAGGAGTAAGCTGAGGTATCCAAATTTGTTTACTCTTTCTATAGGGTTACCAAAATTGTCATGAAGTGTGAAGTCGAAATCAAGCAGTCTCCGAGGGCTGGTGAAAACCATGACCTTTGTTTTCTTGGAGTTAAGAACAAGACTATGGGACATGAACCAGGTGTGGAGCAGTATGAAGTCGTCCTGTAGCTTGTTAAGGAGAGAGGAGGAGTCTTTGTCCTTACAAAACAGGGCGCCATCGTCTGTGTAGAGAATGAGCTCTGTGTTTGTGCAGATGTCAGGAAGGGATTTTACAACAAGGGAAAAGAGGAGGGGACCCAGGATGGATCCTTGAGGTACATCGTATTTAATGGGGCATGATTTGGAGAGAAAATCCTGAATAGTTCCCTTTGTTATAGCCTGTTTACTGCTGCTTAGTAACTTTGGTAATTCAAATATGCCTAGATACTGTATTTTTCACATTGCTTCTATTTTTCCTTTTTGAATGTACTTTATTCTTGCCAATCCCTTTCCCCCAGGTCACATCTGGAAATACGTTTAGGCTCAGTGTGCCTTTTCTGGTAACCAAATATCAGTCAGTCAATCACTCAGTAATATTTTTTGGGGGGGTCTTGCCATCATACTTCAGCTCTAACCCACAGAGGGAAAACTTGTAACCTGCTACTCTGATGCCCCATTCAATGCACGTGCTGAAGTTGGGAATCCAGGAAGAGGGTTTCACTCCCCAGAGTTTGTTTCTCTCACCTGACTGCCCAGTGAACAAATGAGTTTCCACATTTGCATACCTGTTTCTTCTAGATAGTGACACTTGCATGGGAAACCAAAAACAACTGTTATAGTATATGCAGTCACACATAACCTTCAAATGTCTGGGAACTCCATCTCCCCAGTGTCTGAATCTGACTGTCAGAGAAGCCTTCTGCCTTGCACTTTTCACTGCCCCATTGTGAACGGATGGAGTGTTGCACTCTCCTGGCTTCCATCCCAGCCCTTTTGTGGCCTGGTCAAGGTTGTGTTGGAGCTAGAAAGCCATTAGCTGGGTACTGTCTCCATGTTGGAAGAACGCACCCACCACTGTCAGGTCTCCCAGTTACGTAAGTCAACAAAGAGGAGCACAGATGGAGCAGTGCATAGCATGAGAAAGCAGCCAAAGTTCTCTCCCTGAGGAAGAGGCAGAGTGCCCGATAGCACTGGGGCTAGTTACATAATCCTATGTCTCTGCTCACATGTTCCAACCCCTCCCCCGCTGGTCACCTCAGGATACACCAGCAAGCTTGTGCCTAGTGGCCCATGTCACTGTTTCACCACCACAGAAACACCCCTTCTGGCACTACATGCTCATCTGACAAGATCACCTCAGCCCCTGCCATTCTGTTTGGCTGAACCAGTTCCAACACTCAAAATGCCCCTCAAAAGGCTACCAAAATAACTGTTCAAAACAATACTATTTTCTGACAAGGATGTACATATGTGCCACAATTCACCCCAAGTCACTTATAACCAGCATGAGCTAATCGGGTACCTGCCATCAACCCTTCAAATCCAGTGACCTTAAAGAGACAACGTATGCCTTTCCAGTGTTGATCAGTTACCCCAGCATCAGGCCTTCTTGGTTCATTTGGTCCATGTAGTGGCATAACTTGTCCAGTGGTACTAGCCATACATTACCCCAACCCAGGGCCCACCTTACATTTAGAAAGTTTTTAACCCCCTCCTGTATGCTGCCCTTATACTGGGAGTCAAGGAATTCCTGATTAGCTCCCAGGCTTCTAGCTCACCAACTCCCAGAAGAGGGTTGAGACTTTCCTGGGAAATTCTTCCACTTTGAGCACCAGTTCTTGAAACCTCTGCCACTGTGCATGAAAATGAGCACCAGCAATATCATGATCAACACCTGATACATGTACTGCTTTAAAGTGGATGTTCAATAAGAGTCACTTCATCACAAAGACACACATAAGATCCCCCAGTAGACTTTTTGTACCCAAATTGCTGATTAATGGTATGTACCATGTGCATGTTATCTGTTCTGAAGATGACTTTGTGGTACTTGAACTGACCCACAAGATCTGAAGAGCAACCGGTTTGGGAAGAACTTAAGCAAGGAGATGTTCTTTATCAACCCAGCCTTGTTCCAGCTGGTGGCCATTGTTAAATGCATTACATCCCTTGGAAGTATGCTAGGAAGACAAAGCCTCTGAAGGTATTCATGTAGAGCTCCAGTTCCTGGCTGGTTATGACCGTAGGTCAAATAGATGCCCCATTGAAGCACTTCAAAAATGCCAACCAATTTGCCAAATCATCTCACATGTTTTCAGTCATCCCTAGCCTGTGGTAAAATATGCTCATCTTTGCCATGCAACATATGGAGATCTGAACCATTGGGATTACTTTGCATGCAAAGCTGAGATGACTGGAGGGGGGCTGTTGGAGCTTTTGCAGCATTATCTTTTGTGCCCCAGCTGCCCTGCTTAGTAACTGCTATAGAACATGAACTTTCTCCTCTGTCAGCTGACACACTGTGGGCTGTATGTCTATGTGGATTCCCAAGAATGACAAAGCAGTACATGGCACTTCTTTCTTGACCTGTGTCAACAGCACCCCTAAGTCTGCTTGTACCTTCTGGAACACCTGCAGAAGGTGTCCAAATTCTCCAGTGCCATGTTTTCCTATAAACAAAAGTTGTCCAAATAATGGACCACTTCCATTTGCTCTGACTTGTACTCCACTACTCAATGCATAAAGGTACTAAACTGTTCAAATACTGCACAAGACATAGTACACCTCATTGGCATACATTTGTTGAGGAAGTACTGGCCCTCAGACCTCATTCCTAACAGATCCCTGCCATCTGCATGCACCAGTAGTAACTGAAATGCTGATTCAATATCTACTTTTGATAGCACAGTTTTGTTTCTTGCCGCCTTCACCATCTCTACCACTTCATCAAATGGTGCATATGACACTGCTACGTGGCAAGGGTCAAAATAATCATGAACCAAATCCCCCTCCCGGTAGGATAGGTTGTGAGTGTTATGACCTGGTTTTAGTTACTTGAACTCCTACTTGGAAGCCAAATATGTGGGAGGAAACCTGATGCTTTATACTAACCCAAGAGCAAATCTTCATCTTAGTGCAGTGGACCTCACATAAATCCTATGATGTGAGTTTCACAGGACAAGCAGCTAAAAAGAAACATGAACTATACCATTCAAAAGGTTTGATTTTATGCAACATGTTTGAAAAGGGGAAAAAAATGACATACTGTATAAGCAGTTAGCAAATAATTAAGCAACAGCCTCTTTCAAATACACTTGTACCGGTGCATTCTCCTTAGAAGAACATAACAGAGTTGATAGTCTTTGGCATTCCCCTAGAAGTGTGTGTGTGTGGGGGGTCCTGGAAAGGTATGTTCTTTGTCAACAGTTCCTTTTTAGCTATTACCCTCAGGACAACAACCCAGTTTCAGCTTGGCATATAACCAGTCCAGATGATGACAGTTCATACATTTCTTAGCAAAATATGTACACACATTAGCCACTTGGTAAACCTTCAGCCTCCTAGGTAAAATTTCACTCCTATCTTTTTTGTCTCTTGCCAAAGATGAGACATTAGCTAGAGAGTTTATATGGCAGGGGCTTACAGTCACTGACAAACATTTGTTTTTAAGTGGCCTATGTGGGCGAAGTGATGCATGCTGGCATTCTCTCCTTTGATGGTCCAATCTGGTGTAGATGTTTCAAGCTGGTGGGAGTCTTGTTCCTGAATGGCACAGGATTCTGCATGTTGCTATCTTTCTCTTGGGGTCTCAACTTTGAAACTGCTGCAGATGAACTTGTTGCTGTAAAAGATGTGATGGTGTTATCAAATGTTTAAAATTCAGGACAATCTTAAAATTCACTACCTCTGGGAAATGCCTGTAGTTGGCAGCTAAATCATCCTCTTTGTCTCCCACAATGACTTCAGTTGGCAGCTAAAGATTTCCTGTTTGCCTTGGACACTTCTCAGGTCTTCATCACTATTTCTCTGTACTACTTGTGAACTGAATTGATTAGAATTGACTGCATAGCACTGTTAGAAAGGTAATTTTGTGCTGAACAATGCTGTCATGATACTTTGTGTGTATCATGTATACTTTAGGAGTTATTCACTTTTGTCTATGTGTATTGCTGACATTTGTCTTTTAAGCCTTATCTAAGCACCTTGAATAAAATGGGAAAAATACATGTTTTATATTAGAAAAATAGCTTTTTAGTAAAAAAATAGTTTTGTACCTGCATTTAATGCATGGATGTTTAATTTGGTGTTGATATGTTACATATATTCTTACCAAAAATGGTTCATGTTGCCTTTTTCATTGCAAAAAAACACTTTTTTTGGTATTTCGACTAGTATAGAAAAAAATGTTTATAATTAATTACATAGCACCATTGGAAAGATAATTGTGTGTTGAACAACTTTGCCTCTAAAACTTTGTGTGTAGCATTTACTACTCGTGAGGTATTCGCATTTGTTTGTGGCATGCTGATTATGGCTTGGTCAAGGATGCAGTGTTAAGAGTATACAGGACACAAGTGGTGGAACTCTCAAAGACCTTGGTGGATGTTCACAACAACATAGTTGATGGCATTGGATGTTGAAATGCTTTTGAGATGGTATTGTTGATCAGACATATCACATCTCTTGATGACATGAGATGTTCTGAATACCATTGTTGATGGCATTGTTAGACGTTAAGCAATACCAAAACTCTCTTGAGAAATGGTTGTCTTTTATTATGTACATTTTACAGAGCAAACATTTTTCATCTGACATTATCAGACAGTTAAGACAGCTACTCTGAAGTTTGCATACACTTCATCTAGAAGCATTTCATAAACATGTTTTCACCTAAGTGTTTCAAAAACATCCACTGAGCAAAACTGAAAATACTTATGATACACTTTTTTCTGTATATTCAGTGTCACCTATCTGGTCTGTTCCTAGGTAGTGTTCCAGAAGGCATTGTGTCATTACACTGGACTTTAGAAAAACACACATGCCTCTACTTCCCCGAACATCAGAATTTACATGAAAAAGCTTGCAGAAAAACTAAGCAGACATTTCCAACCTACAGAAATGACAAGCTGTCTTTCAGCAGAAATAGTGAATCAGGCACATAATTCAAGTTCAAACGTCACCCGAAAATATGTGATGCTATATTGCCCACAAGGTGGTTTATCATCTTGAACTCACCCAGCACCATCTTGGGGACCAGGCAAATGGGGAACATTGCAACCATGGTGAAGGTGGGGCAGAGAAAGGGCCACTGTCCTGCCCTGCTGCTACCTCTTCGTGTTTCTCTTACTGGACCAGATCTAGTCACTCACTGGCTGACTTCACATTCTTGGCCTTATATCTCCTATGAGGACCCTCATATTGAATCTATAAGCCCACTGTGAAGCTATCTGCCAGGGACCTAGCAGTTGCCTAGTCCAGCTATGTTTTCCATCCACAGCATACTTGTTTCTGCCACTAGCCTACAGGTTACAGTAATGAGCCATGAATAAGCCTTGTACATCCAGCAGGCCTGGATTTGATTCTCACAAACTCTACTTGCAAACTAAGTGACTTTGAGCAAGTTCATTAGCCACCCCAGTGCTCCTGGTTCACCACTGAAAGCAGGCACCTGTGCCTAGTTGGCCTTACCCAGTTACCAAAAGAATAAAATAAGTAAGCAATAACCCATGACAGGGTGTGCTGTTATTGGTGATTAACACACACCTGGATGCATTGTGAGGCACAAGATCACAGGCTGAGTGCCCTCACAGCACCCAGGTGTGTGGTAATCCCCAATAACTGCACACCCTAGAGTGGGTTAAGTGGGTTATTGCACTTTTTTTTTTTACCAGGAGTGACACACTAAGCTGAAAGCTTGTTTACAGGTGTAATCTGGGGGCACAAGGAAGTTAAGTGACTTGTTCAGGGTCACACAGCATGCAAGTGGGGGCTGTGGGATTCAAATCCAGGTCTCCAGGTGCAGTTCAGAGCCTTAAACCACTGTGCTATACTGTCTCCTTTACAGAACATGGGTGATGCAAAAAACACAAAAACAGCTTCAAAAGCACTTTTTTCTAGTCTTTAAACAGGAAAAATGCTACTGTATCCTGAAAGGGGCAGGGCTCAACCAACTAGTGAACTCACCCACTAGAGACCATGCTACCCTTAACCTAGTGCTCACAAACAACTCAAGGGTGTCAAATGTTCAGGTGGGCATAAACCTAGGGACCAGCAACCCCAGGTCAGTCTGGCTATCAATCAACAAGGCAGAAGAAATATGTCACACAAAAATCAAGATCCTGGATTTCCGTTGGGCAAACTTTCCAAAGGTGAGATCAAGAACCAAACTGATTACTAGCTAGGGGAAGCATGGGGGAAACATTTTAAGGAGGCCATAACAACAGTTACTGAACAATGTACATGTCAAATCAGTAAATCAAAAAGAAGGAGAAAACCGCTCTGGTTCACCAGAGACTTAGCAGCAATAAAAGGGTTAAGAAGAAGGCCTTTAAGTGATTCAAGGTATCACAGAAGAAAGCTGACATGGACAACTACAGGAACAATCTCAGGGAGGCAGGAAGAGCCATTCAAAGGGCCAAAAGCACAAAAAGAGGAAAAAATAGCCCAGTGAGTTAAGAAGGGAGATGAAAACTTCTATATGTACATGAGAGTAAAAAGGAAAAGTAAGGGGGGACTAGTCAGACTAATAGCACAAGATGGCCAGATGGAAGAGGATGATAAATACAAAGCAGAGGTGTTAAACAAGTTCTTCTGCTCTGTTTTCACAATAGAGGACAGTGGAAAAGGTCCTCCACCAAAGCAGATGGAACACAATAACAAGGAGGCAGACACAAGCCTCTTCACAAGGGAAAGAATCCTAGAAGAGCTAACAAGCTTAGAGTTGATAAAGCAATGGGACTGGATGGAATTCATCTGAGGGTGTTGAAGGAACTAAAGGAAGAAATTGCAGCACCACTAGCAGAATTATTCAGTAGATCACTGGAGAGGAGCAAAATACCTCAGGACTGGAGAACATCAACAGTAGTGCCCCTGCACAAGGGAGGAAGTAGGGAGGATACTGAGAACTTTTGCCCAGTCGGCCTAACTTCAATAGTGGGAAAAATGATGGAAGCACTACTAAAGAAGAGAATAGTGGAATACCTGGGGGAAAATAGAAAACTAGACCCCAGGTAACATGGTTTCATGGCAGGAAGGTCATGTCAGATAAATATGACACATTTATTTGACTGGGTTACCAAAACAATGGATGAGGGTGACTTGGTGGAAATAGTGTACCTAGACTTCCGTAAAGCCTTTGACACCATCCCCCACAGGAGGCTTGGAAATAAGCTGGAGCACACAGGGTTAGAGCACAAGAAAGTCAACTGGGTTAGGAACTGGCTATGGAATAGAAAACAGAGAATCTTTGTAAATGGGGCTATGTCACAGGAAGGGAAGGTGACCAGTGGCGTGCCACAGGGGTCAGTGCCATGTCCAATACTCTTCACCATATTCATCAGTGATATTGCAGAGGAACTGAAGGGAAAGGTATGCCTGTTTGCAGATGATACAAAGCTCTGCAACATGGAGGACACACAGGAGGGGGCCACAAGCATTGTGGCCAACCTCAGGAACCAGAAGAGTGGTCAAAACTATGGCAGTTAAAGTGTAACACCAAAAAATGCAAGGTCATGCATGTAGGAAAGCAAAATCCAGAAGTAAAGTACATACTGGATGGGCACTAACTGGAGGTAACAAAGATGGAAAGGGACCTGGGTGTACTCATCACCAATGACTTAAAAGTCATAAAACTGTGACAAAGTGGCACAGAGAGCAAGTGGCATCCTAGGATGTATAGGTAGGGGCATTATAAGCAGAAAGCAAGAGGTAATCATGCCACTGTGCAGATCCTTGGTGAGGCCACACCTGGAGTACTTTGTCCAGTTCTGAAGGCCACACCTGAAAAAGGACAAAGATTAGAGACAGTGCAGAGAAGGGCCACTAAAATGTTGCAGGGGCTGCACCATGAGACATATGAAACTAGGCTCAAGGAACTGAAGTCGCACTCACTAGAACAGAGAAGAGACAGAGGTGACATAGCAGAAATGTTCAAATACATCAAGGGAATAAACAAGATGGAGAACCTCTTCCAGGAAAACAAGGGAACTCAGACAAGGGGGCACAACTTGTGTCTGGTGGGAGGCAAGTTCAGGACCAACTATAGAAAGTACTTCTTCACTGGGAGGGTGCTAGAGCTATGGAACAGCCTGCCTGCGCAGGTGGTGGCAACTAAAACAGAGAATTTAAGCTAGTGTGGGAAAAAAAATACAACAAATATGTTGCAGGTGATACCTTTTATTGGACTAACAAAATTACTTTTACGACTAGCTTGAAACAGGTGAGCAGTATGACATATAAAGGTTGGATGTGGATTCGAAACCTAGACTAGCACTTTACAGATCAAAGCATTGCAGTCAATGTGCACCTCTTACAAACAGGAAGACTAATTTTCACCTGAGTGTGTCTGTTGTAGAGATCAACTCGTAAGATCAAAGGGCTGCCTAATTTTACTCTGACTCTGGCCCATTAATTAACATTTGTAAAAAGTAAGGACAGTAAGAAAATACATACCATTGTCTTAAGAAGGTACCTGTTAAAACAGCCAGAGGGTGCTGATGTGAGGGTTTAAAAAGAAAATCTGAATCATTGGTAGTGTATTAAAAAAACAACATCAGTCGGCCCGGTGGCTCAGAGGGCTGAGGAGCTGGCACCTTACCTCAAACCACGATGGTGACCTGGGTTCGGGAACAGACTCAGGACACCGGGGTCGGCCGGGGGAGGATAGGATTGAGCATCTGAAGGACTGCTCTCCTATCCTGGGGTGGGATTGGGGACTGCCTCGATCAAGCAGCGGCACCCAGTGGAGACTGGAGGCACTGCAGGAGTGGCGCGATGAGGGAACCTAGAAAACCAGAAATACCACTCGACGGTGGCTACTGGATGACAGCTCTCCATCCCCTGATTCCTATGGTGCCTTCGATGGGCCTCCTTCCCTCACCAGCATCCCTGGGCCCCTACTAAAGAAGAGTGCACTGGACTCCCCACTGGTGCCTTCCCCCTCGGAGGAGGCGGACCCGCCCTGTGAAGGGTTACATTCGGGATATCCCAGGGACTGGCTGTGTTGTGAGACGAGAGAGCTCAGGTAAGGCCAGTGGGGCCAGTGAGGACTTGGAAAGGGGCCTGAAGGAGTAGGAGTCACCAGGAGCATGGAGGGAATAAACAAATAATGCCAAAAAAAAACATTTTTATTAAGTCCTTTTTCTTTAGTATCAAAATATTGTATAATTTTTATTTCAACTGTTCACCGATCCTGACTGTTTTTGAGGTTCCATTTTAACACTCGGACAGTAAAACCACTGGTGGAGTGATCTGGTCTATAAAAATGTTCCCCTACTGGCGTATTTTCATTTTCTTGGGTAACTGTGAATCTGCGGTGATTCATTCTTGTTTTGAGTTCCTGTCCGGTTTCACCAATATAGCAGCCTTCCTCACATTTTCTGCATTGTATCATGTATACTATGTTGCTAGAAGAACAGGTAAATGAGTTTTGGATTGTAAATGTTTTTCCTTTCTGACTGACACATGTCTCAGGAGAGATATGTGTACATAGTTTGCAGCTAGGTGCTTTGCATGGTTTTGTACCTTTGTCACCTAGTTGGAGCTCAGAAGAAAGGTTGCTTCGCACCGGTTTCTGCTTCAGGTTTGTTGGCTGATGGAAGGCAAGCACTGGTGGAGTTGTAAATATATTTCTTTGAGTTTTAGAGCTAGTGTGGGACAGACAGTGTGGGCAGCTTCTTTGAAACAATTAAAGGAGAGGGAGGGTAGCCACCTTGGGCAGACTAGATGGATCAAGCCGTCTCCATTTGCCAACACCATTCTTATGTTCTTAACCTGCCACCTTGTAAAATAGTCCATAACAAAAAAACAAAATATCCCTCTAATTATGCACACAGAAATGTGACAGATACAGTATTGGCATGATCTGTCGCATTTCTGATCATAACGTCCTCTGCTACCATGCACATGCTGAAATATGCTTTTCTTTGCCCCCTTCCCCCACACACACATGCTCCTCCGATCCATTACACTGCTGGACAGTAGCAGACCCAGGGAATTGCTATTATAAAAAGGGTCTCAGAAATACTGCAGTCTGATTGGCTGTTAGGATTCCAACAGCCTTACATTAATCCCTGTTAAACTGTCATGTACAGCCTGATCACCATTGCACATGGATAGTTCCTGTCAGCATTCCATACTCTAGCACTGCTGAATGACTGGAATGATGCATTCTGATTCTGAACCAGCATTCTTAAACTGTTGGTGGAAGAACTATTTTATTAAAAATCCCCTCTAAATGAGTAAAAACATTCAAAAAGTATACTTTTAATACTTTTATTTTGGAATATGTTTTATAATAGCAATAAGTCACTCTCAGGAGTTTAACAGTCAGTAAATCACCCCCTAGGGGTAATATGGCACTCAGCTGTGCCTCGTGCCACATTACACCCCTAGGGGGTGATTAACAGACTGTTAATCTAAGCCCTGGTCATGCCTTATTGCTTAATTGTTGTTGTAGGACCACAGTGTAAACAACAAATTATTCAGGTGTGCCTGTATGCCTCAATATGCTGAGAGAGACACAGAGACACAACAGATTGCAGAATCTGTGAAGCCCATTTCCTGATCCTACTGTCTCGCTCTCTCACTGTGTCACCAAATCTGTGCATGCTCTGGCGACAAGCTCAATTGCCATCAGACTTCTCTCTCTTTCGTGCATGGGAAGGGAATGTACTTATTCCCTCTGTCTGTCATGCATCCCAGAAGTGACCTCAGTGTCTTTGAAGATGGCACTAACTACGACTCCATGCTCCATTATTACACGGAACTCCACTGGGATAAAGACAGATAGAGAAAATTAACCACTGTGTCACAGTCTCTCTCTCTCTCTCTCTCTCTCTCTCTCTCTGTGTCAATGACACACCCACTCCGCTGTCTCACTGTATTGTGGAGCCAAAATTTCACCCGGCACAAAACAGTCCTGATACTGTCTGTTGCTCTCCTCCTGAGCTGAGAAACACACTCAGATAGATAACTGTGTTTCTTGTTTGTGTGTGTCTCTATCTCTGAATGCAACAGTGTGTCACTATCTCTCCTGTAGTGCCAGGAACACACATCCTTGGCAGAGGGAGAAACCACATAATGGACCACAGCCTGCTACTGACTCACACCGTGCAACATTCTTATCTTAGGTTGCTCATCACCCTGTGACTGTCTCTCTGTCTGTCTCTCTGTCTCTCCCCACTCCCCCCACTGTGACAGCACAGCTTACAGAAACCCACAACAGTGCAGCACTGTTATGTTACAGCCACTCACCTACACGGCAACTGACAGGATTGCACTACTTTCCACAGCACAGGGGTACAGCTGCCTCCACTTAATCACTGCAGCACTTCCACTGCCTCAAGATGTGTCTATACAGGATAGCACAGGCAGCGGAGATTGTCAGGATTGAGGGGGGTTGCCCACAGGTGAAACTCGCTACTGATCTATAACAAACACTGAGAGACACAGAAAAAGAGAAAGAGAGAGAGAGACAGAGAGTGTGCCCTTTCACTGTGTTGCTCGCTCTGTCTCCCGCTGTCGCAGGAAAACTCACATACACACAACAGTGCTGATTCATGCAACAACGCTCCCCATTCTTTCATCTCTCTCTCTCTCTCTGTCTCAGGAGCACTCCATCTCCCCAAGAACTCCCTCTCCTCACTGAGTGTGCGGTACACGGTTGTTACACGAGGTCCCTGCACCCTAATTGGTACCCTTAGAGGTACACTGTAGACAGCTAGCATTTAGGTATATATGTTATACTAATATTTAGGGCTAAGGGCATCTGCTGTATATAAGAGTAGATGTCAGGATATGAATGCATATTGCTGTAATACACTTTGCTTGCTAATACATATATCCTGCCATGTATTTTCAGTGTATTTCTTACTTGTCAGATGCCAAGACACCTGTGTCCTTGAAGTAATTATAATATGTAAGACGGCATTGCCACCTTTTGGTGATTTGTACCACTACACTGAGTTATGTAAGACTCTGTATAAGAACTCTTTTGTTCTCAAACTGATGACTTTACAGAATTGTATAATGTTATCTTGGACTGTGGAGCCACCTCTAATTTAGCCAATAGGGCTCATCTCTGTAACTAGAAATGCTTCTATCTTTTGGTAGCCTTAGTAATTATCATAGGTATATAATGTAATGTACATGCCTTACACCTCAGGGACCTGAGAGACCCCAAGAGACAACAGAGAAACCTCGAGGTGTAGGGAATGCTTAGCACTGGCTCCCGGTTCGTATTGGTAAGAACTGCTTAGGGCAACTGTGATTTATCCCTTGGTAGTAATAAACTTGTTTATTACTATAATGCAACGTGTCTGTGATTACTTGCATTCCCAATATCGTCAAGAATCTGAAAGTGAGGTTTAGGCCTCTCAACAAATTGGCAACCGTGTGCAGGTGATACTTGGTGTTTGTAAGTTTTCACTTGTTGCTTGAACTTTTTCCCTTTTTCCATGGGGACAGTAGGTGTACATTCCTGTATCACCTCTCCCATTTTAAAACCAGTTTGTAGTAACTTGCAAAGTCTGGCTGACTTTTCGGGTGTGGTCGATGCCGTCTCGACCCACTCCATAGCAGTTTTGAATTGCAAGCCTGCAACTAATACAGTAGCCCGGCTGTGTTTAAAGTACTTGTGCTGTGAATCGATACACAGCACGCTGTCTTTTTCACAGTTTGAATTTTCGTTCCCTCCCACACAATGGTCACAGTATCAGATATCTGCACAGAACTGAGACTCGATGTCTCGAACTTCCTTGCCTCCCATGGAGGATGGGCTGACTTCGCGCAGGACACAAGTCAATCCAACAACCCTATACTGGGGATTTCAACCCAGTATGCAGAGACGAGACAGTCAACCAATAAGCATCATGCTAAAGGGTTGATGGTCACGGCTCTCTACGCTGCTTTGGAAGCCTCCGAAGCGAGGTTTCGAACCCTTGATCTGCAGATTTCATCTCTTAAGCAACAGATGGGTTTGCAGGAAACAGAGTGTATAAGACTGCAGCAAAACTTGGAGTCTGAACTCCAAACTCTGTGGAATGAAAAGGATTCACTATTGCATCATTCAGCTCAAGCTGGTGAACAAGAAATATGTATGTTGAAGCAGGAGTGTGAAAGTTTGAGACAGGATAAGAGTCAGGCAGTACAAATGAATGATTTGCTGAGTGCTGTGAATGCTCAGTTGAGTGACAAAATGGGTGAGTTGCAGGACGACATAAACCAGGTACGTAATGATTTAGAAGTGGCCTACAGGGACAATCGCGAATTGAGCGCTGCGTACCGAGTGCTGCAAAAGCAAAAGCAAGATGAGATTGATATGGGTGGTGCAAGTGTGAGTCACGATGTATGCAGAACTAAGATGGCGACACTGCACCATCAGCAAGAGGTTCTGGCTGGACATGTTAAGGTAATGGGAGGTGTAGCCCCTGCCTTTCATTCGTCATCAGAAGGGGAGTTATCTGATGATGACGTTTCACAATACAACGCCCAGTCACACCCCTACTATGGCCCAGATTCCACACCCAGCCATCCACAGCATGGCGGGTCCCCGGCCCCAACTCCCCATGTCACATGTCGGCAACGTCATGACGCTCATCATGGGAGATGCCAACATGGTGGCCCAGATGATAAGGGGGGGAGCAGGCCCAAACCTGGTCCCGAAGGCACCTCAGGTAGCCGTTACTAATGTGAAAGACAGGCAAGAGATAGAAACCTTGATTGAAACTGTGATAGGCAATATACCTCTTCCTGAGAGGAGTAAAAGGACTATTAAAACCCAGATTAGGCAGCTTTTCCAAGAGGCTGGCACTCAGGAAGGTATTGTCCTCACTGCGGCTGAAACTGCAGCTTGTGCAGCCTTGGACGGCGCTCGAGACATTCTACCTTTGCCTGATAGACCCACTAATCCCCTACAAATGGCCTACTCTGTTCAGCAAATTGCTGACAGCATTGGTCGGATGAATCTGTCCAACAACCTCAGCTGTCACTTGGAGAAGGTGCGCTCTAAATGCAAGATGCTTAGGCTCGCTGCAGAATATCAGGTCCAAATACTACGCCAGACCATCGATCCTGGTTTGTGGGCCAAACTCCCCGATGCTGTTCGCCAGGATGGGAACGCTACCTTTGATGAGGCTGCAGCTGAGCTCATTTATGCTCACAGCCCAGGTGTAGTAGGAGTGATGCTTGCATGCCCTATGAAGCAGAATGCAAAAGAAAGTCCAGTGACTTACCACCAGAGACTTTGGATGGCCTACCGAGCAGGAAAACACCTGGCACAAGAAGCTGCGGATGTAGATCTAATTGAATATAAGACCCTGTTCCTTAGAAACATGATTCCAGCAGTAACAGAAAAGGGAGAGCCAACCACCTACCCTAATATGGATAGGTTTGCTGACATCCTTCGGAAAATTGAGAGAGTGTACTAACTCTATATCCGTGATCTGGGCTCCGGTTCCAAAAAGGTAGCCACCGTGGAACCCATCCCAAAGCCATGACACACTACACAGTGGAAGGACAGGCTCAATGCCAACAGGCCCAACATCAGCCAGCCCCTCTAGCTGATAATCAACACCCCAAACAGGCCCATCAACAACAGCAGTGGGGTGGGACCCGGAATTGGCATAAGAACAGGAAGCATAAGGGTAGAGGTAAACCACAAAAGAGAACGGGTCCTTCATATAGGGAGATAGCTGAAGAAAATTGGAAATTTCGAGAGCTCCTGGGACTAGTGCGCTTTGTGGCAGATGCTGTCCCCGCACAGGACCTTGCGGCAGTACAACCAGCAACCCAGGCCACAATCGGCCATGGGGACACCGGCGGTGCAGGCCCTCAGGCATATACAGGTCTGAACCCAGAAGCTCCTCCCTATATAGCATCAGTACAACACGGTGAAGTGATTCACGCAAGTCAGGCCCAACCTCTACATGCTTCTGGCAGTACAGATTGACAATTACAGGCCCCAGTCTAGATTGTAAATGAGCTAGTCTTGGATACAAATGGAAGGCCCTGCACCGAGGCCGAGGTCGGGGGCCACCTACTAGTAGTTTTGCTAGATACAGGTGCAGCTGTATCTGTGCTACATGACAAACACCTGGACACATCCCCTTGGTCCACCGGACGGAGGACCAACATGTCAGGAGTTGATGGTACTAGGCTACCTGCATACTGTTCTCTACCCTTACCGGTAGAGCTAGGCCATTTAAAGGCCTCACATACTTTCCAACTAACGATATTGCATGATCATCCTAGTATTATAGGGATCGACTTCCTTGCACCACACGGCTGTGTGGTGGATTTAGCTAACATGCTAATGATACAGATTCAGGGTTAATATCATACCATTTTGATTCCTTATTCACATGTTGTGGCAACGATATCTGCCAATAACAAGGAGTATGATGTCATAGATTTGTTTAAGAATCATGAACGTTTCCCAAAGCTTCTATCTATTTTGCAACCACATTTGGAAGCGTTTGCAATCAACAAGCATGACTGTGGTAGAATGCACACTGTCATTGAAGTGCCAGGCCCAGCACATGAGAGGCAAAGGCAATATCCTTTCCCAACTGAGGCCTTGTCTTCCCTCAGAGAAATGATCAAGTCACTCCTCAAGCAAGGAGTAATCAGAACTTGTGTTTCCACTGCAAACTCCCCAGTATGGCCCATGAAGAATCCTACAGGCGCCTGGAGACTTACTATTGACTACAGAAAACTGAATCAGGTCAGCCCCAGTTGTTCCCCAACTGTGGCATCGGCACCAGATGTGCTACGACTTCTGACCCCTGACTTGAAATGGTTCAGTGCCCTGGACATCTCCAATGGTTTTTGGTCATTGCCATTGGCCCTTAAGAGTCAATATAAGTTTGCCTTCACCTTTGAAGGAAGACAGTACACGTGGACTTGCTTGCCACAAAGATTCCATAACAGTCCATCCCTATTCCATTTCCACATGATGGACACCCTCGAGAGTTTCTCTACCCCCCAATGTCTCTTACAATATGTGGACGACCTGTTGCTGGTGATAGCCACACAGGAACAACACTTGGATCTCTTGGACGAACTATTGACTCTCATTCAGAAAGCAGGCCTAAAATGTAATCCAGCAAAAGCACAGCTGTGTCAGAAAGAAGTACTCTTTCTGGGTCTGAAAATAACTGACCAAGGTCGAAGTCCTTCCTGGAGGAAGGTACAGGGATTGCAAGACTTGCCATTACCTACCAGTGTGGCAACTCTTTGAAGGTTCCTAGGTATGGTAAACTATTTGAGAGACTTCATTTGTGATTTTGCTCAGAAAGCTGCTCCTCTGTATGAATTACTCAAAAAGGATGTACCATGGACTTGGGGCCCTATTCACACCCAGGCTGTGACATCACTGAAGCAGGCCTTGGCCTCCGTCCCAGCACTGGTTAACCCCAATCCAGCACTACCATTTCATCTGGAATATGCCACCTCTGACATTGCTATGTCAGCAGTGCTGGCCCAGAAGGTGCATGGCACCTTGAGACCCATTGCATATGCCTCACAGCTCTTGACCCCACTGGAGCAGAAGTATGGCCTTTGTTAAAGGAACCTTCTGGCTACCTACTGGGCTGTCAAGCACTTCCTGTATATCACTGTGTACTCACCACTGATCATTAACACCAACCACACCCCAACCACCTTCCTGCTCTCAGACAGAGTGAAGGATGGGTCAGTCTCTAACACCAGACTGACGCACTGGTCACTTCTTCTCCAGGACAGAGACATACAGGTACAACCAACTAAAGTTCCATCTATGTTAGCTCATGGCCTCCTTTTCCAAGAAGAACCCCATGACTGTACACTACAGTCACCTGATCTTCCTGATCCAGGTCCTTTCCTCCCTGCCACACCACAAATACTTGATAACACTTCTTTGTGCCGTGTCTTTACTGATGGTTCAGCATCCTACTATCAGGGAGAACAAATTGCAGGGATGGGTATTTTGGTGATTTACCCTTATGGGAACACTGTCAAAATATCGAAGTGCTGTAGTGTAGCATCATCACAGTAGGCAGAGATGGCAGCGGTGGCCTGTGCCCTCGAGTTCATCCAGCATGGAACTGAGGATACCATCATCTTTACAGACTCTAACTGGGTTTGTTGCTCGCTTACAGAATTTCTTCCCTTCTACCAGAAGAACTCCTTCCTCTCCTCTGATGGCTGCCCAGTGAAGTACAAGGAATTGGTAATATACATAACTTCACTGGCACAAACATTTGCACACAAACTCTATGTACACAAGGTTAAAGTCCACTCTGTCCATGACCCCTATCATGCCTTCAATGACACAGCAGACACCCTTGCTAAGGAAGGGGCCCGAGGGGGGACATCTGGATGATGGACCATCCAGAGGCTAATGCAGCTGTACATATTGCAGCACTCAGGAAAAAACCTGAACCTTTTTCCCCCTTGGACCTCTCCACAGCCCAGCAGCTTGACACTGAACTCAAAGAGGTGTTCAGATTCCTTGACAAAGGTACTGAAGGGAGACTTCCCACACATAACCCGTATCGGAGGCATGAAGGTAAGTTGCGCTTGTCACCAAATGACAAGCTCATTTGGTTTCAACCAGATGACTCTACCACTAAGTTGTGGGTAGTACCCAGACATTTAAGACCTGAATTTTTGCACCAAGTGCATGACACCCCTACTGTTGGACACCAGGGAGCAGAAAATACCCTCCAACGACTCAAGACCACCATCTGGTGGCCTGGTATCACCAAAGATGTTAAACAATACATAGACAACTGTCTCATTTGTGCGCAAAACAACCCCATCCCTACCAAATGAAATGCCAAACTTTTACCACAACAACATTCTGGCCCTTGGCATGCCATTCAAATTAATTTAATTGGCCCTCTGACCAACACCAGCAGGAATAACAAGTATGCTCTTGTGGTAACTGACCTCTTCTCTAAGTGGGTAGAAGCTTTCCCCCACTAAGACATGTACAGCGAAAACTACTGACAAAATCCTGGTGGAACAGATTTTCTCCAGGTGGGGTCTACCTCTCAAGGTAGATTCTGACAAAGGAACCAGTTTTACAGGTGAGTTGATGAAAGAATCCCTTGAACTCCTTGGAGTTCAGCAGAAGTTCCACATACCTTACCACCCTCAATCCTCAGGTCAAGTAGAGAGAGCCAACAGACGGATTAAGCAAATGCTTTCCAAATTCACTGAGGACAATCCCAAAACCTGGGATTCCCTACTGCCATTACTCCTTATGGTAATTAGGGGCACACCCTCAGCCACCACCCAGCTCACACACTTTGAGGTGATGACTGATAGACAGATGAGATTACCTGAACACCTGTTGTTTGACCTGCACACCCCCACCGCAGACCGTGTGTCTCTGGACCAATATGTGGAAAAACTCAGAAAAGACCTCATACACACACACTTGTATGCTGCAAATTGCATGGGCAAGGCCCAGCAACAATCCAAAATACAGTTTGACAAACACGCACAAGAAGTGGATTGGCAAGTTGGAGATCAGGTAATGGTACTTCAATTTGCACATCCCACCCTCTCCTTCTCCAAGTGGGACGGCCCATACCCTATTGTCAACAAGCTCCGTCCGGCAGTCTATCAAGTTAGACTCCTCCCCAACAACAAGTTGACTGACAAATGGTTACATTCAAACCAGCTGAAACTGTATAAAGGAGCTTAAATTACTTTTCCTCACCCCATTGGGCAGAATAGTACTAACATACTAATCTTTGATCTTCCTTTTCTGATACACTGACAAGATGGCTTTATTGTTCCATTATCTCCTCCTCTCAGGAGTTATCCCCTGCATCCAAGGCACGGTACCGGACCTCCTACAACACCTCGATCCTCCAGCTCCTCCTCCTAAGGGAGTATCCATCAATATACCAGATAGTATGATCACTGTCCAGGAAGGTACTGATGCTTACCTCACTGCCTCGGTTGTTGCTCCTGAGAAATCTACCCTTCAAATTGAGTGGTAAACCATATCACAAGGACAAATTCTCCCTGTGGCCAAACTCTCCAAAAGAACTTTCCAAGGTTGGCCCAATGCTAAATTATCCCCAAATGGTTCACTGTTCTTGTTACAAACTGCATTAAGAATTTCTGGTTTGTACAACATAACTGCCTTAATAGATCCTTCTTACTGTAATTCTTTGTCCAGAGATTCTGTTCAGAAATTCTGTGCTATGCACCACATGGCTTCTGCAGCCATGTACCTCTCTGTGTTACCACCCACTGACAAGCAGCTTTTGGAATGTCCAAAGCATACCCCTGGTCCCTGTAGGGGTCTAACAGCCGCTGCCCTCCCAGGTTCTTTGATTACTAACTTACAGTTTATGCATATACCTGTTTTGTTTAATCTTACTGGAATATGAAAGAGTTTGGTATGTGTCACAATACTAATACATCAGCATTTTATAGTACGTTATTGCTTGATAGTTTAGCTGCATTTCAAATTCGTACACAAGACCCTATTGCCGTGGTCCATTCTAATGAACATAGAGGCAACTTCAGGAGGAAGCCCTCTCCTGACAATCTAGCTCATAAACATAACAGACGTGAAGTTGACAGTTCTGATGTTACAGGTGCAACAGATACTGTCACAGGCCTTTTTGGTACGGCTATGTCTATCTGGAACAAAGCAGACATTGCTGCTATCAAAAGTCATTCTGCCAAATTCTCCACTGGTTTGGTCAACAACATTCTACCCCCATTATTGCATGGTGTGGATGGCCTTAGTCAGGAAGAAAGATACACTGCATACAACATGCATGACATTGCTAAGGCATTCACTGATTCTAAAGATAAGATTAATGCACTTATACAACAGAACAACAAAGAAGCAGATAAACAATACATTGCTAGAGAGATACTTTGCTCTGCTTATGGCTCCTACATCATCACTACCATCAATAACCTCTTCCGTGATTTAGAATCTGGTAGAATACCTGACATCATACATGACAGATGCATTTCCAAATGGTATTGTCCGAGATGTAAAACCACTAGCTGTGTTTCCATGTGTATGCAACAGACTTTAACTATTCCTCTCTCCACAGCTAGGAATTTGGGGTTTATGACCAGCCACCCTAATACTGGTCCTTGTTTCACGACTAAGAAATGTTCCATAACAGATACCATGTTTGTTTCCTTCACTGTCTCTTTACCACGCTTTGATCCCACTACAGCCTTGTTCGACAAGCTTGCACTGGTTCACTCAATTTGGCATTTGGATGAAGACATCTACAGAGAATGCCTGGATCTACCACCTCTACTGGTTTACCATTCTTTCCTGGATGCCTGGGTGGCTCCGCACACGGACTACTGTGCGAAAAAACAATATATTTACTTGTGCCGATGTGATGTATTTGATGTTATCCAACCTGTTTGTGGTTACTCTCCAGACAGCATTGATTGGACTGTCACTATGGATGATGACATCACTGCAAATGGCACCAACTCCTTTGACTCAACTTTGGCTCCAGATAAGCTCTACCAATCCTATCGTGAGGAGGTTCATCGCCTGTCAACATGGATTTCGAAGACGACCTACACCTGCCCTGTCCAGTTGCAAAAGTGGAGACTGCCTACTGTGCACTCACAGTATAATTCCGATGGCAAGTACTGCGTGGTCACAAATGATAAATCCTACACATATGGATCTGTTACCTGTGCTATTGATTACCCCAATTTCTGTTTTTTTCCCCACCAGAAGACTGTTATTGGACATACTGTTATAACCCCCGTCCCCCTTCTGGATGCAGACATTATTGATGGTAACCCTGATTATCTACTCACACTGTCCGAATACTTGCCATATTTTAACATATATATAGACCCACTCACACTTACATTGAAATCACTTTTAGACAGG
This sequence comes from Neoceratodus forsteri, assembly GCA_016271365.2. NCBI lineage: Eukaryota > Metazoa > Chordata > Ceratodontiformes > Ceratodontidae > Neoceratodus > Neoceratodus forsteri. The sequence goes on from CM057453.1 coordinate 272,383,831, forward strand.
AAGACACACACCTCATCCACATCAGCAATAATATGACCAAAGCCAATGAAGCTGTTCTCGCCTTGATTAATGATGGCGATATGAATAACGCATTAGCTAACACCTGGTTAGAGATTAATTTTAAAGGTTTTGTTATTATACAAGCATTTTTCATTTTCATTTTGATTATTATGCTCTGATGCCTACGGCGCACACTACACCAACACCGTGAGCAGCTCGAGTTCCTTTACAAGGCTCACGCATCAGGTTTGCAAACGACCACTGCTCCTGTCCTTTCCCTAGACATCTGCTTGTGTTGCCCTTGGAGGCAACAAGGGGGGGAATGTTACATGAGGTCCCTGTACCCTAATTGGTACCCTTAGAGGTACACTGTAGACAGCTAACATTTAGGTATATGTTATACTATTATTTAGGGCTAAGGGCATCTACCTTATGAGAGTAGATGTCAGGATATGAATGCATATTGTTGTAATACACTTTGCTTGCTAATACATATATTCTGCCATGTATTTTCTGTGTATTTCCTACTTGTCAGATGCCAAGACACCTGTGTCCTTGAAGTAATTATAATATGTAAGACGGCATTGCCACCTTTTGGTGATTTGTACCACTACACTGAGTTATGTAAGACTCTGTATAAGAACTCTTTTGTTCTCAAACTGATGACTTTATAGAATTGTATAATGTTATCTTGGACGGTGGAGCAACCTCTAATTTAGCCAATAGGGCTCATCTCTGTAACTAGAAATGTTTCTATCTTTTGGTAACCATAGTAATTATCATAGGTATATAATGTAATGTACAAGCCTTACACCTCAGAGACCCGAGAGACCCCAAGAGACAACAGAGAAACCTTGAGGTGTAGGGAATGCTTAGCACTGGCTCCAGGTTCGTATTGGTAAGAACTGCTTAGGGCAACTGTGATTTATCCCTTGGTAGTAATAAACTTGTTTATTACTCTAATGCAACGTGTCTGTGATTACTTGCATTCCCAATATCATCAAGAATCTGAAAGTGAGGTTTAGACCTCTCAACATGGTGATCACCATGGCAGGAGGGTTGGGAGAGCAAGAAATATGGGTTAAGTGACACAGCATGGGAAGACAGATCTCCCTCTCTGCGAATCCACCACACCTGCAGCTCTTCTGTAGGGGACAATAATTTTACAAAGGGACCTCTGTCTTGTGCAGTAAAAGTGGGAGTCAATTGATGAGGACTGTAAATGGCTGCCTTTGGAAAATTATTTTCCTCTACACAACAAGAAAAGGTCTGCCCAAGGATCTCCCTCATAGGCCCATCTCAGCTACTGTGCTGTTAACATGCATTAACACACAGTCACGTGGCGCTCTTCATCCAGTCACTTGCTGACTTTTCCCTGCTTAATGTTATTAAAAAAAAAAAAAAAAATTATTGTCATTACGAGGTTTGCTGTGCCACTTCCAAAATGACTGAGGGGTGCTGTTTTCTGGTTTGCACTGTGTAAAAGTGTGAGACCAGCTGCAGGCCATGCACTCATGTTTAAACCTGATGCATTCAGTCATGCTCCCTACTGATTAAAATTATAGCTATGCCAGTGTGTTGACCCCCCACATGAAGTGAAGCCTTGTGACCCTTTCTTTGTAAATGCAGATCATCTAACTGGGAAGCTACTGTCTGTGTTGTGCACAACCTCTGTGTTTTATGACCCACCAAAATGGCATGTCAGACACATTTCACTGTGGTGCGGAGCCACTCTGCTTCTGCTGCCAAAATTCCTCAATGTTCTAGTCATCCATAACATAGTTTGCTGGCATAAATGGTCATGGCCCTGCTGTGGTAGTGCCACAGCCCATTCCCCTTCTTAGGATTCATCTGGTCAATTGTTCCTGCAAAATCTAGAATGCTGCCGACCAATTCTCCCAGGTATGGTGAATCAGAACATTTTTTTTTTATTACCTCAACCCTTACAACTTTATCTTATTTGTCCTTCTCCTTCTTAAGTTCCTTGAGCTAATTTATGAGCATGAAGATATCAATGTACTCCCCACTCAGAATCTGTTGCTGCACCTTAACAGTGAAGTGAGATATGACTGGCTCACCCTTGCTCTCAAAACCAATTGCTGGGGGGCATTACCACTTGAGTCCCTGCTGCAACCAGCTGGAGTGTGGCTCTAGCTGGAGTCATTGGTGCCACCACCGTACTCTGTATGGAGGCCACTGCTGCCCTATAGTCAAATAGTTTGCCTCTTCCACATTTGTGAGCTTCTATAAAACCAAGACCATGTCAAGCATCTACTCCATGGCAGATGGCTGTACTGGGATCACCACCCATTCCATCTGAGCTATGGGCATCTAAGCCTGTACTTGTACTAATGACAGCTGCCCCACCATCTCTGACTGGGCCCTGAGTGCCAGAACTTCATCTGGGCCACATATTTCTGATGCCACTGTGTTGCCAGGTTGTATAAACAGAAGAGCAGAGACCAGAAGTGGGTCTTGGACAGGTGTGACTGAAATGAGAGGGGCTTGCAGGATCACCCCAGAGGTTGAGCTCTCCCCCTTGCCCCCTGAAACCGGCACTAGCAGGCATTGCCCTGCCAACAGGGTGGCCACCACCCACTTCCAAGTCTGGACCATTCAGTCAGCTTTCCCCCATGAGTCTCACCTTCAAACGTGCTGACCAACAATGCCCTCATCTGATCAGGTCTGTACTCCTCAATGTTAGGCCTACCCTGATCTGGCTCCATTGACATTCTGCTGTCTCTTCACTGGGGCCAACTTTTTTGCTGCAGGCTGTCGAGTTGCTGCCAGCTTCTTGCTCACTGGCTGTTAGGGCACTGGTGCCCTCTTTCTGCAATCTGTCTTGGATGCTGGCTGTCTGTATGCTGTACCCTACCCTGTTGACTGCCCAGGAGGAGTTGGCTGAGCTGGAAATGCCAATGGCCCAACTCTATCAGGGTTTGATGGTCCCACTCCATCTGAGTTCCCAAAACAAGCATCCAACTATGCCTTGCCAAGGGACCACACTAAAGCCACCAGCTGCTTCTCAAACTCTGTAGCCATCCCCTTTTTCAATGCCACCTTTCCCTTTCCAGGCATCTTTGTCTATGCCCCAGGCTGAAAAACAGAAACACATGAAAACTCCCTGTCTGTAGTAGCCAATTCTGCCTGATTCGCACTACTAGGCAGCTCTGTGTTAATCAGCATTTCATTATAATGCATCCTCAATCACTACTTCCTGCCTAGGGTCTACATCTTAACCACAGGCACCCCTTTTTTTGTGCCCCAGTTTTTCTGTCCCAAACCCTTGAACACTGACCCTCTGTGGAGGTCCTTGTCATGGCAGTCCAGCTTGTTAAACCAACACTCCCCATTGTTGATTTCCTTCAAGGTCCCATGCTGCTACAGAGTCTGTTCTCTGCTGCACAGTTTCAGTCTCTCAAATCCCACAAGGTTGACTTCAGGCAGACATCATGGGGACCCAAATGTCAAATTAACTGCCTACCTGTTGAGGTCTAAATGCTTGTTCATGGTCACTCCATGTGAGAGTACTATGGACACTGTCCACTGTTCCTGTCCCTACCTTATGCTCTCTCTTTTTGCTACATTTATTTTTTTATTGCCCCTCCAAAGCTGATGCCTCTCAGGTATCTGTCACACAGTAGCCGCAGTGTGCATGATGGGCCCCATGGTATGAGCATGCACTAGCTGCACTAGACCCTTTAATTAAGATGGCCACTGCCAGGCAGCAACTGTGCTAAAATGGTGGCCTTTTTGCCATGTATACATGCCTCACACTCCCTGCAGGGAAGTCCTGAGCACTATGGCTGACTGTTTCACTGGAGATGCACAGATATACCTAGAGAAAAAGACTGTGCATGATAAAAGCCATCACCAAAATGGAGCTATAATGATGCACATGCATGGCTCAGATTCAGCTTAACTTCCATGCATGTGTGACTCCTGCCACTGCTCACACCCTACAGCTGACTTGTCAGCCTACTCTGCTTGCCTCTTAAACCACCTCATTCTCTTTTTCATGTGGCCAGGGGTGGCCAAAATCACCACAGATAGAGTGTCTGCACAGCAAAACCCAAACTGCCGAGTCCAGGGTCCTGCATAGTAAAAGCCATAACCAAAATGGAGTCCTCATGCCACGCATGCACAGCTCACGTCAGCCTAATTGTCATGGTTGCCTGACTCCTGTTACTGCTCACACCCAATGCTGAGCCTCAGACTGTGGGGAATTATCCCCTGCCTGCATCCCTTACTAGTTCTCTGGCCTCCTTGCCTTGCTTCTCCGTCTCTACCCCCTTATTTCATTTGTTGTGTTGCTTGCATGCATGTGCAAGAAACACATTGCTTTCAGCAGTTAGGGAGAATGCCTAAATGTGTCAGGAAATTTGGGCCACATCACCACACAATCAGCTGTTTTGGTGCATCACAAGCTACCAAAACAGCTGATTGGGTGGTGTCCCCATGGTGATGGCTTCTCCGTCGGCCTCTCACAGTCTCCAGGAAGTCAATGGAAAGCTGTCACCCACCATTCAGTGTGCCTTCTGGGTGAAACATTTCAATAAAAAAAAAAAAAGCTGATGGGGTGAACAATCCCCTTGTCGGCATGACCCCCTCCCCAGTTAATTTGCAGACTGGGTAGCCCAATCCCCCTCGGCATAATGCATCCCCCATGGCTCATGAGTCCCCTCCAGCACACTGTATGGCCAATGGGGGTGCCCAATCCTCTATCAGCTCCACTGCCCCCCCAACAAACTTCTACCTGCCACGCTGGGAGCCCACCCCAGCATGGCAAAAGTCTCCTTGGCCAACAGGGTGCCCAATGCCCCGTTAGCTCCACTTTCCGCCCCTGTGTCCAGGTGCTATGCTGGGAGCCCACTCCAGCATGGCAAGTCCCATCATCTTTGCAAGATGAAAAAAACTGTAACAAAAAATGATCCTCGTTGACTCTCTTGCCCCCACAACCCGTGCCTCACCTTCTGAGTACCCCACCTCCTCACACCCCCCACCCCACGATCTCGGAGGGCTGGTGCAATGATTTTCAGTGGACGAACAGGGCTTCAGATAATTTTTTGGGGTGAAAGTCAACTACTTCCATGGGTTGAAATTTGGAAGTCATTTGAGTTTTACTGGAGTCAAAATACTCCAGCTGTCAATTTTTTGGGAGTCTAAATAATTCCAGTCGACAAATTTTGGCAGTCAGAATACTCCAAGTCTTATAGTTTCAGAAGTCAACTAAGTGGCATTCACTGCAGGAGTCAAGGTTCTTGTTCAAGGTCATACATTTGGTAACTGGCTGTGGTGGGATTCAAACATGGTAACATAACCTGGCTAAGTGTTTCAAGCAGATATGCACTGCCATGTGGAAAAACATGGGTTGACAAGACCTGATCTGGACTTCCCTGCTCCAGGATGTGATGCAGAGGCATCAGACAGTGATCATGGGGGGAGGCAGTAGGTTAGTTAGCCTGCAACAGCAGTGTAGGTCCCACCCCATATGGGTATATGGTGGCACTTGTCATCAGAAGGGATCCACCACGCCATAAAATCTGACTTTACATATCACCTTGATCAAGACACTACTAGTCAGGGAAGATGGAGACCAGGGCAAGAAAACACTTTTAGAGTGGCACCCCACCACTAAAAGCAGACTACTCACAAACAACTATCCACAATAGGAGATGCAAGCAAGATATATTTTTATAGCTGCACAGATGGTACACAGCTTTAAAGGGTGTTATACCCTTGCCAATCAGTCACAGTTTGTTACCTCATTACCAATACATGCTCACTAACATTTGCAGCATGAGCGTCTGTTCATACACACTGCATTACAAAGTACAGTATTTCCTTTCAGGTTCCTGCCCCTTGTTGTAATTAGTCTCTGCTGCTTCTTTTAGAAATAATCCTGTCTTGCCCTTCCCCCTTTACTGATTACCATTTACATTTTACATTTCTTGTTGGTAACTTCTACCCCTTAGTGTCCACCCTGTTGCAGATTTTTGTATCATCTGCAAAGAAAAACATCTTCCTATCCAGCTTCTCAGCAATGTCACTTATGAAGACATTGAAGATGACCGATCCCAGGGCCGACCCTCGTGGCACCACTAGTTACTTTCATGTACTGTGTACCCTGAGTGCCCTGCCATTTACCACCACCCTCTGTCTCATATAATGTAACCAGTTAGTTACCCAGCTTACCACTTTCTTCCACACACCAGTCCTGCTTAGTTTCTTACGTAGCCTCCTGTGTGGTATTGTGTTGAAAGCCTTACTGAAGTTCAGATAGGCCACTGCCACTGTTCTCCTTTGATACCTAGTGTCCAATGGACACAATCCCTAATCCAAGCCTAGGTAAAGGTGTCAGGACTCCACTGGTCCCCTGCCTAGCCCTAGCATAAGTAAAGGTCAATGGTTTATTGAATTGTTTCACCAGGAAAAATACACTGAGAAACTTAATGCTCATCTCAAGGTACGTCCTGGGGGAAGGGGGAGAGGGATGTACAGAGTGAGAGTTAGATACATACATAACAGATGGTGAATACATACAGTTACAAAACAGGTTCATTGCAATTGAGTACAATAATAGGCTGATGCAACAGTTACTGTACTGGCAATTCATAGGAGCAGCACACCTTAAGAATCAGTACAGGGACCAAGCACAGAATGCAAGGCTGACAATGCATACATTACAGGCAGTTCACTAGTGACGTAGATGCAGGAAGGGTGAACACATAGGATCTGGTCACCCTTTTAAGAGCTAGTCTACAGGGGTAGCATAAGTGCAGGTGGGGTGGGGGGGATGAGAAAGTGGAGAGTGAGAGGGAGAGAAAAAAGTGAGAGAGGGAGACAGGTATGCAAGGAGGGGGTCAGGAGCAGGTGCAGGTAGGTGTAAGGTAATTGTGCAGAGCAGAGGTAAGGGAGTATATGGAGTAGGAGTGGTGGATTTGAGGAGGGAGTGCATTCCACATTTTAGGCAAGTGGTAAGAGAAGGCTTTTTGGCCAGAGAATGTGGTTCTGCAGGGGACTGAGAGGGTACGAGTGTCAGCCTGGGATCTCAGGGAATAGAGGGAGTGGGTAGGAGTGCCAAGAGAGGAGGAGATATATGAGGGAAGAGATCCAAGCCAGAATTTAGAGAGGAACATAGCACCATGTAGCGCATGCCGGGAGTGAAGGGGAAGGAAGTTGAGAGAGCAGTAGAGGTCACAACGATGGGTGTGGGGAGGGGCATCAAGAGCAAAATGACAGAAGGAATTGAAGAGATAGTCCAGTTTGGATAGGTGGGACTGTAGGGCAGCATCGTAGACTATGTTGCAGTAGTCGAAAATGGGCATGATCATCTTCTGTACCAGCTCATGCCTGGCGGCGAGAGGGATGCAGCTGCAGTTTCTGTAAAGGGCCCCAAGCTTGGTCCTAAGTTATTTCGGAATGGCATCAATGTGTACAGAGAAGTCAAGATGTCTGTCCAACCAGATGCTGAAATACCTGAAAATGGAGGAGTCCTCAAGAGCAGTCCCATCAAGGGTGTGAAAGGTGGGGAGGTGAGTTAGCCTAGTGAGTCTCTGCTTTGTGCCAAAGGACATGGAGACTGTCTTCTTGGCATTAAGAAAGAGTTGATGAGAACTAAACCAGAGTTGGACTTTAGTGAAGTCAGACTGGAGCCTGGTAATGACATCAGCAACAGCATTGTCAGAGGTAAACAATACTGTGTCATCCACATACACGTGAATGTTGGATGCAGTGCAAACCAGGGGGAGGTCATTTAAAAAGGTGGAGAACAGAATGGGGCCAAGCACTGAGCCTTGGGGGACTCCAGTGGTTATAGACAGGGGGGAAGAGATAGCATCAGCTATTCTTACTGATTGTGACCTGCCGGACAGGTAGGCACCACACCATCCTGTAGCAGAAGGGGATAGTCCAGCAGCTGAAAGGCTGTGAAGGAGGAGTGGGGGGTGAGAGACCTTGTCAAAGGCTTCGGCCAAGTCTACAAAGATAGCTGAGGTAATGTGCCCTTTGTGAAAGCCTGAGGAGATGGTGTCAGTTAACCTCAGGAGAGAGGTGGTAGTAGAGTGAGATTTCCTGAAGCCAGACTGAAAGGGGGTGAAAAAAGTGGAGTCAGAGAGAAACAAGGAAAGTTGGTTGAGGGCTGTGTGTTCTTGTAATTTAGCTAAGGTTGGCAGTAGAGAGATAGGATGATAGTTCCCAAGAGAGGAGGGGTCACCCCACTTAGGGAGGGGGAGGACAACAGCATGTTTCCAGACAGAGGGCACAGTGGCAGCCTCAAAGGAGAGATTTAGTAACAGGGAGAGTGGGAAGGCTATGGCAGGAGCAAAGAGGTAGAGGAGCCTAGGGTCAAGGCCATCAGGTAAGGAGCCTTTGGTAGGGTTGAGTGCCAGGAGAGCATGAAGGGTAGTGTCAGGAGAGACAGGAGAGAAGGACAACAGGGAGGGAGGTGCAAGAGGTTCAAAGAAGGGGAACAGGGCAGAGGAGAAGAGGGGGGAGGGGAAAGGATGTGGAGGTGACATGGGGTGGGGAAGAAGAGCAGTCGGGGGGGTGTCAGTGTATGAGGCATAAAAGGGGGCCAATGGGGCAGGGGATGGGCTTGAGAATGTGCTTAGCACAGAAGAGGCACAGGTGGCAAAGTGGGAGTTGAAGCATTCAGCAATGGCGATTGGTTCAGAGAGTACAGAGTGATTGTGCCTGAGGATGGGAGGCAGAGGGGGGTAGAGGATGGCAAGAAGAGGGGAGTGAACAACCTTCCAGAATTTAGAAGGATTGTTTGTATTAGTTTGGAAATTAGACATAAAATGCTCTGCTTTGGCAAGGCGGATTGCTTTAGTGCAGCCATTCCGAAGTTTGCGGTAATGTTGGTGATCACCAGGGCAGTTGAAGCCTTTGACTTTGTGCCTCGCAATGTCGTGAGCACATTGGCAGGCCAGAAGCTTAGGAGTGACCCAGGGGAGGTGCCCGCCGCGGACTCTGGTTTTACGGGATGGGGCACGGAAGTTCCAAACCTGAAGAAACTTAGAGGAGAAGTAGGCAAGGGCCTTGTCAGCTGAAGCTGCTGTGATAAGGGGGGACCAGTCAGCTTGAGCAAGGCCGTGGAGCAAGGATTGCAGGTCAAGTGATGTGAAGGGTCTAGTGAGAATAGTTTTAGCAGGGAGTTTAGGCCTATGTATTTTCTGCACTACAAAGGTCATGTGGTGGTCGCTGATAGAGTCTGGTAGTAGCCCTGAGGCCACTACTCAATGGGGATGGGAGGTGAGGACCAGGTCCAGCAGGGAGTGGTTTAGTGTTTTAAGGTTCAGACAAGTGGGTTCCAGGATCAGCTGATGGAGGTTTAAGGCTTTGATAGTGGAGTGGATATTAGCCAGTGATGGGACCAGGCAGTTTAGGTTTAGGTCACCAAGGATGAATAGTTCACCACCGCTGACAAGCGAGGTGAGCTTTGAGACCAAGTCAGTGACGTTGGAATGTGGCTGACCAGGGCGACAGTAAACTCCAGCAGTGAAGATGGGGACTGTGTAAGGATAGGTGATTTTTAAAAGGAGAACCTCATGGGATGACTGTACAGAAGCTGTGAAGGAGGGAGTGATCTGAAGGGTAGAGGAGGTATAGATAGCCACCTCGCCCGGTCCTGTCCTGTCTAGATATAGTAAAGCCAGGAATACCCATAGCATGGTCAGGAATGGTTTTGGACAGCCAGGTTTCAGTGATCACGATGATGTCAGGGGCGTAGGTATATACCAAGGGTTGCTATAGGGAGATTTTGGGAACAAGACTTCTTATGTTTAGGTGGATGATTTTAAGACAATTTGGTAGTGAAAGTGGATTTGTGGCTGGGTGGGCACCGGTTGGCGGATGGGCAAGTGCAGGGCCAGACTTTGGGTGGATATCGCTGGATGTTAGAATGAGCAAGAAAATAAGGAGCTGGGGTAGCCTGCATCCCTTGGGTGAGTGATAGAGTAATTGTTTACTAGTTATAGGAGGGAGATACAGTATGATAGCATCCTCGCCTATCTTAAGGAGGGTAATAAGCTGAGTGGGCACCGAAGTGATCGTGACACAGAGGAGTGTAGGGCAGTGGAGGAGTAAAGTAGCAACCAGGTGGAGCATTGTTCCAGTGGGGCAGGCTGGGCTACCGTCAGGGTCACTAGCAGACTAGGGTGGTCTACCGGCAGCTCAGTACAGAGTGAAAGAAGTATGAGCGGTATGAACCAAATTTTTGAAGTCAGCCAGGACTCCATAGCACACGCAGTGAGGGTGAGAGAACACTGGAGGGTGAAGTAAAGAGTTAGCGAGCTGCAGCTCTTGTGTGGGTAGCCACAACCAGATGCCTCTAGTGGTAGAGAAAAATAAGGAGCCAATGGGGAATTGGGTAGATAGGAAAAAAAGCCAATCAGGTGATCAGTGTTGATTATAAATATAAGTGTCGACCACGGGTGGGTGGGGAGCCGGCACGCAGGGCCATCAGGGCAGAAATACTGGTGGCTAGTGCTGTACCTGAAAGGCTAAGGATCCAGGCAGAAGGACTCGGGCAGCGGCTTGAGGAGCACCGTCGGCCCAGGGGCTGAGCGGGTCAGTGGTTTGAGCCTCTGGTCCCTGTGAGGGGGGCCCAGCTGGAGAAAGAAGAGAGGGGGAGAGATTAAGTAAGCTGGCTGATGCAAGAGGAGCAGTCAGCACAGCAGGGAGCCCCAATCTGCATGACAATGGGACCAGTAGTTTGGGCACCAAAAAGTCTGGGCTTGAGTGGAGAAGCACCAATTCCCTGACAGAACTGTAATCACAGCCCTTTTTTTAACACTTAAACAACTTAAACTCTAGACAATTTGATCTTAGCAAACAATTCAGTAGGAAAAAACTTTAAATGTTCCATAATTGCCGGTTTAGAAAGACCAGAGTCCAAGGAGAGCTTCTGACCAAAAGGAGCGAGCCCTGGAAAGGCTCTCACATTCCGATTGGCTGGCAGCTAGTGCCATACCTGGAAGGCTGAGGATCTGGGCAGGAGGACTCAGGCGGTGGCTTGAGGAGCACCGTCGGTCCGGGGGTCAAACGGGTCAATGGTTTGAGCCTGCGGTCTCTGCGAAGGGGGGGGCCCAGCTGGAAGGCTGAGAATCCAGGCAGGAGGACTTGGGCAGCAGCTTGAGGAATGCCATCAGTCCAGGGGCTGATTGGATCAGTGGTTTGAGCCTGCAGTCCCTGCGAGGGGGGTCCCAGCTGGAAGGCTGAGGATCCGGGCAGGAGGACTTGAGCAGCGACTTGAGGAGCATCATCGGTCTGGGGGCAGAGCAGGTTAGCAGTTTGAGCCTGCGGTCCCTGCGAGTGGGGTCCCAGCAGGTATGTAGTGAATTCCCTTTTCTAACCCTAGCACAAGTAAAGGTCCCTTGTGCCTAGTGGTCCCTCCCCAACATCAACCCAAATAAATGTCCCTGGTGTGCAGAGGCTGCCTCCTTAGCCCCAGCTCAAGTAAAGTCTCTGGTGTCCAGTGGCCCCCTGAGCCTCCCCACCACAGCCCAAGTAAAGGTCCCTGGTGTCCAGCAACCCCATCACTAACCATAGACTTTGTAACGGTCCCTTGTGGATACCCCATTCACAGCCACCACAGTGCAATTAAAGGTCCCTGATGTTTAGTGAGCCCCTCCTTAGCCCCAGCCCAATTAAAGGCCTCTGGTGTCCAATCCAGTGGCCCACTCCCTATCCCCAGCCCAGTGAATTGTCACTGGTGTCCAGGGGCCCACTCCCCTAGTCTCAGCCCAAGTAAAGGTCCCTGGGGTCCAGTGGGGCCCCATCCATAGCCCTATTCCTGCATGCAGCCACCTGTGCTTCTAATCACTCCCCCCACCTGGCACTGGCAGGCACTCTTTAGTGGCACACTTTAGAAATAGTTTAGAGGGTATCACTAAAATTGAAACTGCACTTTGTGAGTGACACTGTACTCTCTGGACATCCCTGGGGAGCAGTTGCATGGCAACCCCTGACCCCTTTCCAGTGCAGTCACAATGAAGGCAGCTGCAAATGCAGTCACGTCAGTTTGTAACCATGCAAGGAGGGCTTGCATTCTCATTTGGGGTTGAGCAGGACCCATTTTTCCAAAACCCCATGTGGAGCAGCAGCACCAACCTTCCGGGGGGGGGGGGTGACAGTTAATACTTAACATGAACATAAATAATCAGCTGTGCAGGATGTAACCTCCCATTCCCAACTGCTATGAATGCAACAATGATTTAGTTACACAAATGTCCTTCTGCCAGTTCATGTGCCCCACTTATGGGTTCTGAGTAAACAAATAATATTTCTAACTACATTTTTGTATTAAAAGTTACCTTTCAAAAGAAGCCCTTAAACTTCCATTTTGCAATGTTGGAGGCAGCTATCTTGTAGGAGCGACTTACTCCCTCACCTGGGATATGCTAATGCCGCCCTGCCAGCTCATGCTGAGTCACATTAACATAACCCGGCCTGGTGAGGGAGCAAGTGGCACCTCTGAGATGACTGCCAGCAGCATTGAAAATGGAAGTTTAAGAGCTCTTTTAAAATGAAAAGTAACACAAAAATTCAGCACTGCTAATCAGGAGCATATGAACTGATGGACAGCGTCGGAAGGTAAGCAGTGCTTTCATTTAAACATTACCAAGACAAGTTGTATCCAGTGCAGGAGCCTGCTTGGTGTCAGTCAGCTTAGCTCACATTACTACGCATCCTGAGATAAGCAACTGCACTAACCACTACACATTTTTATCGACAGGGTGAAAATAGATTAAAAATAAAGAACAGATAAATCTACCAGCAGTCACTAGTCAGATCCGCTACCGCTCCCACTCCTACATTTCAGCAGAATTTAGCATGTACAGAAACAAGTAAGAATGCCAACATACCATTAACTGGTATTCACCTGTGCAGTTTGCCCTTTGTGGAAGTAATGGCTGGTGCAATGTCTAGGTAGTCGGAGCTCAGTGACTCAGAGCGAGTGATACAGGGAGACACAGTGGTCTCTTTCTAATAACATTATTCTTACACCGACCTTACAAGATAACTATGCAATATTCAGGTTGCTGTCTTCCCCGAAGCAATTGGTTCAGCTTGCTCTTCTGACAATTACATTTCTTCTGTTAACAGATTTAGTTCAGCTGTTAGTTAATTATTAGGAAAAAAGTCTGGTCTAGTTGTTGGAACAAAGGTTTGAATCCTGCTACAGTCACTGCTTTCTCTCCCCCCATGTAACATTGAACAGGTAGTTTACCTTATTGTGCTTCAATCACAAAATCGGATAACAGATGAGACCCCTGCTCATGATTTGGTGAAAAATATTTTGACCACTGCTTTTGAGCTTCCAGCAGACAACCCTCCGTTATTGGTCCGAGCATTCAGAGTGCACAAACGGAACACCAAAATATCCATGAAATCTACCATTCTGGTAACCCTGGCGTCTGAGTCTGATACAGACTTTATCTTTAAACTAGTGAAATTGAAAGGAGTACTAACCTATAAAGCCTCCCGATATTACATATTCCCTGAATACTGGTACCAGACACAGCAATTTTGGGTCACATTTTGGCTAAACCAGGAGGTGGATTCTTTACAGTAAGCTGTGTGCTCAGAGGCTGAGCTAAATGAAGTTTGACAGATTTTGACAGATCAGCGGGGGTGAAAGATGCAGGGCGAGTGGGGAGGGGTGAAATTGACTGGAGCAAACTGTCAGGAGGAGCGACGATGGGAACGACTCGGGAGAGAATTGTCGCTCCCCCGCCAAATAGACTGTCCATGTACATACACATGTGCGAAGCAAACGCTGTCGGCAAGTGGTGGTGGGGGGCAAGACCAGAATTTGTAAAAAAAAAGATTGCCATGACAACTGGCAACAAGTCCACAGGACTGAAAAAAAAATTAAAGATATGATATCCACACAATGAAAAATGGACGTCAGCCTTAAAGAAGGGAAATGTTACTGGACATCAGTGACTCCAGAGACTACATTTTTGAACATTTTGAGCTAATTTTTTTTTTTTTTAAATTCTCTTTTATCCTCCTCACAGCCTGCCTCCTCCGACCCTTCAGTGACGACTCCCAGACATCCCACTGCCGGAACCCTGCCACACAGACCACAGATTCCCATGGAGCAGCGGTTTACCCAGTGACGGTGGGGATCTAACCCGTAACTTATATTTAAACCGGTCTAGTGGTCTGTTGGGTGGAGCACGGGCACATCATGGAGCACGTCCAGGTCCTCCCATCTTCTCGGACGAGGCAGGCTCTTTTCCTCGTTTTCTCACTCCCGAACAGCCGGCTGACCTCCAGCGTCATGGCCGTGCGTCGGCGTCCGTGCTGCTCAATGGCCAGCCATCCCTGGTGGGGCTTGCAGTTCCCGAGCCTCGCTCGGGGTCGCCTGATGCCGGGCATCAACCGGATCCCTCCCGAGCAGGCGAAGCTGTCGTCGGCCGCTGAGCCTGTCTCCCCGGCCGACCCACCGACTACCCGAGTCCGCTCCCGAACCCAGGTCGCCGGCGTGGAGCGAGGTGTGGCGTCCAGCACCTCAACCCTCAGCGCCACCGGGCCGGCCCCATTTTGAGCTAATTTATGGACATAAAATATGTCCAAAATACACTTATCTGAAGGGCTGCTGGGAACATGTCTGCACTCTTCACAGTCAACTGCGAACTGAAGAAATGCCGGTAAGCTGCATTATGGCATGGGGTTTTTTCAACTTTGGTGCATATCTCAGCCATTTTGGGGAATTTTTTCACCAAATTTTCAACATGGGGTTCTTGGGACCCCACCTCATGAACTCAGTCACTGTCAATTTGTTATTCTGTCCCAAAAGGTGATTTTGTGGTCACGGCATGGAACCACCTTTTGGGACTGATTAAAAGCGATAGTGTCACAGTTCATGGTGGAACAAATACCCTATGTGGAAAATACGGTTAACAAATTCCCTAAAATGACTGTTTTAAGAGTGCATTGTGCAGTTCCTATGCATGCTCGTAACTTCAAGCATTTTGAATATTTTCTTTCCAGATTTCCAACATTGCTATTTTACCTCACCTTCTTATGAACAGTACAGCTGTCATTTTTCATATCTTGCCTTAAATGTGTTTTTGCACATGTAGCGCACAATGGTACAGTCGATGTGCAAAATCAATGTTCAGGACAGATTAAGAATATCACAATGACATTGTTCGTGAGGTAGGCCCCCAAAAACCCTATGTTGAAAATTTGGTGAAAAAATTCCCCAAAATGACTGTGTTATGAGTGTGCGTTGCGCAGTTCCTATGCACACTTATAACTTCGAGCATTTTTAATATTTTCACTCCAGATTTTCAGCATTGCCATTTTACCACACCTCCTTATGAACAGTATAACTGCCATTTTTCACATCTCACCCAAAATGTGTTTTCGCACATGTAGTGCACAGTGGCATGGTTGGTGTGCGAAATCAATGTTCGGGACAGATTAAGAAAATCACAGTGACACTGTTCATGAGCAGATGTCTTACACTGGCTATGTTGAAAATTTGGTGACAAAAGTCCATAAAATGACTGTGTTACGAGCATGCATTGTGCAATTTCCATGCACCCTCGTAAGTTTACGAATTCGTAATCTTTTCAGTCAGGATTTTCAACTTTGGCATTTTTCCATACCTCCTTATGAACAGTACAGCTGTCATTTCTCACACCCTGGCTGAAATGTATTTTCGCAATTCTGGCACAGAATATCACGGTCGCTGTGGGAAATCAGTGTTCAGGATAGATTAAGAAAATCACTGTGACACTTCATGAGTGGAGGTCCCAAAATGCCTATGTTGAAAATCTGTTGTAAAAAATCACAAAACTAATTATATTACAGGTGTGCATTGTGCAGTTTCTACTCACACTCGTGACTTCACCAGTTTTTTTTTTTTTTATATTTTCACTCCAGATTTTCAACATTGCTATTTTTTATACCTCCTCATGAACAGTACTGCTGTCATTTTTCACATCCTGTTCAAAATGTGTCTCGCACCTGTGGCACCAAATGGCACAGTCGCTGTGCAAAATCACCTTTCAGCTAATGAACTGATAGTGTCACTGTTCATGTGGATAGATCACAAAAAGCCCATGTTGAAAACTTGGAGTAAAAATACCAAGAAACATCCAGGGTGTTAGGGTTTTTGACCATAATGCCCTACCCTGTAGGGACTGACAGGCATCAGGGATGTGACTTGGGATTGTCGACAGTAAGGCTCATGCCATTCCATCCCCACCCTGCAGCCAGTGGCATGCACTGAGGTGCGCCTTAAGATGGTTTGGCTCCAGAGTTCACCCCATTTTCCTATACTGCACCCATTTCAGTGTATTTCCTTATGGAATGAGGTCAGTGTAAAGCCCGAACACTTCAAAGCATACCTTGACACTTGTAAGCGTCTACAGGGTGGGGTAAGGTAAAATGTGACCATTATTGGCGACGACCCAAAGGCACACCCCAATGCCTGTCCATCTCTGCAGGGTGGGGGTGGAGTTGGTGTGAGTTCAATACTTCACTGCCATTCCTATACTGCATCTGTCTAACTCCTGCACTTCCACTGTTAATGACAGCAAGCAACACTTGGCATTGACAAATGCTTGTTTTCTGCTCTGATGCTCTTCACAGTAGCTATCATGCCCAATATGGCTGCTTAACAACTGTGCATGTGCCACTAGTGGTCGGCCTATGTGTCATTCATGCGCAATGTGTCTGTTGCTCACCACAATGCTGGAACCCACTTTTCTTCCAAAGCTTTTCCTTTTTAACTAAACCTTGCACTGCAGTGTCTTTTGGTATTAGACCAGGTGTGTTTCGCATGAGAACTCGCCTTGCCCCACAACCCCCCCCCACACTTTCTTCTGAGAGCTTTGAGCTGTAATGCACAAACCGTGCAGCCAGCCTCTTAACATGACCACTGTGTGAGCACATTCTGGACCCCTTACGGCTAATTACAGACTTTTTTTTCTAGTACCTCTGTCTGGTTATACCCTGCTTATTATTCTACTGCAGTGAGTGGGCTTAAATGATCCAGCTCCTATCTTGGTAAACTGCCTGCTCTCACCTCATGTTCTGCTGCTGGAGGAAGGCACAGACAAGTGGGAGAGCTTCCTGCTTCCTTCTTGATAAAATGCATGTCCTTAACTCACCCCAGCAGTCACTAGGGTGAGTACCACAGCCAGCTTAGTTAGGACCAATCTTTCCAACCTGATCTTCTGCTAAGCATCTCATATCTGTATATACTATATTTTTTTTAACTCACTTTCTCCCCCCAAGAGCATTGCTCTCCACACCCAGCCTGCCCTTCCACAGAGAAACCTTCACAAACCAGTGCTCCCTGCAGCAACCCACAACAGCATGCTCCCACATTAATGGGTTCCCTGAAAACAGACATGTGATAAGAACATGACCTCTACAGCAAAAAGTTCCCCCTTACCAAGCCTGCTTACCTGATCTTTCTGTACTGCTGCTGCTCCTCTCTTGGCTTTACTGCTGCTGGTTGGATGAAACATCTCATCCAGAGAACAGGAACCAAAGGTAATGGGATACAGTAAGCTAGCCCTTATATTTCCCCTCAGTACTCCTCCCCACCAGCCGTAGATTCTTCCTGCCCCTGAGTAGACCTATCTCCTACCTAAACCGTCCTCTAGTACCCTCCCCTTCCCCATCAGCTAACCTGATCTGTTCCAGTGTCAGGATGTGTCCACAGATAAAGGGTCATCAGTTTCAAGGTTCCCTTTGTAGGCTCTCTATTTGTTTACACTGTAACTCACCCACTGCTTCTACCATATGATAACCTCCCAGGTCATGCCTGAAAATAGACAATTTATGTCTAATGCTCTAACCTGGTCATCACATACTAAATAACCAACTAACTAACTACCTACTGCAACTAGTGTACCTAACTGGCTAACTAAATAAATTTGACACTAGAAATAGACTTAAAACTGCCTCAGCCATGACTATAAATATAAAAAATATTGGCAGTCTTCAATGAGTCCATACTTGTTATTACCTAGGCTTAACCCTTGATTTTTTTCTAAGCTGTACATCACATAATGACAATGTAGTTAAGGCAGTGAACACCCAGTTTAGAATCCTATATTGGAATAAGATAACTTTTCCGAAAAGGCCAGTATTCAGGTCATCTCTAATTTTATTTTCCCATCACTGACTATAGAATTAATCATTTATACTCATACTCCATACCTGACTGGCAGTATAGCCTAGAGGTTAGAGGAACGAGGTGTGAACGAGCTTGATACATCCAGCAGACCAGACCTGAGTTTGATTCTTACAACCTCCACTTAACTGCCCAGTGCTCCCAGGTCACCCCTGAAAATGGGCAGTTGTGCCTAGTGGGCCTTACCCAATTACCAGAGAATAAAATAAAAAATAAATAAAATAAATCCCAAGCCCCCTCGGGCTGTGACTGCAGCCATGGTCGGGAATGAATATCGAGCACCCAACAGTGCTGGAAGCCTGCATCACCACCACCCAAGAACTTCAACCGCCAGTGATCCTAGGTGTACTCTATACCAAGCCCTCTCAGGCTTTGACTGCAGCTATGGTAGAGATTGAATATTGGGTACCCAGTGGTGCTGGAAGCCTGCACAAACACCCTCACCACCCAATAACGTCAATCACCAGCGATCCCAGGTACGGAGCTTGGCTCCTCTGTACGGGCCCCTTCCGGCCTGAAGAAGTTTTTTCAGACTGCCAGTGCCGCCTCAGGACCTGCACCTATTGGCTGTCTCTGCCAGGCAGTACTTCCTGATTGGCCGGCTCTACTGCCTGGAATTTTCAAGGTTTAAACTGTGTTTACCCAGGACTTTCAAAGGCTCAAACTGTGTATTCTAGAACTGCTAGCTTTAATTTTTCTTATTTGTGTCTAAGCTGAATGTTATCCCACAGATTTTTGCATCTGTAGTACTGTATTCCCCTGTAAGTTAGCCTCTATTCTCACTTAGCAGTGTATCCCTCTGGAGTGCCGCTGAAACCCCTTGTGCCATAGAGGTTATTGTCGTAGCTTACCCGTATCACTCTGGCTCCCTGATAAGCAGCAGCAGTATCCACCCTGCACTGCTGTTAGACTAATTGGCAAAAAGGAAAAAAAAATAGAAAAAGACAAGGGTCAAAGTGTTTGTATAGCCTTTTTACCACTTGACTCATTTTTCTTTGTTTCTAGTTTGTTCCCGACTCTGACTGCCTCTTTGTTAGTCCCTTTGTATTAATCTGTTCCTTCAGAACTAGCCGGCGCCTGCTGTAGTCTGATCTGCCCCCCGATTCAGGACAAAATCAATTGTCACAACTTCTTTTTGTGCCTTTGTTTTCCTCAAACCTTCCCTCCCTCCGTGGTTCCTAGGTAACCCAGTCTGTTCTCTATGCAGGTGTACTCCATACCAAGCCCCCTCAGGCTGTGACCACAGCCATGGTTGGGTTGAATATCGGGCACCCAACGGGGCTGGAAGCCTGCACCACCACCACCTCCTAAGAACTTGGCTCCTCTGCACAGGCCCTCCCGGCCTGAAGAAGTTTTTCGGCCCACCACGTCCTCACACCACCACCCCCTACCCCCTCCCTATGCCACCTTAAATGTGCATTAGTCCTGCCTACTGTCCTTAAAGTCTCTCCTTACTGGCCCAGCCTTTAGCATACATTCTCTCATCCTCTACCTCTAAAAGGGCACTCCTTCTCTACAAGTCTCCTTAACCTTTAGGTCTTGCTTAAAAGATTTATTTTATACCATCCTCAAGTTATTACAATCTCTCTCAAATAAAGAGAGTGACCTAATCTGGCAAACTCCCATCCCATTACCCCTCCATAGACCTTATCCTTATACAGGTGTATTAGTCTTTTATAGTCAGTGCCTAACTCTACTACTGCACCAGTTCACCTTGGGTATTGCCCTAAAAATGCAGCTGTCGTCTCTGCTCGTCTACTTGTCACTACTTACGTTATGTTCTATACTTTGAAATCTCATCTTTGCAGAAATCCTTTAGTGTGACAGGGGGCCCCACTATGTTGTTGGACCATGCTAATATTATGCATCTCATTGATTACTTCATGTGCACCACTAATCCCCCTATACTGCATTTGGATCCTTTACTGACATGGCATCCTGGCACCCTATCTGAGCTGACATCAAAAGACTCAAATCAGCCTACTGACCTCGGCCATCCCCCCTGACAATCGTTGGCAAGGTTTTACTATATGTAGCACTAAGTCAGTTAGGCATAAGCCTTAGGGTTCCTCTGTGCCAAAATCATGTTCCCCATAAGTGCAAAAGGATCAACTTTTTAAAACTCCTTATAGGTGTAATTAGGAAACTCTTGCTTCTCTTATTGTTGTAATCTGGCAATGTAGAGCTAAATCCTGGCCACCTAGTTGCCATTGGTTCTCCTGCAGACCTACCTAGTCTTAAAGGGCTAAGCTTTATGCACATTAATGCGTGCAGCCTGTTAAAAAAAAAACTTCCATCCAGGCTTGTACATGTTATAATTCCCTCTACATCCTGGTTGTCTCAGAGTCATGGCTCTACCCAGCAACCAGCATGGGGCAGTTAACTTTGCTTCCTATTCTCTGTTCCGTACTGACAGTTCAGAGGTGGTGGGGTGGCTATTTATGTCAAGGATACATTTTCGGTATCTATCATTGACTCAGCCTCTGTTCCAAATGCGTATGAAAGCCTTTCCCTGCATGTGGAGATTGCTACCAGAGTCTCTATTTGCATAACAGGCTGCTACAGACCCCCATCTGCAGGGTTGCAGCTTCTACATCACTTAAGCAATATCCTGGGACATAGGTATTCTTAGTCTATAATTCTGGGTGACCTTATCCTAGACCGGCTTTCCCGTCCTTCTACTCCCCTTAAAATGCTCTCTGACTCACTTGGATCGACCCAGCTCATCAATAAAACTACGCACCCAAATAAGAGCAATCCCTCCAACAGCACATTGCTGGACATTATCCTAGTTAGCAAACTTCACTTATTTACTCACGCTGGTGTTTTTTTTCTCAGATATCAGTGATCATTGCTTCATTGCCTGTGTACAGTCTAGCCATAGTTCCCCATTGGCATCCAAATTCACTATAAAAAAAAAGATGTAGACTCAACTTCGATCCTTATGCATACATTACAGCACTAGGACACTCCTTACACTGGCAGGACTTCTACTTAGCAAAATCTGTGGCTTCTGCTTACGACATCTTCCAAGACATTGTGTTAGGTGCTCTAAATAAGCATGTGCCTTTAGTGAAAGTCCCTGTTAGAAACAAACCTTGCCGGTGATTCACTAATGAGCTGAAGGATGCTCTGCAGAACAGGGATATGCTATGGAAAACTGCTTGTAAGACTAATCTTACAAACGACTGGAACCTTTTTAGGAGGACAAGAAACCTTTGCGCCAAGATGGTTAGAGATGCTAAGGCTAATTTTTACTGTTCACAACTTGAGCTGTCAACCAAGTGCTCTTCCAACTTTGGAGCACAATTAAGGATATTGAAGGCCACTCCACTGGTAACTCCCTGCTGACAAAAATTTTGATGGGTACAACTTCGTTCACTGACAAACCAACCATCCTTGATTCCTTCAACAATCACTTTGCCACTGCAGGGCTAGCCTTTGATACCTCCCCAGCAAGTCAACTCCATGCACAACTTGGAATGGTTAACCAAGGAAGCACTATTCCAAACCCTACTTTCTCACTCCAACCCACATCCCTGAAAGAGGATGAAGACCTTTTGTTTCAGTTGAACATTAGGAAAAGTGCTGGAGCCAGCCGGCCCGCCGACGCAGTGATTGGATTTCCACTTGTGATGCTGGCGACCCAGGTTCAGGAATTGATCCGGGTCATCGGAGAGCTGGCCGGGGAAAGAAGGATTGAACATCTCTAGGACTGCTCTCCTTCTCCTGGGGGAAGGGAGGGCTATGCACTCAGCACAGGAGCAACACCTGGCGGAGGCTGGGTTTGTCACCCTGGACCAATGCAAGGTCAAGTATCTCTGGGGCAGGACAGACGCTGGTGTCATTGCACGTCTCCACCCCAGCTTACAGGGGACAAAATCCTCCAAGCCTGCTGCCTAGATGAAGCCCTGTCTCTAGGCTTCGATTAGCCTCCTGGCCCCAAGCTTTCCCAATAGATACCGGCATCATGGTACCGGTGCCCTCCACGGTGCCATGACCCTGTCCCCTGCGGGGGTAAGCCAGGGGTAACAGGGGGAGCATGAATGGGCTTAGTAGGAGGTGGAAGACAAGGGGATACCGTGACTAGGGCAGAAATACTGGCGACAGGCGAGGGGCAAAAAAGTGGAATATATAAAAAAAAAAAAAAAAGGAAAAGTGCTGGAGCCGATCTCATTGATCCCTATTTCTTAAAGGTGGGCTACTGTGTCCAAGCAGTGCCCATTACCCATTCATTTAACATATCTCTCTCATGAGGTGACCTTCCCACCATTTGGAAAATGGCTCATGTTATTTCCCTGTTTAAGTCTGGAGATCCCAGTGACCTGAACAATTACAGGCCCATCTCTCTCCTCCCAATCCTGTCCAAGTTGCTGAAAAAAATTGTGAATACCCAGCTAGAAACTACCTTGAATCGGCAAAGCTCCTCAACCCATTACAATCAGGTTTTAGAGCACACCACAGTACAATCTCAGCTTTAGCCAAGGTCACAAATGATTGGCAGTGTGAACTGGATAACTAGAATTTTGTCAGTGCAGTATTTCTGGACTTAAGTAAGGCCTTTGACACCATCGATCACAGCCTGCTCCTATCACCCCTCCATAATATTGGTTTGGATGTTCCATCACTTAGATGGTTTGATAACTACCTCACAGGCTGCTCACAGCAAGTAAAAGCAGATGGTGAGGTCTCGCCCATAAAACCCCTTCTGAGGGCCGTACCACAAGGCTCAATACTGGGTCCCCTGCTATTCGCAATCTATATTAATAGAATCAATGCCACTGTCAAAAAGGCCCAAATACATCTTTTTGCAGATGACACAGTGCTCTATGTCAGTGGACCTTCCCCTGATACAGCATGTATAATTCTCCAGGAGGAATTCAATCTGCTGCAGATTCAGCTCCCAAATCAGAAGTTACTTCTAAATGCCAAGAAAACAAAAGCAATGTTCTTCTCGCCCTTCCCCAATTCACCAAATCCAGCCTTGACTGGGACACTCCCCCTGATTACTACCATCCTTGGTGAACAACTGGCGTACGTGTCCAAATTCAAGTATCTGGGGGTTTGGTTCGACAGTACTCTCTCCTTCCAGGGACATACAGAAGAACTAATAAAGGAACTCCAGCAGAGACTTGGCCTCTTCTATAGGATAAAAAACCTTCTCCCCAGGGATACCAGGATGAGACTAGTCCAAACCACCTTTCTCTAATTGTTAGACTACGCTGACTTTCTTTATAGTCAGGGTTCTGCTGGTGCACTCACCAAGCTAGATACGCTTTATCACAGAACTCTAAGGTTCATTATGGGTCTCCACTACTCTGCCCACCCTCATTCCCTTATACCGCAGTGGGCTGGACATCCCTTAGTTTCAGACGTCAGAGAAATGCTGCATTCTGGACATACAAAGCCTTCATAAATAAACTGCCTACCTACATCTCAGACTGCTTACCACTATGTACACCTAGTAATTACATTCTGAGAAGTGCCTCTTACATTTCACTGAAAGTAATCAAAGCTAGATCACGCTTTGGCTGGTCATCTATGAGTCATGTGTTGCCTCTAATGTGGAATAAGTTGCAAAAAACCCTGAAAATATGTCATCCCATTAGCTTAGCTGAATGCAAAACATTATACTAGTGACTTAACAAGGAATCCTGTGGTTGCTACTCATGACTCTAGGGTCCCCTATCCTCTAGTGTACTCAAAGCAAACCTTTCTTCTACCACCTCTTGGTCTTAGTTTTCTATCCATGTCCACCACATGTATGTATGTATGTGTGTATATATATGGAAATCAGGAAATGTCTACCTCTTCTCCTCATATTCAGTTCTTGCCTCTCCCCCTCTCTCTTCTCCACCTGCCCTTCTGCGTCACCACTGTGCATAACCTAACCCCATCCTTTTTACTCCAACAGCACTTGCGTACTACCTTGAGCCTGCTTCTGGTACACCCATGCACTATAAATGGTTCTATCGCATTATTACTGTTTTGTACATTTATATGTTCTTTTGTATGATTTTGGACATATATTGTAATTTGCCCAATGTTGAACTACTGTTTATTATACAATACCTTTTTTTCCAGCTGTTGCACAATCTTACAGTGTTGTATTGTTTGTACTACCCACATACTATAGTAACTGATCATCCTTCACAACCCTACGTAACCCCTCCCCCCAGGTCACACCCTGAGACTAGCAACTTGTTGTTTAGTGTGCCCTCCTTCATGAAACATGTCAATAAATAAATAAATAAAATATATGTAAAATCAACTCTGCTTCCTCTGTATTCCCCTCCATCAAAATCTGGGCCTGATACTGTACTCTGCATCCCGTACTTCCTGCTACACTCTTCTCCTGATAACATCGTATTATACTACCCTGCTTCTGTAGCCCCTAGATCACTATCCTCCATCTCCTCCACTTCCGTCCTCCTCCCTCCTCCCCCCCTTTCCCCCAATCCCTCTCCTGCTCTTAGTCCTTCTTCATACCTTGTTACCTAGGGGGTCCCGGGTGGATCACCCAGTGTTATTATCGATTTATTACAACATAGTTGATCTGTATATGTCCAATCACTGTCTAGTGCTTTGTATATACTGCCATTTGTAAATATTGTTTCATTTTAATTTGTAATTCTGCATCGGTATTGTCTAGACCTTTGTTTATGCCAGTATTGTATTGTTGTGTTAAATTTTGTATTCTTCTATTTGTACACCCCAGGTCCACCTCCAAAATGAGCTTGTTCAATGGTGCCCACGTGGTTAAATAAAGATTTTGATTGACTGATTGATTGATACTGGGTTTAGTAGCTCAGCAATGTCTAGAATGAAGTTTTTGTTAAGCAAGGCTTGCAGATTTGCATGTAATTTACTATATAAAGGTCATTATAGATTGAGGAAGCACATCCGGGCAATTGGTGTGCTCCTTTCCCCTGCGTGTGAGGCACTCTTATTCTGTGAAGAGCATCTCATGTGCAGATGTCCTGGAAATGGGCATGTTCCAGGAACAGTTTTTTTTTAAATATATTATTGATCATGCTTGATGAATAATATATTAATACATCTCCCATCGCCACTTGTTCTCTTATTAGAGTGGTTTCTCTTGCCTTCAGCTTGAGCCAGAATAGCTCAGCTTCACTTCACTGTTCTCGCTCCAGCAGAAGGAGCATGCAGCCACTCTTATATGGCACCAAGTAGCTCCAGGGAATGTATTAACACATATTATAAATTATGACAACATTCTTAGACAATCATGATTGTTTATCTATAAACATTGCAGGTACTCATAACCATAATAGGGTGTCTCATGCATATAGCTCGACTGTATAACATCATGAAGCGCTAAGTTCAGTTGGCAGAGTCCGTTTCTCACAAAAGCGACTCTCTAATATTCTGCAAACTAAAATATTTAGATTTAAATTAAAATTAAACTTTATTAAAAAAAAGTCTTTAACATGATTTATAATATGTTTATATGTGGATTTCTTAGGTCTCTTGTGGTTATAAAAGTTACTTAACAATTTCGTCTGCCAGAACTGCTTAGCTTTGCTTCAGTGTTCTGTCACCCAAAGAACTCCAAAATAAAATCTTCTAACCATAACAAGCACAGTAACTGTACATTAAACATATGCAATTGCACCTTTTATGAACCGTGCAACTGGTTCATTTAGAACAGAGGCAGCAGTTTGCCTTGGGCAGTTGGATTTGGTAAATACTTAATGGTACAGTCATGTCTAGGATGTAAGACTTAGTAACTAAATCCAAAAGTTCTAATAATTTGATTATCACCAGCGGACACTAGCCATCAGTGCAAGACAGTGGTCTCTCTGGAAGCCAGCTCCTATAAGCACCCATTAATATTGGGGAAAAATAACAAAACTAATGGCTGAAAATGGGAAACTTTGACTCCAATGCTGCATCTCTTTATGGCATCCCAAAAATAGCAAAATAACCAATCCCTCCTTACTTTTGAGCCTGCTACTCCAATAAGCCTTTCAGTTGCAGCTGCAAACAGAGGTCAAACCAGGACAAGGGTGACGGCTACTAGTGGGAACTCTCCAAACAAGGAGACAGAAAGCTTTATTGCAGCCCTGATCAAAAAACTTGCAGTATAAGATGAGGGCAAGATTTGATAATGGGACTGCACAAATCCAGCATCTTCAAACAATAGTCTCTGGCCTATCCAAAACTAGTGCCTTGCGTGCTGTCAGGCTAGATTAAGCTGGAAAATGAATCAGTCAACTGAGATACAGGTGGCAATTCATACTCTAGCTCCTGGTAAGGCCCCAGGTCTGGACAGACTTACTTCGGACTTTTATCAGGCCTTCAAACCAATTTTGTCCCCTTGGCTGCTTAAGCTTTTTCAAGTCATTAAAGACTCTGGAACCAAATCATCTGCTATGCCAGAAGTGACTATCACTGTCCTGCCAAAACCCAATAAAGATCCCACCATTTGCTCTAATTTAGGCCTATTTCTTTACTTAATGTAGATTGCAAGAATTTGGCCAAAATTCTTGCTCTTAGACTGGAAAAAGTTTTACCTTTAGTATACATAAATCACAGGAGGGCTTTATGAGGGGAAGGCAGGGCAGTGATAATATTTGCACTGTGCTAAATTTGATGCAGGTCACCATTAGGGGCCCAGATTCTGCAGCTTTAGTTGCAACAGATGCAGAGAGGGCATTTGGTTCCATTAAGTGAAATTATATTTTTTATGCACTCTCAGCTGTAGGTATTGGTCCAGTTTTCCAAAACTGGGTTCAAAGTCTGTTTTCTTTCCTGAAAGAGAGAATGTTGGTTAACAGAGTATTATCAATCTTTCTGCCTGTTTTAAGGAATGTGACAGGGTTGTCCATTAAATCCCCTTTTGTTTTTGATAGCAATTGAGCCTCTAAATACAGCTCTATGTCAGCACCCAGAGATCCATGGTATCCCTTGGGGGGTGGGGGGAGCAATCATTTTCAACTGTGCTCTATGCTGACAAATTACTTCTAACCTTATCCAAAGTTGAAACCTCTTTGCCAGCAGTTTGGGAGGTTCTTGGCTCTATTAGTGAGATTTCAGATTAGAAAGTAAATTAGAATAAAACTAAAATATTACTGCTGTACAATGCTGATCCTATTTAGGCACTTATGCGACTGCAAAAATTAAAATGGGTATCCAATGGTATTCGCTATTTAGGAATGCATATTTCTAATAATCTGGAAAAGATGTGTATTAAAAATATACAAGATTTGTTGACAGGTTTGACGATAGATATGAGAAAATGGGCCAAGCTTCAATTGTCTCTTCCCGGTAAGATTGCTGATATCAAATTCATGGTATTTCCAAAACTTTTTTTATTGCTTAAGTAATCTCCCAATGCCTATCTCTCTCAGTATGTGGAACAAAACTGACAGGGTGTTTTTGAATTTTATCTGGGAGGGTAAAGTTCCTCGTTTCAGTACAAAAATTTTGCGGGCAGCTGTCACAATGGGTGGATGAAATATGTCCTGGCCATGGGATTATCATGCTTATAATGGTCTCAAGCATAGTTTGCAATGGCTTAACCCAAACTTAAGTAGGGCACTGTTGTGGGTGGAAATCGAGTAATCCATTGTGGGGATATACCACTGGTTATAGTTTGAAGAGACCCTCTCCTGATTCAAGTAGGCTTACCCCTCCTATAATATTCACTAAACAGACTTGGAAGAAACTGATTCAGCTGTTTGGGTGGGATTATAAATATTTGGGTCCTAATGAACCTTTGTGGAATAACTCTGGAATCCAGATATGGGGTTTTCACATTCACTGGGCTACTTGGGCTTCTAAAGAAATTTCCTTAATGGGGGACTTGTTTGATCTGAAGAGTGGTTTACTTAAATCATTCTCCCAGTTGCGAAGTGGTTATGGGTTACCAGCTCATGACCTTTGGAAGTATTTACAATTCAGACAGGTTTTTGCATCATCAGTTATGAAGAATCATAAGTTGATTCAAACAGAATAAATAAAATGCTTGTGTTGGTGGTTTTCATTGTCCAAGGGTCACACTAGTACACTGTATAAGCTCCTGAAAAAGGCTTATAGCTTGGATTGGGGATCTATAGATTGAAGTGGGTAGATAAGACATAAGAGCCTATGGAGGTATAGAATTGGGTTCAATGTTAAGTGGAAGCTCATAAAGCTTTCCCTGACCCAAAAGTGTGGCTTATTCAAAAAAAGATTCTGAGTAGCTGGTATAGGACACCAGTTAAATTGCAAAACATGGGCCTTTCTTCATAAAATGAATGTTGGAGATGTGGTACAGAACCAGATACTCTGTATAATATTCTATGGGGATGTGCATTAGTGACAGACTGGTGGAGGAATATTATTCAGACTTTAGAACAAATTTTGGATATAAGTGTACCTCGTTCCCCTTGTGTTTGCATTTTAGGCAAACAATCATATTTAGATGCCTGAGCCTCACCTTATAAGGCAATCCTTTACACAGCAGCACTGGAGGCTAAAAGACTTCTACTTCTTCAGAGAAGGACCACCACTCTCTCCTAAAATACACAGTGGTTGTTGGCCATGTTGAAAACAGCTTCTTACCAGCATATGCTGCTCTGGAGAAGGAAGGCACTATCTAAATTGTGTCAATCCTTGTATTCCTGGTTAAGTTATATGGGGGTGAATACATAATGGATTAATTCACCCTCAGTATACCTAGTTGTTAATAGTCTTTACTTTAAGTGTCACACCTGTGTCTCAGGAAGTCAGAGACCTCCATAGTCATTTGTGTTTCTTCTTTGGGTAAAAAAAACATAGAAACATAGAATCTGATGGCAGATAAGGACTGCTTGGCTCACCTAGTCTGCCCATTTCCCTACCTAATGGATACACTGCAGATCCTAGTTAACCAACAGCCTACTTCCTCCAACCCCCACTAGAATTGTCGTATGTCTGTTCAATGCATTCTTGAATTCCCCCACTGTGTTTGACTCTACGACCTCCTCAGGAAGGCTGTTCCATTCATCTACAACACTTTCTGTGAAGAAATACTTCCTCACATTACCTCTGAGCCATTCCCCCTCTAACTTCAAATTGTGCCCCCTTGTTCTTGCACATCTCTTTTTCTGAAAGATGCTACCCTCTTGGATTTTGTTGATTCTCTTGAGGTATTTGAAAGTTTCTATCATGCCCCCCCCTTTCCTCGAGGCTATACATCTTAAGCTTCTTTCGTCTTTCTTCATATGTCTTCTGGTGCAGACCCTCCACCATTTTGGTTGCCCTCTTCTGGACAGCCTCCACCCTGTCTATGTCTTTGCAGAGATGGGGTCTCCAGAACTGTACACAGTACTCCAGATGTGGTCTTACCAACTGTCTGTACAGAGGGACAACAACTTCCTGTTTTCTACTGGTGATGCCTCTCCCTATGCATTCCAGTATCCTGCCAGCCCTCCTTATTGCCTTCTCGCATTGCTTGCCCACCTTTAGGTCATCTGATATGACTACACCCAGGAGCCTTTCCATTTTTGTTGCTGTCATTATCTCGCCCCCCATTGTGTACTCTTCCCCTTGGATTTGGTTTCCCAGGTGCATTACTATGCACTTCTTTGCATTGAATCTAAGCTGCCATACATTTGACCATTTCTTCAACCTTGCCAAGTCCCTTTTCTTCCTTTGTGGGGAAGATGCTGCCATGCTTAGGTGGAGATTTGTGATACAAATATGTATCTTGTGTTACTTTGTTATATTGAAGTTGTAGCAGATTTTATACATTACTATATAATCTGATGAATGATTATACCCTTTGGACAACAGTATTGCAGGAACATGGTTAGTTACTTTGGCATTTGTTTTGTACTTTGGTATTCCCTTTTGTTGGAATATCAATAAAGTGTTTATATACAAAAAAAATTGCAAGTTCTACATCAGTTACGAGAGGTTTTAAAGTAGTGCTGGTATTGAATTTGCTATCTTGACACTGAGGGGGATGGGAGGGGGAGAGGAGTAGTGGGGCCATAAATAATTTAGAATGCAAAAAGTTATTTTAAACATCACATTTCTTCTCAACCATATGTTTCTTCATTAGTCAGGACAGCCTCTGTGCTCCATTTTATATGCAATTAGGCATGTGAAAATTCTACAGCTCAAGTGCCCAAATGAATAATAGGCAATTAGTATGCATGACCAAGAGCCAGTGGAGACAATCTCCAATTAAGAAATTGCTTCAGTGACACCTGACAGTCCCCTTTTCTCCCCCACCCTCCAGTTTTATCCCCTTGTTCCTTTAAGTTTTATTTAAGTTTCGTGTGGAGAAGGGAGCTAGCTCATGTTTTAGTTCCAATCCTTTCCAAATGCCCCAATATTTCTGTATGGGATCATGCTGACTATACCTGCTGTTCTTTAAACTTACACATATGCAGTTAAATGGAGAAAATAGCTGCAAGGATAGAAATTCACAATGAACTGGCGGAATAAATAAAAGAGTTTAATTTTGTCTGCATCTATAGTGGCAAAGGGAAGAGAGCAGAGGAGACAGCCATTTATATGTTCGAGGTTATTCATTTTACACAGTCACTTTTTGTGCATATCCCTCCTGCATTTCTCTCACCTTCATTATTGTTTATCAAATGCAGAAAAGCACAGAGTGGAATTACTTTTCAACTCTCACTTGCAGCATAGTTATAGACTTACAGTATATAACACTATATTTAACATCTGTTCTGTCCTTACATTTTCTAATGCTTTTTCCAAGGCTTTCTGATGTTGTGTAAGAATAAATTTTGTCTTATTTGACACCCAACATCTCTCATATCAGTCAGGATTACAGGCAAGAAAGAGAAAATAAAATTAAGCACACAATGTAACATTCAGCAAAATAATCAACATCGGGCTTAAGTTCTTCACAATTATGCTTTGCAGTGCAGCAGTTGAGCCTCGTCTAACTCAGTCAGCATGACTGATGACTTGACATCAGACCCTGACTTACTCATCTGGCCAAAGTTTTTGATTCAGTCTCCCAATCTCTCCTCCAGGATAAGCTGAGCGCTGTTGGACTCTCAGCCTCCAGTGTCGACTGGTTCTGATCTTCCTCATGGACCATCAACAGTCAGAACAGGTAGGAGGTGCCCTTTCCCCATCACTCCCTATCCAGGTCAGAGTCTGAAAGGGATCCATCCTGGGTCAAATACTTTTCTCAGTCTTCCTCAATGACGTCCCCCCTTCCTGGGCCATCTTGTATATTCACATGTTTGCAGATGACACAATCTTTTACATCTCATACCTCTCAACTCTTTCTGTGGAAGTCTTGGTCCAGCATGACTTTCACAATGTTTTGCATTGGACCAACACCAACCAGCTATGGCTAAACACACACACACACACACACACACACACACACACATACACATACACACACATGGCTATGACCTTTGGTACCAGCCAAAAGTTGGCCCAGCTCACCACCTTCCTCATTTTCTTCATGTTAAATGGGTCTTCCATTGAGATTTTGCCAACCTTCAAGTACCTCTATGTTTGATTAGATAGCAGGCTTGACATCTTGGCTCACATCAATGCCATCCATGTAAAGATCTGCCCAAAACTCAGTGCGCTGTACCACTACAAGGAATAACAACATGAAAGCTCTGTACTCATGGTGTCTTGTGCAACTCAGGCACACTCAAAAAAAAGTAAAGTGAAATATTTTATTCTGGCACCAGAGAAGAATCCCTGCTGGAGCCTTCTGCCCCAGTGCTTCAACTATCGCAGTGCCTTTGTCAGGAGTGGGTCAGGGATAGGCTAACCCAGCATGCCATGTCCTGCTCTAGCTGAAAGGAGAATGGGAATAGTTATTCCTGCATGTGGTTTCAAGGTTCCTGGACAGGAAGAAGCCTAGATATTTTAATTTCTCTAGGTCCCATCAGCAGTTTTAACAATGTTTTATCAGTTGAGATGGGTCATAATGGAATGTCAGTGGTTCTGTTCTGGTTGCATTTTGCTTACACCTTGACACCACACTGAAGGCTTCCAGGATTGTGAAGGCTACAGGGTGAGCCCTTTCTGGGTCATCCAGATAGAGGAGCATGTCATCAGTAATGGTGCCCTTTCAGGCTGTTTTAAAGCAGCAGTGCAATCACCAAATGAATGAGGCCAAACATTATACAGATCTTCATACAACAAGTTAATATGTTTTCAGGAATCTACAACATTTCCATTATGTGCATACCATCTTGAGCATGGTACTCTACCAGGTTACCAACAGTCATTAGAATGGCCCTCTGAAGGTAGCCCACAGGTATTCACCTGAGAATGTCTCTCAATTTGTAGAAAAGTAGAGTTATGCATTGTGGATGAAGAGTGCTACTCTTCATTTTCAATTATATGGAGCAACCTAAGCTAATGGCAGATAAAATCTCCAACACACCCTGGACACATATACACAAGAGAGTCTAAAGTCCCATCACACTGGTAA
Organism: Neoceratodus forsteri; assembly: GCA_016271365.2. NCBI lineage: Eukaryota > Metazoa > Chordata > Ceratodontiformes > Ceratodontidae > Neoceratodus > Neoceratodus forsteri. The sequence continues at coordinate 272,416,437 of CM057453.1, forward strand.
GCCCCTCCCTCTTCAGTAAGTCCCATACTATACCACAGCCCTGTAGGTTTTGCTGAGTTTTATAATACCAAACTATGCACAACAGTTGATGATGGCTCAGGACTATATGAAGGAGCCATAGTAAAGTAAGGAAATCAACCAAAAGAAGCAAACTCGGCTGCCCATCAAAACCAAATGCAAGTCCACGGCTAGGACATGATAAAGGGTATACTTTGTTAACAAAGGTAGCACCCCCCAAGCACACGTCAATGTTTCATACAACACTGATATTTTGTCAAGATGTCAATCACAATGCCAGGATGCCTTAAAGAGCAGCTGACACTTCAAAGAAAACTTTGAAAACCATAATACTTAGTTACAAATCAGTTTGCATTCCACATATATTCTATGGATTTCGCCTACCCATTATGTATTACTGAGGAAATTTAGATGAATACCTGATATTTATACCTTGGAGTTTATCTGCCCCTATAGCTTGTTCCCTACTTCAGTTCATAATCCTCTTATGTGACATCACACTCCGTTGCCATGGGAGTAACTGTGACATCACAATCAGTGCATTATGACCTTAGATAGGGAGAAAGCAAAAGGGTCAGATTAACTTTTCAGGAGCAAAGATCTTGTTTTAATGCAAATGACCTCAGTGATAAATAATGGGGATTAGAAATATTGAACTAATGTGAAATACAAGCTGAACTGTGCTTAAACATTATGTTTTGCTAAAGTTCCAACTAACACATCAGCTGCTCTTTAAATAGGTTAAAAAGGTTTTTCAATTAAAACAGGTAAAACCACTCTTTAAGGAAATGGTCATAGAGGCACACACACAGTATACAAGTATTTACATATATATATATAGATATATATATATATATATATATATATATATATATAATATATAGAAAAGGCATTAACAATAATAAAATGATCTGCTCATGTCACCTTCCCCCAACATCATACACATGCTGTGTTTTGAACCTGCAGCTAAAAAGTTATAACAATTCATTCCTATTTCTTATATTACTGCTCCTATCACTTTTGATGTAAGAAAGGTGGTAACTGAAAATTTTCATTTAGTTCCAGAAAAAACCTGGGTCAGAGTTTATGCTGCCAGAAGGTCTCCCTGTACATAGGTTTATTGTTTAGGTCCCCCCTCTGCGTCCGAATGAAGCTTTTTCCACCCCATAAATGAAAAATAATGCCCTGATCCCTTTCTCTGTACATGTAATGCTATGGCATTTTCTAACAAACCGAATCTAATATTTCTAGCATGCTCAAGAATTTGAGTTCTGAATTTTCATACAGTTTTCTCAACATAATGGCATCCACAAGTACAGACAGCTAAATAAATGAAGATTCTGTTCTAGAAGAGATAAAAGAGTTCACTTTGCATACCATGTCCAAATAAGACAAAGAAATGTCATGTCCCACCTGTAAATATTGACATGCAGTGCAATTTCCACGCTTATAGTTACCCGCTGGAAGATGGCTATTTTTGTCCAGATTGTCCATCCTGTTTTCACTGTTTTCCAAGGAATATTTCATATTTCTGCCACTTCTGTAGGTAATTATCTGCTTCTGCAAATCTTAACCACCCACTGGAAGCCAGCTGGACATCCAATTGACCCCATTCCATCCTTGGATGAGTGCACTTATCCTCCCCTTCTACCCCACCTCACCCTACCTCCTGCCTTAACCCTATCTCCTGCCCCTTGGCTCACTCCTAATTTCCCCCTATACCCCACCCCTACCCACCCCAACCCCTCTACCCCCATCTCCCCCATCATCCAACAGCCTTGATCAAAAAACCCATGGCCCCTGCACTTAACTTATTCTCTAGATGTTCATTGTGGCCTGTAATGTGATTGACAATGCCTCTAGCTGCTGTATCTGTACCTGCCATGGGAATTTGTATAATGTATTATGTTGTAGTTGTGTCTGATTATGTGAATTGAATCTCAAAATATGTTGCCCTCCTGTGAATAAATCCTGAAATATGTTGACCTTCCTATGTAATCTGGAATGTGTAAGTTTCTGTTGCTAATGTATAAAATTGTCTATTGTAAGTATGCTGCCGCAACTAAGTTTTTGTCTAAACTGTTTGACAAGGATCCTTTGTAAATGAGCTCTTAGCTCAAAAGTGGTAATTTTGGTCTCTCAATAAATAAAAAATAAAATGATGGAGCCTTCATTCACCACCTTGTTTAAAACAGACTCAACCTAAAGAATGCGCCAATTTTTTCTTATAATCCCCAAAGATTTGTGTTCTGTGTGATGAAAGTAGTTACAAAATTAGCACCTTTACATTTAAATAGATCAGCTTTTTGCTTGGATTTTAATAGGAATGCTCTATCCATGCGGTCTACTTTTTCCTTGTATGTCAGTATATCTGACCCATATCAGTAACCTTGCTCAGAGCTGCAATATCATTTCATGTGCATGTATGGACCAACAGGGATGTAATTGGAAACATGTTTAGGGTGACAGCTATTATACAGTAGTGCAGAATTGCATTATTGTCCATTGGTTTACAGAAAAGATCTGTTACCAAATTTTCTTCACCATCCTTGCTCATTACCAAATCCAGAAACATTATTTGGGAAAAGCTTGCATTCAAGGTAAATTTCAGATTCTGATTACTGTCTTCAAGATATCTTACAAAATTTTTAAGTTCACACATATTTCCTTTCCAAATAACAGGATGTCATCAATAAATCTTTTATATATGTATCAGAATGTTCATAGACTATATTTACATCTGGATCATACACATATTTCTTTCCTCACTGAGATAGATAAATAAATATTTGCATTTTGACAGCATAAACTCAGAGCTAGCTCTTTTCTGGGACTAAATGAACATTTTCGGTTAGCACCTTTCTTACATAAAAAGCGATAGAAGCAGTAAAATAAGAAATAGGAATGAATTGATATAACTTTATATCTGCAGGTTCAAAGCACAGCATGTGTATGATGTTGTTGGGGGATGACATGAGCAGATCATTTATGTATTGATCATGCCTTTTGTACATATATGTAAATACTTGTATACTATATTGTATGTGCCCCTATGAATGTTTCCTTTAAGAGTGGTTTTACATATTTTATTTGAAGAACCTTTTAACGTATTTAAGGCACCCTGGCATTGAGATTGGTGTCTTGACAAAGTGTTCATGTGACACGAAACATTGACGTGTGCTTGAGGGTCATATCTTTATTAATAAAGTATACTTTTTGTTATGTCCTAACAGTGGAGTTGCATTTGGTTTTGACAGGCAGCTGAAATTGCTTTTTTTGGGTGAGTTTTATAATGCATACAGTATGATCTACCTTGAGGCATTCCAGCATGTAAGAAGACAAAATAGCTATCTGGAGGGCCTTGCTATTCATCTAGTTCAGGGCAGGTATTCTTTCTCCCCACTGCCAGATCCATGTTCAGCAAGGTGATGGACCCCAAACTGCCCTCACTCCATCACACAAGGCCAGCAGCAAGTCTCCAGGTTCCCTCTTAAAAGTGGTATTTAGCACCTTAGATATGATATTACATAGTTCATGCCAAACGGCTGACACCAGTAGACATTTTAGATCCAAATGTAAAAAGGTGCCCGCTTGGAAGCAATATTCTGGGCATCTGCCTGGGGAGGAACTATCATATTTGTGGGCATTGACTGGAGAAAAATGGGATCTCTTCAGAAAATAGTATTGCATTTGCTACAACTTGTTTATTTTTAGAGCATGACATCATAAAACTAGCTGCTTCTATCTTTTGTGTAATTTGTTTAACATTTTTTAGCATTTCCCCTTCATATAATTGACCCATTTTATAAGAACCTGTGATTTCAAATCACTTCAGGATGTGCCATACCATCTCTCAGGTGGAGGCCTATTAAATAGACCTGGGAAAAGAGCATCTGCTGGGGATAAATCTGGATTGCGTTGGCTGCCTATTTGTAGGCCTGTTACATTGGCTAGATTGTTTTGGGGAGTCATTTTTCAAAACTCAGAGGTCCCTTTCCTTAGCAGTAGCATCCAGCTTAACCCCTACCATCCAATATTATGTCCTGGGGTTTGTGTTCCCTATGGGCATCACTTTGAATTTCTTGGCACAAAATTTCAGCTGTCAGACGTTGGACTACTTCTCTAAACTTTGCAGGTTACTCTGTAAGTCCCTAACCCCTTCTTCACTGTCAAACCTGCCATAGAGCTTAGTGTCCTCTGAGAGGAGACAGATCTTGCCCTGTATTCCTTCTCCAATGTCTCTAATAACTATATTGAAAAGGACTGTTCCCCAGGACTGAACCCTGTGGAACCCAGCCCATAACCTCCCTCTCCCCTGACTTGAACCCATTTACTACCATTATCTGCTGTCTCCTTCTCAACCAGCTTCTAGAGTTGTGCAAAATCAGAAAATTTCACTCAGCAAAACATTTCATGTAATCCCCGCATTTTGCAAAATATTTTGCGGGTGCAAAATCCCAGCGAAATGTGGAATTTCACCTGCAAAATGCTAATTTCATCAAACATGGGTGAAATTCTGTATTTGAGATGAGCATGGGGGGATGATAATATTAGCAAAAAAAAAAGGATTTCCCCCCCTCCCATCCATCAGCCAAGACCCACATCCCTGGTGTCTAGTGGTTCCAACCCCCCAGGCCAATTATGTAGAGGAGGATGCTATTGTGTCAGGATACGGTCTGACCCCTGGGACCCCTGCTGAATCCTTGGCAGCCATTCTACAGAGTGAAAATCACACTGAGCAACTCAAATTTAAAATCCCTCTCCCTTTCAAATGCAAAGGGCTACAGCTGGTGCTACTGATTAGCAGGAATAGTGCTGAGTGTGGGGGCATGGATTAGTCCTGATTGGAAGGCTATAGGGCATCTAGGAGATCTGAAGCTCCAGCAGTACTGGAGTAATTCTGGAGGTCCATGAGTTGGGTGGCAGCACTGGAAAATCAGTGGTGTGGGGGGAGGGTAGCAGGATATGATCTGGCCCTCAGTACCCCTGTTGAATCCCTTGTGATGATGCTGTGGAGTGAAAGTTGTAGTGAGCAGCTCTCTTCCTTTCAAATGCAAAGAGCTCTCATGGGCCACAGGTGCTTCTTATTGGAAGGAATAGTGAGGGGGAAGTATGGCTTAGTTTTGATTGGAAGGCTGGACAGTGCCTAGTATTTGTGAAGTTCCAGCAGTGCTTCTGCAGGTCAAGGAGTTGGATGACAGTGCTGCAAAATCTGTGGCATGTGGGGGGTTGGGGTGTGTGCTACTGCAGCAGGACAAGGTTTGACCCCAGTGAATCCCTGGTGCCAGTGCTTCAGAGTGAAAGTCACAGCGAGTAGCTCAATTTTAACAGATCAGTTTTCAGGGGGTAGAAAAGAGGAGAGGAGGGGGCAGGTCTGGTCACCCATGGGGGTGACAGGATGGGGTGTGGCATTGTGGACCCCTCTGGGGTCCACAGTACTGTTCCCCTCCATTCCATACACCCTGTGGCCACCGGATCAGTCCCCTCCCTTTCAGTACACCACTAAAAACTGGTCTGTAAGATGACGGAGATTCAATGAATGAGTGTGTGCTTTGAAACCATACGCTCATTCATTGAGCTCAGTTAGGCTGCCGGCCATGGAGTTGAGTGGAGGGCTGTGCTGGTGGCCGCTGTGGAGTCCGACTTCTAGCTGGGAGGGTGGGGGGTGGGGTGGGTGGAATTACTACCAGATGGGGGTGGTGGGTCCACTAGACACCAGGGAATTTTTTTTTCCTTTAATCCCATTACAAATACTGATGTTGGCCCTAGTGGGTGGCAGCAGCATTTGACTAATTGGAGGGGGAGGGCTGGTGTGAATCAGGGGGGATCATTCTTCATTTGGCTGCTGATCAGCTAGGGTGGTTCAAATTATGGTTGGGGATGGGGCTGAATCTCTGTGGGAGCAGGGAAATTCTTCTTATTGTGGGCCAGCAATTGGCCAGGGAGATGGGACCACGAGACACCAGGGATGTGGGGTCTTGGCTGTTGGATGGGAGGGGGGAAAACACTTTTCTAATTTTTTTTAAATTCCACATTTTGCATGGTTGAAATTCTGGCAAAATGCGCTAATTTCATAAAATATTTTGCAGGGTAAAATTCCTGATTTTGCCAGAAGTTTGCCAGCAAAAAAAAAATTGATGCATCTCTACCAGCTTCATATCCATCTAACTAGACCCTTTGCTGCTTTCAGATCCTCTAACTTATCAGCAACTTTCTGTGTGGTATTGAGTTGAAAGTCATGCTGAAGTTGAAATACAGTTGCAGACATAGATAAGCACAGATATGTCCAGATATTTCACAATATTTCTTAAGAGATTTTCTCTGGTAGCCCACAGAGGTACTGCAGGTAGGCAATGGATTTCTTTAGAGATATCACAGAAAATTGAGCAAATATTTGGCTATGTCATTGACTGCAACTGTGGAGGAAATCCACTACTTGTCCCTTATCCTAAGCCCTAGTTAGCCAAGCCCTGTACCTCAAACAAGTACACTCTAGCAAACTGCACAGATTTTGCAAAATATTTCACAGGGCGAAATTCCAGATTTTGCCAGAAGTTTGCCAGCAAAATAAAATGTTGATGCATCTTTACCAGCTTCCCATCTATCTAACTAGATCCTTTGCTGCTCTCAGATCCTCTAACTTATCAGCAACCTTCTGTGTGGTATCGAGTTGAAAGTCATGGTGAAGTTGAAGTGCAGTTGCAGCCATAGATATGGAGAGATATGTCCAGATATTTCACAATATTTCATAAGAGATTTGTATGTCCAGAGTTCTATGTCAAGTTCTACAATGTTATACTGGAACCTTTCTATGACACATTTTGCAGACAATGTTATGCTTTATCTTGCAGACCCAGTAAAAACTATCCCAGTGACTGCTCCACACACTGGCTCTGAGTGCCACTTCCACCACCACCACTTCAAGGGCCACATTGTTCACTTGGGAGCTTAAGCAGCAGGCAGGTAGGAAAGAGGGCTGGAGTTATATTCTGTTTTAACTGAAATATTTGAATAGTTTGTAAGTGAAATTAGTTTTATGTGTTAAAAATTATTACCTTGAATTAGAACTGTTACATTGTAACTTTGGTGGCTTGGGGATAGTTGTTTGGCAGGGATAATCAGAGGGAAATTTAAATGTGTTGTTTGCCTGGTGTTAAGGGGAAGGGACATTAACCACAATTACCTTGTCTTTAAACAGGAATTACCTTGGCTTTCATTGTTCACTTGGGAGCTTAAGCAGCAGGAAGGTAGGAAAGAGGGCTGGGGTTATATTCTGTTTTAACTGAAATATTTGAATAGTTTGTAAGTGAAATTAGTTTTATGTGTTAAAAATTATTACCTTGAATTAGAACTGTTACATTGTAACTTTGGTGGCTTGGGGATAGTTGTTTGGCAGGGATAATCAGAGGGAAATTTAAATGTGTTGTTTGCCTGGTGTTTAGAAGAGCCCTCCCACCCACCCTGTTTTGTATGCCTTCTTAAATACTGAAAAGCCACTGGGGTTGGGATTGAAGGGCTGAGTATTTCTGTTTGGGACTGAAATTTGAAGCAACAGGAGCTGGTGGGCCTGTGACATCATACGGTACCTGATGTCTTCTTACACACACTGTTAGTGGGACCGAACACACACTAGACTGTATGTGTTTGTGAGACTTGGGAACGTTATTGGTGGGGTTGAAATTGGGTTTGTAAATAACTACAGTCAGTGTAGAGAGAAACTGTACTCCAGGGGAAAGGGACTGAGAAAAGGGGGTGTGCTATTATAAACAGAGGGGATAATCGGGTGGCCATATTCCACCATGGCAGGCATCTTCAGAAGGGTTGTAGGCTGCACAGGCTGTGGGATGGCAATAATTCTAAATTGGGCCTGGAGAGGGTTGCCCACTCTGTAGACAGCTATCTTGTATCAGGAGTGAGGTATATTGGTTAAGGAGTAAGCTGTGGGAGCTGGGGGTGTCCAAGGATAAGGGGTGTGGATATGGGCAGCAGAAGGGTGGGGCTGAGGGGAGGCTGGGGCAACGCTCTGAAATTACAGGACGTTATGTTACAGCAAGCAGGAGGGGGGATATTAGGGACAGAGGACCCTTAGATAGGGAAGTTGATGCTAAGGGGAAAGCGTACGGGGTGAACATTCTGAATACAAAGAGACTGGAGGGGGAAGAGTCAGGAGGGGCTGTTGTGCGGAAGCCTAAAACAGCAGACTGTGGGAAGGGAGCTCCTAAGGTGAACAGTGCAAGAGAGGAAGAAGAGGGTCAGTTTAGAGATGCAGTCAGGGGAAACTCGGGTTACTTGATGGAGGCTGACATAGAGTGTCACAATAAATTTGAGCTACTAAGCAACCTAGAGGGGGAGGAAGGGGTTGGTGGAAATGAGGAAACTTATACAGAGGCTGGGAGGAGGGAGTCGGATACCCATAGGGCATCACAGACCAGCTATGGAAAGGATAGACATAGTCCCAGAGGGAGAAGGGGAAACATATATGTTAAGCAAATGGGGGAGATGCAACATATTACAGACATGAGGGAGGAGAGCATGATTGGTGAGAAACTAGGAGACAAGGAGGTGGGAGAGGAGCCCCCCTTCAGCAGGGAGGTCAGTACCAAGGATGGGGCCCTAGCTAAAGAGGACTCACAGAGAGCCTCTGGAGGCAGGGGTACTATTACAAGGGGGGAGGATGGTGGTGTGGGGGAAGGGGAAACCATCAGGGCCAGGATAAATGGTTCAGATAAGAGAGGGTTAAAGGGGACACCTATTCAGAGGGGGTTTGAGTTAAGTGGCAAAATAGTAAGGAGGCAGAAGGGGAGGGTGACAAGGGGTCTCTAATAAGGCAGGAAGACTCCCATGAAATTGAGATCATGAATAAAGGGGAAGGGGCTGAGAGGGCATAGTGGAGGTAACCATAAGGATGATGGCGTGTTAAGGTTCTGTTACTGGAGACTCATGATTAGGTATCCATTGGGAGGGACAGGGGTGGATGCCATAGCCAGGTGAAGGTAGTGAGTATCTCTGGGCTGACCGTGCACAGAGCAAAGTTCATGGTGTATGAAATGGTTAGGATTGTGGAGGAAACCAGATTTGCTGGTGCATTTGGGAACTAATGATCTAGAGGAAATAGCATTTTGGAAATCAAGCAAGGTTCCAAGAACTTGCAGAGTCTGTCGGGATAATGGATGCAACATTTCCTTTTTCGGAGATATTGCCTAGTACCAAAGGCCTCAGTGGAGAAAAATGAAGCTACAGAGGTTAATGACTGGCTCAGGAAGTGGGGTGAAGAGAATGGGTTGGGGTTGTTAGGGAACTGGAATGGAGTTTGGGAGGATAAGGGACTATATGCCAAGGACAGGTTTCATCTTGCCCCATTAGGAAGGAAGTCCTTAAACAGGGATGGCTGACCACATACAGAAAGGTGGGGTTTAAACTTGTAAGGGGAAGGGATGAGGGAGGGGCTGACCAGAAGCCCTCTCCTCCAGATGAGGGGAGTAGCTGTCAAGCCCAAGAGGGTGAGGGGGGAAACAGACTGGAGGTGGAGGTTTCAGGAGGAGCAGGGGGAGGATGGAAGTATAAGGAATCTGGGTGGGGTTTGACAAAGAGGATCAGGGATAAGGGGTGGGGGTTGGTGTTAGTAAATGCCAGGAGCTTGGGAAACAAGTTGCCGGAGTTCAGGCCATGCTGTTCGAGGGGGTGGATGTGGCGTGGCATGGAGACGTACCACAAATACCATGACTGGGACCTAAATGTACAGGGCACACTATGCTTAGGAAGGATAGAAAGGAGGTCAGAGTGGGTGGAGTTAATATGTTCATTAGAGATGATATAGAAATTGCTATGGTAGAAGAGGCAGAGGGAAACGTGGAGGCCTTATGGGTCACCTTACGATCCCCAGCAGGAGATAAGGTCAAGCTGGGAGTAGCATATAGGCCCCCCGGGATGAGTGATGTTCTAGAGGATAGTTTGCTGGACAACATCATTGCCCAGTGCGGTCCAAAAGGGGAAGGAGTGGTGTTGATGGGGGACCTTAATATGCCAGGTACAAACTGGGGAACCATGTCCTCTAAGGTGGCCAAGGAGCAGAGGCTGCTGGATGGCTACAAGGATGTGTTCTTAACACAGCATGTGATGGAGCCCACAAGGGAGGGGCATGTCCTGGATGTGGTTCTGGCAGATGGGGATCTGGTAAGGGACATAGTTGTACAGGACCCCCTGACTGGGAGTGACCACAATACTGTCTGGTTTCAAATAAGCATGGGGGGAGTGGGGGTGAGATCTAGGACACTGGCAGTGGACTTCAGGGGGGCAGACTTTATGTGCATGGGAAATATTCTCAAGGATCACTTGAAGGGGATTACCTCAACGACAAGTGTGCAAAGGAGATGGGAGGTCATAAAACGGGGACTTCATGAGGCAGTCAGGATCTGCGCTAAGTTGAAACGTAAGGGAGCAAGGCCACGTAAACCATGCTGGTGGTCCAATGAGGTACAGGTAGCAGTCAGAGAAAAGAAGGCGGCCTACAAGAAATATAAAACAACAAGAGGGGATAGGGATAAGAAATGTACCAGCTTGCATCTAGAAAAGTTCACCCGTATGGTGAGGGGAGCAAAGTCCAGTAAAAGGAGCAGGCTGGCACAGGGAATACATGGAGGGAAAAGGGTTCTTCCTGCACATTGGGGAGTGGAGAAAAACTAAGGGCCATCTCAGCAGATTGAGATCAGAAGGAGGGTGGGTGGAAGAGGCGAGGGACCAGGCAGAGGTATTTAACGAGCACATTGCCTCTGTGTTCACTAGGAGGGGATGGGATATCTACAAAGCAAGGCATGAAGGGATAGGAGCGGCAGGGAGGGATCGAGAGCAACAGAAATGGAGCAAGAGGGAGGGAAAGGTACCCCAGGGGTGTCACATCTGGAGAAGGATAAAAAGACCAGTAAGGTGGAGGGACGGATGATGCTATCTCCACCAAAAGGGTGTGGTTAGCCCTCAAGGCCCTAAAGAAAAACAAATCTCTGGGCCGGATGGCATTCATCCGAGAGTACTATGGGAATTGGCGGACATACTGGCTGCACCCCTGGCAGAGCTTTTCAGCAGGTCACTTGAGACAAGGAGGGTACCTAGGGATTGGCGAGTGGCACATGTGGTACCAATCCATAAAGGGGGGCGAGGAAGTACCAGGTAACTATAGACCCATCAGTTTGACCTCGTGGTGGGAAAATTAATGGAGAGTATACTAAAGGAACGATTGGGGTGTACTTGGAGGAGGTGGGAGGTCTGGATAGTCGGCAACATGGGTTTGTGCCAGGTAGATCATGTCAAACCAACCTTGTGGAGTTCTATGAATGGGTAACATCAGAACTGGACAGGGGTAAGCCTGTGGATGTATTATTCTTGGACTTCAGCAAGGGCTTGACTCTGTCCCCACAATGGTCTGGTGGAGAAACTGATGGGGTTAGGAGTAGGCCCTTGATGGTCAGATGGATTGAAAACTGGCTAGCTGGACGCACTCAGAGAGTAGTGGTCTGTGGGGAGCTCGAACCCTAGAGAGGCTGGTGTGGGGTACCACAGGGCTCGATCCTGGGTCCGATCCTGTTTAATGCATACATATTGGACATCAGGGAGGGTATAGGGTGAAATGAGTCTCTTCATGGATGACTCCAAGATGGGAGCAGTAGTTGAGGGAGAAAAGGGAGGGTGGCCCTGCAAGGGGACCTGGACACCCTGGAAAGCTGGGCTCACACAAGGAAATTAAATTTCAATATCACCAAGTGCATGGTGTTGCATCTTGGTCGGGGAAACCCTAAACACAGGTACACCCTGGGAGGGGAGGCGCTGGAGGCCTCAATAGGGGAAAAAGACCTAGGGGTCATGGTGGATACATGTATGAATAACTCTGAGCAGTGCAGGAGAGCAGCTAGCAAGGCAAACAGGATGCTGGGATGCATCATAAGGGGGATCACCTCTAGGAGCAAGAGTGATTCTGCCGCTGTACAATGGACTGGTTAGACCACACCTTGAGTACTGTGTGCAGTACTGGAAACCACTTGAAGAGGGACATACAGCTCCTGGAGAGGGTACAGAGGAGGGCAACAAAGATGATACGAGGGCTAGGGATTTGACTTATGAGGACAGACTTGAGGAGCTCTGCCTGTTTTCATTGGAGGAGAGAGAGATGGGGACATGATTGAGGTCTTCAAGTACCTCAAGGGAATAAATAGGGTAAACATGGAGGGATCTTTAGACTAAAGCAGGAGGTATCACCAGAGGTCATGGTTTGAAGTTGGAAGGTGGAAGGGTGAGGGGAAAAGAGGAGGAGGTTTTCACCGAGGGTGGTGGACCCTTGGAATGCACTGCCTGGTGAGCTGGTTCAGAGATCCACAGTGGAGGGCTTTAAGAGAGGGTAGGACAGACACAGAAAGTGGATGTATCAGATGATGGCCTGTCCTGGGGGGGGGTGGGGATGGATGATAGGGGTTTCTGGAGAACAAGGGATGGGAGGGTCTCGGCACCCAACTAAGGATCTAGGTTCGAGCAGACTCGATAGACTGTAAGGCCTAATCTGCTGGCAAATAGTATGTTAGTATGTTAGTAAGTGTCTATAATTGGATATGAAAATCATTACTCTTTTGATGGGAATGATTACACCTCAGTCACTAATTACCATTTTAGCAGCTCAACTGCGCTCTGCATGCCTTTTTCAGAACAAAATATGGCTATATTGAAGTCCCTGGTTTCAGCTTATCTCTATTGACAGGTAGAGCCACCCCATTAGATAAAGACCCTGTTCATTTAGGTCTAACCTATTGAAGACACCACTAAACACTGACTACCGGTAACTGCTTCTTTGTTCTGCTCTGCACAGCCTTCAAAAGCACAAACATCATTTCAATGAATAGTCTAAAAGGTTATGAGAATAAAACAAAATATTAAAATTCCTTTCATCCTAGCAATTTGATATCAACAGGCATACATACACAGACATCTGACTTGTGAATAAATGTTCTTTGTACTTTTCTAATTAAAAAGTTTCCCTGGACCAGTGGAAGATATAGTCTCCTACTGTCATTTTCATGTTCTATGTTCCATGTTTTAATGAGCAAAACCCTTAATTTCAAGCCAGGTCGTTTTCAATGGTGCCCTGAGCAGGGCAGACAAGCAACAAAAAAATCAGTTTACATGTATTCTTTTTTTCCAAAAGCAAAAGTACTGTACATTAGGTTACCTAATTACATAATTATTTCTCCTTTTTTGCTCAAACACAGTCCCATCTAAAAACATATTTCTGAGATCCATTGCAGAATTTCAAATGTAACAAATATATATTGTAGGTATAATGAATTAACAAAACAGTACTCCACATATTTTTGAACATCCTGATAGAAACCATTTTACATTATACATGGGATGTGTATCCAAGCAGAAGCTAACCTGTTCCAAAGGAACATCTTATTCTTGTCCCACTTTATTCTGCACAGTTGTTTGACTAACAGCTAGTTTGCCATGACCTTTGTGACTGCTTACTGAAAGCACATCACAATTGTGAACACATAGTCTAGGCACTTATTATTTATGGATTTTCTGTAACAACCAGTGCAAGAGTCATGCATTTGGAGGAGAAAAATAGTTTACACTAAACTCAAAAAGACTAAACAAGGAGATGCTTTATAGTCATACTCTCAGTAAAATGTATAATCCACCAACACAACATATTTGTTTCTTTAAGCACTCAGAAAGGCAGTACAATAAATTATATCTGTATATGACTACGGAAGGTAAACACAATCTATTAGCTTATGTTTATTGCTGGGGTTTTTTCAGTGATAACCCCACCCACAAGGAACCTAACTCCAGTGATTAATTCTTAGTTATTAAGGACCAAACACTCCACCCTTCATCACTGAAATACCATAAAAGATGTTTTATAATGCTAATGTTACCTGGAACAGAAATACCGAGAAGTGATTGTAACATGTTCAAGGTTTTTCATAGAAATGAAACCATGTCGATGGAATGATATAGCATCAATTTATAGTTGTAAACAGGAATAAAACATGTTGTGATGCATTATGTGCATTAAATATCTCACAGAATATGAAGTTAAATTTGAGCTTCCAAATAATTTTCCATGTTTATTATATGTTTTTATTTTGTATTTTACATTTAGTTTTTATTGACCAGGTAAGCACTCTAGGCAATTAAACTGCTTTTCTTAAGTCAATGCTGAGATTTCTGGAACTGAAGTACTGTATATATGTTAAGATAAAAAGGTTTTGGCAACATTTAATGTTGTTCACATAATATTTGGAACTGGTTTTGTTGACAGGATTAGTTACGTTTAGACAAGTATCATTTTATGAATCAAATTATTTTCATGATTTGACAAACTGCTTCTTTTTCCTGGAATACAGCTGATCTTCTGTAGAACTATTTTCCTGACTAGTATGGTTTCTGATATCTAATAAAATGCATCATAATATCATTTAATATTTTTTTCTATTTGAATAATTTTTATTTTCTCCATGGAATACCTTATATTGCTTTATGAAATATACATGGCCCCACAATGGGTGACATTGTCACTAATCATTATTTTCATTATGAAGTTGATTAATATTAGACCTGGAACTTCAAAGCTAACAAATTGTCTTTTCAATCTAAAATTGTTTTAGAATTGTATATATCACTGCACTTTTGCTTCATGATAGAAGTCATTTAAAGCAATGGAGTCAGTGATCTGAGATTTGGGATGGAATGCCTTTTTAGCTTTGCAGTTGCAGACAAAATCATAACTGTTCTTAAATTTAGACAACCACAACCTGCTCTGCCCAGCCCATGGCTTCAGGAAAAGGCATAGCATCGCAACCGTGTTACTTAGCTTAACTAAAACTATCTACACATCACTTAACAGAGGAGAATATGCAGGTGCAGTATTTATAGACCTAACCAAGGCCTTTGACATGGTGAATCACCCTATTCTCCTCTGCAAATTACACTCTCTAGGGATTTCTGAAGACACCTTATCCTGGTTCACCAGTTACCTCTCAAATAGATCACAATAGATCAAGTTTGGACCTTCCTTCTCAGGCTGTCTTCTCATCACCGTTAGCATCCATCAGGGCTCAATTCTTGGACCACTGCTATTCTCCTTGCGTATCAACTCTCTACATCACTGCTTCAAGCATAGCACGCCTCTGCTCTTTGCAGATGATCTTGTGTTCATCAATAATGCCCCTGATGTAGCACACATCAACAATGTTCTATCCTCGGATCTCAAGGCAGTTCAGTCCTTGCTCACAGCCATCAAGCTCCTAATGAACCAAGCCAAATACCAGGCCATGATATTTGGCACTCTTTCATGGCTGAAAAATCTGGGCACTCCTCACTCAGTGATCTGTGACAAAGGGTCTTATCTTGTCACTCTTACTTCTCTCAAGTACCTGGGTGTCACCCTTGACCATTCCCTGGATTTTGCAACACACATATCCCCTGTCTGCAAGGCTACCAAGGCAAGTCTCTGTATTGCTTACTGAGCCAGTGCAAACCTCTCCCTTGCCACTCTGCTCAATGTAGCACAAGCACTACTTCTGCCCAAACTCACTTATGGCCTACCAGTCTTTGGTAACACCACTGCTATCATAATGTGCAAATAGATAGTGGGCTATAACAACATCTTCCACTTTGCCCTTGTGTCTAACTAACTCACCCACCACTGCCAGCTTTATAGTAAGCTTGCCTGGTCCTCTCCTCCTCCACTTATGGAACTTACCCTTGGGAACATTGTCCACAGTATTATAAAGAACTAAGCACCCTACCCTCTTGCCTCTTATCTGGTACTATATATCAACCACTACACTTTAAGATCCTCAGGAGCAGAACAGTTGGCCATTCCCAGGCTTCATACCTCAGAATGCACCCAGCCGTACATTAAATTACCATAATCCCATAACCTGTCATGGGTTATTGCTTACAAATATAACAGTTTCTGATCTAATAATACAAATCTAAACATAATGCACAAGGATATTGTGCAGTTATGTACTAGCTGAATGTTCATTCTGATATAATTCAAAAGAGCTTAGCCTCCCAGTCAGTTAATAATTAACTAACTTGCATGACAAAATCTTAATGCACTCAGATACCACTTAACTGAAAGCTAGTCAACCACTAGTTGAGTGCTCTGGTTGATCTCTGTATGTACTGTACTTTTCCATCTTGTTCTAGCAATAATTATATCTTTGAGGGTGTCTACCTTGACTCCTTGAGATACTATGAGTCTTTACCAGCAGGGCAGATTCAGTGGGGGATATGTGGAAAAGCATCCACTCTGATTAGATATTCTTACACAAAGCACACTCCCCAGAATTCAGCATGTATTTATTTATGACCCAGAAGCACATAGCAAGTTCAGTTGTTGGTTTATGTGTGCTGCATCACTGCACCTTTCCTGCCAATTCTGAGCTATCTCCTCTGATACAAAATGTATGGCAGCAGCATCTTGCTGTAGAATTGAGGAAATTCCACAGGGTCAGTGCAAGGCTCCCCAAAATATGTTTACTGTACAGATCAGCTCACTATACATCCAGTGTAGGGAAAGGGAACATTGTTTAACCAGGAGTAGCACACTAAGCTGAAGCTTGTTTACAGGTGTGACCTGGGAGCACAAGAAAGTTAAATGATTTGGTCAGGATCACACAGTATGCACCTAGGCAGCTGAGGGATTCAAAGCCAGGTCTCCAGGTCTGCAGCTCAGAGCCTTAACCCACTGCACTATACTGTCTCCACCAAACAACACTGAAATGAAAATTAAAAATGGGACAGGAGTCTATTCCATTAACAGACAAATTAAACAGTAACAAAAGATTGAGGGAAAAACAGCCTCTTTCATCAGTGTAATACATTTTGAAGATTTTTATTGCACCAGACCCAATATATGCTTTGCAAAAAAAAGCTTTGTTAACGTACCACTTAGAGTTCAGCTTAATGCCACAAAAGTAGGAAAATGTGGAGTTAGGGTTTCCAACCCTAACTTCCCGCCCCTACCCCTTAAGCAGCAAATGGAAAAAAATTCAGATTTGGGGTCTCTAGAGTCTTGATGAATCCGTGGTGATTTCTTTCTGGGGGTTGTCAACCCTAATGCTCACACCTCCCCTCCAGCCTGTAGCCTCCTGTCTGAAGCTCAAGGTACAGCTCCAAACCACTGCCTCATAGTGATACAGTCTCAACACATTTCCAGCACAGTCTGTTGTAGCTTTCTTCACGAATGGCCCTGAAGGCCCTGCATGAAGAAATGCAATCACATCTGATGTTAGCTCAGGGAATGGGGTGGGCATTAGGATTGATAGCCCCAAGAAAGACCATACCACTAATTCACTAAGACTGCAGAAACCCCAAACCCTAATGATTTTTTCTTTTGTTGCCTGGGAGGTTAGGGTTGGAAACCGTAATGACACATTTCCATACATTTGTGGTATTAAGTTGAACCTGTCCTGTGCATTAACAAAGGTTTTTTTTTTTTATTAATTCCTTTCTTTTTGAGATCATGGAATCATATCCTCATTCACACAGTCACTTAGAGACCTGTGTGGACAGATGCTGATATATAGGGCCATTTGGGTCCTGCAGCAAGGGAAGGCTCCATCTGCCTACAGAATTGCAGTGATGGATGTCAAGATTTCATGGGCAATCTGGTGGACTGCAGAAGCATAGAGCCCTCTGGTCTTGCACTTCCATGTGGCTGCACATACAGATGCACAGGCAAAGAGTCCATCTGTCAGACAATGCATATGGGCCTTCTGCCACACATGGGTGCAGAGGTGCAGGGCCCTATGCCAAGAGGACAGTTGTCTTTACTTGATGGTATCCAGGCCTATGTGGACAACCCTGCAGCTTTCATTCCCTGATGGGGGGTTGCATAACAGCACCATTCCCCACCCTTGCCCCATTCAGCCACTGAGCTTGTCCAAAAATTCAGCTCACTGAAATGGGATCACAAAGCAGACCTGCTAGGATCAAGGCTGGCACTACACACAAAGTTTCTTAACAATTATAATATAGCTAGAACAAATCCTAAAATTTGATTGGCTAAACACTTTGGAATGCAGTGTTATTGTTGATGCACAACAGCACCTGTTGGAAATTAGAACCATCTAACACTGAGAAATCCATCCCTCACACATTCAGACCTGAGCTTAAACAAAGTTTTCAATCGATATTTTGAAATCCTCACTAATTGTAAATTAAATTGGTCTCAGCTTTGCCTTGACCCAGAAGGACTCGTCCGATTGAGTAAACAGCAAGTTTAACACAAAAAACAGTCATCACTCTGAAGCAGACACAGAAACAACAACTGTAAGTGAACATTTTGCTGAATTAGAGGCTAACAGTAAAAAGCATCACAGCGATCTGGCACTAGCCAAAATTGATGAGATAGAACTGAATAGAAATGAACAAAGCACTAAACTTCAAACTGGCTGGCCATGAATATTTTCAGTAATTGGCTGAGGGAATAAAATATGAAATAGACCTTAAAACTATTCCTGTCCAATCCCTAAATGTCACCCTGTGAGAATTTTTTGCATCTGTCAAAAATGGAGGTGGAGAAGTTTATAAACTGTCTAGTTACGTTGGGATCAGAGTGGGAATAAACAGCTTCCTTAACAACCCCCCACTCAGTTAAAATTATGAAAGACACAGAGTTCTCCAACAGCAATAATGTTTTTCTTGGGGTTTTGAAACAGTTATGAAGATGGGAAAAGACAAAGACTCTCACCATCAATCTGTGCTTAATAGTGATCTAGATAAAAATATGAAAATCAAAGGCCTCAGATATTAACACTGCTGGTGGTCACAGAGTATGGCTGGATGTTCAGCTCTGTTTTGCCCATCAAGGGCAAGAGTTTCTGAGAAAACTCAAAGGGACAGCATAGTTTATAAAACCTGATGAAAATGGTCTTAAATATGCGTGCATTTCATTTAATAAAAAAAAAAATCAGGTCCTTACGGAGGTGGAAGAAGCTGTCTCCAGGGCTTTATGTTACCAGTTACAAGGTAACCCTATCTGCCTATTGCTTCACTAGAAAAATACTTGTCCAAAATGCCTGAAAATGCTACAGCATTTTGCCTGCACCCACAAAGAATACCAGATGATTATTTTGAAACTCGGGAAGTTTGGTACAGTATACTAAGAAAGATGTGGGTGTTCACTATCATTCAAGCATGCTACCACATACTGTATATGCAGACTAGTTGGATTAACTACAGTTTACACAAACCATAGCCTGAGAAGCACTGCCACACATCTGTTATCATCTGCCATCCAGAAAAATAATGGCGATAACAGGCCAGAAATGCGAGCCATCTCTTCGCTCAAACTGGGGCCTATCCCTGTGTGATAGAAGATACTGGAGCAATGTACAGTACTAGCAGGGTAGAGCAGAAACAGTAATCTGACAGTGGCCTCAAGCTATTCCCCAACTGCTTAGGGATAGATTCAGTAAGTTCACAGCAGTCTCCTCCCTGCCCACGCACCCCAAATACAATAAAAAGAATCAGTTGTTTCCATTTGCCAAATGTATTCTGCATCAGCAATTGCTGGTTAGTTAAAAAACATGCTTGCTTAAAACAGGAAACAAATATTGGTAAACGCCAAGATTTGCACAGACTATTGGTATGAGGTGCCAACAGTCAATAACTAACATTTTAATTATTTGCTTGTGTGAGGAGGAGTATCCAGTTGCCAGGATGCACACACCGGGTCGCTGGTGGGTTTTGTAGTCCTTAAGCATAGCAGGAACTACAGGTTTTGACCGGGCTATCAAAGTCCATGGAATGCAGATTCTGTTAAAACTGATTTTTATTTATGGGCATAATCCCTGTCTGTTTTACAAGCACAATAATAGCACTTTAATGAAGTTTTAGTATTTGTAATTTTTGAAAAGAATAAGGGAGGTCACATGACCGGAGGACTCACTTCTTGGTCCCGGTTGTTAAGAGGACTAGTGATAGTGAGTGGGGCAAGCATGTGCAGGTGATTGTGCATGGAGACATGAGCAGAAACACATGCATCCAAGCATGTGTCTAGCATGTCCAGTGGGAACAGTGGGATTAAGGGCAAGGTACTCTCTGACACTGTGTTTTGAGACTGTTCTGTGTGTGCAGTACCTGTTAAGGTTTTTTTTTTTACTTCTTATTTTCACTTTATGCATCATACAGCATCTGTTATTCATCATAATAAAACTTACAGTAAAATTATTATGACAGTACCGTTGACAATTTAAATTCTCAGTCTTGTCAGGAAGGGTTTTCATTTTGTGACTGAAGTTTGAAAAAAAAGTTTTTCGTTATTTTTCATTTCTTTACACTGCTAGAAAGCTGTCTGCAGTGAGCTCTTCACATGTAAAGTACCAAACAAGAAGATTAACCCGAGTTTGGCTACAGATATCAGCTAGGGTAGAGAGGTGTTATGACATTTGGCAGAGTTCCCCATAGCTTTTCTCTCCTTACTCATTTTACTGAACCAGAGCATCTGTACCTTATTTCTGTACCTTATCAGGGAACAAAGTCTGCTTTGTAGTTCATTATATGAATAATCCGTCCTGTTCATCTGGCATTGAATACTTCCAGCCTGTGTCTTAATTTAGCATTTAATTTTTCAAATCGATAAACCTGCATTACTATGTCCCTCCATTGTTCAAATTCTGGGGAGGTCTGTGCTATGGCTTTTTTAGCTGTTGTCAATAATATGTTAAATAAATATGTCTATTGTCTATCTAATGTTTTGAGGGGTAATCCAGTAACAGAGCTATTTTTGCTGTCAGAGAAGGGAATTCAGCTTTCAGTAAGTGTGACTTTTTGTCTACATCTGACCAAAACTTAAGTAGATGTGTACGGTGCAAAAAATATGTATATGGGGAACCTGTTGGGTACCACAGTTCCTCCAACAAGTTGATCGAGTTGAATTTGAAAATGTGGCTGTTCTATTAGGCATACGGAAGTAACTGACCACTGTTTTCCCATGCAAATTCCTTTCAAATGCCAGAGGATGCTACCCTATGCTGTTGTGAAAAAAACCTTTTTCCAATCTGTTGGAGGGAAATCTGGGCATAGGTCTTGTGCCCAAACCATCTTGATGTTTATAACTTTAGCCAAGGAGGAGTCATTTAATGTTTGATAAGCTAATGAGACAATGTGTGGGGGAAGACCTTGCAGTTGAGATTTTTCTAGTAATAACATTAATGAGTGTGAATCTTTCTTTCCTTTCGTCAAACCTAAGTTTTGAGATAAGTAATGTCTAACCTGGACGTAGTGAAAATGATCACTCTGTACTAAATCATAATGTGTCTTCAATTCTGCAAATGTTTGAACTTGATCTGTTGCCATTAACTGCTAGTAATTAATTAACACTTGTTTCTGCCACTGGACAAAATGATGATCCACGTGGTTGGCTGCAAATGATATATCAAGGGCAAGTGCCCTAAGTGAAAACAGTTATTTGGTTAGTCTTGAGTGAGTACGGATACTCTGCCATGTTATCAAGACATTTTGTACACATACATGGTCAGATTATAATTCTGGCTTGATGGGCGGAGAAAATAACACTTTATATAAGTCTTCATTTAGATCAGCAAATTCAAATCTTTTCCCATGGGAATCATTGGTAGGGTCCAACAATGATGCTATTTGTCAAAGCTATGTGGCCTGATGATATAGTCTTAAATCTCTGACAGCTAGCACCCCCTTCATTTTCTAGGAAGTTGCAAATTGTCATTCTATATAAACTTGGCTAATTGTCTATCCCATTCTATAAATACTGTTAGTGGGGTTTACGGGTAGTCTTGGAAGAAATAAAGAAGTTTTGACAAAATAGTCATGTGGATTGTCTCAATTTTATCAGACAAAGACAGTGGTAGTAGTAGCCAGTGGTCTAAATCATGATAGATGGTTTTAATAAGCTCTGGAAAATGTAATTGATATAGTTGTGTGTGGTCTTTTGGGATGTTTACTCCTAGATATTTTACGTTTGGCTTGTTCCAATTAAATTTATAAAGTGCCTGTGAAGAAGGGGGGAGTCATAATGAATCGTATTGCTACTGTCTTGTCTTTGTTTAATTTATATCCCGACAGCTCACCATACCTTGTCAAGGTTATTGAGAGTTGAGGCAGGGAGTGTGAGGGGTGTGTCAACTAGATTAACAAGTCACCTGCATAAAATGCTAGTTTATGTTCAATTGCCTTATGCTCTATACCCATTATATATTTTTCTTGCCTGATTGTCTGGGCCAGAGGCTCTACTGATAAGGCAAATAACAGTGGTGATGGGGCAGCCCTGGCATGTGCCCCTGGACAACTCAGATCTGTCAGAAAGTGAGCCATTTGCTCTCACCATGGCTTGGGGAGAGTGATATAGATTGGAGATTATCTCCACAAATTTAGAGTGGAAGCCAAAATGATGCAGGGTGGAATTAAAACATTTCCAGGACATTCTATCGAATGCTTTTTCTGCATCCAGGCTCAGCAGCAAAGTTGGCTGCCGAGTCCTGGATGCGTGCTGGAGCAAATTGTGGGTTCAGTATATGTTATCCAGCATATGTCACTTTGTTATAAAGCTAGTTTAGTCCTTGTTTATTAATGCAGGGAGAAGGGTTTCAATCTCTTTGCTAAAATGGAAATATAAAGTTTATAATCTAAGTTTAGAATTGAAATCAGTTGATATGATTCTGGGAGTTAATGTGGCTTACTAGGCTTTAATTTTGCTGAGATAGTTTCAAATTGCCAAGTGGTTGGGGTGTCTCTCCTTTTTGAACTGCACTGTATGTCTGCAGCAGTGTAGGGAGAAGGTCTTCTTAAATTTCTTTAGAAACTCGGCAGGATAACCATCCAGACCAGGACATTTTCCTGTCTTAGACCTGGCCAATGCTGCTTTCATTTCCCCTGTTGAGGGTTTTAGCTTATATTATCCATAAATAATCACTCCTATATTATATAGGCTATTGAAATTGCAATGTTGCAGGCTTCTCAATAAATAAGGTCTTCATATATGATTAGTGCTTTGCTGGAGCATGGCTTAATATTGGGCTAGGCACAAACTTACCAACACATTGTGTTACATCAGGTTGCAGACTTTTGCTTGACTCCCTTCATAGGCTGAAGGACCCCAGCCCTCCAGTTCACATCTGCCCAGGCACAGCACACACTAACAGGACCAGTGTGGACTGTGGGAGCCTCTTAAAGATAATTGCTTCCTTTTTGTCAACAGCCCTGTGCAGGGGTGTTAGCCCATCCCAACCACCCTCCCATCCAGGGATGTCCCTTAATTTAAGGACTGCCTCCTTACATGACTTCCTGTCTCTGCTATTGCGAAGTCCCCACTTTCCCATTAGCAGCTTATACTGATCCCCCACTAGAGGGAGTGCGCTCTTTGTTGCTGCTCTCTGACCAGCTTCCCTATCCACTTCTCTGACTGACATTCTACCCTGGCTACGTACTCCTCTTCCAAAGATTTTCACTAATCTCTCCTCTTCTAGTCCACTACCTCCAACCAATTGTCACTCAGCCCTCACCCCCACCCTCTGCCCATCCACCTGGCCTCCTCTGAGTGA
The DNA here is from genome assembly GCA_016271365.2 of Neoceratodus forsteri. Taxonomy (NCBI): domain Eukaryota; kingdom Metazoa; phylum Chordata; order Ceratodontiformes; family Ceratodontidae; genus Neoceratodus; species Neoceratodus forsteri. The sequence goes on from CM057453.1 coordinate 272,440,037, forward strand.
CCACTAGGAGTCGCTGTTTCACTCTCCTTTTCTGCTGTCTGTACCCATCTCCCAGTGCAGTCCATATAGCCTTCTGGGCTTTGGGACTAGGCATTTATGAGCATCCCCTACATAGTCCACAGCCCTACCACTGCACCATCATGGCTGCCTCATTTCTGGAAGCCTACTTGTCAGTCTTATACCTAGTTCTAGCTGTATGCCCACTACCTACCATGGGTGTCTCTGTTCACCTGCACAGCCTGGCCCCACTGCTGCTACTGGTGGTCTCCATTCCACACTTGTGCCATATGCCCCCCACCACGATGACACCTCTAATCATCTCCCCACCCCCACCCACTCTCACTCTCCCTCCAATCTGGCCACCCCATAGCACCCCCCCTGCCAGCTAAACCCCTGCCATCATCCCTCCCTAATCCCCCCAGCACCCTCTCTACCTTGCCATTTCTGCCCTCTGTTCCATGTCAATCTCATGCTCTCTTCCTAGAAGGTCTACTTCCTGCCATACTGCAATGAACTCTAGACAGCATGTTGCCCTGTTCAGGGTAATCTCTTTACTCGTCATGTTGTCTGGCAATATCCATCCCAACCCTGGCCTTGTCTTAACTAGTCGGCCACAGACACCCTCCCCCGTATCTGGCCTACGCATAGACTCAATGAATATCCATAGCCTCCTGAAGAAATCTGCTGCCCTACAGTGCTGGATTGTACACCACAACCCGATGTACTAGCACTGATGGAAATCTGGCTCTCTAAATCAACCCCTGACTCCTTCATCACCGTCCCTAATTACACTCTATTCAGGGAAGACAGAGTGGGTAAGCATGGTGGTGAATGTGCCCTCTATATGTGTAACATCCTGCTGGGCCATGCCATCCCTCCACCCAAGCTGGATCATGGTGCCCAAGCCATCTCCCTCAGAATCACTCCTGACCCATCTAGGTCCCCACTCATCATTACAATGGCCTACGTTCGCCAGAAGAAGCAAACCCTGGCCATTCTCTCACTCTCAGAATATCTCTCCAACTTGCCACATAAGGTTGAGCAGATCCTTTTGGGGGACCTCAATACAAACTGGCTCACCTGCTTGGCATCCTAAGCCAAGGACACCTTTGCAGCCCTTGGCCTAACTCAATTAGTCTCCCAGCCTGCCAGGTACAACCCCTCCAATAGCACTCACATTCTTCTGGATATTGTCCTCTCCAACCACCCCCATAAAATTGTGGACATCACTGTCCACCCTAACTCTCTCAGTGACCATTCCCTGATACTCTTCACATGGTCCTCACTTCTGTCTAAGCCTGTGCCTAGGACTGTTCTCCATCGGCACCTTCACCCCGGTAACCTCAATAAACTCAGGCAGTACCTCACCCTCTGGGACTGGTCCCCTCTTAACTCTGCCCCTAATATAGATGCTGCTCTTGACTACTTCACTCGCTCCTTTAACATGGCCTGTGACATTTTTGCTCCCCTTGCCAAGACCCAAACCAAGAAACACAATGCACCATGGATCACCCCATCACTTGTTCAACAACTGAGGCTCAGAGATAACCTATGACACAGAGCTGCTGACTCTGGTAAACCAGTGGATAGACAAGTCTATGATGCTGAGCACAGCAGGTGCACCTGGGCCATTCACAAGGCCAGGTGGAATATTACAGATCAGCTCTTGCCACCTCCTGGGGGTCTGCCTTGAAGTTCTGGGACAATATAAACGAACTAAATGGGAAGTTACGCTCCCCTCCCCATCCCAACTTAGTGTCAGTGGTACCATCTCTACAGACCCCCAAAGCATCGCTGACTGCCTCAGTACCACATTCTCCAACCTCAGCACAGTCCTCCCATGTAACGTCCTTGACCCAGTCTCTCCCTCACAGCCACCTACCCTCTTCCACTCCCTTTCTACCTTTGCACCCTCTCCCTGCAAGAAGCCAGGTGATATCTAACTAAAGCCTTAAATGCCACCTGTCCCAGTAATGACCCCTTAGATTCTAGGCTCCTTCATCTAGTTCTTGATATAGTGCTTGCCCCTCTCACAGACCTACTCAATAGCTCTCTGTGTCTAGGACAGTTTCCCCTTGCCTGGAAAATGGTGGTCATCACACCAATACTCAAATGTGGAGACAGCTCCTCCCTGGGCAACCACTGGTCAATCTCCATCCTCCCCCCACTCTCCAAAGCCTTAGAAACAAAATAGTGGCAGATCAACTCACTGAATACCTGGCCATGCACAATCTTATGTGCATGGAGCAGCATGGCTTCTGTTCAGGCCAGAGCATCACCACGGCACTCCTGGAGTTCTCCAACTTCCTGCACATTGCCCTCAATTCAGGCCAACTTGCTGGAGCTGTCTTTATCGACCTCTCCAAGGCCTTTGATATGGTCTGTCACTCCCTCCTGCTTGACTCTCTTCTACAACTCGGCTTTTCCCAAAGGCCCCTCTCCTGGTTCACTAGCTACCTTTCCTCCAGGTCCCAAAGCATCAAAATTGACAACACCCTCTCCAACACTTGTCCTGTCCACTCTGGTGTCCCCCAGGGCTTCATCCTGGTCCAGCTTCTTTTTAGCCTGTACCTCAATGTGCTACCCAGTTCCTGCAATGGCAAGGCCCTTCTCTATGTGGACAAATGTGGTCTTCTTCACTTCTCACCCAAACCCCACCTCCCTTCAGATCTCCCTCCAGCACTCCTTCAGCCAGACTGAGTGCTTGTTTATGGACCACAGATTGGTCATTAATCTAAAAAGAAAAAAAAAATGTTATTCACCCATACCAAAGCAGAGCAAGAGACCCCCCGCAGATACTTTCCAGGTCTCTACACACCCTTGAACAAGTGTCATCCTATAAATACCTGGGCATCACATTCGATCCTGCCCTCACCTTTCACTCCCACATCAGCACCCTCGCAAATGCCACCAATGTACAAATTGTCCTTCTTTACTGCCATAAGAACTGCCTGCTTCCCAAAGTGCTCCAGCTGGCTGCCACCTCCTCTGTCCTGTCCCTTGTTGATTATGGCCTTGTAGTCTATGCAGCCACAGATAATACCACTCTCAATAAGATCCACATGTCCATTAATAAGGCCTGCAGGCTCCTAACCAGTGCAGACAGAGGCACCCATACCTGTGCGCTCTACTCCTTCACCAATGTACTCAATTTTGAGGAGAGGCTCCTTTATCAATCCTGTCTACTGACTAAAAAAATACTACCCTTCTACTCCCTCTGTCTCCACTTGCAGTGGCACCAAGTCCACTCTCCTTGTCCCAAGGGTTAGGACCTCGCTCACCCAGAGGTCCTTTTGTATATGGCCCCTTCCTGGTTCAACTCCCTCCCTGCTGCTATCATCATCCTCCCCCAAATTGGTCCTTTTAAAATTGCTCTCAGGAACCACATATTTTTCACCTGCAGCTGTAGATGCACACAATGGTAAGGTTCCCAAGACTGTTGAGCATCCCACCTTCCAGGTCTGGCCCACAATTAGTTTTCTTCTACTGTGACAGTTTTCTCCTACAGTGGCAATGTCTCCTTTGGACAACTACCACCTCACCACACTGCAATACTGCTTGTACTAATGTTAATTCTGGCTAGCTATCACTCTGTATAAGCTAGCATATCAACTTGTAAATAACTGCTGTTGCTATGTCAAACCTGAGTACACATTACTATTGTAGTAACTAATGTATTGTTATGAATATGTTCTGTAGCCATATTTCCCATATGTTTGTCTCTGTATACTTGACTTGGAGATTTTTGGAAATGAGTCTATGGCTCAAATGATTGTAATTCCAATATGTATGAATAAATAAAATAAGTGAGCTATAACTCTTGGAGATTATTTTATTAAGGAGCCTTGAACCTTGAGTTGGGTTGTTACTGAGTTATATGCCTGATTACTCTAAGTTATAAATACATTATTACTGCTAAGCTTACTGCTCACTCGCTGGGGGTAGATATAAAGAATTACAAAAAAACAACAACACTTAAATCATGTAAAATGAAATAATGACTTTGGATAGATAACTAGAAATCAAGTCTCAAGTTGTGCAATGTACAGGTTGTTTAACACATTACCCAGTAGTGCTGTTTTGTTTGTGACACGTGTATAAAAAAAGTGTCTTATTAGAAGACATTAAAACATGCTATACAAACTTGAACTACTAGGGAAGAGTCAAGATGAAATGGTATCAAAAATGAAAGAAAGAATTATGTGTAATCAATAAATACATCCCCCTCTATCTGCTGGTTTTGCTCCTCATTCTACCACTTGTACACTGAATTCACAATCAGAAAGTAATGTTACAAAAAAGTTGCAGACTGAAGATGGTTGTTTTGACCTGTTAATTCAGGACAACATGGGAGTGATGACTGAACCCTGTGAGACTAACATTGACCTTCTCAATAAAAAATGTAACAGAGTGAGGAAGACATTGATGAAAGTGATACTTTAGAGTGAACTACTGTAGAAAATAAAAGGAGAATTAAGAAAGGTCATAAGGCCATGGGCTTTGAGCTCCTAACCAAAAATAGATTTGAACCCCTAAATGGGAACTTGGGAGAAAACCTCTTAATATTCCTTAACTCGGAATAGTGTGCCAATACAGAAACAATACAACTTTCAGATACCAGATATAACCCTTCAGGCAGCGAAAATCACCAAGGGAACCAGGAAATCAATTTGTCCAGATTAGCTCCCTTAGATCTAAGTCCCAAACACAAGGAATTAATTGAGGAAGTGTTGCCACCAGTTGAGGTGGAGCTAGTAGCACCTGAGATGGCTAATAATAAAGAACAATATATTGATAGGGCAACCTCTCTGTCAGCACCTGTATCCATACCCCCAATTAGACAGACCTTTGACCTGGGGGATTCAATAATAAAATATTTGGATAAAACAATATGTAATCCAGTTAAACATAACAGAACATGCAGCAACTTCAAGGGAGCTAAAATAAAGGACATTACACACATGTCTACAGATATACTAAAGAATGCCGGTGATAACCCTCTAGTGATTGTTCACATTGGAACAAATAACATCAATAAATCCAATACTAAGGATATTAAAAAAGGCTGTATTGAGCTCAGTGAGTCACAGTTAGATAGGGGATGTGAAATACACTTCTCAGAAATATCACCATTTCCTAGGGCAAAAGATGATCAAGTCAATAAATGAGTGGTTGTGCAAGTGGACCCTGGCTAAGAGATTTCAGTGTGTAACCCACTGGGAAGCTATTAACATGATCAAGGCTTATTCAGCTGGGACAGCCTTCACTTGAGTTTAAGGGGCAGTCACCTATAAGGGCATGAACTTGGAAAAAATTATTTCAGACTCTTTAAACTGAAAAGTAAGAGGGACATGGGAATAACATCTACAAACTGTGACAAATACCTCAGTCAGAATAACAACTTGTGTACAGTTTTAATGGCTAATGCAAGGAGCCTAAATCTTGTAAAGAAGGCTGAAATAGAGGCCCTCATGTTTGAACATAAGGTGGCTATTGCTGCTGTAGATGAAGCATGGTGGGATGACAGCCACTCCTGGATAAGAGGAATTATAGGCTACCAAATTTTCTATAAAAATAGAACTGATAGGAAAGGTGGAGGAGTGTGCTGCTATATCAAAGCTGACATAAATTGCACTCAAATAAATTTATCACAAAATACATCATTAGAAATCAAATCTGTATGGCATCAACTTCGGTTTGGAAATAGGCCAAAAATGATCCTGGAAAATTGTTACAGGCCCCCATCTAGATGTAGGGACTATATCAATTTATTATTACAAGAAATCAGGCTAGTCTCAAGTCTTGGGGACTCTATAACATTCGGGGACTTCAAAGCACCAGGAAGTTTGCAGAGTTTGTTGTTAGGTCATCTGAATTTGAAAGGGACTTTCTGGATATTTTAAATTCAAACAGCCTGGAACAAATAGTAAACATATTGTACCTACAAGGGGCATAAACACTCTTAACCTTCTGGTCACCAACATCAAAAATGAAATACCAGAACCTGTGGCAATGAGTCATCTAGGTACCAGTGATCACTCCATGGTTATATGGTTATACTTATCTGGAATTTGCTACCCAAAGAGGTAGCTGAAGCTGAATCCTTTCAAGCATTCAAAAGCAGATTAGATATCCATCGATTAGCTCCCTTGGGTATCATGTAACCTGCCAGTGTGGGAGAGGGACATTATGGGCCAATGCCTTCTGTTCATCTCACAAATCCTAGTATAGAATCCTAGTATAGTATATATGCAGTATAACAGCATGCAAACATGTATCAAAAATCCAATATGTTTAGTGATTAGAATCATGCAAATAAGGATACTTTTACAACCTCCCTTGCTTCTATGGATTGGGAAAACTCCTTACTAAACCTCGATATGGACAATTGTTGGGAAAAAAATCAATGTACTATTCTGGGACTTGAAGATAAATATGTTCCTTGTAGATTGATGTATAATAAGAAGGGAAAAATACCCTCATGGTTGACTCACCAAATTAGGAGACAAATAAAACTAAAATAAAAAGCATATGCAAAATATAAAAGGATACCATCTGAGGCAGCTTTAAGCAAATATAAATCCAAATTAAGGAAACTAAAGAGCATGATAAAAAATGAGAAACATTAACTTGAATTTCAACTATCACTGACAAAGGAAAACTATCATTTTATGCATACATAAATAATAGAAAGAATTTGCCAAAAATGGTCAGACCATTAGTAATAAATGGAGAAACTGTAACTGAGGATAAAGAGATGTCAAATCAGTTTAACTCATATTTCTGCTCAATATACAATGTATCCCAGCCAGAGCAAGTAAGATTTTTGAACACTATTAAACAGTATTTCACAGACCATGAAGTCATGTCTGTATTACAAACTATCAAAGGGAATAGCTCAGCAGGGCCTGACAACATACATTCTAGGTTCCTAAGGGACATGGCAGATGTCCTGGATTACCCCCTTATGATTCAAATAATGATTTTATTTTATTCTTCCACCAAATAAAGAAGTTCTAAAGTAAAAAATTGAGATATTCACTGATTTGTATCACTTATTTTTCCTTTGTTTGTTTTTCTTTTGAAATATGTACTTTTAGATTGAATTAAATTAATATTTTAGCAATACGATATGTGTTTCTGACTTCAATTCAGTGATGATGTCAGACATCATTCAAACCACAGAAACACTTTTTTCCTAAACTACATAGATAGTAGCATGACTGCATGAGCCTTTAATTATGACGAGTATATAATGCAAAACTAAAACAATGTGCTGCATTAAATGGTTAGTAGTTAAATGTCAGAGGTTTGCCAAAATGCATTTCCCCATTGAGCTTTCCCCAACCCACAGTACTTCCTTGTTATGCCGCTACCTCTCAAGTTGAGCCCACAGTGTCTCCCACTCTCTACTGCTCTCTACCTGCTGTGCTGCCACTGCTGCTGCTGCTTTTGTCTCTCTCTCTCTCTCTCTCTCTCTGCTACTCTTCCATTGTTATGAGGAGTTTACAGCTGACACAACCTCCCATAGCTCTCTCCAGGCTCCTGATCTGTTTGGAGGCATCACTGTCCTTTCTGTCCTCCGAGCAGTTTTGGAGATGCATGGTTCCACACCCTATAGTAATTCCTCTATATACTGCTACCTCTCAAACTGAGCTGACAGTACCTCCCTCTCTCTACTGCTCTACCACTGCTATTACTACTTTGTCTCTCTGCTACTCTTATGTTGCTCCTAGGAGTTTGCAGCTGACACAGTCTGCTGTAGCTTACTCAAGGCTCCTGATCTGTTTGGAGGCATCACTGCCCTCTCTCTCTTCCTGAGAGTTTTACAGCCGCATGGCAAGTTGCACTCCTGTGACAAAGCCAATAAAGTATTATGCTATGAATGTTACTTATATAGTGTACCAAGCCAAGGCAGGGGATATTTATGCAGGTACTGTATAGATATGTAATGGCAATGAATTGTGACACTGACATGTCACTTATTTTGACATTAAATTTCTCTCACTGAGCTCTCTTTTTAAATATGGTGCTGATTTGAATCTATCAAGTAGCAAAACTTAAATAAAAACAGTGCTTTCAACTGCTTACATGTTAGGCTATACATGACAGCATACGTGGTGCAGTATGTCAACTATGGGTTTACTGGGGATTAATCAATGGCCACATGATGGCTTTCAACTGATTAGGTTTGGAGAATTCCTACTTTTTTTTCAGACCATTTAATAATATTTAACAAATTGCTTGAGGCTGAGGTGGTTCCAAATGATTGGAGGCAAGCAGTGGTGATCTCGCTCCATAGAAAGGGTAATTAAATTAATGTTTCAAACTACAGACCCATCAATCTTACTGCCTTATGTAGTAAATCAATAGAAAGATTAATAAAAAATATCTTAGATAAGGAAGTAAAAGCTTTAGGATAGGAAGATAACTCCCAACATGATTTTAAAGGATGCCTCTCATGTATGAGAAACTTGATTGCCTTTTATAATAAACTTAGCAAAAGTTTGAATACTGGTAAACCAGTGGACGTGATCTTGGTAGATCTGGGGAAGGCATTCAATACAGTTCCACATAACCTGCTAGTTGTTAAATGTTATAACATGGGTATCAGTCACAACATTGTAGGGTGAATTCATAATTGGCTAACTAATCATGCCCAAAGGGTTAAGATAAACAGTGAAATCTCCCCCAAGGATATTGTTGGAAGTGGGGTTCCTCAGGGTTCAGTGCTGTGTGCTTCTCTGTTTAATCATTTTATAAGTGACATGAATCATAATGAAACAAATACAGTAACTAAATTTGCTGATGGTACAAAACTGGGGAGTGAGTTTGATAGTGTAATTAAACTTTACACATTGACAAGTGACTTAAAAGGTATACAGGACTGGGCAACAAGTAGCAAAATTGAATTTAATCATGAAAATGTAATGTTTTACACTTTGGAAAAAAACAACTCCAACTACATGTATTTTTTGGGTAATGTACAACTACACTCAGTTACAAGGGAGAGACTTAGGTATCATCATAAATAATAAACTCTCATCAACAGATCATTGTATCTAGGTCTCCAGGGAAACACATAGGCTCTTAAGATTGATACAGTGCTCATTCATTTTACGAAACAAGCATCATCTTTTATCAATTTTTAGAAAATGGTTAGGGAGAAATCTTGCTGCTGATTGGCTAAAACAACCAACCAACCAGTAGGGTATGAGGCAACAGAGACCACAAAATAATGAGTCCACATCTTTGTTACCCCATTTCATTCCAATAGTAATGAGCCAATAGAATTTTGAAAAAGCAAATACCACCATGTTTGATTTGTCACTTAGCGAGACCGCCACCCTGGACTCAAACTAACTGTCACCATAAAGACAGAAAGTGTGGCAGGTATCCATATTTCTTTGTACTGTACAAGCTAATGGAAAAAAAGAAATGTAAACTGTGTTTTCAGTGAAAACTGCCATGGTGCTCACCTTTCTGCAGAATAGTACCGCAAATGCACTGACGGAACCATTTATCCTGAGTTCCCCAACCACGAGCCTGCTACTGTCTGGTCAGATGATTTTTTTTTGTAACTGAGTGACTGAACACCCCCCCACCATCACCCTTCACACACATACTGCAGCCTCTGTAGGAAAGTGGCACACACTAGGTAGTTTGTCGTTTCATTTTGCCCTCGTAGTACATAAGAGAACTGTACAATTATTTTTAACTCCTAAAACTGTCACAGACATGCAGCAACCTGCTCACTTGAGCGCTACACAGAGGGACGTCTTTCTTATCAATCACTCGTTCCTCATCCAAAGCACTCTAAACAACACCACACACAAAGTAAGACTATTTGTTGTTGTTGTTCTCATTATTTAAATTTAAAACAGGGAATCGGCAGTAGTCAGGTGGGTTGCGTGCTTACCTTAGAACTTAAATAGCCTTCTCATACTCTCAGCTCCTTACTTCACTTCCCCCCGCTCATCATACCTGGTTCATGGCATATTAAACACATAAAAAAAACTAAACCAGAAGGTTGATGTACAGAACGTTCATTCATCGGTTGTCCAGCATGCCGAATGCAGACTGCTGATTGCTGTCATACTCTGTTATCCCTCACATTACTCTGCACCCATGCCCATGCTCATCCCTACCAATGATGTGCCATTGCTGGGTCTGTTATGATGAATGGCCTGCTGCTGGAGGGACCAGATTGCATTTTTAATTAAACAAATAAAAGAAACAGTAAAGAAAAGCATTTTAAGTAAATTTTAAGCCCTGTGTGTGTGGGGGGGGGGTTAAAAAAAAGCTTTCAAATGCAGGCAGAGGAACTATTTTATTACAAAATAAATGCCTTAGAGTTTTAACATTTAAGCATACCATTTTTTTTTCAAACAAATATAATACAGTGGCCCATTTTCCAAGCGCAATAATACCCTCCAGGGTGGGTGGTATTGGGCTATAACAGACCTTCCAGGGGTTATAAGGCCCTTCACCTGTGGCATTGGGTCTCATTACACCCCTGGGCAGTCCAGTATAACCCAATACTGCCCACCCTGTCAGGTATTATTGCTTACACACAACGTATGAATTCCCTCATCTGGATCTCGGGTCACCACTTTGGAATCCCTATCTAAGAAGGGATATAAACCTTATTGAAAAGACACAAATGCATGCAAAAAAAAATTATAAGAGGCATGGAGCTCATAAGCTGTGATGATAGACTTACTTCATTAGGGCTATTTAGCTTGGAAATAAGGAGAAGAAGAGGGGACTTGTTATTATTGTATAGTACCTTAAACGATGCAGACCTCATGGATCAGTGTAACTTGGTAACTTGGTAACTTGGTAATTAGGACATAAGAAGGCCAAAGCCCATCGAGAATGTCCTCCACACAATGTGGATCATTAATAGGTTATGTTCTGTCCAGAAGCCATTTATCAAGTTTGAACTTAAATGTGTCAATATTCTGGCAGTCAACAATTTCCTGTGGCAAAGAATTCCACACTCTTGGAGCTCTAATAGTAAAAAATTGCTGTCTTCTGTTTGTTCTTGTTTTCTCAATTTCAATGTGTTTATTGTTTATTCTGGCTACTATTTTTCTGGATGCAAAAGACAATCCACAAGATCTCATTAATGTAGGAGATAATACAATTTTAAATAACTGAGGGAGATCTCCCCTTAGCCTTCTAAATTCCAATGGATATAACTTGATTTTATGGAGCCTGGTTTCATAATCAAAGCGAGAAAGGTGGGGTATGATTTTAGTAGCCCTTCTTTGAACCCTCTCAATTTTTGTGATGTCCTTAGCTAAGTATGGACTCCACAAAGGTGAACCATAATCCAAGTGGGGTCTAACATGAGTATTATATAAAGTCATGATGCATACTTCTGTTTTAAGAATGAAAGTATTATTTATCCTACGTAAAAGAGCATTGGCATTATTTGTTACCTTATTAAAATGGTTTGAAAAAGACAAGCCATTATCAACCAATATACCCAGATCTTTTTCGATGACGGATTCTCGAAGTGTGATATTATTAAGATGGTATATTTGTTTAAGATTTTTTTTGCCAAAATGCAACACAGAACATTTAGACACATTAAATGACATCATATTAATTACTGCCCAAGATTTGATAATTTTAAGGTCATTTATTAGAGTACACCTGTTGATTTCATTATCAACCGGTTCCCCCAGTTTAGTGTGGTCTTGAATTTAACAGTAAGAAAACAAATTTGAGATCATATAATATACAATTGGTTATCTCCAAGGTTAACACAAACAGGAGGAAAAATGTATTCTCTGTGTGTTTGGCCAACACATACAATACAGTAAACTGCCAAAAGAATTGGTCAGCAAAACTTCATTTGCTAGCTTCAAACAAGGGTTGGACGACTATTTGTTAGCAAATAGAGGTCTTCATTAATTAACCCACTGGGAGTGGAAGGCAATCCAGATGGGCAACAAGGTCTCATTTTGCCTCATTTTAACAAATAAACCAAGTAAACCAAGTAATTTTACAATCCTCTAACACAATTTCCTTTTTCTCCTCATAGATCTGCTTGCTATCACTGCAGTTGCACCAGTATAAATACTTAGCTTATAGAAAATCGTGAAAGCAGAGAAATGTAGCCAAAAAAATAAAAAATAAGGAAAAAACAGCATAATTTCAAGACCCCAAACTAACTCATGCCTTTTTTCTCCACTCTTAAATTTACAGAGATTGCAGAATTAGCCTCCAGGTCACAAGGAATGTAATGCCAACTTCCCCAGACTCGACCACTGTGCAGTAAGTACTTCACAATCTTACAATTCGCACAGCTAAACATCTCCACAACTCATGTAAAATGCCTTAACTGACTGAAAATAAAGAAAAAAGCCACAAAATAACAGAAAGGAATTTCACAAAAAGAACGCTAGCAAACTCCTACCTCCAGCAACATAAGCTGCAACTGACTCCCCTCCCCAAGAAAGAAAAACTCAGAACAACTACCTAAATCTTGGCCAAAGTAAAAACCAGACTTACTATGTAAAGAGCTCCATTAAAAATAGTCCAAAACAGCCAGCATGCCGGTGCAGTGACAGTGCTTCTAACTGCAATGCCAACATCCCGGGTTCAGACACAGACCAGAGGAGTCAGATGGCTGGCCAGGTGGAGGAGGATTGAGCATCCTAGGGACTGCTCTCCTCCTCCAGTGGGGAAGGTGGGCCAGTGTTAGGCATTTGGTTGACCTCTGGTGAAGGCTGGGGGCAGTGGTGACTGATGCTGAGTGCTTAGAGAGGCATCCTGGACATTGCAAGTAGCGCACTTAATGTCCTTGCATGCCACACATCCTGCTAGGGCTACAAGCAAAAAGCTCTGCCATCCTTGCTGATGATGCCCTGCATCCTGGTTCTTGGAACCAAGATGGCAGCCATGCTGGGCTAGCTGTCAGGAGTAAGCAATATTGTAGAGTATTTTCTTTTGTCTTGTTTTCATTTTATTTCACTTATTTTATTTAGTTTTGTTAGTGGCAGTTAGCTAGGGTCTTGAAGTGAAGTAGTAAGTTGGAATTGCGCCCTCGGGTTTTTAGGTTAAGAAACTGTTCTTGTGTTTGTTGAATGGAGTTGAATAGAGTTAAACGGAGTTACTAACTTTAACCCTTTACTTCGTAAACTTCTATCTTGCACTAGTGTTATTAGTAAAGTATGCTAGTGCTTGTATTGCCATTGTTTAATCTGCCCTATCTACTGGTAGAAGGCTGGTGGTGTCTGTGGACTTCACTGTGGGAAGAGTGGTTCGGAGGTCTAAAGAAGTCGAGAAGAATAGCCAAAACAGGGCACTTAGTCAGAACAGGAGAGAGGATTTCTTTGGATGTTGGACATCTAAGCAGAACATCATCAGCCTACCATTTCTTGGGGACTGTATGCTGCAAGGTTTTGAAGCATTGTTGTGACTTGGGTCCTCAGAGGCTGGTGGGAGCAATTGGGGATCTGCTCGAGTACCATCTGAAGGGGTTGCTGTTACTGGGTTGGGTCCATAGCGGGGGGTGCCAATTTCAGGTCCACTGGAGGGTGGACATCTGCTATTGGTAGCCCTTAGGCTCCCCGGGAGGGTCTGCTGGTGAGTGGACATAAGGCTGGGGCTGCAGTTGTGGGTCCATCTAGGTGGGGTGATTACCTCCTGAGGTGGGTATTTCAGGAGATCTCTCCATTGCCCTTAGCATTCCTGCCTGCTGCTGGTGTAGTGCCCATGGTAGCTGCAATGCTGGTCATCACAGGGAAGAGCTATACTTGGTAGCAGGCTAGTCTTGCAGTGTTCCCCAGAGGAGGAGATGCTGGAGAAGAAAAAGTGTACAGCAGAAGACACTGAGGACACAGCACTTGATCTGCTACTGGTTTGAACTTTGTGGAATTTGATTATATCATACTTGTTCAGGCAGTGAGAGTGCCTATAAATATTACAAATACTGAATCATTTCTGCTTGCTCATTTCTCAAACTCCAAGTGAGAGCCGAGTTTTGGATCTGAGCATTTTTAGGTATCATTGGTTCAAAGAGGTGGGAGCTCTGATGGACCTTCACTAAAACGGTTAAAGAGACTCAGTAACCCTCATTGATTTGTGGAAATATACTGCCATAAGAGATTATTTTATTTTACATTTATTGGTTCTGAGTTTTGTTATTTAGTTTATAGTTTGTAATTAGTCTCCTAATATCCTAGGCTCTGGGCTGGTATTGGCTGGTGGACTAATGCCAGTAGGAGCTGTGTTTGTGGGGGCAGATTTTCCATATGGAGCTGAATTTTTTGTGATTATAAATTAAATCCATGGGAGATTGTTAGGAGGTTATAAGCTTGCTTTGTAGTAGTGAGAGTACAGGGGTAATTAGGAGATATTGATATACGGGTTAATTTATTAGGGTTTAATTTTATTATACCAGTTTAAAGAAATTTGGGAGGAGGGAGGGGTAACTGGGGAGGTTATTGTATTAATACTGTGAATTCTAAAATACCTGAGTTATGTGCTGGGGAAGTAGGAATATGGTCAAGCAGTACTCCACCTTGAGACTAAGGGGTCTCTGTCCATTCGTTTATCCATCGCTTTTATCTGATGTTTATTTCAGATGTCATGCCCTTGGTATTTTAAGGGGATGAGAGAGCAGAAGGAATAGGAGACCCTGAAACTCTCTAGGGGGATGTGAAAGGAGTGGACGGATTGAGATAGTGAGGGCCAAGAGGTGCCCTGGGGCAAAATGGACACAGGAACAAGGTTCTCCTTGTCTTGCGCCCATATCCAAGGGCTCTGATTTTATCAGGCAGGAAGTGGGGTCACCCCTGGACTCCAGTCCCTTTCGGGTGGTGTTAAGCAATGCCATGTCAATGAAAAATAAAATAGCAGTTATTGAGGATCTTGTGGCATCTGCAGACCTGGTTTGTATCATCGAGACCTGGTTGGATGACAGTGCTGGCCCCATTTTGGAGTCTGCGGTTCTGGCCAGGTTTTTGGTGAGTCACTGCCCGAGAGTGGATCATCAGGGTGGGGGGGGGGTTGCTGTCTGTTTTAGACATGAACTGGATATCAAGGAGGTACCAGTTGAGGTCACCAATGCCTTTGAATGTATAATGGCAGCAGGTGTAGGCTACAGGATTCTTCTCATTTTCCATCCACCAGGTGATGGGAGGGATTTCCTGAATGATGTTGTGGACTTCATCGCTGACAAGGTGTCGGAGTCTCCCAGATGGTTGATCTTGGGGGATTTCAATGCCTGGATCAATGATGAACTCTTGCCATTTGGACAGAACCTCCTCCAATTGATGGATTCATTTGGTCTAACACAGGTTGTTACCACTGCTACCCATAAGAAAGGACATTCATTGGACTTGGTATGTCACCTATGGATGGAGACCTCCGATGTGGAGGTAGAGCCCGTCAGATGGTCTGACCATTACCTCCTGATATTCAGTTTTGCAGCCCCCCTAAATAGGCCTGCCCCAAGGTAGTTGGTACAGTTCCGCCCTTTAAGAGGAGTTACCTCAGAAGGCCTAATGGCGGTGCTGGACCTCTCGGGATTTCCAAGGGATAGCACTGATCCAGGTCCTATTGTGTCAGCATATAATAAGACTGTTACTGAGGTACTGGATATCATTGCTCCTTCTCGTGTTCGCCCTCTTACCTCTCATCTGGGTGCCCCATGGTTTAATGAGGAAATCCATGAATTAAAGAGGCGGGGGCGAAGGTTGGAAAGACACTGGCGGAAAACTCACCTGCAGGTTAACAGACTTAGATTGATGGACCATTAAAACGTCTATCAATCAGCCATTTTCCATAATAAGGCAGAGTTCTTGTCCAGGGAAATTACTACAGCAAAGAGCAGACCAGACCAGCTCTTCCTGACTGTGGACAGACTGTGCAATCCAGCCTGTCTTCACTCTGGTTGAGCATTGCCACAAAAACAGTGTGAGGAGTTTGCACAGTTCTTTTCTGATAAGGTGTCCACCATCAGGAATGAGATCAGGCAGTGCCTTCACATTGGTCCTTGCATTAGTCAACTGGGTGGTACTAATGCCCAGCCGATCTGGTCCACCTTTAGCAAACCAGTAGGTGTGGATATAGTGAGGATCATCCAGACTCTGCGGCCTACCTATTGTAGTTTGGACCTGGGCCCTACATGAATTCTAGTGGAGTGTGTAGAGTTCATTAGCCCAGTCCTTACTGAGATAGTGGAAGTTTCATTGGAGAGAGGGATCTTTCCAGATCCCTTAAAAGAGGCAATAGTTCATCACCTGTTAAAAAAAACCTCCCTTGATCCTGACTGCCCCGCTAACTGCAGACCAATCTTGAACCTACCCTTTGTGGGGAAGGTTACTAAGAAGGTGGTCACACTGCAGCTGGAGGATCATTTGACCAACCACAATATCAATGACCCTCTCCGGTATGGCTTCAGAGAAAGGCAAAGTACTGAAATGGTCCTGGTGAGGGTATTTAATGACCGTCTGATGGTGAGAGATCAGACAGCCCATTCAGTCTTGGTTCTCCATAATCTCTCAGCAGCATTTGACCCTGTGGATCATGGGGTACTGCTTGAGTGCCTGTGGTTTTTCTGTGGGCTGAGGGGGCCGTCCACAGTTGATTTAAGTCCTTCCTCGAGGGTGGGTCTCAGAGAGTGGTGTTGGGAATTTATTCCTAGGACCCTCGTGGACTGCTCTGTGGGGTTCCACAGGGCTCAGTGCTGTCCCCCCTGATATTCACAATATATTTGCTTCCATTAGGGGACATTATAAGGTGGTACAGTTTGAGCTTTCATTGCTGTGCTGATGATTCTCAACTGTACATGTCCTTTGTACCCGACCAGGAATTAAATTCTGTTACGGTGTTTAATAACTGCCTACTGGAGATTCAGAACTGGATGAGTGCTAGTTGGCATCAGTTGAGCTCAGAAAAAACTGAGGCGTTGGTTGTTGACCCTAATCATATGATGATAGGGGCATGGGCGGGAAAACCATCAGGATTAAATCTTGGTGGGATCCCACTTATTGCCTCTAGCCAGGTGAGAAAACTGGGCATTGTTTTTGATGAAGGCCTGACAATGCCCTCTACCAAGGTCTACCAGGGTGGATATCCACCATTTGCAACTAGTGCAGAATGCAACTGCCAGGTTGCTGACTGGAGCTTCTAGATCCAGTCATATTACACCTGTGCTGCGTGATCTGCACTGATTGACAGTACAGTGGCAGATTACCTTCAAGATCATGTTGCTGACCTATAAGGCCCTTCATGATCAGGTTATCCACTACCTGAAAGAGCTCCTGTATCCTTACTGTCCCTCCAACTCACTCCGATCCTCTGGTGAGGGATTGCTAGAGATTCCAAGGGTATCCCTTTAAACATTGGGAGGAAGATCTTTCATCTTTATGGCTTCTACCCTGTGGAATTCTCTACCTCACCAGATACTAGAAAACCAGCCCGTAGAGGGTTTTTGAAAACTTCTAAAGACATATCTATTTTACCAGACCTTCTCATGAATGTAATGAATTTTGAATTTATGCAGATGTGTTTTAGTATGTTTTTATATGTGTTTTATTATATGTGGTGAGTTTTTAATGTTATAATGTAAAGGCGCCCTGAGCATTGGAAGGGCGCCTTATATAAATAAAGCTTGATGATGATGATGTTGCCCACCACAACCCCTCAGCTGTGACTAAGACTGTCTTTTGTCTGTGGCAACCTGACCCCATGACTCCACCATGGTGAGGAAGCCAATGGAGTGCTGCCAGCAGATGCTGAACCCATCAGTAATCTGTACAAGTATCCATTGGGGTGGGCTGTCTCAGCGGCCTCACCCTGGGTTGCAAGCCCAGGTAGTTAGTCAGCTGAGGTAAGTCCCGGGCATGAACTGACTGGGATTGTTGGGGGCTAAGCTACACCAGGGGGCAATGGCTCAAAAACTAAAGTCCAGAACATCAGAAAACAGCACGAAAAAAAAAGCAAAAATAGCACTTCTACCAAATTACTAAACCCCATCTGCCAAAAATGCATGTAATGGATGACTTCACTCTCGAAATCTGATCTCATTCCCATAATTCTTCTGATGAGATCCACCCATGTCTCCAAAACTAGTTGCTGAAGACTTATTTATTCCTTTGTTTTCAGTTTTCTCCCACAGGACAAACTTCCTAAATGAAGACAAATGAGACCAGACACCAGCCTACTGATGCATCCTCTGCTGCACACCAGATCTCTGTTGGAGCACTGCATGGGACTGTTAATATAAACATTTACAACAACAATGCAAAATAATATATAAATCTTAGCAACTCTGCACTGCATTACACTTAAAAAAATATTTTTAAAGCACTTAAACCACTAGTAAGATGCATTCAAAAATACACTATGAAGGGACTAGTTTATCTATTTTTCATACTGTTCAGATGAATTTGAATAAAGTTGAAATAAATCAGTTTTTTGTTCTTATCTAAATTTTTTTTATTGACTGTTTTTCATGGATTTTTTGATTGTATTAGCAATGAGGCACTCTAGCATGTGCACTGTGGTGAGATAACGTCACACCTAGAGTGGTGGAAGCAGTCTGCCTACAGTCCCACGCTTCAAGCCACCCTACATGTAGGTGGGCTGTTATCCCACCACAGTACACATCCAGTCATGCCTTATTTCATAATTATATATATGTTTTAAGTTTTTACTACAAATTTTAAAGATAGTCATTGTATGACTCCCCTGATAAGCATGACATGTAGCATTTATAGTATATTGGCTGAAACATCATTTTGTAACAGAAGTGTGAAAACATGTCTTATCCAAGATTTTAAAAATGATGCCTCATGATTACAAGGTGGTGTGGGAATATGGCTATGTTTCAAATTTGGAGCCACAATATTGAAAATTAGTGAAGTTGTGAGTGAATGTTGAAATGTGGCAACATTCAGTCATAACCCAGGCATTTTTCAAATTATATACACCCATTATTCAGCATGGCCTTCTTATTACACCACATCATGAACATGGCAGGTGACAATTTTCAAATCCCTGCTGAAACATCATTTCATACCACAGGTGAGAAAACACATTTTGGCCATGAGTTGAAAAATGACAGCTGTCACATTCATGAGATGATGTGAATAAATGGCTTTGTTCAAAATTTGGGGTCCAAATGTTTAAAATTATTGAAGTGATGAAGAAGTATAGAAATATTTCAATGTATTCTTATAACTTTGTCATTTGTAAATATGCTGACCAAAAATTTTCAACATGGCCTTCTTATGACCCCACCTCATGAACAGGGGCAACGAAAATGTTCAAACCCCACTCAAGAGGTGATTTTGCAAAGAGACTGTGTAATGGCCGTTTGGGCCAGATTTGCATAATTCTACTACCATTGGTCATGAGGTGCAGTCCCAAAAAGACCATGTAGAAAATTTGTGGTCAGAATACTGTATGCAGGAAGGACACAGTTATGAATCAAAGTTCAAATCTCACTGAATTACATTGAACTGCACTTACCTGATTTTCTAATATTGCAGTCGCTGGTTCTAGCAAAAAGGCATATCTTCAACCAGGGAGTGTATCTACATCATGGGACATGTTCAGATGAGGGAGGGTGTGTGAGGGGTGTGGTGGGGGTGTGGACTGCTGGGTGCTGAGTGGGAGGTAGGGGTGGGGTGTGTGGGTGATATGTGTGTGTGGGGTGAGATCAGCAAGGGACCATTTCCTTTTTTGCCAGTTTAAAAATAAAAACATTGAAGGACACTTTTCTTTATTTTCTTTATTTCAGTGGATATTCCTTTCTGCCATTGGGGATTGGGTACCTAGTGGGGGGCTATTATTTAGCAGCAATGGGGGTGGGCACTCTGGTACTGCCATATATGTAATGGGAATGGGGAGCATGACCAGGAAGGGGAGGGTGGTCAATAGAACAGTGCCGGGGGTGGGCACTGTAATCTGTTTATGTAATATATTTCAAAACTTAAACATTGAGAAGGATGGACCAATGACCTGGAGGGGGGGGGAGAGAAAGAAGAGATACTTGGAGTGGGCACCCTGGTCTGCTTAAAAAATAATGAGATAGATAGATAGATAGATAGCCAGACAGACAGACCAACAGACAGACAGACACAGCTAGACAGACCGACATAGAAAGAAGAGGAGATATGACTCACTGCTTCCAATAAAGCCAGCAGCTTGGCTCCAGTTGCTACTTCATCATTCAAAAAAGTCCCACTGTTCTCATGCAGAGAATGTGGGTGAACAGCTCCTCTCACTAAGCTCGGCACCCTGGAATTGGGGTGCCCAGAAAATATATTTTTGGCAATTAAGGAAGCGACAAAAAAAAAAAAAAAAAACAGCAGAAACTAGCTAAATGGGGCTTCAGGGTGGGGGATGTGGGAGGTCAGATCTGCAAGGGACAATTTTCTCTTTTTTTAAGGTTAATTTAAAAAAAGACACCAAGGTACTGTTTTCTTTTTTGCAGGTTTACTACAGTATTGAATCTGACACTGGGGACTGGGCACCACAGTATTGACTTAACTCTATGGTGGCACCAGCGGTGGGCACCCCAGTGTCACCAACTGTCCAACGGGGGAAAACAGGTAACCTGGAGGGGAGGGGTTTGGCAAGTGGTACTGGGGGGAGGATGGGCACCATGGTCGAATTTTGTCATGGTTTAGGAGGCATTTATAGGGAGGGCTGGTTGACCTGGGAGGGCAGGGAATGAAAAATGATGGAGAAACAATAGATAGATACATAGATAGATAGATAGATAGATAGATAGATAGATAGATAGACAGACAGACAGATGGATGGATATCTATAGATTAGGGGTTGGTGACAATTGTGAATTCCACTTTAGTGGAACTTCCATGAAATATCACAACTTTCACTTCTGCCTATGGCAGAACAGAAATCTTCTGACTGTATTTGGGTGAATTTTTGCCCAGTCCTGCTTTTGTCTAGTGACAGACATTGTGGTCCTCAGACTCTCTGGTATCCAGCTTCAGTAAAACAGTGGCAACCTCCGTAACCATTAAAGGAGCCAAAAAAACCTTTAAGTCTTTCTGGCCCAAATTTCTTTATGGTCTATTCAAGCTATCATGGGGGCTTGTGGTCCCTCCCTCCACCCAATCACCCACTGACCAGTGTAACCCTCCAAATTCTGATCTTCTGTACAATAAAAAAAAACAACATTTATCCACGGTGGTCTAGTGAACCCCTATCTGTCCTCCCCAGTCCTAATTACAATTTTATTCCCTGGTGGTCTAGTGCCCTGCACCTAGCCCTGAAGGCAGTGTCCCACCACCCCACTTTCCATCCCAAACCTGGGAGCAGGTGACTAGAATGGTCCTCCTTTCTCCCATGGCTGGCCACCCACTGAACTGTCAGTGAATGAGCACATGCTCATTCATTGACAGCTCATTGAGCAGCCATCTGTGGAGGAGAGAGGAGGACTGTGCTGGTCACCTGCTCAGGTTTGGGATGGGTGGAGGCAGTGGACACTACCTGCAGGGGTGGGAGGGAGGAGGTGGCACTAGGACCACCAGGGAAGTAAATTGTAATTGTGAACTGGGGATCGGGGATGGGGAGATGTTTCAATAGACCACCATGGATAAATATTTTTGTTTTCACTCTACTGGGTATTGGATCATGTGCCTGAGGGAATAAGCAGCACAAAATCAGGAGCTGACAGGGTCCATGATGACCCAACTACTGGGTTGGAGATTGAGTTCCTTCAAGGGAGGGACCAGAGCTCCCTGTCAGTACCCCCCCCAAAAAAAATATATTGGCTCATCTTCTATGTAAACAAATGTGCCATTCATGAGAAACATTCAAAACTGTCTGTACAGACACTTTGGATATCAGTTAAGCAGATAGAGAGAGATACAGATTGAGCTTCATCACTGGCTCACTGCTGGCACACAAGCTGGCAGCACATCTTCATCTGTAGCTGCAGATGTCAAGAAAATTCCACTGTTCTCATATAGAGAATGCAAGTTAATAGCAACTCTCACTAAGCTGGACACCCTAGATTTTGGGGTGCTGGAAAAAGCTGTATCTGGTAATTAAAAAATTAAAAAGAAGAATCTAGCTAAATGAATCTTGTTTATCTAGTTTCAGTTGTTTGGTTTTTAAAAATATATGATTTTATATATTTTCAATGTCTGAGAGTTTTTAACAGTTAAAGATTTTATTTTATTGAAGGAAAGGCACCACAGAATCAAAAAATAAAAGTACATACATGATCTGGAGGCTTACCGCAACATTTGGTACGACCAGATCTCCATAACAGGAGACAAAGGGTACTAACACAGGGCACATTCATATTATTTGAAGTCGGTAACAGTCTTCGGAAAAAGTAAACACATGATTGGTCAGATCCGGAAGGGACTGAATATCCAGTGAACAATGCAAACCATAGGAGATCTCATAAATTAACATAGCATGACCTTCTAGGTTAACATTAGATACAGTAAAGAAATCTGAGATATATACTTATATATCGTGGTGCACAATGGTGGAACTGATAAAAGAGTACATACTAATAAGAACTACTGGTATATATAAAAGGCAATCCAAACTAAGGGGAGAGGGAGTCAGCACACACAACTACTATGTTCTATGTGAGGAGACAGGGTCAAGAGGTGTAGGGGTTGAGGGACCCATTCTCACACCAGATGAAGAGTCCTGTGGTGTCAGCGTGGCTCAGTTGGTAGCACATCTGCCTCTGGACCAGAAGGTTGTGGGTTCTCATCCCACACCGGGATTGGAATTGCACCTAAAAATCGCTGGCATCTGAGTGCAGTATTGGGGGGTGCTGTACTGCAGGGGTGTGCCATCCTTCGGTTGAGACATTAAACCGAGGTCCCTTCTGCCCATCCTGGTGTTGTCCTGGTGGGTGTCCAGGTGGAAGTAAAAGAACCCAGGGCACTCTTCACAAAGAGTAGGGAACTTTCCCGGTGTCCTGGCCAACATTCCCCTTCCTATAAACTGGTTCATGCAATTATCCAGACTGTGTGGGTGATGATGTGTGATATGGCTGCCACCACACATTCAGTCACTTCACTACCAGTCTAGCATTGCTTGTAAAGTGCTTTGGATGTATGAAAAGCACTATATAAATGCTGATGCTGATTCTTCTGTACCACCACATTTAAGGGAATGTCGTGGCAATAGTCGGAGTTAAGGTAAGGTCCCCAGAATGCCTCATACTGTGGAATTAAACCTCTAGCAATGCTAGAGAGTCTCTCCAGCATAGCACCTTGGCCAACTTCCAGAAAGAAATCCTGAAAGGATGGAACAGCAGAAGATCTCCATTTCACCAGGATTAATCTTTTGGCTATGGCTCCTATACTGGTAATCCACTTAGCCCCAGGAGAATTTTTTGGTGTGGATGGGGTCCCACATCCCAGGAGAAGGAGAGAAGGGTCTGGCATAATCTTGGGGGAAATTTGTAGGCACATACTCTGAATGGAGCTCCAGAAGAGGTGAAGAGAGGGGCAGGACCAGAGGATATGGAAAAGGTTGGCCCCTTGATTTCCACATCTCCAACAGTTGTCACTGGGGGTGATGCCCATCCGATTAAGCTTAACAGGGTCTTGGTACCATCTATGGAGGGTTTTGTTCATGATAAGGTGGGAACATCCATCTCTGCAGGCACTGTGGATTCTTATCCAGCCATGAGTCCATTGCCTGTCAGAGATGTGACTATGTAAATCTACTTCCCATTGAGTTTTAGCAGAGCGAGTAGGGTCTTCAGAGGCATCCCTAAGTGCCATGTAAATCTTTCTGGCTCTATTTTTTTGAAGTTGACCCCATAAACTGATTGGGTGGGGAACCAAAGAGAGCTGCGTCATGGTTCAGGCACTGGGCAAGTGGGTGACAGCATCCCTGATTTGGAGATATCTCCAAAAGTGGGATGTGGGAAGATGGAAGTGAGTTTTCAGAGCTTCAAAGGAGTCAAGAATACAGGTGCCTGGGAGTAACAGATCCTGTACCTAACTAATACCTTGACATTCCCAAAATCTCCAATAAGTCATGTGCTGTTCTACTTGCAGGGTAGGGTTGTTCCACAGGGGTATAAATTCCCATAGGGTCAGGTTATAGACCAGACAGGCAAGGGATTTTCTCCAGTACTGAACTGAAACCCTTATGGTGGGAGAGGACCTGGAGGAGAGGGATGTTTTACTGTATAGGGCTACTGCGGGGGAGGGTGCCCTCTACAGTGAAGCTTCCAATTGAAGCCATGAAGGGGAGAACTGACCAATCTTAGAGAAACATTTAATCATCAGATGAAACATATGCCATGTGGTGCCCTTGTAGCCAGGGGAGGCCCCAACCACCCCTACACCAATGTTGCCTCAGCTTAAGTTTATTAAACCTAGGATGGGATCACTCCCACAGGAAATTACCCATTAGGCCTTCCATTTTCTTAAACCAATTCTGAGGGATAAGCACTGGTAAATGGGCCAAGATATATAACATTTTGGGGGCTGCCATCAGTTTAATAGAGTCAATTTTCCCGGTTAGTGACAGTCTTAGGGCTCTCCATCTTTCAAAATCAGGTCTGAGTGATTCTAGAAGGTTAAGAAAGTTAATAGAGATCATTTTGTATAAGTTGGGGTCTAAAATAATGCCCAAATATTTAATACTATTAGGGGACCAATTTAACTCTAGGGTAATGAAGATATCCTGTGAGGTGGCCCAATTTAGTGGTAGGACCTCTGTTTTAGACTGGTTCAGTTTAAGGCCTGATACCTGGGTAAACTAGGCTAGGATATTAAAAATACCCTGTATCACTTGGGGAGTGTATTCTGTGGTAGTAAGAAGGTCATCCACATAGAAAAAAGTTTTGAAAACCGAATCCCCTCCTCATAGTCCGGGTATCTGGGCAGATTCTCAGAGTGCGATGGCAAGAGGCTCTATAGCCAGGACAAATAGGAGTGGAGAAAGGGGACAACCTTGTCTTGTGCCTTTCTGTAATAGGAAGGGTGCCAAGATGATACCATTAATTAGGACAGAGGCCATGGGAGAGGCATATAGGAGTTTAATCCAGGAAATGAAGGAGGGACCTATACCCATAGCAGAGAGTGTATGAAAGAGAAAGTGCCATTCTACCGAATTGGACGCCTTTTCAAAGTCAAAGACCAGGGCTACAGAGGGTGTGAGGGATGTTCTAGCCAGATGCATCAATGTAATTAAGGTTCTGTGATGGTCAGACCCTAGATGGCCTTTAAGAAACCTAGCCTGTGATGGGTGGATTAATCCTGGGAGGAGGGGTTCAAGCCTAGAGGCTAGATCCTTGGCCAGGATTTTAGCATTGGCATTGACGAGTGATATAGGGTGATAACTGCTAGGAAACAGTGGGTTTTTCCCTTTTTTGGGGATAACTGTTATGGTAGCTTCCCTCAAGGTAGGGGGTAGCGTGCCATTGAGAAGGGAGTGACAGAATGCTCAAACTAAATATGGGGTCAGGTTAAGGCCTGGGGATCTGTAGAAGTCTATGGGCAGCCCATTCTTACCAGAGGCCTTATGAAGGTTCATGGATCGAATCATGGCATCTACCTCTGCTTCTGAGAGCTGGGATTCCAGAGATATGGAATCCTTTTGAGGAAGTCGGGGAATCGGCAACGCAGCCAAGAAGCCTTGAATTTTAAGTGCATCCGGTGGGTAAGAAGATGAATAAAGTTGCTCATAAAACCAGGTCATAATCTCATTAATGCCTTTTTGAGAATAGCAATGCCCCCCTTGTTAATCTGCGAGAGCTTGTATTGTACGGGAAGCTTGCTGTTGTTTCAAGCTATAGACTAGGAGTTTACTGGATTTTTCCCCTCCCTCCCAGAAAGCATGTCTTATTCTTCATAAGTTCAGCTCGACTTGCCAAGTAAGGTGGGCATTGAGAGAGATTCTGGTGCTGGTTAATAGGGATAGCAGGGTCTGAGAAGGGGCTTGCAAGTTGAGCGCTTTATATTGAGCTTCTAAGAAATACAGTATAGTCATTTTTCAAGGGCCTGTTGGTCCGCTTCCCGGTGGTGTCTCCTGGCAGAGGCAAATGCAATTATTTTACCCCTAATAGTAGCCTTAAAGACCTCCCAAAGTATCGCGTCTGAGACCTCAACATTGTCACTGTAGTCCCAAAATTCTGCCACTTCGGGTCTTATCCATTTCTGGAATTCCCGGTTTTCTAGCAGAAGGGGGTCTAAACACCAAGTAGAGGTTGGGGGGATACCTGCCCTTGCCTGATCATAAATTCAAGGGGTGCATGGTCAGAGATGATGATTGGGTATATATGGGAATGAACCACTGATTCATAAAGCTGAGAGGAGATAAGCCAGAGGGCAATCCTACTAGACCACCCATGAGCTGTAGAGAAAAAGGTGAAGTCATGGTTCCCTGGTGCTGCACCCTCCAGGCATCCAGGAGTACATTCTCATTCATAAGAGATATGGAATCCTTTTGAGGAAGTCAGGAAATCAGCAACGCAGCCAAGAAGCCTTGAATTTTAAGTGTATCTGGTGGGTAAGAAGATGAATAAAGTTGCTCATAAAACCTAAAACCTCATTGCATTCATAAATATCAAAACAGCCAACTTAGCTTGTCTGTGGGGTTCAGGGGATTTATTACTCCTATCTTGTAAGTGGTCCAGTGTCAAATTAAAATCTCCCCCCGTTAGTATTGGAGCTTGTTTGGAGTTAAATTCAGAGAGGGTTTGGTTTAGGGTATGGAAAAACTGAGGACAGTCTTGATTGGGGGCATATAAATTAACAAGGATCAGGGGGCCCTCCAGGGTATCCATATCAGCCATGACCCATCTGCTGTCCCTGTCATGAATATGCCTACTTAGTTTCCAACTCAGGTTTTTATGGAAAAGTATGGAAACTCCTCGCTTGTGTGAGTTTGCCACACTGTGTCTCTTCACCAACCCACCCTCATTTAAGTTTCCTAGCCTCTATAGAGGACAGCTTCGTCTCTTGGAGGAACGCAGTAAGAGGGCTTAATTTTTTGAGATGTAAAAGAACGTTTTTCCTTTTAATTGGGGAGTTAAGCACTCTAACATTCCAAGAAATCAGTTTAGTTTCCATCTTGTCTGGGGTATAACATGTCTGAATATAGCTAAAAAGAAAAAGTCACTACTATCAGAGTTAAACCCAGGATAGATTGGTGGCCAGCCTCTAAGCCCTGTACCCCTGAATGAGAACCTCATCCCTTCCCACGGATTGCCATATATAAGAAAAACACTAGGTGGTGCCAACTGTCCACTTAATAACAGAAACTTTTTAAACATACAAATCGGAAAAACCATTGCAGAACAAACAGTAGAGTATTTGACAAAAAAAACCTCCCCTACCCACCCTCTGACTGAAAACCCATGCACAAGTGACAAGCAGCTGTTGTGAATCTCAGCTAAGACCCAGCCCAGATAACAGCAGTAGTCGCTGGGGGGTTAAAACCCTGCAACATACATCAAAGGGAAAAAAAAGGAAAAGGAAGGGCATGTAGAGCACCAACCTCCCCCAGCTCTCCCCACTTAGGTCAAATACTATGGAACCTTCCACTCATTGTAATATAAAAGGCAACTCTAGGCCAGGGATAAGGCATGGGGGGCCAACAAAATGAGCCTTAGACTTAGCCCACCGTCCACACGAGGAGGATAAACCAAGCAAAGGAGCTGAAAGACTGCCCAGACCTGCAGGAGAGCTCCAGGTCTTGGTAAGACTTATTTGCCAAAAACTGAAGGAAGTAGATCTGTCAAGCCGTGTATATGGCACACCAAATGGTATTACCTCGAATAACAGCTTATACAGCCCTAGAAACAGCCCCCATTATTAGTAAAGCTTATAATGCTCCCATATGGGGGTATGCGCAGCATGCAACTCAGTTACAAACCAGGTATAATCACCAGGTACAGTGCCTGGCCTGAAGGCAAGCTGATAGCAAGGGAGTGGTATTCAAGTTCAGCTCACATTGTTGGTATCTGGATTAGCTTTAATGGTATCATCCCGATCAGCAGATGGAGTAAGGTTTGCAGCAGCCCCCGGAGAGGTGACCCTTGACAAGCCCACCCAGGAAAGACTTCTCATGGCTTGGGGCCTGCAGTTCTTATTAGGCGAGGTCCTGGGGGTCTTGGGCAGCACCAGTAGAGGGTCATCAGTTGGAAGATCCATTAACGCATGGAACTGATTATTGCTGAAGTCCAGCAAGCTGCACGAAGAGGCCGAATCTGGACTCTCACTGCAGCTTCTGGAGTAAAGTTGGGGCGTTTAGATGATATGAGCCCCTTCAAGCCTTGCTCTTCATCTGTTCCTTCATCTGCTGCCTGGAGGTTTCTTAGATGGGGTATGGCTGGGCGGCTGCAGATGCAAGGGGGATGGGGTCACTGGGTCAGCTGTCTGTCGTCCAGTCTCTATCGGCTGTGGTAAGGTAGTCTCGGCTCTGGAAGTGACCCTCTCTTTGAATTTACCCCAGTTAAGTTTAGGGGCTTGGGCAGCAAGGAAAGACTCAGCAGAGGCTGGGCTGTCGAACAGCCGTGTGGTGCCATTGAAGATTACTCTGAGGGAGGCAGTGTATCGAAGTGAGTATTCAAGCCCAAGTTCAGCACAGGCTCTATGTACAGAGGTGAAGGCCTTGAATCTCATAGTGACCTCCTGTGAGTAGTCCGCGAATATCTGTATGCGGTGTCCCTGCCATGCAAGTTCTTTCTTTTCTCTGGCGAGGTTAGTGATAAGCTCCTTATCCTGAAAATGTAGAAAACAGGCAAGGATAGTGCGAGGACAAGACCCAGCAGTTGGACAAGGAGCCAGTGACCTATGGGCCCTATCAATCTCGGGAGGGACTCAGTCATGCCAGTCCAAAATGAGAGGAAGCACCTTCTGGAGAAAAAGAATAGTATCTGGCCCCTCATAACCTTCGGGGAAGCCAACAAACCGTAGGTTATTCCATCGGCTGTGGCTCTCCAAGTCCTCCACCCTGGACCATAATAGATTAGTTGTCCTCTCTTGCTTGCATAGCTTGGAACTCAGATTATGCCCAATATCTTCGGTTTTGGCCAGCCAGTGTTATGTAATGCTGATCCACTGGGAGAGATCAATAATATCGGAGGAATTCTGCTTCATGGCCAGGTCCAGATTATTGATCTTGTGCAAGATTTCTGCAAACATTTGCCTAATTTCAACTAGAGTCCCCTCTGCTCCAGCCAACTCCTTGGCAGGCTCCATCCCGAGGCTCGGAGAGATTTGCAAGGCCTCACCAGTCAGGAATGGAAAGAGTCAAACTGCACATCGAAGATCACCCGATCGCAAGACAGTCACCGGATCACTAGACGGGCAAGTATTCCCTTAGCTGTTTCATTCAAAGGAATCACACCATGACTAGGAAGGATCCAAGTTATGTAGGGTTTATGTGGGGTTCAGCTGGGAGCTTAGAGCTCAGGCGTTGTCTTGCCTAATCGAAGAGTCACAAAGGAATAATCACACTTGGCATTCACACATCAGCACAATTTATTGCAAGCAAAAGATAATTACACTTCATTTAGCAGCAATATCACTATCAGCATTAATATATACTTCAATTAAGCAAAACATGATACATCACCGATTCAATAAAGCATCATCCAAGCCCTCTTCCAATGGCTGGGAAGCCCCCTTGTCAGCCTGGCTAGGAGTCTCTCGAACCAGGAACTGGCCCCACAGCGATGCGTCCACCCTGCAGGAGAGGCTTCAAACCAGGCGTCTGGAAAGTCCCATTTTATATGTTTTATCTGGTATTTAGAAATGCTAAACCATCATGTCCTAAGCACTGGCCAGGTGCCCAGAACATCACGAGCTCAGCATGACAAACACCACTTATTCTCATAATAAATAGTTGGCATTCGTTAGATCATCATGCCCTAAGCACTGGCCAGGTGTCCAGAACATCATGAGCCAAACAATGCCAGAGATTCTCACAACATCTTGTATGCGACCTTCAAGTCAGCAAAATACACTGTCTGAAGCAAAACATAATAATGAGGCTATCTAAAGAGCAAAACACCAATTAAATGAAGCAGCATGTACAAAATGGAGTCACATAATACAAAATGGAGTCACAATAATCAACATATTATACTATCACCAGGGACACTGGTTTTCCGCATTTGCGGAGAAACGGAGTAAAAAACGGAATCCTGATTGGCCCATGGAATTTCGGCGCCAAAACCGAACTAGCGTTTGTTCACGGAGTGTCCGTGAACTGCAGACTTTAAAAGCACAGCACAGTGTGCTTGTATTTTCTTGCTTCTGCTCGCTGCTGTTCTGAGGTTTGTTCTGAAGTTCTCGAACCTTTTTGCTGCTGAGAATAAGCGAATCGCGATTCACTTCATCGTCATTATCAACAGTCTTCACCTACTAGTAAGCCTTTAATTTATGTTTAATTGTATTTAGGCAACTGTGGATATCTTTGGAAGGCGTGTATAAATGCACCAGATGGATCTTTCCGATTTTACCCGGTGTCCACAGCTACCATTGTTTGTCCATTTTATGTGCAGTTTTTAGTTAACTAGTTAAGTTTATTTTTATTTTTAGTTTTTCTCCTCGGTGCCCCTCGAGTGCTTACAGCGTGATAATTGTTGATGAATTTGCTGAGGCGGGCAAGCGGGGGGTCAGAGGTGACATTCAAGTGCATGCAATTATTTTTAAAATATTTATTTTACATCAAGTCCCTAGATGCTGATGCCGCCATCTATTGTGGGTGATTCTGCTGATCGCAGAGTTTGCAGTAGCTTCCGATTTACACCAACACGGTTCTTGTACTGCGGGGATCAGTTTTTTATTGTTCAGGTGTGAGTTGTTCGGGTGAGGTGCCCCCATGCTTCCTGGCTGCCTTCCATCATTCTGGAATTGGGACTTCTCCTAAGCCGCCTCGGGGACTGGCTGGGTGCCTGTAGATGCAGGTTGCGGATGGTCGGGGGTGTGGCTAGCCTGGGTCAGCACAGCTGGGGTTGCTTAGCCTCCCTGTAATTACATTTACACTCTCCGTTTTTATCCTCGCTTGGTCCAATTCAACATCGTTGTGCTGCTGCTGCAGAGTGATCTCTCTGACCTGCTGTACAGTAAGTTTTTTTCCGGGTATCCTCTCGATCGAACTTGCGATGCTGGGCGGGGCAGATTGGACTTATCCTGATTTGAATGATGCCGGGGGTTGGGGGCAGACTGGACTGCAGACCTACTCCTTTATTTTTTTTGTTTGTTTGGTTTGTGGTTTTGGGGTGAATGACTGAGACACAGCCACTGAAGGGGTTCTGAATTATCCCCTCTACAGAGATAGCAGTGGGGGCAGTGTGATTTAAAATGGATTTAGCCACACTCTGGGTGGGGACCTGCTGGTTGGGTGTCTCTGGGTGGGGATCTGCTGTCTGGGAGTCTGAGTGGTACTAATGGCCTGTGTTAGGGGCTAGAGAGATGGCTAGGGACATTGTTTGGTTGTCTTGGGGCGGTTAGTAGCCTTGTGTCTGAGGGGCATTGTGCCTGGTTGGGCCTTAGGAGAGGTTGATTTGTTTGGTGAGGCAGGAGACTGCCTTTGAGGGTTGCTGATGTGGTGTGGACACAGGCCATTTTGCAGTGGGATGGGGTACTGGTGGTGTTTGCTGCCCACATGCCTGTGGAGGGTCGCTGGCTGTGTGTGTGGGGGTGGTTGGTGTCCTTGTGCCAGGTGTGGGCTGGGGGGAGGTTGCTTGTGTTTGGGGCAGGGGGACTGTCTTTGGGGGCGGCTGCTATCTGTGTGTGTTGGGGAGCGGAATGGCAAGATGGAGGGCGTAGGGGGTTGTATGTGCATGAAATGTATACTTAATGTAAACAAACAAGTGAATAATGTTTTTGAAAATGTCACACATGGTTCACATGCTGGGGGAAAATGGTTCTGGCCTGGGAGGGAGGGGCGGCCTGGCAGAGTGGCACAGAACCATTTTTTCCAGCATGTACGCCAGTCTGCTGGGTCCGTGCCACGCTCCATTGGTTTGTTGTTTGATGGCGGCAGATGGGCAGGCTGGGCGGACTGGTTCACATGCTGGGGAAAATGGTTCTGGCCTCGGAGGGCGGCCTGGCAGAGTGGCACAGAACCATTTTTCAACATGTCACTCCAATCTGCGGGTCGGTGCCACGCTCCATTGGTTTGTTGTTTGATGGCGGCAGATGGGCAGGCTGGGCGGACTGGTTCACATGCTGGGGAAAATGGTTCTGGCCTGGGAGGAGGGGCGGCCTGGCAGAGTGGCACAGAACCATTTTTTCCAGCATGTACGCCAGTCTGCCGGGTCCGTGCCACGCTCCATTGGTTTGTTGTTTGATGGCCGGCAGATGGGCAGGCTGGGCGGACTGGTTCACATGCTGGGGGAAAATGGTTCTGGCCTGGGAGGAGCGGCCTGGCAGAGTGGCACAGAACCATTTTTTCCAGCATGTACGCCAGTCCGCCGGGTCCGTGCCACGCTCCATTGGTTTGTTGTTTGATGGCCGGCAGATGGGCAGGCTGGGTGGACTGGTTCACATGCTGGGGGAAAATGGTTCTGGCCTGGGAGGGAGGGTGGCCTGGCAGAGTGGCACAGAACCATTTTTCCAGCATGTCGCCAGTCTGCCGGGTCCGTGCCACGCTCCATTGGTTTGTTGGTGTGTGTGCGTGTGTGTGTGTGTGTGCCTCTGTCTGTGAGCACGTAGAATGAAAAATAATGATGATAAAAAGGAGACACAGTCAGAGAAAATAACTTTATTATTAATAATAATAATAATAAATTACTAAGCCACAGCAAACTGAATAAACCATGTCGAAACCACTGTCGAAACTTTGGATTTTCCTCCTTGGTTTACCTAGAGGGTAAACAAAGAAAAATCGATTTAAACTGTCTAGCTGCATGTTAATAGTAATCTTACCACCTTTCAGTTTGGCTTTTGTGGGAATGGAATGTCTAATGGAATATTGTTGGAAGTGTTTGGGAATTACAGAGAATTGATAAGTTCTTAAAGGTGAATTACCGGCAGAGGTGAAGCCCTGACCACTGTGCAGATTGGGGCTTCACCTCCCCCCCCCCCCGCAGGCACTATATTAAAAAATAGTCTTTGCACCTCAGTGATCACTCAAATTGGTGATTGAGCGCAAAGATAGATTTATTTCTGTTAACTGCAGGGGGGATAGGAGAGATGAAGCTACGAGCTGCACAGTGGTTATGGCTTTACCTCTGCCGGTAGAACACCTTTCATCAGTTGAGCTCCGACTTGAAAACTAAGAGGCTCCATTTTCATGAGGACCAAGTTAGAAAGTGCCCCGTTTACTGTTGATGCATTTCCTGATTGGTTTATTCTTCAGTACAGATTGCTGATCTCTCTCCATTAGCATCCTCAATCCCAATCCTCATTAATCATCATTGTTGATTTTGTTTTAATTGGATGCACTTTGCTTACATATAAATAAACCAATCCAGGCAGCTAGATGTTAGGGACTGAACCGACGGAGTCCACCTTGGCGTCTGGTGGTTCAGCTTAATTCACGTCTGAGCTCTGTCAAGTTTTGGTACATGGCACTAGATGAGTACTGTCATTCTACCTCTGCTGCCATCACTCCTGAGGGGTGGGGGCTGCACTTGCTGCCGTCACTCCTGAGGGGTGGGGGCTGCACTTGCTGCCATCACTTCTGAGGGGTGGGGGCTGCACTTGCTGCCGGCACTCCTGAGGGGTGGGGGCTGCACTTGCTGCCATCACTTCTGAGGGGTGGGGGCTGCACTTGCTGCCGTCACTCCTGAGGGGTGGGGGCTGCACTTGCTGTCGTCACTCCTGAGGGGTGGGGGCTGCACTTGCTGTCGTCACTCCTGAGGGGTTGGGGCTGCACTTGCTGCCGTCACTCCTGAGGGGTGGGGGCTGCACTTGCTGCCGTCACTCCTGAGGGGTGGGGGCTGCACTTGCTGCCGCCACCCTGAGGTGGGGGCTGCACTTGCTGTCATCACTCCTGTGGGGTGGGGGCTGCAGTGCTGCACTTGCTGTCGTCACTCCTGAGGGTTGGGGGCTGCAGGGCTGCACTTGCTGTCGTCACTCCTGAGGGGTGGGGGCTCCACTTGCTGCTGCTGTCTATCCTGGAGAATCGATGAACCTGCTGTTGCCACCCATCTTGCTGGGAGTCGGAAGGTGAAGTCTTCATGAACATCATGCCTT
Source organism: Neoceratodus forsteri (assembly GCA_016271365.2). Classification (NCBI taxonomy): domain Eukaryota; kingdom Metazoa; phylum Chordata; order Ceratodontiformes; family Ceratodontidae; genus Neoceratodus; species Neoceratodus forsteri. The sequence continues at coordinate 272,474,185 of CM057453.1, forward strand.
TGCGCTGCTGCAGATTCCTTCTGATGTTGAACCGCCTGCCAGCACTGCTACCAGCTCCTCATGCTTGTCCCTTTGCACCACTCTTCAAGTAAGTAGGTGTGGGTGTTGGTGGCAAGCTGTGATTGGATAATGCATTGATGGGGATGATGATGATGATGATGATGATGATGATGATCTTTTTAAGTTATGTGTACATTTTTCTGTGGGCACATGTAAACATTTCAATTGATTTTTTTTTTTTTTTAGGGCAAACTGTGAAAGTGCTGTTGGTGGTCTGCTGCTGCGAGTCTTTGCCCTTCTGAAAAGGTATTGTTGTACTTCTTTGCACGCACAAACAGTGACTCAAAGTCTAGATTGTATGTTTCTGACATCACAGTGGTTTCTGTTTGGTACCCTTTTCCACATAGGTAGCCTCACAATAGCAGTGCGATTTGACAGAGATATGTAAGTAACTCTGAAATGGTGGCCAGGAATTGGCTGAGAATGGGATAGATATAGATAAATAGGGATATTGTAGTCTGGAATTTAAGTGGCCGAGGTCAGCGTAAAATCGGTAGCTGCTCCTCCCCACTCTCGTAGACATGGTCTTACATTAGCGAAGAGATTTGGATGCTTGTTTCTTACTATAGATATTTCTAGTCTGGACTGTAAACTTTGAAGGGCAGCGTGATTTCTGTAGCTGTTCCTCCGCACTTTCAAACCTGGACAAGAATTATTAGCGGAGATATATTTCAAATGCCGATCTTGTACTCTTGCTATTGTACTGTGACATTCTGAGGTCAGCGTGATGATTTTGTCAGCTACTCCTAACTGTGAAATGGTGGCCAGGAATTGGCTGAGAATGGGATAGATATAGATAAATAGGGATATTGTAGTCTGGAATTTAAGTGGCCGAGGTCAGCGTAAAATCGGTAGCTGCTCCTCCCCACTCTAGTAGACATGGTCTTACATTAGCGAGAGATCTGGATGCTTGTTTCTTACTATAAATATTTCTAGACTGGACTGTTAACTTCAGAGGGCAGCATGATTTCTGTAGCTGCTCCTCCTGACCATCATCCTTCATCCTCATCTACGGCCATGAATGACCAGGAGATTCTAATGCTGTTGTAGTCTCTTATTTTGTCTTGATTTGAGAGATTGAGTAATTAGTTGTGAAATTTTAATAGTTGTGCTGCACAGTTGTAAATATATTTTCTATATCTCCCAACTGTTTCAATTTTAGTTTGTTGGGAGTCATCCACACACATGTAGCAATGGCAACACCGCCACCAAGCAAAATGGCCAAAATTGCATCTGTTACCGCTAAAGACCGTAGCGTTGCAATTCAAGTCCTATGGCATGTATGAAGATGGAAGGAAGATGTTCTGTCACTTCTGTGATCACCCTGTTGACCACATCAGGAAGGACACAGTGGTGGATCACTGTAAAAGCAAAAAACACACCAAGAACACAAGCCAGAAGAGTAACAGCAGACAGGTGACCCTGCACACTAGTTTTAATGCCACAACAGCTGCAGCTGCTGCAAGGAAAGAAACCGTTTTGGACACGTTGAGGGCTTGGTGTGGTGCCAATATACCAATTGAAAAGCTGGATCAGCCCTGCTTGAGAGACTGGATGGGAAGTACATCAAAGAGAATGGAGCACTTCCAAAGGCAGACACTTTACGACAGAATTACTTGCCCCGACTAAATAGGGAAATGGAGGAGGGAATTAGCCAGCTGGTAAGAGGCAAGACACTCGCAGTAATGTGCGATGAAACAACTGATGCAGACTCCCGCTGTGTAATGAACATTATTTTTGTAATGGAGGGTGCAAAATCTATAATAGCAGACACCATAGAGCTAACAGCGGTAAACCACTCCACTGTTGCCCAAAGTGTTTTAAAGACCTTGCATAAATATGGTGTGGAGATGGAACAAGTGGTAGCATTTGTTAGTGACAATGCAGTTACATGACAAAGTGCTTTAATGATGTATTACATTGGCTAATTGGTGACCATGTAGTCCATGTGGGTTGTTGGGCACACGTTTTATCATTGGTGGGTGATACCTGGATTGACCACTTTGAGCAGGTGAATAAGCTTGTGGCACTTATAAAATATGCCTTTCAACAATCACCGAAATGTAAGCGAGAGTACATTGCATTCCTGGAGCAGAGGGGTGTGGAAAAAAAATATTGCCTCCTGTTCCTGTCTTGACCCGTTGGAACACCTGGTTCGAAGCAGTAAAATACCACTCTGCATATCTGGAACACCTGCGCGAGTTCTTCAAGGATGAAACCAGTGATGCCAACTCCATTAGGTCCTTAAAAAAGCTATTTGAAGAATGGTTCACAGAGCTGCAGGTTCAAACTGCATTCATTGCTGAAAACTGCACTGACCTTATTGATGCAATTGAGCTTTTGCAAAGCAAGGAAAAGCCCTTGGCTGTTTTGCTGTATGACACTATTAGCAACATCAAAATGCGGTTTGAAGCAGGAGTGTTGAAAACAGAACGATTTGGTGACAGAACTGACGGGTACTTGCAGGCTATGAGGCCACGGGTCAAGCAGGAAAATGTTGCCCTTTTCCAAGGAGCATTTGGTGTCGCTTTAAACAAGCTTTCTAAGCATATGGACACAAACCCATCAGTTGAATTCTTTAAAGCTTGCCGTATTTTGGACCCCAGAAATTTACCAAAACTGAATAGGGATTTGACACGGCATGCCAATGACATTCCTCTGTTAGCACTGCACAACCAAACAGAACTGCAAAATGACTGGGATGTATATGCTAGGGAGGATATAAGGGAACTTCCAAGCATATTGGAGTTAGATGTTGGGCAGTACTGGCTTTCAAGGCAGTCTCAACTAACTGTACTCTCCAGAGCTGCTCTACAAGCTATCTGGATACCTGTGTCAAGTGCAGATGTGGAGAGATCCTTCTCTGTATATGGACAGATCCACACAGATCAAAGGAGGAACCTGCTGGTAGAAAATCTGAAACTGCTATCCCAGCTCATCTACAACAAGTAGCTGGCTTATATATTTTTGCATGGTTTCCTCAATGTTTGATGCCAATTTTTATACTTCTATTATTAGCGTATTCAAGCCAGTCACCAGTGCCACCATTGCCATGAAATAATGGGCTGGCTCCTCCCTCTAACTTCACACTGTAGCCCCTGTTGTCCTTCCCTCTTTTTGGCCTCTTAGGTACTTGAAGGTCTCACTCATGTCCCATTTCTTTCTATCTTCTAGGTTGTACATGTTGAGCTCCCTCTTTCTCCTCATGTGCCCTGTCTGTCACCCTTCCCAGGATAATTAGTCACCCAAAGTTGGACCCCTGTCCCCCACCATCACTGGTAAACACTAAACAGCAGTACTTGTTTAGTACTTGCACCTGATCTGACCCATGCTGTACCCACCCTCCTTAACAGTCTTCCTTTCCCCTTCCCTTCTTTGCCGAATAGAGATTTGATTGCTCCCTCCTTCTGCCTGTCTATTGGGGGTTGGAGACTGATGAACACCTCTGCATGGTGGCGCGCTTAGTGCCCACACCCACACAATCACCCTGCCTGCTTTAGTTATACTTTTCCATAATTAACTGTCCCAGATTTTTCTTTGGAATCCCTACGCTCTACAAACTCTGGTGCAACCTATCCTGTGCATACATGTCTTGGTTCTCAGGACACCATATGCTACCCCATTAATACACATGATGTGAGGAACACCTTTTATACTATTGCAGTTTCCACATTTCATATATGCCTTTGCACATTTAATGTATTTATAGTTGGTTAGATACCATATGTTTATATACTGTAGGTTTTAGTTCACTTGCTTTTTCACTGTAGTTATAGTCAGGTTTTACACATTTTCTTTGATAGAGCTTTAGTTTAATTGCTGTACTTGTATGTTCCACATTTTGCATATTTTACTGTATATGGGTTTCCATTCAAATGTCTGTTCTCCACTGTTTCTACACTTTCAATGTACCATTTTATAACAGTTTTGTATAGATTGTATAGAATTTGGTTTCTCGTATTACACCGCACCTTTTATGCTTTTTAATACTTTGCATATTTTACTGTATGGATGTTTCTGTATTTCTATTTTACTCATTTCTGCACATTTTAATAAACGCTATTTTATTTAATGCAGCTGTTCTCTGTATTTAATTTTATTCATTTCTGAATTAGTGATATGACAAGACATGCAGAGCAAAGGTTCCTTGACGATAAGATAGACCAAAGTACAAAGTCATTGTACCAGTGTCATAGAGGGCACAAGTCTGGTTGGGGGCTTTGGGAAAATATCCTTCTGCAGACAACGCATAGAGGGTGGGAGCTACAGTGCAGTATCTGAGGGATAGGCGTGGCCATAGTGCTGTTGACACTGTCATCGCATGCGTGAGGGTTAGCAACTGTGCTGCTGCTGCCATCACATCTTGTACCTATCAAAATAACAAAATTGGTGCACGGATGTATGTATGTACAATAGTTAATGTCAAAATTGCTAATATGCATGGTAGCAGAGCAAAAATTTGTTAAATAAAGTACTCAAAACAAAACACCGGTAAAAATGGATTTTGGACTGGCAGACACCGGTGACAATACCGGGTTTTCCAATGTGCAAAATGGAATTTGCTCCTTTTCAATCACGGTAAACCAGTGTCCCTGAAGTCTATCACTACATTCGGTCCTTTGATTATTGTGAATACGATTTGTATGATATTGGTACCATAGCAAAATTACTACGAATATAACATGATAAGTAACAAGTCCAAATAAGCAAGATAATTGTCACTACAGCAATGATTATGATAGGATGTATCAGAATATTTAACACTTTTGTAGCTGATGGAGACCATCCTGTAAAAATATCCCACCAATAATGAGTAGTCTCTTGTTGAATCTTGGAACTTAAATCAATCATTTTATTTTTAATTATCGTAGTTTGCACCTGACTTTGCACTAATGATTTATTTCTTATTGCCAAATGAGCCTGCATTACATCTGTTTCCTGAATTATCTGTTTAATTTTATTTACCGAGATATTCAATCTTGATTGATCTAAAATATTGGGCTGCCAATACAAAATAAGCTTCTGCTCATTATCAGGGACCTGTGCATTTTTACTGTGGTGGATGACATTACAATCCAATGATTACTAGGAATCCATGATTTGAACACGGTCCTCCACACATATTCATTATTACTCATTAAATCACTCTGGGCCTTATTTCTTTGCATTATAGAATACATATGTCGCATTGTGCATTCTGTCCAATCAATAAATCTCGAAATATTTTATGCTACTCCATTCCCCATACCTGTGAAGCATTAAATAACTGCAAGAACTCAAAATCATAATTCAAAGTTACTCTTTGGGGTAAGAAAACAGTTGGCATCCATTGAGCTTGTAAGTTAATTAAGCTAAATACATCAATTCCTACTGCCTGAAGCCTGTTAGTCAGTGTTTCTATATCCACACTATTTAAAATTCCCATGCCTGCCCCTGCTCCACCTAATAGCGTATCATACCAAGCTCTTTTATATTTGCATTTTCTACTAAACATAAACATTATGTTAAAATGGATTACATTTTTCTGATATCACTGCGCTACTGATGTACATGTGGATGGAACCTTAACTATACTATCATTGCTAATTACAGGATGATTTTTCAACACTGTAATGTGATCTGCCCAAGTAGTTCTATTAGTTATTGCAGTAGCATTCATGCAGAATAACGTGTCTATGTCAATCAAAGTAATACTTGCATTGAAAATGTCTATTTGATTCATGCAGCAATCAAGTCTATGTTGTACAGTCACCATGCAACTATTCGGTAAGTTGCAGCATTTAATAGCAGTCTTATTCTGCAAAGAGATTTCGTCTGTTTCATAGGCATATTGTCCTGAGCCACCAGTTGTCATCCAGAGATTGACCCCTCGTGAAAATGTCATGTTCAGTACCACACACTTCTGTCCGGATGGGCAGCTAAAGTTCCCCCTGGGTTCTATCTTTGGTATCATTTTTTCCAACTCCAGGTTCCTTTACAACCAGTGTCATTACAGTTAACCCTTTGAATCCTTCCTCCAGGGGTAACTAGCTCTGCCAAATGGACCATAAGACACACCAGCATTCCTTTTAAAATCCATTGCTGGACCTAGAAAGACACAAATTTCATTATTCTAGAAGATAACATTTATGTGCAGGCACGTATTCCCATTTTTCTTTCCCTGATCTGATAATTAACACTGTGTTGTCTCGTCCGGTGGCTATCACCTCAGCTGGTTCAGGAGGGCCATTTGGGTTTGTAACCCATATTTTGGCACCATTGTTAAAACCTCCTGTAGATCTAAAACCTTTATCCCCTTGCTGTTAAGAGTGTGGGGCTTGTCCTTTATATGGGTCACTTTGTTAACTGGAATAATTAACAATTGAGCCACTCTGTCATACTGTTGAATTAACAGATTTTGTTCTCTACTATTCAACAAAATTACTTTCACTTCTCCTTGGTAATCACAATCAATCACCCCTCCCAAAATTTGTATTCCCTTGAGGGCTAGTTCTGATTTAGGTGCTATCCAACCAAAATGTCTCGGTGGAATTTGTAATGCTTCATGCAAATTCTCTTTCCATTTTCGTAGGCTCTCCCCCCCCCAATTGTCCTTTCACAATATGAGGGATTGGTCTTTGTTGCCCATGTTGGCATATAGGACACTGAGCAATAACAGTTTTAACCAAATCCAATGTTAGGGGTACACCCCTACTATATGCCCACCTGTAAGTGGCTTTCTCTCCCAAATGTCCACATTTTGATGTGCCCATTTTGCCAGCCCTGATAACTGCTGACTTTGAGTTTCTTCAATATCCACTGAAAGAATCTTAGCTTTTTCATCTGCAATAGAATTATACCATTGTTCTAGTGTATCTGAAGCACAATGAGCATCAACATGAAATACAGTGGTCTGAGTATTTTGCACCATAGTCCATATTTCCTGCCACAGTTCTTTTTCCCATATTTCTTCTCGAATAAATTTTCCACTCATCCTAGCCCAAGTGGGCAGCCAGGTTGTTAAACCATTGGCTACAGACCATGAATCAGCATAAATATGACATGTACCTTGCAACCTTTGTGGATATTACACTGGAAGGGAGGAAGGGTAGCCCCCTCCTCCAAGCTCCTACTGGTGGAAGACACAGCTCGAATACTGTAGCAATAAAAGGTTAGCTGTGAAACACAGACAAACAACAAAACAAACACACATCAGTTTAAAAATAAAACAAGATTATTTCATAGGATAAAAGAAGCCAAGCGTCCCTGGGTTCCTTATCCTAAGCATGACAAAATGTCCAGATTGATGGTAATACCGCTGTCGTACGTATCTCTGTAGATGGTAAACTCTCAAAACAGCTGTAATAGTCCTTTTTTCAAAATTGTAAAAGTTTGTTCCTCTTCACTTAGAATACTAGTTTTGCAATAAAAGTCAAATTACATGGTTCCTCTTGGTGTGCTTTCATGAAAACATACATTTTGTGTGAAAAGTTGTGCTTTAGGCATGGAATACACATCAAGTTTGAACTGGTAGTAACATAAAATGTTGAAACACAAGAAGGTCAAATAACGTGCAAAGGTCACAGTGTGCATGCAAGGGTCATTCAAACCCAGCCATTCCTGTAGTGTCCTTGAACACCACCAATATTAAAATATCTTTACACAATAAAACTGCTGGCCAAGACAGTACACACACATACACGTACACAAAAGAAATACTTAACACAAAATAAGACTGACATTGTTTCACACCAATTTGCTGAGGTAATTCCATAGTTCCATTAGAAAACTGTACGTGGTTTAGATATATGTGCTACCTCCTGCCTGTCTTGTAACACTGATAATTTTTAAACCAACACATTTATACATATTGCCATGCCAAATCGTTCCAGAACAAAACACTGTTTAAACACATCATCTGTAAGTGAACACATCTCAGTATAACATGATTACACCTTTTTGGCACATAACTAAAATATGGCATTCTGCCATTTTGCAAAAAGTTTCTGGTTTTAACTAGAAGTATGATAAAACCATTTATAGCTGTTAACACATTACATTTTCACCTAGCAGTGGCTTGGCACGTTGCTTGCAAACTACAACTCTTTCTGCACATTGCAATCTATATGACGTCATAACTCTTCACCATCAACACTACCTGCTCCAAGCAAACAAAAGTTCTTCACTGACCCTATCTAGGCAGCACAAATGTTCCATTAAAAACAAAGCCAATTAAAACAGTCAGCTATGAGGCAAAGAAACTTCTTCTTTCTTTTTTTTTTTGTAACCTGTTGTGCACTGAAGGCAGTCAATCCTATCTCGCAACCTTGACAACAGAACATAATTACAGAACACAGATATAAAACAACTTTGAATAAAAAAAAATTCAGACTTACCCGGTGCCAAGGTATTTTTCTTCTTCTTTTCCGATACACTAGTCTAAGTAAGAAAACTGACTGCAGAACCTTCGTGATAATTTCCAAACGCTGCAGCTATTAACTCTTTCAAAGGTTTTAACCCTTTGAAAGGTTTTCTTTTGGCCATTTTAGTAACCTGCCAAACCAAGTCTTTTTCCAGAGCTCTGGTTTGCAGTTTAAAACAAAACAAACAAAATCTCTAACAGTACTAGGTTGAGATCCATCTGGTAGAGGTCCCCAGTACTTGGGTTTAGGATCAAATGTATACAGAAAAACTTGAAACTACACAGATAGGCAACATGGGGAGGATTTTCAAATCATCCCGTCTGTAATCACCTACTGTGCGTACATCCACAGTAGTTTATTTTTCTTTTTCTAGATGTTGCTTATCTAACTTTACTTAACCAGACGCTGCTTTTCTCCTAAAAGCAGCCTGAACTGTGAAAGCCATCATTGGCTCTAACAGTATATACTTGCAGCAAGCACAAATTACAAGTACAAAGGGCAGTTGCCCTTGCTTGTTTGAGCCTTAATACACCTTTAAAAAAAAGAACTCATCCTTTTTCCTAAAAATAGACATTTTATTTTCGAATCCTGCCGACTACGCCAAAAATGTCTTGCCTAATCGAAGAGTCACAAAGGAATAATCACACTTGGCATTCACACATCAGCACAATTTATTGCAAGCAAAAGATAATTACACTTCATTTAGCAGCAATATCACTATCAGCATTAATATATACTTCAATTAAGCAAAACATGATACATCACCGATTCAATAAAGCATCATCCAAGCCCTCTTCCAATGGCTGGGAAGCCCCCTTGTCAGCCTGGCTAGGAGTCTCTCGAACCGGGAACTGGCCCCACAGCGATGCGTCCACCCTGCAGGAGAGGCTTCAAACCAGGTGTCTGGAAAGTCCCATTTTATATGTTTTATCTGGTATTTAGAAATGCTAAACCATCATGTCCTAAGCCTGGCAGGTGCCCAGAACATCACGAGCTCAGCATGACAAACACCACTTATTCTCATAATAAATAGTTGGCATTCGTTAGATCATCATGCCCTAAGCACTGGCCAGGTGTCCAGAACATCATGAGCCAAACAATGCCAGAGATTCTCACAACATCTTGTATGCGACCTTCAAGTCAGCAAAATACACTGTCTGAAGCAAAACATAATAATAAGGCTATCTAAAGAGCAAAACACCAATTAAATGAAGCAGCATGTACAAAATGGAGTCACATAATACAAAATGGAGTCACAATAATCAACATATTATACTATCACTACAGGCGTCCATAAGCAATGGTAGCAGGCCACGCCCCCCCAATGTTTGAGAGGTTTTTTTTTCATAATTCCTTTTTCTCCCCATGGCTCCAGTCTGCCTAAGTCCACTGCACATCCTTAATCATCTGAACACCATCCGTTGCCCTGGCTCAATTAGGGACTCTTGCCTATACCCCCATGGCGGGGTGGCGGAGAGATCCCCTCGATCTCCACCTGAACCAGGATCCAGTGTTCGGCAATGTCCACCAGAGCCGGGTGCCTCATAGGATGGCCATCAAGCCGCCACAACCAATCACCAGATATTTCCCATTTTCTCCCCTATGTGAGTGAGGCATGCAAGGGCGCCATGGGAAGGATCGTGCACACGTCCGCATGCACTCTCTCCCAGTGCCGTGCCCCAACTCTGCCCCACTACCTGATGCCAGTGCACCACCCCCAACCTCCACCAGGGGCCAAAAGTGCACCAACAATTGGGAACCTCTCACCCCGGAGAGGGAGAGTAGTCACATGAACACTCTATCCCTCTCCACCCCTGGCGACCCACGGTGGCCCGAGTCTGCTCCCAAACCCGGATTGTCAATGTGGAGTGAGGTATGGCATCCAGCGCCTCAATCCTCAGTGCCACCGGGCTGACCCTTGTTTGAGAGTTTTTAATAAAATAAAATGATGTCCATCACGATCTGTATTGTTTTCCACATGAAAAGCAAATCATGAAAATAAGCACTCATAACAGCTTTTTTTAATTACCAGTCACATTTCTTGGTTATCCAAACAATCCTTATAACTAGAACAGTAGAATATTTTTCCACAAAACCCTTGAAAGGCACATCTTTACTATAGGCCCCTTCAACCCTAAAATTTCAAGAAAAACTTCCACACCATCTAGGCTGCAGGGGAGAGCAAAAATTACGCAATGTTAAGTATAGGGAAACCAAATGTGGTTTTTTTCTGTTTTATTTTTTTTTTTTTGGTGCTCCATATCTCGAAAACTGAACAAGATGCCATCATGAAACTTTTCATGTCTTGAGACACTGACAGCCACATTTTAGGCTATTTCATCAAACAATGCCCATGTTATTAAGGTGCAAAAACTGTGGCTTAATATTAAACATCCTGCTGAACCTTAACTATAGGGGTCCTACCATGCCTACTTGCTGACCTCCTCCACCCTGTCCCCTCTGGCTATCAGTTGAGGTCCACTGAATCCCCGGCGCTGATGGTTCCAAAGACTCACTCCCTTGCAGGAGATCGAGCATTTGCAGCTCTTGCCCCAAAAACCTGGAACCTTCTACCTCCTCACATAAGAACTGCCCCCACCCACAGTTGTTTCAGGTCCTCCCTTTGGGATTACCTAAAATAAGCCTCAAGCTGCCTCTGTCCCCTATAGTCCCTCCCTCCATGAAGTGCCTGAAATAAAAAAAAATTCCTGGCTGCAGGTGTGCACTTATTCCAAAAATAAATAACAAATAAGCAACATTCACAAATATTGTTGCTGCTGACACTGGCTCTAATTTTTCCTGGCTGCCCTCCCTGGGTTGTTCTGCCTCATACAAACTGCACTAAAATTGTTCTCTGCCTGTTACCTGACTGTAGATGATTGCTTATACCTGTCTGTACCTTGCCTGACAGTTGGACCCAAGCCTTTGTACTTTGTTTCAGCTGGTCCTTCTTGCTTGTATTCTGACTGTACCTTTGTGTAACTTGATGCTAGCCTCTGTACTGTTATTGCTTGTATCTCTCTAACTCTCCTGTGTTGCACTTGAAAATAGGCATGTGACTGTCTAGTGTGCTTACCTGGTAAACAAAAGCTAAATAAATAAACTATAAATATATCATAGCAATCTACTTCCACCAATAACAGTGCTCTTCCACTAACATTAACAAAACTAGTCTCTGCTTTTTCTGGGTGCATATGGAGTCTTCCAAATATAACTATAATACAGATATATTTATTAAAGCCCCCCTAATGATTGCCCCCCCTTCTCACCACCATTTTGGCTACATGCTTGTATTAAATTAGCCTTCTTCACCATAACCTCCTTGAGGTTCTCTGGAAGCTTGCCAATATGAAGCCAAGTTCTCACCCTGAGACAGATTGCATCCCCCGTTCTGAAACTGGTTGCCCCTCATATGGCTGCCCCTGTGGCCTATATTTTTAGCTGCTTCCTCACCACTGGTATGTTCTCATCATTCTAGAAGTATGCTACAGTAATCTATCTGCATTACATCAGTGTCAGTGGCTCAGTAGGTAGCACACTTGCCTCTGAGACTGGGAGATCTGAGGGCCATGGGTTTAGTTCCCACATCTGGCACTTGGGTTAATATCCCAGTACTGACACTGTAGTGCAGCATGAGAGGGGTGCTACACTTCTGAGGTGCCGTCTTTCAGATGAGGTGTTAAACCGAGGTCCCATCTGCCTGGATTGGTGGTAGTTCAGGTGGATGTTAAAGATCCCATGGCTCTTATTGAAAAGAGTAGGGGAATATTTTATTACTATAACATCAAAAGCAAATGATTACAATAGTGTTACATCACACACATTCATGTCCAAATCAAATAAAAAACAAATTAAAATAAGTATTATAGTCATACAGAAAACAAAAAATAAACATAAAAAACAAATCAAAATAGATATTAGAATCATGCGGTAACAAATGAGAGAACAATCATCCCATGTAAACCCACCCTTCTCCCAAATACAAAATAGAAGTAATACTATTTTCTTCTATTTATATTTTATAAACCCTGTGAATCCTTTCCACCAATTAATCACCTTCCTAGTGGTAGAAACCCCTAAATCTTTAAAGAAAATCCTTTCCATGGCCCCTTGAATCAATGATCCTACTGTATCATAAGACATCGTTTTTGATATAAAACCCATTGGCATCTAGTCTGCCATAAAGAATATGTTAAAGAGCAGCAAAAAATTTGCAAAGTCTCTAAATTATAAGTCTTCCCAAGCTGAGGAGAGTGACCCAAAACCAGGGTGTCATAATCCAAATACAATAACCATCTCATCTTCCATTTTGAAGCGAGGAATTTCCAAAGAGAACTGGCATATGTACAAGAAAATAAAAAATGCTCCACTGTTTCTTCCTGGGCAATGCACTCTAAAAAAGGGCAAGTTCTTTCATTTAAAGCCTTATGCTTTGCATTACCCCTAACCCCAACCCTTCCATAGACTGTGAGCCATAAAAATTCCCACATATATTCTGGCAATCTAGGATTATTTAGTTGCTGAAGTACCTCCGCAGTTCTCAGTGAAGGACAGTTTTTAAAAGCCAGTTCAACCGGATATAGTAATAACATTACTGTATTATATAATTGTGGTCCTTTACTGTCTTTTACTACCTGAGCCAATGAACCCCATTTAAAGAGTTTTTTTTGCTAGTGGCAGAAAATATTGTGGTATTAATAATTTCTGAAGGGGCTTAGGAGGACTCGTAAGCCAAGCAGAATAATAGTGAGCCAAGACGTGTTTTATTAATAACCCATATCTAGATGTAGATGGCAACAACCCAACCGTAATGTTTTGTGCTAGAAATAGTGTATGAAAAAAATAACTGGATCCACCATCCCTAAACCCCCTTTTTCTTTTGCAAGATATATGTATTGCCTTTTAATAGGGTTAAGTCTGTTACCCCATACCATCTGAAAAAATAAACTGTATATCCTTGTTTCCAGCCTTATTGGTAATGGAAACATCATTGCAGTGTATAACAAACCTGGAATTAAAAACTGTTTAATTACTTGTACACGTTTCAATTTTGACAATTTCCAATGTTTCCAAATTTGAATTTTACCATCTATAGAAGCTAGTGTTTTTTCCCAATTTAACTCTGTAAGATTCTGAGGCCCATATAATAATCCTAGAATTTTAATAGGATCTGAGGAGATTCAGAGTCCCTGAATAATAATTTCTGGCAGATGGCCAACCCCAATAAACAAACCCTGGCCTTTTTGTTTATTAATTTTTGAATTGTAAACAAAAGAATAAGAGACAATAAAATCCAAAAATAATGCCACTTGATTATAGTTGGAAAAAACACACAAAGATCATCAGCATATGCCTGCACATGTAGTTCTTCCAAAAAAGGAGGTCCTAGGACCCCTTTCCATCTTGGAGATTGTGAGAGTGATCGAATCAATGTATTTATTATAAAAGAATATAATAAAGGACTTAAGGGACATCCTTGGTGCACCCCAGTGGGGACATGGAACCCATCCCCAATTTCTCTTTGAATGATTGGATGGATAATAGCATTATTATAAAGTGATTTCACCCAATTAAAAAAACTTCTGGAACCCCATACCGTTGCAAAGTCCTGAATAAAAAGGGGTGATAAACCCAATCGAAGGCCTTCATTTGGTCTGCTGAAATAATACATCCTGGATGTATATACAAACCAAAATGCTCTATAAAATCTCAGAGAATTATATGGGCATGTTGAATTTTTTCCCCAGAAGCCCACAATATTGATAAGGGGAAAGCACAGTGGCAGCAAATAGTTTAAGCCGAGAATTAAAAATCCCTACTAAAAGTTTGTAATCGGAATTCAGAATCGTGATTGGTCTCTAATTATCTAAGAGTTCTTTATCCCCATATTTATAAAGAAAAATTAATAACCCTTCAGAAAAACAAACAGGAAAATCCACAGTGGATAGAAAAAAGTTAAACACAAGTACTAAACAGTCAGATAATTCAGAAGGAAAGGCTTTATATAGCTCAGAAGTAAGTCCATCGATCCCAGGTGAAGTCCCTAGTTTTTGAGTTTTAATAGCAGTTACAATTTCTGCATGTGTAATGGGGCTAATTAAAAATGATTTATTAAAGCTAGTATCTGGAAGTTTTATCTCCTGCAAAAACTTCCTCATATACTCTACACTAGGAGGCACCACCGGTGTATGAGAGAGTAGAAATGTCTTTATAACAGCATAAAGGCCCTTAGAATCCTGCACAAGTTGTCCTTCCTGATTTAAAAGAGTTACCAAATTCATGTTAGTATTATATTTTTTAAAGGCTTCATAAGGATCACCTTGAGGCTGCTTTTTCACACCATATTGAAAAAGCACCTGCAATGTGCTAGCTCTATAATATTGCATGTCTTCAATTTGTTGCTTTTAAGGCTATTATTTGGGAAGAAAAATCACCTCTAGAGCTATTTGCAATAGAAATTAAATAATATAACTGCTGATGCAGTTTTAAATAATGAAGAAATTTTGAATTTTCCCCAGACCTCCCTTGATTATGTAACATACCACGCAAATCTTCCTTAGTGTCTCTCCACCATTGCCCCAAATCATCATATAAAAAGGAGACCGAAAGTCAAGCAAGAAGTAACAATTGTATATTAGGTAATACTACAGGGGATTTTAACAAAAGGGCACTAAGTTTCCATTGTGTTTTCTGTATTTTTGGTAAAGAATTAGGGGAAAAATTACACTGAAGGAGCATGTGATCTGAAAAGATCACCGGGAAGGTATAAAAAGTAAAGGGGAGATTATCTGAAAGAAAAATGTTATCTATAGTGGAAGTGTATAAGTGTCTTTTATAAGTAAATTTTGGACCACCTTGCTGATAGTAGCTACTATTGACCAACCCAGATAACTTTATTAGTTGACATAACACATTAGCATCACAATAAATCTTTTTCCCATTACCCATGGGTTTACTTCCTACTGATTTGAGCTCACAATTAAAATATCCACAAAGACAGATTTCTGAGGAAGTCAGTAAGAAAGTTTTTATCATCTGAAAAATTGCAACTCATTCAGCTTTTAGCTGTGAACAGTATACATTAATAAATCTGTATGTAGTGGAATGCCCAACCCCATCACGGATCATCAACCACCCTGGGATTAAGTCAATTAATTTTATCAAACAAAAATCATAAGAATTAAAAAAAAATCCTAAACCATCCGCCGTTTGTTGTCCAAAGGACCAATAAGATGGACCCCAACACCATTCTCTTTGGAAAAACCTGGCCTGATCTAGGGTATACATCCAGGTTTCTTGTAGTAGGCACACATCCAGAAAGTTACTATGGGTGTAGTCATAAATCACCTGTCTTCTTCTAAAGTTCAATAAACTGTGAACATTCAATGAACCTAGTTTAAAACAAGCCAGTTATGAAACCTGAGGGTCAACCATCTTTTTTCCTTCTCTTTTTCTTTTTACCCTTATAACCTTCTTGTGCCTGTAAAGGGGATGGGGGGCTATCCTGTATGGGTTGAGAATCAGGCTCCAGACAATCCATTTCTGAATCACCCCACTGTGCAGACAATACAGCAAAGGGATTACTGGCTTCCATCTCCACCGGGGGGGGGGCAAGAGGAGGTTTAAGGTTCCTGGAGGACCTTCTAACTTGAATAACTGGTGGATTAATAGAAGAATCCTGAGATAAAACTTCCTTTTGTGCAGAATAACAGACAGAAGAAAGAAGGGGAGAAATCTTAACTGGAACACAATGAGGACTTACCTCAGATGTATCCTGAGAAGGATGTGAGGAAGGGACAACTACTTCTTCTGTTTCAACAGGGGCTGTCTGGGTAACACCTGAGGCCAGGTCTTGAGCTTTTTGAATTAAGAGATCTGGACTACCACTGGATGCTTTATTTTTTTCAGCCCAGACACACTCAGAAAAAACATGGTCGGTTTTCTCACACAGGTCACATTTAGTTAAATTAGCACATTGAAAGGCAATATGACCAATTTCACCACAATTATTTCATCGAGACTTGTCACAAGAACTGGACAAGTGTGTTCTGGAACCACATTTATAACAGGCCCGGGGCTGCCCAGCATAAAAACAAACCCTCTATCCCAGCCTAACAAAAAGGAGTTTGGAATATATTCTATCCCGGTATCGGTTTGCCTGAGCTTAACTTTGAACCACCAACCCCCTGTCCAGAACTGTTCTGTATCTAATATGGCTTCAGGAGAGCTTAAGATCTCGCATTTTTGAGACAACCAGTATAAAATATCATCCATATGAACTCCCTCATTCCTAAACATTATTGTAACATATTTAATTAAGGGCTTCGTTAAAGGAATCACCAAAAAGGGAGTCCATGTGGGAGAAAATTTCACCTGGTTGTACCGTTCCCAAAATAAATCCAGGGCATAGGCTGAGCGAAAGCTTACATCAAAGTTACCTTCTCCTGAAATATTTATGAAAGCAAACACCTCCCTAGGAGAAAAATGCAAAGAATCTTTTAATAAACATTTTCCTACATATTGCCTATCAGGCCTGACCTCCAAACCCCCTTATATCGCAGTCATACAGCATTTCTGCATGGTGCTGCTTCTTTCTTAATTTTAGAAAATAATTCTGACATCAGGGGTTTCTCATTTTCAGAGTTACCCTGTAAAATGTCAGCAGGTTGTTCAGTTCTAGGAACAGCAATGGCCACAGGAACAGTGGCTTGTAAGGCCAAGTCCGAAGGCCCATCTTCCCCCTGCACCCCTACAGGAGTTATAGGTGGGAGAGGTAACTGTGGCTTCCATGTCAGTTCATTTTGAGAGAAATTCAATTTGGGGTCCCAATCAGGCGTGGGTCACCAAGACCCTTTTTCTAAAATCCATCCAGCCTCACTTAAAGCTTGCTGAGGGGACCATGTTTCCTCAGTCAGGGGCTATAAAGGTGGAAGAGCAGCCAAAGATACAGGACCAGTACCTGCATGAATGGGAGAAGAGTCTACTTGTTCCCCTTCTAGTGTCCCTAAGTTCCTTTTGGAAAAAAAGCTGCTCTTTTTTCTTTCTCTTCATCCCCAAACTTCTCAGGATTTAACTGAGTCCATTTCATGAAAAAGAATTCAGAAACTCCCTTTTGATTTAGTGGTTCTGTTTGAAAAACACATTTTACCTCTGTATTTTGTAATGGGGAAGAGGACGTTTGGACAGGAGCACGAAAAACAAATACTGCTTCTTTAGTCAATGTAATAGACTGCCCGGTGGAAACAGAGCCTCCGTGTTCCAAGATAGACACACCCGGGGCATTGGAAGTCACCATAGCAACCTGCAGTAAGCCGAGAGTAACCGCAAATGATCCTGATTCTGGTAATGGCTCTTGGCACTGAATCACCTCAGATTCTCCACTGCCAGCCAGCGAAGAGGTATATAAAGGCTGTGTGGGCTATATTAAGGTAGAAAACACTTGCAACAACTCACCTGACTAATCCTTGTCGGGAACTGAATGCACAGACTTGAAGTCCAGATCAATGACAGCCAGAGGCAAAGCCGTGACAGGTGAAGCCTCAGAGTGCAGTAAAAGCAGCTGTTTCCTTAAGCATTCTTGCTCCCATGCAAGCTCAGCAAGCTGTAGCTTGAGCTGCTCCTGCTGGTCCTCCATAACAACAGGTGTAGAAAGTTCCCTATTTCTCACCAGTGAGGTAGATATCATTAAATCTTCGGTAGAAACAAAAATATCACCATCTTCAGGATCTTTATGAGTACACTGACTCCCAGCTTTCTCAGTAGGTTCTTCCATCATTATAGTAGAGCCCAACTGCTCTAAATTCTCCATGACATACATCCTCCACCAAGTTTGACCACAAGTGATCCAACTCACAGGCAGCAAGTCCCCCTACTGCCAGCAATGCAGTAGGGTAATTTCCCCGGTGTCCTGGCCAAATTTCCCTCATTCACTAAAAATACCACCAAAAGCTTAATCTGGTTCAAGATCTGTTGGTATTCATCTGTTTCCCCCTCCCCTGGGTCATGCCTGAAAATAGGCAGGATTTGTCTAGTGCACTTACCTGGTCAACAAAAACTAAATAAATAAATGTGGTCCTACTGAATGCCCTGCAAACTGCCAGTCTATTTCCCTACTCCTCATATGCTCCAAACTATTGGAGAGGCTGTTTGCCAAACAATACCTACCTACCTCTCAAAAAAGAAATCATTCTTCTCTGAATACCAGTTTGGGTTTCGACAGCACGTTCTACATAGACCTTTCTGCTTGGACTCACTGACTTCATTCTTTCTAATGGGGATATGGGTCTACAAACCAATGTTATTTTTGTTGGTTTGCTAAAGCATTTAACACTGTTGACCATTCTCATCTTCTGAATAAGCTCAAAGCCTCTGTTCTCACCTCTTTTTCTCTTTCCTGTTCTCTCTAGCCACTCTCAGTCTGACTCCACTGACATAGCTTTATCTGATCCTAGACATATCACTACGGGGTCCCACAATGCTCTGCTCTAGGGTTCCTTCTTTTTCCCATTTTTCTGTAAATAATTTGCTACAAACTGTCAAATTCTGTAATATTTACTTGTATGTGGATTACTTCATTTTATTATATTTGCACATTGTTCTCCTGATATATCTCCTGCCTGTAATCAGGCTTCAGCAGACTGTCAAGTTGGTTTGATGCTAATTGCTTAGCTCTCAATTGGGGTAAAACTGTCTCTATGCTCTTTGGTACAGAAAAAGTCCAGCCACCACTCCTGCCCTAACTATTAATACTGTGATAAATGTATGAATAACTGTGTTTTCATAAAAAATTAAAACCTATGATAAACTTGAATCCCTAGAAGAAAGCCAGGAGGAAATGGTCTCAAAAATAAAGGCAATCAATATAAGTAACCAAAATCTACACCCACACTACTCCCTCACACGGGTGTCAGTACTTACTCAAACACCACTACCCTTCTCAACAAACAAATTAAGCCTGCTGGTACTACCCCAGTTTGAGTAGGCTTTTTTCCCAGAATGGGCAGGTGACTCTGGCCATCCTATTAGGGTTTGTTCTCCGGTTCCAGATGCCCAGGCCATCATGGAGCCTGCTGGCTCCATTTTTTCTCCCTGTACAACATGAGCATGCAATGGGCAGAGTGGCTTGGCTCTGCCTCTGTGGAGGTAGCCTTGCACCCTAGACATGGGGCCCTCCCCATTCTGCTAGCTCATATGCACTGACACTCAGTCACTGCCTGGTGTCAGTCAAACAGCATGCCACACTATCCCCCACCCTCCCCAAGGAAGGAGAGATGTATATGGATGCTTGATCCTTTCTCACCCCTGCCGGCCTCTGAGTGACCCAAATCCATTCCTGAACCTGGGTCGCCATGTGTCATGAGGTGTGGTGTCCAGCGCCTTAACCCTCAGCGCCACCGGGCCAGCTGGAGTAGGCTGCTCTGACTTGACAATACTTGATAAAGCTGGAGATACAGCAGAAACCATCAGAGCCAATACTGATTCAATAAGCAAAAAGCTTGACAGAGATGAAGAGGAAAATGATGATAGTATTACTCAAGGGTGGGCAGCTGTGAAAAACTAGCAGACGGTGAAGAAAGGATGTAAGGCCATGGGATTTGAGTTTCAAATCACAATATATTTGAGCCACTATAATCAAAAAATAATGAAAAATTGGACAATAACCTCATGGCCCCTTAAGACTCACAAGTGGAGCCTCAGCAGGCCAACAAAGAGGCAACAGTTACTTCAAATAATAGATGTACCTCCCCAGCTACAGTAGTAAACTGTATAGAGGAGATCAGGCTAACAATATTCATACATCAACATTTCTGATCTAAATCCTGAACCTATGGACTTAACTAAATAATAATACTACCCTTAAACTTTAATTAGCAGTACCCAATATAACAATAAATTTTGAGTATGGCTTGCACAGTGCACCCATACAGTCAGCACCCCCTGTTAATAAATCACAGAGCTCTGCACGATTACTTTGAAGGTTTTTCAGACTGCTGTACAAGAAGAACCCAACTAGGGATATGTCACCCCCGAAGTCCACAATTCTTTCTTCTGGGTGACTCTATAATAAAATATTTAGATAAAATTATATGCAACGCCGAGAAACACAATTGCACATGCAGCAGCTTTAGAGGAGCTAAGATTAAGGATATTACTAAAATGTCAAAGGACCTACTAAAGATCACAGGTGAAAATCCTTTTGTGATTGTCCATATTGGCACAAATAACATAAATAAGTCCGATATTAATGAAATTAAGAGGGAATTCATAGAGCTCAGTGAAACCTTGAAGTTATTACCTATCCCTAAGGCCAGCCAATCTAGACAGAACAAAATAAAGTCTGTTAATGAATAGCTTCACAAGTGGCTTTGGCAAAGAGTTACTCTTGTATAAGGCACTGGGAAACTTTTGATAATCATTACAGCCAGTTCAGCTGGGATGATTTACATTTGATTAGGAGTAGGAGCCATTTGCTAGGACAGAAATTTGAAACACTTATTTTTGACTCTTTAAACTGACTAGTAAGGGGAACATGGAAACTAAATCTACCTTCCCATATCAACATCACATTCAGGATGCCAATATTTTCAAATTCTTAATGGCTAATGCTAGAAGCCTTAAGTTAATTAAAAAGTCTGAATTAGAAGCATTTCTAATGAAACATAAGATAGATATTGCATCTATCAACAAGACCTGGTGGGACAACACCTGTGCATGGATAAGTGGAATTACAGGCTATCAGCTTTTTTTTCACAAAACTAGAACTGACAAAACATGTGGGGGGGGAGTGTTGTTATGTTAAAGACCACATATAGTAGATTGTCATCTAATCAACCTATAAGAATGTTTCAGTGTACCTACTGACACCATATGGCTTCAATTACAATTTGGAAATAGGCTCAAGGTTATCTTGGGAAACTGTTACATGCCATCATCTACTGTAGTAGTAGGGACTTCAACAACTCCCTAATACAAGACATAGTATTAGCATCGAGTGTAGGGGATACAATGATATTAGGGGACTTTAATGCACCTGGTATTATTTTGAATTCCTCAACTGGCTCCTCGGAGTTTGAAAGGGATTTATATGACATCTTCATTCCAGATTGTCTTGAGCAATTAGTAAATGAGCCACTGAGGGATGTTAACATTCTGGACCTCATGATTATGGATAATGAAATATCAGACTTAACTGTAGTAAGTTCACTCAGCACAAGTGACTACTGCATAGTCACATGCAGCTTGATGGAATGTAAATCCAAAAGAAATAGTACCATCCCTTTCAAGGATTATGACAATGCAAATATGGGTAACATCAAAAGCTTTCTTGCATCTGTTGATTGGGAAAACATACTTACAAGCCTCGATACAGAAAATTGTTGGTAAAAAATAAAAAGCATTATTTTGGGCTTGGAATATAAAACATGTCCCCATTAAAACAAAATATAATAAGAAAGTTAAAATACCACTATGGCTTACACACTGAATTAAACCAAAAGAAAATAAAAAGCAAATGTAAAGCAAAAAACGGAACCATCTGAAGCAACTAAAAAGAAATACCAATCTGAGCTAAGGAAACAAGAGTATGATCAAAAAAGGAAAACAGAAATTAGAATTCAAATGATCTCACACAAGCGATAACAACAAATCTTTTTATACTGATATAAACAAAACAAAAAACTCCTCCATAACGGTTGGACCCCTATTATCCAATGCTTCCACTATAATCAAGGAAACAGAATATTACATCTATTTAATATATATATATATATATATATATATATATATATATATATATTTATATATATATATGTATCTATATATATATATACATATGTTTCAATCTGTAATAATAAAACACCAAATATTAAGCAGTGGGAAATTACTAACAATATAAGACTGCGCTTCATTGAGGCTGATGTCTTGTCTGTACTATATAACATCAAAGGAAACACTTCACCAGGTCCAGACAACATACATTCAAGGTTCCTGAAGGACATAGCAGATGTCTTGGCTTGCCCTTTTATTATTTTATTCAATAAGTCCCTCGAGTCCAGGGTGGTTCCAACTGATTGGAGAAGGGCAATCGCAGTGCCTATTTACAAAAAAAGGCAATAAAAATTTTGCAAATTGCAGACCTATTAGTCTTTCATCCCTACTCAGTAAATCTATTGAAAGAATAATAAAACAAACATTAGACCAGGAAGTAAAATCCTTGGGATTGGAAGATAGCTCACAACATGGTTTGAGACGTGGTTTGTCTTGTGCTATCAACTTGATCACTTTTTATAATAGAGTCAGTACAAGTACAGACGATGAAAAACCAGTGGATGTAATTTTGTTGGATCTTGGGAAAGCTTTTGACACTGTTCCACATAATCTGCTTGTTACCAAATTGAATAACATGGAGTGCTATGCACGAACACAGTGCATCATGTGCAAGGGCATGTAGTTTGCACTATGATGCATGGCCGATCATGCTTACACAGTGCAGCATGTATGAAGGGTGTGCAGTGGACCCATGCACACCCACGAGTGGGGAAAGCATGAAGCAGCACTGTGGGGGCAGGGCCATGTGCAGTAGGCATGCATCGGGTCCAGCACAAATGCACCAACATGGATGTAACAAAGAGGCACGCAGGGTGAGGGGTGCACAGATACACGAGGGTAGAGGCTGCCATAAGGACATGTGCACAGGCATACACAGAAGCAGGACAGAACCACTGACACCAGGTAGCCCAACCCTGTCCCCACCACATCATGGTGCACCATACCGGAGGCAGATGCACCCCAAGGAAATGCCACTGGACTGGCCATGCCACCACCATCACAGAGTGGGGCCTCCCATCATGGTGTGCATAAATGCCAAATGACCGCGTGGACACAGGACATGCCGTATAGCACATTTCCATATACAGGGCATGCCATAAGGCACATTGCTGTACACAGGGCATGCCATAAGGCACAAGTACCACATGCGTGCTGCATGCGACAGCATGCATGGCACACGGTGCACATGAGAAGGAGTGGCACTGAGATGGGTACGGTGGCACGGACCCATGTGCCACATGTGGGCATGCCACATGGAACACACAGACACCATGCAGTGTGTGCCTGTACCCACCAGTGCACTGGCTGGGGATAGGCCATAGCAGCAATCATCAGACAGCCCCCCCAAGTCAATGAACACACAGGTGGCAGGTACAATGTTTTATTGCAGGAAAATGGTACAAGTAAAACAACACAACTGGGGGCACCCAACCCCCAATAGGTGTGACAGCCCCAATGCCCAGCATCCCCTCAGGCCATGGGTGCCTGCCACATATGGCCCACCAACATGGTGGCCGCAGTGCTACACACCCCTGACAGAGTCCACACCAACAGAGGCACCCCCAGACAGTCAGACACAGTGGTGGACAGTCCCTTCACTGTCCCACAGGCTGTGCACTGCCCTGGCCCTCATCATTGCTGATGTCACTGCCACCATTCTCTGGCTCCTGTGGTGGTTGTCTGATGTTGTGAAGCATCATCCTCTGCACTAGAGCCCACAGCACTGCAAAAACAAGGGGGGAATGTCATTCCCAATGACACACCCCAGTCCCTGCAACAGTACCTCAGGCCTCACTACCTACTGAAGATGGGACTTACACCTCCCAGTGCCTGTAGTCCACATCCTCATAGTACAGCAAAGCCCCACTCACCCTTCAGGATCATGTACTGCGGGTCATTTAATCAGTATCGCTGGTGATGCTGCCCAGGGGCACACACAAAGCAGAGTGCACCATCCAGCTGCACCTGCAGACTTAGCTCCATCCATTCCAGCCAGCCCTGGGGATCCTGGAAGGGATACAGGGAGGTGTAGGTTAACCACACGATCAACACGTGCCATGGCAATGAACAGCACTTCCAGCACACACAGCACCCACCTGCCCGAATGCCTGTGCCAGTCACAGGTCCCCTGCTCCCCAGTTTGGGGTGCAGGTCTGCTCTGAGACACAGAACAGGTGTCATGGGAATCTGGCCATCCACTCAACAACTGCATATGCCATTGCTTGCACTGGTCTGTATCTATACAGGGCACTGTGTGGACGTAGGTATGTGCCATGGGACACAGTGTGGTGTGAGGGTGTGCCTACATCAGTGTCCACAATGCCCACGGTGGTGCATGCCTATAAGGAGAGGTGCCTGCTGACTGTGCCATGTGAGAGAAGGTGACACAGTGATTTAGGATGTGTCCAGGAGAGGGACTGCATCTGCTTCTGTTGGAGGTACAAGACAGGAGACGTCAGAACAGGCTGCCATGCCCAAGGGTGTTCTGTGCCAGGGTTGACACCACAGGGTGGTAGGACATGCACTGCCTGGAGCGTTTCTGCTTCCCATGGCCTATTGTTGCACGGCTCTGAAACATGGTCTGCATGGCCATGGCACCCAGGACATGGTGCTCCATGGCAATGTCGGTGGAGACAAAAGTCATGTGTGCCTTGACCTACTATGTGACAGGGTAGTTCCAGCGCATTACCAGGGATGCAATTGGCATGAGCCAGTCCTCCATATCCCATGCCATGGTGCAGGTGACCGACGCACTGCTGCCACATGTGGGGGACCATGTTTACCTGCCTCGTTCCACACAGGAGTTCTGAGCTATGAAGCATGCATTCTTCTTGATGCATGGGATGCCCAATGTGTGCAGAGCTATTGGCTGCATGCACATCATGATCCTCATCCCCACAGCAGACAAGGAGGCCTACTGCAACAAGAATGGTTTCCACAGTGTAAACTACCAGGTGGTCTGCGATGCAGATGGCCTGTTCCTGGATGTGTGCATCAGGTTACCGGGGTTGACGCATGACTCGTACATCCTGGATGCCTCTGGCATTGGTGCACTTCTGTGGGATGGCATCTCGATGGATGGCTACTTGGTATATCTGTATGCACTAATGGCACTCACATAGACATAGTGGGCACTACACAATGCTCATGGCGTCTCTCCCTTCCCGCTGCAGGTGACGGTGGCTACCCCCTGCATGCGTACCTCATGACACCTATCCTGGCACCAGGGACCCAGGTGGAGGCAGCATACAACACCGCGCATCGCTGCATATGGAGCATTGTGGAGCAGGCCATTGGACAGCTGAAGATGCACTTCCAGTGTCTCAAACACTTGGGTGGCATGGTCCTGCTAACACCCAACAGGGTCTGCAGGGTGTTCACTGTCTGCTGCATTTTGCACAACCTGGCCAAGCATGAGTCTGTGCCAATGCCACAGGGGCCACCACAGGCCCCAATGACAGATGATGGGGATGATGACAATACCCGTGGCCTGCAACATGTGCAGCAGGGCACTGCGAGTGGCTGTGCCGCTCAGTGTGTGCTTGTGGCAGGTACCTTCACATGGTGAGTGGGTGTCGTGGCAAGACCTGGACAGCACAACCCCAGCGAATACCGCAGGGCCATGCTGTGGACCGTGAATGGGTATGGTGTGTGGCGTGTGGTGTGTGATGACCACTGCCATCACCAGGACATGGCCAGATGATGACAATGTATGCTGAGTGTCCACCAAGGGAGGGGTGGGTGGGCAGTAGGTGGCCGTGGAGGTGGGGCCAGGTTGGGGTGCACTGCTGGGCTGTGACGGGCCCATGGTGTTGGGCTGGGACTGGGACTGTGTCCTTGCACATGTGCTCAGGTACCTAGGTGCTACCTGCTCCCAGATAGAGCTGCATCCCGTGTGCTGCATGCGTGCCTGGCTACCATAGCTGTTGGACTGACAGTCCATATCCCATGTGTCTCAGCTGTCTGCACCTGGGTTGGGGACTGTGCTGGGTGTGTTGGCGCCATGCCCTGGGCATTGTGATGTGGTCGGTGCAGCGGGTCATGGGTGCATCATGGGAGGGTCACTGTACACACCCTGCTCAGGTCCACGGGGTTGTGTAGTGGCCCGTGTATCCACCGTGTGCGGGTGTGCTGGTGTCCCTGTGGGCAGTCCCACTGGGGGGTTTCATTCGTGGTATGGAGGTGTTGCATGATCTGTTCCAGCGCAGTGGCGAACCATGTGATGCCATCATCGATGGTGTGGGTGACCTCTGTCAATGCAGTGATGGTGGCCATGGTGTTCTGTTCTTCAGCGAGGCAGTCCCACTTCAGCTGCTGCAGCACACTGAATTGTTCCCACTGGTATGGATCATAGTGGGGTATCCTGCTGTGTCTGCGGGGGCCTACGGATGGGCCTTTATCAATGCTGTTGTCTCTGCCCATGGCTCTGTGGGGTGCCAATGATGCTACTCTGGGCACAGTGCCAGGGGCATCCCCTGTCCTCCAGCTAGGGTGAGGTGTTGGTGAATTCTGGAGATGGGCTGGGCTGTGGCCATGCTCATCGGTGGGCTCAACATCCTCACAGTCCTCACTCCCGGTGCTGCTGTCGGCCTCTTTGTGTGGGCGATGGTCTGCTCTGCTGTGCAGTCACTGTCTGCCTGTGTCTCGGTATCCATCTCTGTTCCTGTAGAGATAACATACCATGCATCAGTGTACCAGTGTAACAATCAGCCATGCAGTGGTGTGTCGCTTCGCTGCCCCTTGTTACCTACCCGATTGGCCCACACATTGCATGACACTGTGTCTTGGTGCTTTTGGCGGTGTGCCATGCGGTGTCTGTCCTCTGGTGGCTGCTGTATCCCATGGTGTCTGGACTATGTCTGCAGGAGGGGGAGGTAGGCATTACTGTTGTGCTGCCTCTGCATTCCTGCCCAAACCCCCACCCTGTCCCCACACTGCACCTACCTGCCTGTGTGTCCACGCCTCTTTCCACATTGTGTACCACCACCTGTGTAAGGGTCTCAGCCACTAGTCTCTCCATGGGTGACAGCTGTATGTCCTGTGTGGGGGCACCACCTGCCATGCCATGCAGCTCCCATGAGGTGACCGCTAGCTTCTTCTTCACAGCCGCACAGAGGTTGCACCACTTCTGCTTGATGTCTGTGAGTGTCTGCTCCTCTGGCTCTGCAGCACTGATACTGGCATGGATGTCAAGCCACATTCTGGCCTTTGCCTCCGGGGGGTTTGGTAAGTGCCAGGGCCCCATATAGCCTGTCATAGTGCTGCCTGATTTCGGTCACCATTGCTACTACCTGCCTGCTGCTGAAGTTGGCGGAGCGTGTCCACGTCCCACCCCCATGACGTGTCAGTCACCCTCCCCTGCCTCCTTCTCCCTTGCCCTCTGCTAGTGCATCTACCTCTTCTCACTGTTACACCATCTCTCCTGCTTGCTGCTGCTGCACTGCATTTACAGACATGCTGCTGCATTGTGAGTTCTGAGGCACCTTATATGGTGGGGTCAAGGGGCAGCTCCATCTCTCCTGGCTAAGTCCCCATTTTGGCCGTGCATCCCTCCATGCAGTTCTTACTCATGCCCCCTTTGTTTGCGTGCCATGCACCTGTGGTCATGAATGCCATTTTGCTGCCTTGCATTGCATGTCATGTAGTGGGGCACAGGGTTTACTACTGCAAGGCAGGCATGTCAGGGCCCTTCATGCATAGTGCCCATGGATATTTGTCCCAATATAGTGAAGTGGATAGATAGTTGGTTACCAGATTGCACCCAGCATGTTTGAATAAATGGTCAACTTTCAAATGAGGGCATTGTTAGTAGTGGGGTTCCACAGGGATCCATTTTGGGCCCTACTCTCTTCAGTCTCTTTATAAGTGACATTAACCTTTAAACTTACTAACAAAATTCTCAGACATCAGTAAAGTGGGAGGTGAAGTAGATACTTTTAACAAACATCAGACCTTGACCTGTGACTTAAAAGCAATACAGGATTGGGCAAAACAAAATAACATGAGATTCAACCCGGATAAGTGCACAGTTTTGCACTTTGGAAAAAAACAATCCTAAATACCTGTATTATTTAAATAATGTGTAACTTTGGACAGGGAGATAGATTTAGGAATTATAGTAAACAATAAGCTATCATCATTTGATCACTGTACTCAAGTATCAAAAACAACAAATTGACTACTAAGATCTAAACAACGTTTATGTGTTTCTAGAAATAAACCATGTTTATTGCCATTATATAGAACTTATATAGTCATTTGGTTACCCACCTGACAGCAACATATCACCAGCGAGGTCCCCCACAGCAACTACAGTGCCATGTCACTGTGGGGAATCTGCTGGAACCTGGCGTTGTCTGTCAGGGGTCCTGCAGCCCCCCAGTCAGCTCCCACTCAGAGTTGATAATCCTAAAGTGGGACAGGGTGTGGGGGCACAGCCCTCTGAAGAAAACATAGCTATGCAGTGGAAACTGGCAGCTGACTGCAGAATGCGGTCAACCTGCTGGTTTCGCTGACGGGGAGTTCAACAAATATTTTGTCGAGCACCTGTCGTGGATTCATAATCACTCACTTAGATTTTGGTTCCCTGTTCTGGAATCCATACCTAAAGTGTGACATTAACCTGATCGAAAAGATGCAGAGGCATGCAACAAAAATGAAATGTGGGATGGAGACCATGAGCTATGATGACAGACTTACTGTATCAGGGCTATTTAGCTTAGAACAAAGGAGAAGAAGAGGGGACCTCTTATTATTGTTTAACTTACTAAATAACTCAGATGTTATGACCCAATGTGGTCTTGAATTTAACACCAGGACAACAAATTTGAGGTCCCATAATAGACAACTGGTCATCCCCTGAGGTCAATACTAATAAAAGAAATAACTATTATACAATACATGCAGCCTGATTGTGGAACAAACTCCATTTTGACTTGGTAAACAAAACATCATTTAGCAGTTTCAAACAAAGACTTGATGATTATCTGCTGAACAGAAAAAAACACTAATATACCCACTGGGTACGGGAGACAATCTTGATGGGCCTCTGGCTTTCTTTCGTCTTACCAAACCAAGTAAACTTCAGATGGTACCTTGTTATTCTCGGTGTCTGAATATAAGTATCTTTGTGTCATTCTGGATAATTCCCTCAGATTTTCTTCACATATCCAGGCCATGGTTTCCAAATTTCACAGATAGTGCAGAGCCCTCTATTATGCAAAATACTGCCTTCCTTAAGTATGCCCAAACGAATGGTAGAGCACTTAATCCTTTGGATTATAGACTTTGGACATGTAGTTTATGATGTCACTATTAAATGCCAATAACAAAGATGAATACCCTATTTGATACTTTCTAGGTTTATCCTCTGTGCCCTTGTCCAGATGCATCATTGCTTACTGTATGACCATCTGGACTGGCCTTCACTGTCTGACAGACATGTACAACACTTTGTTCCCTATAGATTCTTGTGCTGGCTCAACAAGCTCCCAAATTACTAGTGTACCCTTCTCACCCCTGCAGCTTTACTGTCCAATGGTGCAAATTGAAATCTGGGCAATTTGTTTTTAGTTTCTAATTACTTTAGGTATGGAACAATCTTGCCTTGGGTAGCAGCTTGCCCACCAGTATTGCCTCTGTTAAAGATCTCCTCAGATACAAAAAAATCCCATCCACATCCCAAATCATGTAACATTATGCATCTTTTAGAGCAAAGCCATAACAATTGCCACAAGGATATAAAAAAAAGATGTGCAGTTAGATATCTAAGTTGATCCTGACCTCCCTTGCATGAGAGGTCTGCCATATAGTTGCCCAGTAAAAACTACATGGGAATGGTGCTGGGTGGAGGAGGGAAGGAGGATGCAGGGGGAGCAAAGGGGGTGAAGACAGGTAAATGGAACTCGGTTGGGAGATTGGAACAGAATGGAAAAAAGAGGAGGAAGAAGGGATCGCATAACAAGGAGGGGGGAGTAGGTTGATTGGGAGGGTTTTTGGGGGGATGGAGAATTAGAGTAATGTGAGTTTTACATAAATAGTTGTAAATATTTAGACATATAAAACAGTCAACTATAAAACTATATCAAACCACTAGGGAGTCTAATGACAAAAGTGCATAGTGCTAACTTTCATCCAGCTGTCTTCAAGGAATTATGGCCAACAGCATAGAGCCTATTAGAATCAGGTCAGGCCACAGAATGTGTACTCACAATAGGCCAGAAGAAAGTGTCCTAGTGACATGCACAAGATAGAGAATGTCACATTCCAGAAAGAAATAAACATGGTAAATTGTGAGAAACTATGTAGCCTGACTGTGGGGTCAAAAACAAAAGGTACATGAACATAAGCTGCTGGGGGAAGGGGAAAGCATTAGAAGTAATGTCAGAAAATGTTACTTATGGAGACAGTGGTTGAGGTGTTGAGGTGTTAAAGCAACAACTTAATAGCAGATGTGCTCAAAATTATTACCAATACTTGATTAAAGCCTAGCTTTGACAGATTAATGGGCTTAATAGTTCCTCTGGGTGTTAGATGTACAGCAGGGAATAAGGGGGGCAAGCAAGGATGTAAACCTCATCTCAACAAAAGGTCATGGGGTACAGTACTGTGAAACTGGGCACACTATAATTAGTGCAGATTACAGTAACATTTGTAAAGTTTGTTCTGTTCAATTTACTTCTTTCTTAGTATGGAACTGAGTGAGACATAGCCACCAACACCAGCAACCCGGGAGACATCAAAACAGGCACAAAACCGGATGGCACATCTTTGAAAAGAAATGGATGGCTGGCCCGGCAGCACAGAGGGCTGAGGCTCTGGTGCCTTACCTCACGCTACACTGGTGACCTGGGTTTGGAAATTACCTCAGGTCATCGGGGTACTGGTTTGGGTGGGCTCAGTTCCAAATAGCAAAATTACTGTGCTCTCACTCACGGAGGAGTTCGCTACCAAGGTAAATAACCTTAAACTCACAAAGTCTCTCCAAACGGTAGCGTCCTTCCAAAGAAAATAGATGGAAATGCAAACAGCACTTATCAACCACTGTTGAATTTATTTTCACCACTTGTGGGAGCCCCTAGCACCTCGGAAAAGTGCCTTCAAGGGGGTGTGATACAAAAACCATAACAGCATTAATTTAAATACAATTCAAGTGTGACATCACATAATTCTTTAATCAATCAAGACCATTCATTGTAAATTCATTAGAAAAAGGGGAAGAAAAAATAAGAAAGTAAAGCAAAGAAAGCCAAATCAAACGTGTGGGGGAGAAGGAAGAAAAACAGAGAAAGGGAACCAGAATGGGAGGGGGGGATTTTTAGGGAACAAGAAAAAGGGCAAAAAGGAAAGTTCCTTAAGTTCCTAATACAGTCAGGATATATAATACAGTAGGTGCTACAGTTATAGATACTGGTGCTTTTTGTATATAAAGAACTCATTGAATCCTAAATATATTTAAGTTTTTGTTCCAAGCTTATATAAATTGATTTATGATGCAATTTTATATTCTAAAATGACCATTATTATATCTTTTATAATTTCTACAGGTTGCATTATATGGGAAAAAATCTTCCTTCTGGTACAGTTGGCTCTCCTGCAATCTTTCCAGCACAGATGGGTCTACCACAGTTCCTCTGTATGTATCTCTCCCTCTACAACTGTAAGATGTTTTGAGAAAGAACATATAAAATTAATAAGTGAGTTAACATACTGTTTTAGATAAGTTACAAATCTCATCTCTGCTACGTATCCAAGAGTGAAGCATAAGTTCTTAAACACTAAGAAATATGAAGCTAGTTTAGAAAGAGATTTTTAAGCACAGTCATTAACACTAATTGAAAATATGGTCTTTGCTGACAAATTTGGTGTATCCCTAGTGTTCTAGGAGAACCCCTTGGCAAAAATATAAATATAAGATCTCTTTTGGTATATAATGATTAAGTGCAATATGTTTCTTCTTCCCAGTCATGGAAAGAACAAAAGGTACTGTTATTTCTCTGGTAGCTGTCAAATTATACTCATTGTTCTTCCTTAAGGCAGCTGTGAACTTCAGGAACTTCAGGGGATAGCCCCTTGGATCCACAATAACTGCATTCCCTCTCACTCCCCCTGGCGTGAAACTAAAGAGTCCTGCAGGCAAACTGAAGAGTTTACCAAACTAGAGTGAGAAATACCAGGGCTCCCTTTGACAGAGCCCTATTGGCAGACCTCCTGCCAGTCTAACTGCCACATTTTAACTGACTCTAAAATGGTTATCTGCTGTGAGAGTTCTAAATGACATAATCATCCTTTTCTCAGGCTAGCTGAGTAAACAATGATGTCATTATGTAGAAAGTCCCTAATGACCTCCCCACCAGCTGCCTTTTCCTACCTGCCTAAGACTAGTACTAATGGGATTCTAGTAACCCAAGGGGTCTGGGTTGTTACATGTAGTTATGTCAGCACAGCCATGTTGGGCAAGGCTGACTCCAGGGCAAACTGCACATATGCATTTATCATGCATGCGCAGTACTGTAAATGCTGCAGTATTACAGCTGACTCCTGTGCAGTGAGAGCGCAGCATATTCTGTTCACCACTCGTGCCACTCCTAAAAGCTCTCCACAGCCATATTAGCTCTGACCAATTCTTGTTTTTACTTTGTGGTGGTTGCTTGACTTTTATCTGATGGAGTCCGATCAGATGCATAATCGAAACTTCAAATTCTGCTGCACCTAATGTATTAGCTGACACCATAATGGAAAGGGAGGTGACACTTGACATTCCTATATATAATGTATACAGTATATAAAACAGAATCAATGGATTTGTATGGGATGGTGGCCAAGAGTGCCAAAATGAAGTTATGCAATATCTGTCACAGAATTTAAACCAACAAACAGAATGGTTTTAAACAGTCGTACACTTTCTTGTAAACGCTAAGTATAGTATACATTATCTTTGTTTTACTTTGATTCTTTGATGCAGCAAAAACCACATGGAGGAGGAGGCAGCACAGGAATATGGGACAACAGCAGCAACAGCAGAGTGGCAAGCAGTTCATTATGACTTTGCAAGAAGAAAGCAACACCGCACAAAGAAGGAAGCACAGCACAGGGGAATGGAAAATCAACATCAGCAGCAGATTATCTAGAACTTTGTTATGCTTGTTTTTTTTGGTGGTGGTGGGACAGTCACGCCCCATGGTGCTGCACTTGGAATCATGGGGGAACAGAGGAGTATCAACATCAGCAGTAACATGAAAAAATATGGACCTGTGGAGATAATAATTTTACAGAATTATTGTAGTAATACACACAGTGACAAAACTAAATGTGCACACCAACTCCTCCACCTTCACTAATCTTATGATACTACAGTCATAGACAAATAATTGAACTAATTAAATCACATGTTGAAAAATCTTTATAATAGAATTTGATACAACATAATACTTCACATTTATGATGGACATGCCATGAAGGCATACAACTGGAGGAGAACATCATGCCTGAAGCATCAAGAAAACCTAAATAGAGACAGACTGGAAAACAAAATCACAAAAAGAACCTGTTTTACAAGCACACACAAGGAACCATAAAATTGATTAGTAGATAGGTACTGCTTTACCCACCAAGTCTGAAATGATTCCCCCTGCCTATTGTGTAACTGCTGCTACCTCTTGCATGGAAGACATGCTGGAATCCTACTTCTGCTTTTGCCCCCACCACCCATGCTGGAAGATTGTTCCAAGTATCCAGCACCCTCTTGGAGAAGACATTCTTCCTCACATATGTCTTAAACTTTCCCCCTCATGCAAATATATGTGCAACTTTAACTTTCACAGGGTTATTGACTGCAGTTTTCATGGCTATGTATTAGTGCAGTGTGGAATTTTCCAAATTCTGGCAGAATGGAATTTCAAGCAATTTTCAAAATTCTGCTGAAATTCTGCTGAATTTCACCAGAAATGGAATGATGGAATTCTGCAGAAGAAAAATGCAGAATGAGTTTTTTGCAACATTTCCATTGAATTCTATTCCATGGATCTCAATATTTTCTGCAGAAATGGTTGCAGAATAATTTTCCTCAGAAAAATGCTGTTCCACAAAATATAATTCTGCAGATCAGAACAGGTGGAATTCCACAGAACAACCAGCAAAAAGTTGCCGGTGGAATGGTCATTCTGTTCTAATTCAGTCAGTGGAATTCTTCATTCTGTACAGCATCAATGTTTATGCCTACCACACCATTCATTTATTTTGTTTTATCTTATTTAAAAATGTGTTAACTGGTTGGGGAAGCACTGAGTCACATGTCCCTTTTACTGACTTGATCTGGGTACAGATGTAGAGAGACATATGCAAATAGAAATGCAGTTTAAAAAACTTGATATGATGTTTGCAATACACTGCACACATTACTGCACAAAGTGCTAATACTTAAGCAATAAATACTGTGTATACTTACAGTTGTTAGGTCATGCTAAAAACAATTACATTTATCACCTCTAAAAACATTTTCTTTGTATATAGTTCTAAAATGATCATTATTGATTGTATTTCCTAATCTCTAAGTCAATAATTTTTCAGTTTTGCAGTTGTGTAACACAATGATTTTTGATTTCTTGCTGTTCTGTAAAAAGAGTATAAAAATGTGGATCATGTCCTGCACTCCCCATGTCTCACTGATGTGCACAGTGGCAGACAAAGGTCTCCCCTCATTGTTTCCCCCTTCCCAGTTACAGCCTAGTTCCCTAACTGGTTCTATTTTCTTTTCTCAAACAGTACTATATGGTGAGGTAAAGTATGACTTTTTGTTTCTTGTTTCATGTATTGTGAATTTAGTATGTCACAAATTAGAAGCAATACTCTGCATAAACAGCAGAATGAATTTCATACTGCAGATTATTGATTCCCACATTTTTGAATGATGTGTTTTACAGCTGGAATTACATTTCACCCACTGAAGCAAACATAAAGACAGGGTTCTATTTTTGTTTTAAGCTTGGAACTTTCAGAAGCATTCCTTCACTTTGATTTTTTTATAGTGTTGTTTGTTTACCAATTTATCAACTTTACTTAGTTAATTTTCTTCATAGGCTGGTTTAATTTGGCACTGAGCCTGCAGGAAAGTCTCAGACTTAGGACAAACTTTTGTAGTTATCTATTTACATCAAGTTGTTTAAGAAAGAGAGAGAGAGAGACACTTAGACAGAAATTAGGATGACAAGCAATGCCATGTGACAGAGGGACAGGCATGCAACTCAAAAATGAAATTTGCACCACAATTCCAGACAAAACAGGTGGGCCTGTTTTTCAAAGAGGTTGCTAAGCATGTGGATGCCCTTTTTGGCCCCAATCGACTTCTTTTCACTAAAAGGAAGAAAGTCTGTGAGGAAATTTTTCAGCAAGGATATAACTCACTTCACGTGGACAGAGCAGGGAAAAAGTGGAGATGTATGTTTTATAATTTGGATAAAGTTTCTGTGGCTGAACTTTCCCCTCAGTATAAAAAAATGTTCCTTATGACCTATTATCCCTTAATATTATTTTCCGTAACGATAAAATAATTCTTGTTAGTGTGACCTACTTTACCCCTAGTTACATGGAAGCTGGTTAAGAGTGTCTAACACATTTTGGTAACTCACTTCTTGATGGATGTGAATGGATTTTAATAGAAGATTTTTTTTTCCAATTGGAATAAACATTCAGATTATTTTCATGAATTGTTTTATACTCTGAGTTAGCATCAGATTAGTAACCCCACTACTAGGCTCAACTGCAAAACAGGGTTCCAATCTACACAGGGCTGGATTGTAATTATCCACCCATCTAGGATTTACAGTTTCTATTTTCTTCCATATAGCTTGGATGACCACAGTCCAGTTTACTGCAACTGGGCCACTAAGAAAAGTAAGTCTGAGCTTATATTTATCAATGTGACAAAATTAAGGAAACTAGATCTCAGTCAATTTAAATTTTCACTTTCTGTTGTTGATTGGTTGTTTCTCAATAAGATATCAGACTTAGATGTGGCCTATGAGCATTTTTGTAAAATCTTCAATGGTATTTGTGATTATTTTGTTCCACTGAATAAAATATGGGCCAGTGGTCAGAAAAGTAATTGGTTGTTGCCTGATATTATGAAAATGCTTAAGGACCAAAATGAAAAGTTACCCTTTTTTTAAAAAGTCCAGACAACAAGCTTCTTTGATTGAACATAAAATAGCCAGGAATCACTGTAAACTCATAAAGTTAAATTAGAATTTTTTAAGGAAAACAGCTGAATTTGGTTCAATATCTTAAACATTTTTGGAATACTTTAAATGGTCTTACTGGCTGAAAGAGTGAAGTCTTCTCCCTTCATGTTAAAGGTGAGGCAGTCAGTGATCCTTTGCTATTACCTACTGTGTTTAATGATCACTTTGGAGATCTTTCTAAGTTTTGAGTTAATTCTCCTAATCCACTGTACACTGCTACTGAAGCGTCTGATACACACTTTCAGAACTGTCCCAAATTTTATTTTAAACACCTTTCTGTTGTTCAGATTTTGTCTTATTTAGGTAAACAAAATCTTCACCCATGTTTTGATATGGAGGGACTTGACTTCAGGCTTCTCCACCTAAAAAAAAATGATAAACCATTCACTTTCTATTGGCACCTACCCTTTAGTATGGAAACAGGTGACTATATGGCCAATGCATAGGTTTGGTCCCAAATCCACCATTTCAAATTATAGACCAATTTTCCTGTTAACCTCTCTATCTAAAATCTGTGATCAAATTGTAATGGATCAAACAGTTGATTTTTGATGAAGAATAATCTACTGACCCATGTGCAGCATGGTTTTAGGACCTTGCACAACACTGGGACTGCCTTGGTGATGTTCACAAACTATGTTTGTCAGGCCATTGACTCTAGTAATTTAGTGGCTTCGGTGTTCATGGTCTTCACCATGGCATTTAACTGTTTTTAGTAATTTAATGGCGTCAGTGTTTTTGGACCTCACCAAGACATTCAATATAGTGGATCATGATCTTTTTCTGTTGTCTTTATCGCAAAGCCATTTCTCCAAAGATGTTAGTCATTGGTTTGGGCATTACCTTGCTGACCAAGAACATAGAACTGTCATTAATGGTCATTATTCTATTTTTTTCAAAAGTTAATCATGGAGTTCCTCAAGTTTTGATATTGGGACTGCCTCTCTTTTCCCTTTTATAAATGATCTTCCTGTGGTTTGTCATTATTCAAAAGTGCTTTTGTAGTCTATTGATGTGATCATATTTAAAAAGGGATGAGATCTAGTGGCCTTGATGGTAAACTTCTTGTCGGGTAGCGACTTTAGATATTTGGAGTAGTCCTTTACAGCAGCCTTATCTATGATTAATATGCTGACTATTTAGTAAAGACACTTTTAATGTCAAGGCTTATTATTTCAAGTTTGTGGGAGCCTTGTACCAGAAGCCTGAGTTCTTTTGGTCAATAGTCTACTTTCTCAGTTTTAGATTATGATGTTTTCTGTTATTCATCTGCAGGTAGTGGGGTGCTATCCAGGATTAGTCATATATAATTCCATCTGCCATGTTATCACTGGTCTTCCTTTATGTACACATAATTGTATCCTTTATGATTCTGCTCAGCAACTCTCTTTTGGGGACCATATCAATTTTAAGATCTCTGTTTTCTTTTATAAAATTACACTTGCTAAAGTACCTTCTTCAACTGCAGATTTATTTTCAATGCAATGTAATGATTTTCATACTAGGTCACCAGATTCCATTTCTTTCACAATATAGTTTAGGACAGCCGCTCTTGGCCAAAGGGCCCTTGATTATGTTTGCGCTCATAATTACAATGATCTTCCTAATTCTGGCAAATGCCGTAAATGTATTTTCCAGTTTAAAAACAGTTGTTTTCTCTCTTGACTGTTCAATCTAATTGTGACTGTGGGCCTATTTTTCAATTGACTTAGATCAAAGCAAGCATCAAAAGAATTTGACACAAAGGAGACTTGCATTACAACTTGAGTCAAATGTGATTTTCTATCACAGTCTGCAACAAATTGAGATGCAGCTGCGCCAAAGTCTACTTGTGCCAGGGTTGCACCAAATAACTTGGTGCACCAGGTCATAAGGGGACTTACACCATAGCTGGGCTACAATTTCCCCTTTTGGGGGATTTTAAAGGCCCCACGACGGATGCAGCAAGGAGCACAACTTAGACCAGCCAGGAGGTGATCTAAGTGGCTTGTGCCAATGGGACAGAGTGGGACAGGGTGGACATTGGTCTGCTGGGGCATAAGGGACAAGGAAGGTGGCAGAGAGTGAGTTGGGGGGAGAGCTTGAGCTGAATGTTAGTGATGTGGCACCTGGTGGGGTTCCATTGCAGCTATATATATATATATATATATATGTAGTAAATGCCAGCACATAATCATACTGTACTACAATGTATATTAAGTAGTACTCATTTCTAAGAACTCTTGTCACTAGCTTACCTTTCTACATCAAAGACTCTATAGATGTTTTAAATGTAGTTAATGAATTAAAACTAGATGATGAATGTCTGTTGGTGACTATAGATATTGAGACACTTTACACTAATGTGCCTCACGAAAGTGCACTAGATGCAGTAGCTTCTTACCTTAATAGACAAACAGAAACAAATTGGTCCTCCACTGAGATTTTATTAAAGCTATTAGTACATATACTGACGAAAAATGTTTCACCTTTGATGGAGAACTATTCCTCCAGACAAAGGGAACAGCCCAAAAAAAAAAAAACTTGTGCCCCATCAGCAGTGAATTTATATTTGGGGAAGTAGGAGCATGATGTCATCTTTAACCAAGGAATAAAGAGATATTCTGACAGTATAGTTCTTTGGTAACATGTTATTGATGATGTCATGCTTATGTTCATGTGGAGGGGTGACCAAACAACTTTCAATGAGTTCATTGAATTCATGCATTGCACAAATGAGAATCTGCTATTTAGCTATACAGCTTACAAAGTTAAAATCCATTACTTGGATCTCACATTTCATAAAAACAATACTGGCAGTGTAAACACAGGTTTATCGTAAAGATGTGGATGGCAACACACTCCTTTTTGCCTCCAGTTGCCATACACATCACACGGTAAAAAACATCCGCAAGAGACAGTTCCTGTAGGTGCGCAGGAACTGTAGTACTGTTGAGGCTTTCAGAAAAGGAGCAGGTGATCATAACAACAGACTCCAAGAATGAGGCTACTGTCACACACTTGTAAACAAAGCTAGCAGGGAAACAGAAAACAAACAGAGGCACTCTCATTAACACTCAGACTACAGAAGAAACACAAGGTAACAGATTTCATTATGGTCCATCTTTTTATGTTCATGCCAGTTCTGTGGCAAAAATTATCAGAAAGAACTGGCAGGTATTATCGAATGGTAGAAGGCTGCAAACACTAACTGAACCCGAGTATGTCATACAGACGTGCTCCTACAGTTAAAGATATCCTGGTGAGGAGTCACTTTGTTAATAAACCAAAAGAAACATGGTTAGTTAACACTAAGGGATGCTTTCAATGTAAGAAATGTGTTCATTATAAACATATTACACTGGAAAACAGTTCACAGTTTATCAGAGCAACAGAACTTTCGAGGTCTGACAGCTCATCACATGTGGTACATACAGTGTCATGTATCTTGCTGAATGTAGCTGCCAGGCATATTATGTGGCAAAACTGAAAGACAGTTTAAAACCAGAGATGGGTAACATATCAGAGCGATAGAAAGGAGAGATCTCAATTATGCTATGGCACAACACACTATAGAAAAAGGCAATCAACTTTTAAAGGCATTGAAAAAGTGTTTCCTAACCCAAGAGGGGGTAATTTTAGAAACAGGATAGTTAAAAAAGAAACTGAATAGATCTTGCAACTTAAAGCCAACAAAAAACAGGTTTGAATGCAGAATTGAACTCAAACCATATTTAGAGGAACGCTGATGCTCTGTACTATTTGTAATTATTGATTTCTGTGCTTTTGTGGTCTGATGTGCCCAATAGCTACATGTAGAGTAAAATACAATTTGGTTACGTGTTGAATTTATGCTAAAAACATTTCTTGACATTCACTGAGAATTTCTTTTTCCTTAAATAAGCTATTACTTTATACATGCTGCTAAAATTTGATGGCTGCTAAAATTCAATTGTTCTTAAACATTGCACTTCGATATTGGATGTAAATAATATCTGTACTTAACTTTTTTTGCACTAGTCACATGTTTTGTTGCTTTTTACATGGACACTTTACTTTGGTTACTAAGCAGATTAATTAGCTATAACAAGGTTGCTGTTCCAATGAATTTGAACTTGTAATTAGTGACAGAACTGTGATGTCATAGTTTTTAATGCTATTTATCTGCTGTGTAGTATTTGGATTTTTATGCCTTTGATAAAGGATTAATTTCCAAAATGTGTCAGGTGTTATTTTATAGTCATATGATAAAATAAAAACTGTTTTACTTGAATATCTAAAGAGACTCAGTGGACTTTCAAAGGAATGGGTGAGAGTGCTACAGTTGTTTAAAAACTGATAGTAACTAGTACTCATACTGTAAACACATAACCGTCCCTAAAGAAACTCACCAAAGGAGGTACCAGTGATAAATCTGGAGAATACGGTATCATGTTGCATCGTAACACAGCAGATCTCATAACTGTACAGTGATGTCTGTATCACTGTACAGTTGTGAGGTCTTCCGTGTTATGGTTCAATATAATGCTGTACTCTGCAGATTTATCACTGGTCCCTCCTTCAGTGTGTTTCTTTAGGGCCAACTATTTATTTTCAGTATGGGTACTAGTTACTGTACATTGTAGTACAGTACAATTACGTACTGGCATTTACAATATTTATTCAGCTGTAATCGCACTCCAATGGGTGCCACACCATTAACATACAGTCCCAGCTGTCCCCCCAACTCCACCTCTGCCACCTCCCATGCCTCTTTTGCTCTCTTCCCCACTTCCAGCAAGCAGTTTCAACCTGCCAACCATCCTGGCCCCTCTAGTATTGTGCCATGTGTGTGGGGAGCCCTGCAGCAATTCCCACAGGTGCGCCAAATGTTTGTCGCAGCTGGCAGCTTGCAGAAAACCCAAGGAGTTTGGTGCAGGGACCCTGATTTTTATAAGATCAGGCACAGTGTCCCTGGAGCACCTGGAGATTGCTGCAACCCTTGGAGTGACACAAGTTGCGTCACTTTAAGGGATCTTTTAAAATTGGGCACTGTGTGTGTAATAATTTTAATTGTATCTTATGTCTTCACATTTGAAAACAAGAAATTTGCTCACTGTGCCATTTTTGGAATAACAATAAAAATTAAATGAAATAAAAACCGTGCTTGATGAGCAGGTCAGTAGCATCCCTCATGCAATCAAGAAACTGAGGCATAAATGAGATAACCTTCAGTGGTGGAATTCTGATGTGCTTGAGATGCTAGGTGATGCCATCATGATACATGAAGGTAGTCCCAAGGAAAGCTGCAGCAGGAAGCATACCATGGAAGGCACCTGCACCAGGATCCATGGATTCAGTAGTGAGTATACTTGATGGTATTCTGTAATTTCTGATTTAATTACAATTAATAATTTCCTAGGGCTCAGTCCACAAAGGGAACTGTGCTTATGCTGGTGTGCCTACATGGACTGTGGGGGAGCTGATGTTGTGCTCCACACATTCAGAGACCTTCAGGCATCCGCAGCACTAACTGCATACACCCATCACACCCAATCCCTTACCATGTGCATTGCAAAGCAACTGTTCAGGTCTTGGCAGGCAGGGGTTAGTGACATGCATGCACACAATCATGGGGACATACTCCACTTCCCAGAGGGCCAATGGGGGAGCAAAGGTTATGCAGCATGAGGGACTGCCAAAGGGCCTATATATCCCCCCTATTCCCAGCCACAGATCTCTTTATGTGTCCTGATCATCCCCTTGTCCAGCCACACCACATTCTGTGTAGGCTGGAAGGACAGTATGTTTTCCAGGTGATGTCATGTTACACCGGCATATATTGCAGCCCCATGATGAGGATATCACAGACTTGCAGTCCTTGGATGATTGTCATGGATTGCCATATCCCTTAGTCACCTACTCCATGTGGAAAGGGGAATGCACTGCTGTGCAGAACTGGCATCCACTTGGATGCCTGGTGTCCTGTAGAGATTTTTCACAATCGATACACTCTTCCCCTGACCAGAGCCACACACCTGCAGTCACAGAGGGAAGAAAGTGTGAATGCCATCCATCAAAAATCAGTATAGACGTGAACAAAGGTCAGCTCAGCTAACCATCTAGCATGTTTAAGAACTGGTAACAATCAGAGGTGGTGATTGGCAGGTATCTATATTGCAGCTACCTAGTGGGCAGTGTCTACTACCAATGCCTAGCCTCTTGCTATGGATTTTGTTTTCCTCTGTGATGTTTTGTGTGAATACACCTATATTATTTCTGATGCAATATGTCATTAGATTATTAATGTTGAATTATTAGTTGTTTGTGGTTCAAATTTCTAAGTTTGTAATTTGTTATTTAGTTGCAGAATCTGACAAACCTAAGAAAACCAAAGAGACCGCGAGTGCCCAGAAACCATCAACTACTGCCAGTGGGCCTAGTAGCAGTATCATTAAGAGTACCCCTGAAGAAGAAGGCAGTGGATGGTCCAGTATTGGTATGTTATTGTTTGACACAGCCTAATGCTATACTGCTTGTAAATGTTTGATCTAGCCAGGTGAAAAAACATAAAAAAATAGGAACTATGTGATTAGATGTCACAGTGGGGAGTCCTCTAGGTACCAGTGATCACCATACAATGTGGTTCAATAACTTTAACATAAAAAAAGAGCAGAGGTGAGCCATACAAAAACGAAGGTCCTGAACTTCAGCAGGGTGGATTTTAAACTAAAAAGGAGAGAATGCCTCAAAAAATGCCTTCGATGGGAATTTTCGAGGGGTTAAGAGTACAGTAGGGAAAAAAAAGGAGGGTATAATTAGGGCAACAATCCACTGTATGAAAAAGTTAAGCAAAGGCAGAAGGAAAAGAAGACTGCTATAGTGCTCCAAAGAAGTGGCAAGGTTGGGAATGAGCTACAGCTGCAGGGGCTGGTCGGGGGGGAGGGAGACTGAGCATCCAAGAGGATGCTCTCTTCCTCTGGGAAGGAAGGGTCACTGCAATACTGCTGTCTGACTGAACACAGGTGGCAATGCATTCAGACTATAAGTGTGAGGGGACGTGTGAGCTGAGACTCATAGAAACATGCTAGCATGCACCTGATAGGAAGTTCTTGCATGCTGACATCCCATGAGCAGGGCTTTGGGTCAAAAAGGCCTGAGCAGCATTAATCTTGGTGACTTCAGGCCATGACTATGATCACTATCTGCCATGGGGCCACCCCGGGAACCTCCAACCCAATGGCAGTGGAGGAGGCAGATGGATGGTTCCAGAAGAGGCTGGAACACACCTCAAGGGGGTAAGCTTGTGGTGTTGAAAGCCTTTATAGGTAACAGGAGAGGACATGGGGTATGGTGCTGTGTTCTTGCAGTGCAAATGTACACCAGACAACAGAAAATGTCAATTATAAGAAAATAAATTGTCAGCAATGCAACTTACATAGCTATGACTATGTTGTGTGTGCTGTTCTAGAGGCAATATTTATCCTTCTTCCCTTATGATTCATTCTTTATTCGATGTGTGATATTATTTTTTCCTTGCTTTTTTACAGACCCTGAACCTCAACCACACCCACCAACACAGACATCAGTCAGACCGGCCAAGTTCATCAGCGCATGGCCAGCCAACTGGCTGGTACAGTAAAACAAATTGCCAACCAGGAAAAGCAAGGAAGGGCAAGAGTTGGCAGCAAAATGCTGAGGGAAGTACTCTCTCTGGTCTTTGGGACTGTTTTTGTAAAGACTTGAAAAGAGTGACCACGATGCAGAGGGTGCTGATAAACCATCAACACCAGTTGATAAAGGACAGTAGTTGAGGCTCGAGTTCAAGACAGATGATACAGTCCAGCAGATGTCCAGTTCCACTGCACAGATGACAGCATTAACTGATCAGGTGACATCACTGACTGCTGTCAAGAAGACAGGGCAAGTACCTAAAACAACATTTGTAGCATAATCAGAATCACAGGAGCAGCAGGAAGGATGGAGGATATCTATTTGTGTCAAGCTAGTAACTTAGTTTTAATAGTTACTCACTGTCATACATAGTTCTAATTTTGTTTGCTTTGCATACTGTTGTTTCCTTTTTA
The DNA here is from genome assembly GCA_016271365.2 of Neoceratodus forsteri. NCBI lineage: Eukaryota > Metazoa > Chordata > Ceratodontiformes > Ceratodontidae > Neoceratodus > Neoceratodus forsteri. Next base: position 272,518,756 of record CM057453.1, read on the forward strand.
TGTAAATGTTTACTGTTATGTTTTCATTCTGATCCCAGTGCTTCTTGTGGTTCGTGTTGTGACAAACATCAACGTAAATTTCATGGTTGAATGGTATTAGTGGTACACACTGTTTATGCTTTCTGAAGAGAGGGATAGCTAGGGCAGGAATATAAAATATGATTGAAGATCGGGTGGGACAAATATGGAGTGTTTTTTAAGGACCAACAGGATAGCAGAGGAGAAAGAAGAGGGCTAGTCTGGTAAGAGAGAGTGACAGTGATGGAGAGGTTGAACTGGATGGGTGTCCTCAGTGGTTGTACTAAAAATAGAATTCTTAAAGAACAGTATATTTTTTAAGAGTTACTCCAGGTTGGACTTTAAATCCGTAGATTGCAGAATGGGACCTATGAAATGCAAAATCTCTTTCCCTAATTACTGAATTGCAAATTATTGATGCAAGTCATTGCTGCAGAATAACATTTTGCACATCTGTCATTTGTAAACTGTAATCCAATGTGAACTGTGCAATTTTCTGTGAATGGCGATTTAAAAATGTCCACATGTTGCTACATGGAAACTACTCATGTGACTACACAGCTCACTGAATAACCTTACAATTCTCAGTGGAATTACAGCCTATAAGTGCAATATTTTAATAAAAATATCAAAATACAAAAAAAACAAGACATCCATAGCTTTCATGGAATCATACAGCAGATCCAAGAAAGTATAATGCAAATGGTGAAAAAGGAAACAACTGACAGGTGACTAAACAGCTGATGGAATAATTTGGGAGTTTTCTGCAGAATTACAGAACAAAATTGTAAACTTTTTCCAAATAGTGGACCAGAAAGGCTAAAACTCTTTGCTGCTGTGGAATTAAACAGCAGCACCTAGAAACTGAAGTGCAAACGGCAGAAAAAATGATAACCACCCCCAGAAATTGGTTATTTGCAGCAAATCCAGTACTGTGACTATAGAGGTAGGGTGGTTAGTGTCATTATATAATAGGGGATGACCTATAACACATTAGATAAAAAGTGCTATCAGCACTCCTAGTCAAATCGCTTTTCATGATGTGTACACAGAGGAAAAGAATAAAGGTTATCACCACTGTGTACATGTCACCGGAGCCTAGCTTACAAACACAGGAAGAATGAGGAACACCCCAACAGACAGGTAGAAAAAAAAAAATTGCCCAAATAACATGAAACTGTTAAACAATGCATACTAACAGGTCAACCCCTATGATATAAAATGGATATGTGATGGGGAGGCATACACTAGTGATTTTATTAACACTCGTGGAAAGTGAGCTCAGGGTTAAATCACTCACAGCTCTGCTTTACAGAGACACTCATGATAACCCTGGGCTCACTTGCCACTCGTACTGATAAAACCACTATTGTATGCCTCCCCATCATGCATTCCCTTAGTAAATACATTTGAAAGTTACAGTACAACCTACAAGAACACAAACATGACCCTAAATTGTTTCAGAAAACATTTCAAGAAAATTAATTGGGAACTGTAGAATAAGTAACTGAACTGAAAAATAAATGAAAAAGAACTTAAACACCATTGTTTATAACTATTTTTGCACCATTTGTCAATAAGTACCATAGTTCTTGACAAAACACCCAGTACACATTTGGAAGAGTCAGAGTTTGCAAAATGCAGGAATATTAGTGAATGTTTTTAGTGGTTTTCTCTCCCATCACTCCTAATTGGAGGACACCTAAGCCTAGATATGTAGCAGATGTCAAATCCACTGGTAAATTTGCCACATATTTGGGTACTATGAACTTAATGGTGTTTTCTGTGAAGATTGCACTTTTTGACTTTTTTCCCCTACAACTTGCATTATTTTAGGTTTACTCGGTTTACTAGGTCAGTAGGACAAAAGGAGGCAGATATGCCTATCGAGATTGTCCCCCCCACATATGTGGGTCAAATTACACCATTCTGTATTCAAAGTAATATAGTCTATCTAGTGCTTTTTTAAAGCTATCAAAATTGGTGAGGTCAACAAATTCCTGGGGTAACCTATTCCATGCTTTAGCTGTCCTTACAGTATAATAATTGTCCCTTTTATTTGTAGCAGCATGAGGGATGATATGTTTCTTATTATGGGACCTTAGGTTGTCTCTGTTAGAACTTAACCGTATGTTACAATGAGTTACCAACTCTGGAAGTTGCAACATTTTACATAAAAATAATAAATCACCTCTCTGTGGTCTGAGCAGCAGGGTATAAAGGCCAGTTTCTAGTAATCTCTTATGGTAGGACATATTACTAAGTCTTGGAATTAATTTGGTCACTGATATCTGGAAAATCTCTAATTGTTCAGTGTCTTTGGTTAAATAGGGAGACCAAGCTCTCAAATAGGGATGGAAAAATAATCTCAGATTTAGAAGTGGGTAGCCATCTGGGAACAAGCAACCACCAAACTGTGTGGTTCACGATAAACACAGCCATACAATCAAGCCATACAAAAGCAAGAGTATTGGACTTTAGGAGGGCTGACTTGGGGAAAATGAGAGAGTGCCTCAGAAAAACACTAGCAAACAGGCAAGAAGGAGGGGTGGAGGAACAATGGGGAGTAATCAAAACAGCCATCACAGAGGCAACAAGCTTTTGTGTAAAGCAAATCAACAAAACACAATGAAGGAAAAAAATGCTATGGTTCTCAAAAGAGGTGGCAGGGAAGGTTAAGGAGAAAAGGATAGCATTCAGGAAATATAAGGAAAAACAAAGGAGCAGGACAGAGAACTTTATTAGATAAAGCACAAAGAGGCTGGGAAGGCAGTCAGAATAGCAAAGGCCCAAACCGAGGAAAGGATAGCCAGCTCTGTTAAGAAGGGGGATAAGATCATTTATAGGTACATTAGGGAGTGAAGAAAGACCAAAGGAGGGATACTGAGGCTTAATAAAGGGGAGGGAATGTGGGTAGAGAGTGACAGTGAAAAAGTAGGGATACTGAACGAATATTTCTGCTCAGTATTCACAAAGGAAGAAGAGGGGGAGGTACCTAAACCAAACAAGAGGAACACTCTGAAGATGGGGATCGATACCAGTCCATTTACAGAAGAAAGGATTCTGAAAGAACTAATAAAATTGAAGGTGGACAAAGTAATGGGGCCTAATGGGATTTACCCAAGAATTCTAAAAGAACTAAGCGTAGAACTAGTGACACCGCTGACTACTATCTTTAACAAATCATGGGAGGATGGGGTGGTACCTGAGGACTGAAGGAGGGAGGATGTGATTCCTCTTCACAAAAGTGGGAGCAGGACAGAGGCAGGAAACTACAGACCAGTTAGTTTGACCTCAGTGGTAGGGAAAATGATGGAATCACTTCTGAAGGAAAGAATTGTTAAGTACCTAGAGCCAGTGGGGCACAGGACCCAAGGCAGCATGGCTTCATGATGGGAAGGTCATGTCGGATGAATCTAATAGATTTCTTTGACTGGGTGACCAAAGTAGTAGACCAGGGAGGAACTGTGGACATGGCCTACCTAGATTTTAGAAAGGTATTTGATACAGTCCAACACAAAAGATTAATACACAAGTTAGCCAGCCTGGGAGTGGGTCCCAAGCTGGGAGCCTGGATAAAAAATTGGCTAGACAACAGGACGCAAAGGGTAGTAGTAAATGGAGTCCACAGAGAAGAAAGGAGGGTTACTAGTGGGGTACCACAGGGTTCAGTACTGGAACCTGTCCTTTTTAATGTCCTTATAAGTGACATTGCAGAGGAACTGGAAGGAAAAGTATGTCTCTTTGCAGATGACACAAAGATCTGCAACAGGGTTGATAAACAAGATGGAGTGGAAAGGATGAGAAGGGATTTGGCAAGGTTGGAGGAATGGTCAAATGTATGGCATCTCAGATTCAAAGCAAAGAAGTGCAAGGTAATGCACCTGGGAAACAAAAACCCAGGGGAAGAGTACACAGTGGGGGGTGAGATACTGACAGCAGTAAAAATGGAAAGGGACCTAGGGGTAATTATATCAGATGACCTAAAGATGGGTAAGCAATGTGAGAAGGCAGTAAGGAAGGCTGGGGTGATACTGGGATGCATAGGGAGAGGCATCAATAGTATAAAACAGGAAGTTGTTATCCCTCTGTACAGACAGTTGGTGAGACCCCACTTGGAGTACTGTTTGCAGTTCTGGAGACCCCATCTTCGCAAAGACATAGACAGAGTGGAGGCTGTCCAGAGGAGGGCAATCAAAATGGTGCAGGGTCTGCACCAGAAGACATACGAAGAAAAACTAAAGGAGCTTAATATGTATACCCTTGAGGAAAGAAGGGAGAGAGGGGACATGATAGAAACTTTTCAGTACCTCAAGGGAATCAAAGAAATCCAAGAAGGTAGCATCTTTCAGAAAAAGAGATGTGCAAGAACAAGGGGGCACAATTTGAAGATAGAGGGGGGACGGCTCAGAGGTAATGTGAGGATGTATTTTTTCATGGAGATGGTTGTGGATGCATGGAACAGCCTCCCTGAGGAGGTCGTGGAGTCAAGAACAGTGGTTGAATTCAAGAATGCATGGGACAGACATAAAGCAGTCCTAGTGGGGGTTAGGAGGAAGTAAGCTGTTGGTTAACTAGGATCTGCAGCTTATCTGTTAGGTAGGAAAATGGGCAGACTAGGTGGGCCAAGCGGTCCTTATCTGCCATCAAATTCTATGTTTCTATGTTTCTAAGCACTTTATCAAAGGTCTTGGCAAAATCTAATAGGATAACATCAGAAGGTATCCTTTTATCAAGACTATTGCTCATTTCATTATAGAATGCAATCAAATTTGTGGTGGTAATAAAACTGTACTGGTATTGGTTATCTAGCCCTTTATCCACCAATTCTAATTCAAGACTTGTTTTTATTAATTTCTCCATTATCTTAAAGCAATGGGAGGTTAAGCTAATTGGCCTATAATTTTTAATATTACCTTTGTTTCCCTTTTTGAAAATAGGTATGTTAGTTGCTAGATGCCAGTCATTGGACACATTTCCCTCCTTCAAGGATAAATTCAAGATGATAGACAAACAGTATGCCAAATATTGAGCAGTGTTCTTCAAAAATGTGGGATTTATATTGTCAGAGCCAGGACTAGTGGAGCTTTTAATCTTCATCAGTTTGCAGTAAACCTCATCAACTGTAAAATATTAATTCATTAACACAATTTATTTAAAAATTTAGAAGAGAAGACCGAACAAAAATACTTATTGAAAGTATCAGCTATAATTTCATCATTTTCTATATGATGATTGTTATCTATTATTGGGCAAATACTTCTGACAGAGGTTATGTAGTTAGAATTAATGCAAGAATGTAATAGTTCGCTATCTTTAGTATGGGCAATTTTGAACTCAATTTTAAATTTGATCCTTCTAATTACATTTTTTAATAGGTTTTGTTCCTTGCTATAAGCCTGTTTATTAGCTTCAGTTTTATTGTTTTTTTAAATTTATTATATGCTTTGTGTTTAATCTTGATTTGATGTTTAACACCCACAATTAACCAGTTGGGTACCTTACTCTTCCTATTATACTTATTTCTAACTGGGACCAAATAATTTTCTATGTTCAAAATTGTCCCTTTAAAAATACCCCATGGCTGTCCTACAGTAGTAGCTGAAAGTTCTTTATCCCAGTTGATGTCTGACAGGTGCTTAAGGATGTGACTAAAATTGGCCTCATTGTAGTCCTTAATTACAGTATTTTTATTAGTTTGCAGCCTTCATATGGTTTAATTACAGAACACCATATTATGATCGCTATTACCCAAAGGGTAAGTTACAAAAACATCAGTAATATCATTGTTTTATTTGTAAGAATTAAAACCAGTGTGTTATTACCCCTTGTAGGCTCAAATAAAAGTTGTTCTAAACTGTTATTGATCAAAATGTCCATGAATGAATGTTCATAATCTGTTTTTTTCTGTCATATAGGTCTAATTCATGCCCGGGAGTTTAAAATCAACTAGTGTAATACATCACCTAAATCTGATACTTAATTGATTTCATTAATAAGAACCTCATTATAATCATTACTTGATGCTTGGGGTCTATAACAACATCCAAGAAGAATGGCTGGTCTGCTTGGGAAATGAAGCTTAATCCACAATGTTTCTAAAGTTGGTTCAGAAATAAGATGTAATAAAGTTGTGCACATAAATGCAAACTCCTCCTCCTGATTTAACCTCCCTATTTTTGTAAAATAATTTATAACCAGGGATATATCTTATCCAATAGATAGATGTGTCCCACCACGTTTCATTGATAGCTGCTATATCAATTTTATTATGTAGCACAACAGCTTCTAATTCAGCTTATAAACAATGAAGGTTCCTAGTATTAGCCAAAAGAACTTTGCACCCATGTTGCTGATTAGGGGTATATGCTTGTTTTGTAGTTTGAATTCCCTTTTTATTATTGTGTTGGGTTAGGACCCCCTTCCTCCCCCCTGTGATTAGTTTAAATAGTTAGAAATGAATGATTCAATTGTCTTACCAAGAAGAATGCTCCCTCGTCTGTTAAGGTGTAACTCATCCCAGCAGTATAAGTTTGGTCTATCATAAAAACCTTCCCAGTGTCAAACAAGTAAGGCCCTTAGACAAGCACCACCTTTGTACCTGGAAACTGCACAAGTCAACACAGTCCCCCAGCAACATCGCAGCATACCACCAGCTATGAAACACCTGCACTAAGACTACGAGATTAGCTAAGTCTGAATACTTTAATTTGGTCTTCCTCACAAACATAACAAGCATTTCTCAATGCTGAATGTTTCTTGCTCATATGTACTGTTTAGGTATTAGGAAGTGATAGTATCATGCCTAAGAACTGTCATGTGCCCCCCCCAAGACATACATTGTGTCTTTCTGTTCAGTATTCATAGAAGCGGGGGAGGGGCAAGGGCCACAACAGTACAGCAGTTGTCAAGGCAGTGAAGAGATAGAAAATAGTCCATTCACAGGCAAAAGAATCCTGCAGGAGCTGACTAAATTGAAGGTGGACAAAGCAATTGGACCAGATGGCATTCACCCAAGGATATTAAGAGAACTGTTCACTGAGTCATTCAACACAGGGGTGGTACCAGAGAATTGGAGGAGGGCACATGTGGTCCCTTTATACAAATCCAGCAGCAGGGAGGAGGTGGGAAACTATAAGCTGGTCAGCCTCACCTCAGTAGTGGGGAAAATCATAGATACATTGCTTAAAGAAAGGATAGTGGGGCATCTAGAAGCCATCGGAGCCCAGAACCATAGGCAACATGGATTCACAGTGGGGAGGTCATGTCAGACACATCTGGTTGATCTCTTTTACTGGGTGACAAAGGAAGTAAATCAGGGTGGGGCAATAAACAATGCTTACCTTGATTTCAGCCAAGCCTTTGGCACCGTCCCTCATAGGAGGCTGATAAACTAGCTGGGTAGGCTGGGCAGGGGGAAAGGGTGGTAAACTGGGTTAGAAACTGGCTAACAGACAGCAGCCAGAGAGCGGTGGTAAATGGGGTGCAGTCTGGGGAGAGGGGGTGGTCAGTAGGGTGCCACAGGGATCTGGGCCAATCCTGTTCAATGTCTTCATTAGTGACATTGCAGCAGGGCTGAAGGGAAATGTCTGCCTGTTTGCAGATGACACCAAGATCTGTAACACAGTGGATACCCCAGAGGGGATGGAGAAAATGAGGAGGGATCTGGAGAAGCTTGAAAAATGGTCTGAGGACTGGCAACTAAAGTTTAATTCAAAAAAGTGCAAAATTATGCACCTCGGACACAGAAATCCTGGGGAAAGCTACAGGATTGGGAGGGAAGAGGAGTTGCTGACAGTTACAAAGAAGAAAAGGGACCTGGGGGTTCTTATTTCAGATGACCTGAAAATGTCAAAGTGCTAAGGCAGCTAGGAGGGCCAGTGACATTCTAGGGTGTGTAGGCAGGGGTTTCACCAGCATAAAGAGGGAGGTAGTGATGTCATTATATAAAACCATGGTCAGGCCTCATAAGTAGTACTGTGTGCTGTTCTGGAGGTCGCACCTTTTTAAGGATATTAACAGGCTGTAGACGGTCCAGAGAAGGGTGAATAAGATGGTACAGAGCTTGCAACAAAAAACTTATGAGGAGAAATTAAGGGACCTCAACATGTACTCACTGGAAGAGTGGAGGGAAAGGGGATATGATAGAAACATTCAAGTACCTCAAGGGTATAAACAAGGTGCAGGAGGGAGACATTTTCCAATACAGGATGAGAACAAGAATGATGAGGCATGACATGAAATTGGAAGGTGGGAGGGTAAGAGGGAATGTGAGGAAGTTCTTCTTCACAGAGGTGGACATGTGGAATGGTCTGCCTCAGGAGATGGTGGGAGCAAGCACTGTAGATGGATTCAAGCATGCTTGGGACAGGCATAGGGGAAATATAGAGGTACAGCAGAGAGTGGGTCAGAAGCAGTAATCCAGTACAAGGGCTTATAGGCAGACTAGATGGGCCAGGCAGTTCTTATCTGCTGACAGTTTCTATGTTTATATGTCTGTCTGTCTGACAGAGAGAGACACACACACACAAGCATATGCTGCTTGCATGTGCTGTTCCCCACTATGTCCTCCCTAACACACTACTATCCACAAACACACAGAGAGAGGACACAGCACACATTGTCTCTTCAGTGCTGCTCCCTCTGTGTCTCTGTCTCTTTCTCTCTCTTGCTCTCTCCCTCACTGTTACTTTCCTTGTCTCTCTTTCTCGATGTCACTCTCTTTCTAAGCACCGAGCTCCATTCATGAATGTCAGGGGAAAAAACTCAGTTGTGCTCTCTCACTCTCTGTCACTGAGATGGGGGGGGGGGTTGGCAGAATGGGAAACAGAGAACTTGTTGTATGGGAGGTGGGAAAGCAGCACAGAGGTTCCCAAAGAAAAAGACACTGAGAGAGACAGAGAGAGAGAGAACAAGAGAGAGACACCGCAAATACACAGGTCTCTCCTGCACACAAACTGCAGCACTGTTCTGTACCGGGGAGCAATGAGAGGCCACAGACAACAACATCTGAATGTTTTCTCTCTTGCCGTCTCACAGGACATTTCAGCCATGGTGCAGGTGTGGATGAGTGATGATGCTGTATCTCACTCTCTTTCTAGTGTCTGTGCACTGAGGGTGGGGAACAGGCAATGGGACAGCCACAGTTGGGGGGTGACAGGAAAGGAAACTCTGGGTGGCCACTGTCACACTTACTCTCTCCTCTGCTCTCCTGTGTTACAGTCTGTCTGAGGGCTCTGTACTGCTGATCATTGTTTCCACTGTTTCTGCAGACAGAGACATAGACAGACAGAGAGAAATGCAGCACATTGCCGCAACTTTGGTACCTACTGTCTCCCACTGTCTGTGTGTCTCTCTCTCTCTGTCTGTCTTACATGCCAGACCACATGGTCACTGTCACTCTCAACTACCTCCTTGCCCACTCAGACTGCTAATTATCTGCAAACTGGACAGGGTAGTGGCAGGCAGAACACACACAGACGCTCTGTCTCAGAGCTCACAGGCTACACAGCTGCCATGTGCTTCTTGCTGTCTTGAACTGTGTGGTGTTTCTGTGTCCCCTAGGCACAACTGGATATTAACCCAAGTGCCACTCCAGGCAGTTGGGTTAACATCCCAATACTGACACTGCAGTGCAGCACGAGGGTTGGGTGCTGCACTCCTGAGATGCCATCTTTGGGATGAGATGCTAAACCGAGGTCCCATCTGCCTGTTCTAGTGGTAGTTCAGGTGGATGTTAAAGATCCCATGGCACTTCTTGAAAAGATTAGGGGAATTTTTATTTGAACATAAATATATACAATAAATAGTAAAACAAAACAGTATTCCATCATACAAAATCATAAAACATAATATGCATTTATATGTATTACAGCATACATAAACCAGGATGAGACAAAAACAAACAATCCTTATCCAAGGAAATATTTAATTTCATTATAAATGGAAGAACTAACTTTGGCAAGTATTAAATATCATACATCAGACTTAGGGGGCACCTTTGTCGAACCCCGCGATTGATATTTCTTAGTTTACCTAGGTATCCATGGACCAACAGTCGTACCAATGCTTTGTTACAATATCCTTGTAAAATACTTATTAATTGAGGGAGAATGCCATATGCCTTCAGACAAAGCCATAAAAAACCATGAGATATTTTATCAAAAGCCTGAGACTGGTCTAAGCTTAAAAGAAATATTTGTGTTTTTAAGTCTTTTTTATGTTCTATAAGTTCTCTAAATAAGATTAAAGTATCAGAGATTCTACGTTGAGGAATAGTACATGTTTGCGAAGGATGGATAATTTTGGATAGTATATTAATCTGTTATTTAATATCTTGGCTATGATTTTCAAATCTACATTTAATAAGGTGACTGGTCTCCAATTGTTTAGCAAATCCATCTCACCTTTTTTATACAGGAAAAAAAGAATACCTGTATTCATACTCTTTGGGATTTCTGGAAACCAGATTAATTTATTATATACCTAGGTCATCATATCTGCATTATGTGACCATAGCCATTTATAAAATTCAGATGAAAGTCCATCGATACCTGGAGCTGTGTTCATTTTAAGGGAATCACTGTACCCAATGCTATTTTGGAAATGGGTATTAGTAGCAATTGTTGCTGAGACAATGAAATTTGGGGTAAGTTTAAGGAATCGAGCCAATACTTTGTATCTTGTGGGGTGAAAAAAGGTACACTAAATTTATTCTGGATATAAATATCAATTTCTTCCATAATCTCCTCTTTGGTGTTAACTATTTTTCCAGATCTTGATTTTAATTGTAAAATATGTTTTTTATGCCTTCTAGAATTACAGTTTTCATATGGATTAATCAAATGTGATTTACCCTGGGTCCCAAATTTTTGTTCTGTTTCAAGTGACTGATACCTGTCATATTGTAAAACTTTAGTTATTCTTTAATATCCTTAATTTGTTATTCACAATTCTTAATCGTTTTTATTCTTTCTTGTAAAAAAAGGAGTTGTTGGTGTAGAGTTATGTATCTCTGTTGTATATCATCAAGATAAATATGAGATCTGTTTTTAAATCAGGAGATAAAATATCTTTGTGGAATCAAGCCACTAAACTATGCTGTCCTCATACAGAAAAAAAAAACTGACTGTCTGGCTGAAAGTAAATCAAGATCCATGTCCTGGTATTCGGTTTGAAAGAGTGCAGTGTTAAGCCTCCACACCCCATTACCATATGAATTTACTACAATATTAGAAAGATGTATACTAATCAGACAATGGTCTGATGTGGCAGTTAATTGGGTATTCGAAAGCTGAACAGTAATCCCAGCAGGAATAAAAAAAAATAGTCTATTCGAGAAAATATGTTGTTTTTGTAAAAGGTATGGGGATTGTGCATCTTTCAGATTAGCTTGCTTTAGTATATTTTTCAAAGCACTTACATCACAAAATACTTTCTCTTTTTTACCTCGTTTTACCTCCCCTATCAGATCTTTGCAGCCCACAGTTAAAATCTCCTCCTAGTAGTATTATTTTAGTAGTGCATAAATAGGGTTGGATTTCCTTCCACAATTCAGTACGGCTAGATTATATCCCTTTAAACAAAACATCCATCAAAAAGGCTCTCCCTTGATGTATGTCAACAAGTTTTAGGACTTTAATATTATCATGAAAAAAATGATTTGCTACACTGCTACATAAATCTATTCCTAAGGACCAATAACTAGATCCCCATTTCCAATCAGATGCTGCTTTTTCAGACTCAGTGGTATATTCTGGTGTCTTGTAGAAAAAGCACATCTAGCCGGTTAAATTCCAAACTAGCAAAGGTTGTATTCCGTCTTTTTCCAGACCTAATGCTGTTCATGTTTAATGAAGCTCCAGCTAGATCTAACATTCAAATAATATTTTAAGATGGTTGACCTAGTTCCCCATCTTTTCTTTTTTACTTTTGTTTTGTTTTTTGATGGGTCCTCACTTTCTGAAGAGACCTTCAAAATTGAGGATGTATCAGAGACCCCTTCCATTTCAGTATCTCCCCACTGCAGGGATTCATATTCATTCTGAAGTTGAATTCCACGGGGGTCACCTTCTTTGACTGGTGTTTTCCCCTCTCTTGCTTCATCAAGTGGAAGGAGTTGGAGTCAGGAGGAGGCATCTCAGGTGCATCCTTAAAATTACTGCTTTCTTCTGCAGGGGAGGGGGGTCTGGTACAGACTCGGGGATTATAATCTCATTAGAAGTCAGATCATAAGAAGGAGTCATATCCTTTTCTTTTGGGCTTGCATTCTTAAATTGTATACTACCAATTCTGAGATACTTGGGAGGACCTAATGGAGAATTTTCATAAGCAGGCCTAGAAGGGCGTGTCTGTCTTGGGGTTTCTCTAGTTTTCCTGTGATTGTGGATGGCTGAATTAATATAAGTCATGTTCAGTAAAATTGGCATCATCTGTGTTTTGGGAGGCCCATGGGCATTTAGTAAAGGTATGGCCTTCAGTGTCACACAAACTGCATTTTGGAGTAAAAGTACAGTGAACTCCAGGGTGGCCTAACATCCAACACATGCTACATTGGATTTGTTCACATCCACTACTCACATGCCTGGGGGAACTACACTTAAAACAAGTACGAGGCATCCCAGAGTAAAAAAAAAATGCCTCAGTCCCTCCCCAGAAAGAAGCTACTGGGTAAGTGCTGTATCCCAGTATCTGATAGCCTCAGTTGTACCTTGAAACACCACCCACCAATCGAAAAACCCTCCCTATCAATGATAGGTTCAGGTAAACTTTGAATTTCGCATTTCTGTTCCAACCAATAAAGAATGTCTTTTACATTTATTCCCTTGATCCTAAACAATAAAGTTATTGTTTTTAAAGTTGGTTATAATAAGGGTACCGCATAGAAATGTGATCATATCTCAGTGTCTTTCACAGTAGCATACTGTGTCCAAAATCTATCCAACAAGGAAGCCGAATGAAAACTCACATCAAAATTGTGTTTGTCAGGAGTATGGATAAAAGCAAACACTTCTGAAGGAGAAAATTGCAGGGATTGTTTAATAAGGTATTTCCCTACAAAGGGTCTGTCAAGCAATATGTATAAACCACTTGTATACCGAATCCTAATGGCATTTCTGTGTTTGGCATTCACAGGACGCTCGTGAAAGAGGCTAGCAAAGCTAGATTTCTGACCTGATTTATCTTGAGTCGGAATTTTCTCTGTTGGGTTGCTGTGTGTCAATTCCATTGGTACAGCCAACAAAATTTGGCTGTCTGAGATGTTGGGTTCCTTGTCTCATATTATTTCCTCATTTCCTGGGATTTCTTGTAGATTTGGCTCAGCGTTCTTCACAGCTGGCTCTCCTGATGTTGTGAGATCCGGGATATTCCTTTGATCGCCATTTTGGAAGCCATTCACAAGTCCAGGTGAAATTTTTGAATTTTATGTTTATCAAACCCTGGTACGGGAACTGTAGGGTCCAGCAACTAGTTACCAGCATCCGTTTGTACCCATCCTGCATATTTAAGTGCCAATCTAAGTGACCAGGCAACATCTAGCTTCCCAGCCTCAATGTCTGGCTCTGTAGAATTATTTGGATTCTGAAGGTCGAACTGAAACATATTACTCTGCAACTTTTTCCCCAAGGCATACTCGGGGCTAGTACTCATCCTCTTTTTTTATTTTTTTCCTCCTCAATCAGCTTTTCTGGTGGGTATATTGTAGTTCTGCATGCGACAGAAGTTCTGCCAGTCGCTGTTTTTCTGCATTTAAGTTATCCTGTAAGGACTGTTCAGTGGCATCCAATTCCATCAAATTATTTTCTCCAGGAGTCAATGGTATAACTTCAGAAGTTGTCTCACTAGGACTTAATTCAATCTCCTGAACTGGACCTGCAGGAGTGGAGATCTGCTCTCCTGCATATTCACCAGCCAACTCCCCAATCTGAGATTCCATCATGCATGTTAGGGGTTCCTCTACTGGCAAGAGCAGGGGAATTTCTCCAGTGCCCTGGTCAAATTTCCTCCCATTCACTAAAAATACCACCAACTGCTTAATCTGGTTCAAAGTCAGTTGACATTCATCTGTATCCTCCTCCCCCGGGTTGTGCCTGAAAATAAGCAGAATTTGTCTATTGCACTTACCTGGTCAACAAAAACTAAATAAATAAACAACTTGTCATGCAGACATGAGATTGCTGTACTATTGCTTGACATTGTCTCTGTCTCGGTCGCTCTCTTTCTCTGTGTCAGACTGAACAGTGTGATCACTTCACCCAGCTTGTCCCCATTGCACTTCCCCAATGTGGGGACATAAACTGTCTGTGCTGCTGGACTGCAGTCTGAAAATGCAATCTGACTGCATACAGCATGGACTGAGGCCTCAGAAGCTACACACTGTGCAGAATGGCACTGATTTCACTGTGGACTTGGCGCCTGCTCGTCCACAGGGTGGCTGAGTGTGTACACAGAAATTGTTAACTGTGCTTTGGTTGCACAGCAGTCTGCATTATCCCACTGTCAGGTGCTGCCACACAGTCAATCAAATCCATTCAAAAGAAGACCTGTATGGATTCGCTCTAAGAAGAAAGTGTATTCTTAGAGCCTCGGGAATATTTGGAGCGCTACTGGAGTATTCTGCTGTTCACAAAATGCATGCACAGTCTGAGTCAGCCATCCACTCTGGCTCTCAGAGCATATCAGGTTTCAGCTCTTATAGCATGGAGCACTAGGCAGTTTTGTGGTGCATCGTTTAAGCTAAAGCTTCTCTGATTCTTCCCGCACCGCTTAGCCAGTCACATTATCGCGGTCACTGGACCCTGGCTCAAAGAAATGCAAAACATAAGAAGACAGGAGGGTCAGAGGGACAACAAAGGAGAAATGAGGTACGGAGAACACATGAGACAAAAGGTGCGTGAATGGGAGGAGGGAGAGACAGCAAGAAAAACAGAGCAATGGAAAGGAGCGGGGTTGGCTTTATGTACATGAAATGGAAGAAACACAGAAACATAGAATTTGACGGCAGATAAGGACCGCTAGGACCACCTAGTCTGCCCATTTCCCTACCTACTGGATAGGCTACAGATCCTAATTAATCAGCAGCCTACTTTCTCTCATTGGAGCGCTTCATTTGTTTCAAGTACACAAAGTTTCCACCCATAAACTGTAAATCATTGTCATACTTAGCTTGCATGATAATTGGTCTGTCAAGGATGAGCACAGTGCAGCTTAACTTGCATTCAGCTAGTCAGTGACACACCTCTGCAATGCTGGTCTCTGTAGCAAAACATTTCTTGTGCAAGCACAAGCGACGTAAAAAGGAAAAGAAAGGAAGACAGTGGATGTAATTAAGGAATAGATTCAGTATTCTGAAACTTTGATAGGTTGAGGAAGGGAAGGCACCCTGCCCCCAAAGCCACCTCACAGTTCAGACCGATACCAGTATGTTTGCTTGCTTTGCAAATGAACACACACATTTGTCGATGCCAAACAGTTGCTTACTGACATTAACAGTGGAAGTGCAAGAGTCAGACAAATGCAGTATAGGAATGGCAGTGAAGTACTGAACTGATTCCGACTCCACCCCCACACTGCAGAAATGGACAGGCATTGGGGTGTGCCTTTGGGTCGTCGCCCATAATGGTCATGACATTTCACCTCACCCTACCCTGCAGACAATTACAAGTGTCAAGGTGTGCCTTGGGGAGTTCAGGCTTTACACTCACCTTATTCCAAAAGGAAATATGCTGAAATGGGTGCAGTATAGGGGAATGGGGTGAACTCTGGGGCCAAGGAGTCCAAGGTGCACCTCGATGCCTGTCACTGGCTCCAGGGTGGGGGTTGGGGAGGAATGGCATGAGCATTACTGTTGACAATCCCAAGTCATACCCCTGGCACCTGTCAGTCCCTACAGGGTAGGGTGTTATGGTCAGAAACCCTAATGCCCTGGGAGTTTCTTGGTATTTTTACTCCAAGTTTTTAACATGGGTTTTTTGTGACCCCACTGCATGAACACTGACACTAACAGTTCGTTAGCTGAAAGGTGATCTTGCACAGCGACTGCACCATTTGGTGCCACAGGTGTGAAAACGCATTTCGAACAGGATGTGAAAAATGACAGCTGTACTGTTCATGAGGAGGTGTAAAAAATGGTAATGTGAAAATCTGGAGTAAAAATATAAAAAAACTGGTGAAGTCACGAGCATGTGTAGAAACTGTGCAACACACACCCGTAATTATTTTGGGGATTGTTTACACCAGATTTTCAACATAGGCATTTTGGGACCTCCGCTCATGAACAGTGTCACTGTGATTTTCTTAATTTGTCCCGAACACTGATTTCCCACAGTGACCGCACTATTCTGCTCTGGAAGTGTGAAAACACATTTTGGCCTGGATGTGAAAAATGACAGCTGCACTGTTCATAAGAAGGTCTGGAAAAATACCAATGTTGAAAATCTGGAGTGAAAATATTACAAATTCGTGAAGTTATGTGGGTGCATGGAAACTGCGCAATTCACGCTCATAACAGAGTCATTTTATGGACTTCCGTCACTAAATTTTCAACATAGGCATTTTAAGACCTCTGTTCATGAACAGTGTCACTGTGATTTTCTTACTCTGTCCTGAACATTGATTTTGCACACTGACTGTGCCATTGTGTGCTACATGTGCGAAAACACATTTTGGGTGAGATGTGAAAAATGACAGCTGTACTCTTCATAAGGAGGTGTGGTAAAATGCCAATGTTGAAAATCTGTAGTGAAAATAATAAACATTCTCAAAGTTATGAGTGTGCAAAGGAACTGCGCAATGCACACTCATAAAACAGTCATAATCGGGAATTTTTTCACCAAATTTTCAACATAGGGTTTTTGGGAGCCTATCTCATGAACTGTGACACTGTCATTTCATTAATTGGTCCCGAAAGGTGGTTCCACAGAGACTGCGAAATCACCTTTTGGACAGAATAACAAAATGACAGTGACTTGAGTTCATGAGGCGGTGTCCCAAAAACCGCATGTTGAAAATTTGGTGAAAAAATTTCCAAAAATTACCAAGATAGCCACCTAAGTTGAGAAAATCATATTCATGCCATTATACAGCTTACTGGCATTTCGTCAGTTCGCGGTCGGCTTTGAAGAGTGCAGACGTGTTCCCGGTCCACTGAAGATCATTACGCCAGGCTCCAGAAGTAAGTATGGGATGGGGGGGTGTGAGGAGGGGTGTGTGCAGTGGGTGGATGCAGGTTGGGGGAAGGGGCACGAAAAACCGCACTGGACCATTTTCTGTTTTTACAGGTTTTACAAATAAATAGATGATGTGGAATGCTTTTTGCATGCTGGAGTGGGCTTCCAGTGTGCCGGTACATCTGGGTGCTTCTTTTTGGGGGGTGCTGGAGCTGACTGGGATTGAGCATGCTATCGGCCATAGACTGTGCTTTGTGCTTGGGGGCTTGCATTAGCCGAGGGGATTGGGCATCCCGGCAGACAACAAATGGGGGGCATCATGCCGACGGAGATTGGTCTACCCCCTCAGTGAACCGGGTAGGGTGCATGACTACAGGGGGATTGGGCACCCCCAGTCAGCTTTCTTTTTATTTATTGAAATGTTTCACCAGGAATGCACACTGAACGGTGGGCAGTGTCTTTCCGTTGGCTTCATGGGAACTGTGAGAGGCTGATGGAGAAGCTGTCACCCTGGGAACACAGCACAATGCATCTGTGTAATTGGCTGCTGCAGTCAGGGATGCCCATCAGCAAAAACAGCTGATTGCATAGTGATGGGGCACTCCGTGCTTGCAGTGACTCAGTTTCTTTGATCCTAGTGGCATGCTCATTAACTGCCGGTGATCGACAGCTTGCTCCTCTATTGGCCGAGGCAGAGACCAACTCCTGAATGGGCTGCTGCCATTCAGCACAACACTGCCGCACCTCCACAACCCACTTGCGAAGGAAGCCTGACGCAATGTGTTTCTTGCACATGTGTACAAGCAACACAAAAACTACTTCTAAATTCTGGAAGGTAGTCCATTCCCTTTTCACTCTGTTATCCCACCCTCCTCCCCAGGTCCTTAGGATAAACAACACTCTAGTGGCCGATCAAAACACAGTGGCAGCGGAATTTAACTTCTATTACTCCACATGTGCCACTGAGCTACCAAAGTCATTCCTGTCCTTCTCTCCCTCAGCTACCGCCTTCTACCCTCTTTCCCCTACCTCATCCCCCCTCCTCCTTCTCCTTCTCTACCATCACCACTGATGATGCTTTAAATGCCCTGCTTGCAATCAACCCTTCAAAAGGCTCCTCCCCTGATGACTTGGTTCACAAGCTCCTTTGTCTTTCTGCTTCAGCCATTGCCTACCCCCTCTCCCTCATCCTAAACCTCTCCTTCACTTCAGGCACAGTCCCCTCCTCTTGGAAGCATGCAGTCATCCTCCCCCTACCTAACGGTGGGGACCTCTCTTCCCCTAGCAACTACCACCCCATCTCCCTCCTCTCTACCCTTGCTAAACTGCAATAATACCTGGTTCTTACCCAACTTACCTCCTGTCTGACTGATTCCTCCTACTTTACCCCTTTCTAATCTGGTTTCAGGAAATACCACTCCACCAATAGCTCCCTGATCAGGCTCACTGACTCTATCCTTACTGGGATGGACAATGGCCTTATCACCTCAGCCTTTTTTGTCAATCTTGCCAAAGTTTTTGACACAGTCTCTGACTCCCTCCTCCTAGACTCTCTCTCATCAGCAGGCCTATCTTCGTCTGCCACTAATTGGTTCAGGTCTTACCTCAGTGGTAGAACTCAATCAGTAAGGATCTCTGGTATCACCCCCCCTTCTAATCACCACAGATGTCCCCCAGGGCTCAATACTTGGCCCCTTGCTATTCTCAATCTTCCTAAATGAGCTACCCTCAGCCTGTTCCCCCTCCACCTCCATCCACAGGTATGCCAATGATACCATCCTGTATACGTCTGTCTCAAATCCTGCTGAGGTTACAACCATCTTACAGTGAGATTTCAACAAAATCCAGCTCTGGTTTGCTAACCACTACCTCTTCTTCAATGCCAAGAAGACAGTCTCCATGATTTTTGGCACTAGGCAGAGACTCTCTAGGCTCCCCAATCTCCCCTCCTTCCACACCCTGGATGGGACCACATTGGAGGACACTTCCTCCTTAAGATATCTTGGGGTTTGGCTTGATCAACACCTCAACTTCTCAGGTCATATCGACTCCATCCTGAAAAAACTGCACCCCAAGCTTGGTGCCCTCTACAGGAACTGCAGTAGCATCTCTCCTTCGGCAAGGTGCGAACTTGTCCAGAAGATGATCCTTCACATTTTTGACTACTGCCATGTATTCTATGGTACTGCTCTCAAACCCTCCCTGACAAGATCGGACACCCTATTCCACATTTTCTGCTGCTTTGCCCTGGATGCCCCTGCTCACACTCATCATTGCAGTCTATACCATGCTCTGTCCTTCCCCTCTCTAACAAATAGACACCTATTCCATTGTGCAAAATTCACTTCCAAACACTAGTTGGGTGAACTCTCTTCTTTCATCTTCCCCTCTTTCATCACCCCTCCCTCTCAATCCCTTAGATCCATTGACTCTCATTCATGAGTGATCCCTTGGCAGTCAACGCTTATTGGACAAATTGGCTTCTCTTACTGCCTCCCCAAAATCTGGACCTCCCTTCCTCCCTAAGTCCATCACTCCTCTTCTATCTGCTCTGTCAGCTCAGCCCTTCACAATTACCTATCTTCCAGCTGCTCTTACTATAACCCCCCCAACCTATGTTCTTGCATGGGTTTGACGCATCCAAATCATAATCAACCCTTGCTTACCTCCCCCTCTATAATCTCTTATAGCCTTCCATGCCCCCTTGTAGTGTTCCCAGCATCCTGGAGGGGTCCTCTTTCTGGGTTCACCTCTCCTTCCTCCATCCCTGTCCTTTCCTCCCCCTCCTACCCCCTTCACTACTTCCACCCCTTCCCCCCCACCTTTGCCCATTGGTATCCTGCAACAATTCTGCTAACTAGTCCTACCCCTCTTCTGTCATCAGCCACCTTGCAGGAATCCCAGCATCCTGGATGGACCCTCCTCTTGCAGGGTTCTCAGCATCATGGAGGGCCCCCTTGCCCTCATCCCTTTCTTCCCTTGCACTTACTTCCTTCCCCTTTTCATCATCTCCCTTTATAACCACCCCACCTCAAGCAGTACCTGACCCCTTGCTGGGTTCTCAACATCTTGGAGGAACCTAAGGGTTTGGCTCCACCCTCCTGCCCGCCTCACCCTTATCAATACAGCACTTATTACCTACCTTCTACAGCCCCCCCCCTTGCACTTGAGGTACTGAGAAAAGCAAAAGCACTCACCATTGTCTAACTTTTCCACAATGTCTAATCTAACTTGTTCCTTTTAGTTAGTTCTCTCCATTAACATAGAAACACTGAATCATAGAAGCTCATGGCAGATAAGGACCACAAGGCCCATCCAGTCTGCCCATTTCTTTTTCTACCTTATGAATCTGCCATCGGCCTTTGCTCTGTCAATGGCCTATTTATTCATACTCATCCTACTTACATGATTCATTCCACTTGCAATATATTTCCAATTGTTTACATTCCTTATTGTTGTTGTTATAGTTGTAGTTGCTCTTGGGACTGAGAGAATCTCTGAAAAACACACCTTGCAATTTTTGGCAATAAGCAGCTCACTGAGTATTGCAAACTCTTTTTTTTGATATCTTCTAGCCAAGTGTTGTTAATGTTATTTGTACCGGCATGAATTATAACTAATGGGTTTTCTCCTCCATTATACAAGATACTGTTAACCACGCTGGTCAAATAGGAGATTGTTGCCCCTCCCCCCCCCCATAATTGCTGCAGGTTCTGTTTGCTTTATTGGAGTTGCATATTATGTGATCAATGTACTTAATCATGGAGTCCCCAAGGACAAAAGTTTGATGTTGATTAACCACGTCATGCTGTTCCATATTTCTTTCAAATATTAGCTGATATTTTTTGGGGAGGTTACCCTCAGCTACTTTGATTTCCCAAGACTGCATTAATTGCCAATGAATTACTATTCCCATCCTCTAAAGTATTAGCAGAGTCTAATACTTCAATTTCCATATCAGTAATCAAAGTCTTTGTATAGTACCTGTATTATTATTACTTGAGGGAGGTTCAGAATTCGAGGTTGTATTTTTGGATGCAGTATCAATAATTGGTGTGGTACAATCATCATTTATTTCCTGTATGTTATTATCTTCAAGGCTAGATAAATGGTTGTTCAAAGAAAGTACAAAATCCATAGCCCTGTGACTCTTTTTACTTTTACTTCCTGAATTGACTAAAGTCCAGTCTTCAGACGGATTTTCATTAGGTTGACATTCTTTTTCTCTTCTTTTGTTGCCCTCTTTCCAACAGTAGTTTGCAAGATATCAGATTCAGTTTGGGGATTAGTCCCAAAGGATCTACAGATAGATGTAGTGGTAGATGAATTAAGTATTAGGGGGACCTGAGGTCCATTAAAATACCTCATTTTTTGCTGTATTTCATTTTGTTTATCAATAACCAAGTTCAGTTTGGCTTTAAAATTGCTGATTTCTTTTTCTAATGATGCAATATATAAACTTTTATTCCAATTAAAGCCAGCCTCTGTTTCATCACCCTCAGTTAATAAGTACATTAAACATGACACTCATTTATAAGCCCAATCATCATCAAGTGTTTTGATTCAGTCAGCCATTTTATTTCCTTATGTTTGATCACACACACAAGCCTTTATACTTGGGCACAAAACACACATGAACACCAAAGCTCTGGTTCAGCAATAGTTTAAATGTGTCATGGTCCTAACGCACTATCAAGGCTTCTATTGCAGTGCCTGGTGACTCTTAACAGTGTGGTTTGGCTCTGGTCAATGCTTTGGTTTAGAAATAACATTATGTCAGTGTCTCAAGACACATTAGAGGAAAAAAGGAATATGGGCTGTGTGACGCTCTTCCCCTGCTTCTGGTTACCTGTGTGATATTATTATTGTATGATATTGGTATTATAAATACATGGTCTATGTATGAAATTTCAGTGTGTGAGGAATTTTGGCCTGTAACATCAAAGTGTCAGAGGCTGAAACCCACAGTAGGCAATACAAACTGACCAGGAAACATTTAATTAAGCCTTCCTTAAAGAAATGGCATTTTATTACATTTTTATGACATGCTCAGGCTTTTAAAGATGAAATAAAATCTGAAGTTTATGACATCAAAAATGAAAGAGTAATTTGGCTGCTCCTATCAAGTTTTTTTAATTTTATTTCTTTCTTTCTAGGAAGTACCTTTGAGCCAAAGGCTCTTTTACAGAGGTTCCACATCACATATTAATACATGAGCATAACATCATTTACAACAGTAACAAGTACATAAGCAGACTCAAGGAGGTTCCATGCCTTAGAAAAACATGAGTACATCAGGTAACAGAGGTTACATAACTACATTAACAATGAATACATAAGTATGAATATACAGATACATAGTTTATAGCAGGCTAGGTTGACAAGAAGTTTCAGTGAACAACTTGAGGATCTAGAGGATATAGAGCAAATCAGTTATTTCATTGGATGATAAAGTCTGTGTAATAATTAACTAATACTATAGGAAAGGAGGTGAGAACTTGATGGGCAGCAGTTCTTTTGTCTTAAGTATTAAAGACTGTAGTCATAGAGGAGGGTTAGACTCATTGGGGGGGAGTGCTGAGGCAGGGACCTGGAGCCTACTTGGGAAGGGTTAGTTAGCAAGAAGAGAGGAGAAGGCAAGGGTGCAGGTTAGAATGAGGGTAGCAGGAAAGAGAAGGGAAGAGTGTTGGGTGGTTCTGGTCTCACAGTTACTGTTTGTGGCAAGGGCCACTCGGAGTTTATCTTTAAAGGGGCCTATTTTGTCCTCTTTCATGATGTCTAGGTCAAGCACATTAAGCCAAAGTGGTGCCTGGTTTTTGTAGGCCCATTGGCCTTGTGTGGTTCTGTGGAAGGGGACACAGAGGGCCAAGTTGTTTGTACCCCTAGTGCATCTGATGGAAGTAGGTCGGCTAAAAAGGCTTTGTAGGCCTGGGGTGATAAGTCCTAGCATAGACTTCTTGGTGAGCATGCATACTTGATACTGGAGGTGGCTGTCAAGGTTGAGCCAGTTTGTTTGAGTACAACTCACAGGTGTGAGATGGGATACACCTAGGACTAAACGACATGCTTTGTTTAGTCTTGTTTTAACATGTTTCAAAGCGGTTTGGGAGGCAGCCCCATATACTGCTAGACCATAGTCTATCACTGGGAGGACTGAGCTATTTACAGCAGTTTTTCGTTCCTCAGAAGTCAGACTTTTTCAGTGTCTGTACAATAATCCTAGTTTTGCATCTGATGACTTTGCAACTGAGTCTATGTGTTGGTTAACTGAGAGGGTGCAGTCCAGTGTCAATCCTAGGTATTTAAATGTTTGAACCACCTCCAGAGAAGTGTTCTGATTGTTATGAATGCAAAGTTGCAAAGTTGGTGGGTGCGATGTTTGTTATGTGATGATGCGAATACCATAGTCTTGATTTTTTTTATAATTGAGGAGCAGTTTTGATTGAAGGAAATAGTGATCAGCCATGGTGAAATTAGCCTACATTTTCTTTTCCAGTATGTAGGGGTCAGCATTACATGAATGTAGGACCACATCATCTGCATATAGTAGTAGCTGGTCATTTACCGATTGAGGGAGGTTGTTTAAGAACAGGCTGAACAGTAGAGGGCCAAGGATAGAGTCTTGAGGAACCCCTGTGTTAACACTAAGATTGTCAGAGAAGATGCCCAGGATTTTCACTTTTTGGACCCTCCCAGAGAGGTAGCTTCTGAACCATGCTACTGTTGCAGGGAAGAGGCCAGTATTGGAAAGCCAGTCCAGGAGCAGATTGTGATTGATGGGTGTCAAAGGCCTTGGTGAGATCAATATATGTTTCCCCAACCAAGAGCCCTCTGTCTAGTGCATTATGGATAAAGCTGGTAAACTCCACTACAGCGGTTGTGGTACTGTGTTGTTTTCAAAATCCATGTTGTTGCTGACATTATAAATTATCCTTGTCTAGATATTCCATCAGTTGGTTGGTTATGATTCACTCCAGGGCCTTGGAGGGTAGAGGAAGGATAGATATTGGTTGGTAATTTGTAGAGTTGGCCCTGTCACCACTTTTGTAAACAGGGGAAACCACCGTCGCCTTCCAGATCCGTGGGAATTCCCCTGATACCAAGGAGAGATTTAATATTTTGATGAGGGATTTGAGAGTTATGTGATGTCCAGGGTGAGCCTAACTAGTTTTAGGTCAAATTGATCAGAGCTAGTTCTGGAATTACCTAGCACTTTTAGGATGTACTTTTTTGCTTCCATAAAGGTGATAGCTCTGAAGTAGAAAGATGGATGGGAGTTTGATCGGGTTCCAGGTTTCATTCGGTGTAAGTGTCTGATTGCTGTTGAAGGAAGCTAGGGGCAACATTCCGCTGAGGTCAGTAAAAGCTTTGTTGAAGACATTTGTTATGTGACTGTGATCCTGCGTAGGTTGGCCCTCAATGTTCAGAAAGGTGGGGGGAGTTTTATTAGATTTACCGGTTAGGGACTTGATGTTCTCCCAGAACCATCTACTATCACCCAATGAGTTTTTCAGCTCATGTTTAAAGTGTTTTTGGCCTTGCGAATAGACAAGGTGCATTTATTCCGTGCAGCTCTATAGTTCTGGTAGTCTGTCTGGGTACTAGAGTTCCTTGCTTTGTACCACTATTCATCTCTATTTTTCATAAGGGCTAGTAGCTGTGGTGTGATCCAGGGGCTGTCATAGTCACAGATCCTTCTTTTGGGGTAGGGGGCATAGACATTGCACACTTCATTGAATTTGCTTATGAAGTGTTCTAGGGCACTGTTGACATCTGTTTTGTGGTCAATAGTGCTCCAATCTTGGATGCTGAGGTGTGCTCTTAGAGCTCCCAACTTGCCTTTCTACAGAAGTCTAGCAGTAATAGTCTTGGATGGCAACTTTGGGGCCTTATTTGACCATTTACAGATTACTGGGGAGTGATCAGAGAGGGAGTCTGGGGGAACCATGATGGAGGATATTCTTTCTGGCTGATTTGTGACCACCCAGTCAATTATTGACCCTGTGCCTGTTCTGCCACTATACTGAGTGGGGAGTCTACCAATTACACAAGGTTGAGAGCAGCTAATGAGTCCTTGTAGTGTACAGCTTCAGCAGAAGACCAGTTGATATTAAAGTCTCCAACCATTATCAGCTCGGGCCCAGATATTCAGAAATGCACCAAAGGCCAGCGCAAGTCCAGTGCAGCACAAATCTGATGTGCCATGGCTCAACTGGAGCCATATTCAAAGGTTACACAGGCCAAACTGTGCCAGATGCACAGGCCGAACTGTGCCAGCGCAATGCGGCTGAATATGGCAGAGTTGCACCATGGCGCAAACAGAGGTGTGCCCTGGCACACACAGAGATTCACCAGCACAACCATGGAAGCACACAGCAGCACAGCAACAGTGGGGGGATTAGGACACAGAGAACAGACCCAGGGACAGAGCCATGGAAGCACAGTGACAGCAGCCACAGGAGGCCTCCACCAGCAGGGCACAGCAGGGCACACACAGGCACCCAGACACTGGAACCCAGAACACAACAGTGGCATGGATAGCAGGTGACAGGAGGTGCCAACAGCCAATGGAGGGCCACCAAGGTCGCCCCCACCCCCGGCATGCCGCTGGCCATGCCCCCCCACCACAAGACCAAAGCAGGCCATACCCAGGACCATGCAGCCAATCACACACACGCCACACAGGCACACAAGGAGCCCATACAGTGGGCACTGAATGGGCCAGGATGCAGGCAAGTGTGGTAGATCACATGGGACAGGCCACACAATGCCAAGCAGAGGACCCCAAACAGTGTGCAGACAGTACTCAAACAATGACCATGGCCATGTGCCACCACCACACACACACCCACCACACACCCCTGACTCCCACCCCATGGGCACCCCAATGCACAGCCACCAGCCATGGGGATGGACACCACACAGTGGGACACACCACAGCACACAGCAAGGAACCACAGAAGCACAACACGTGCCCCCTCTCATGCACACAACATGGACAGACACTGGGCTACTGTAGCATGGCTCCACATGCCACCTGCAAAGCAGACATAGACACTGGCAAGTATGTCAGAAAATATTTATCTGAAAGAACTATGTACAAATATAACAGGGGCTGTGAAAGGGTAGGAACAGTGAGGGAAGGGGACAGGGAATAGGGAACAGGGACTGTACAGTGGGAGAGGGTACTGTAGGGGAAGGTGCAACAGGGGAAACAGGGGAAAACAACTGCAACATTAGCGATGGCCCCGTCCGGCCACCCCAGCAAGGCGTCGCTACCTCCGCTCTGCCGCCATCATTCACCTCAAGGCCACAATGACCTCCAATATGCTGGACACCACGAGTAATGTCTGCCACATGAGCTGGCTTAGCATTCTTCTGGGCGATCTCTGAGCTGGATGCCGGACACCTATAGCAAGGGACAGGACAGGTGATCAATGCAATGGCCCAAAGCACCATGCCCACCCACACTGCACAATGAGCAGCGGGACCACACACCCCTGGAGGGCCCAGAACGGACATTCACAGGGGGTTGGGCCAACACCAGCCAGCAACATGGAGCACCATGACATTGAACAGAGGTGGTCTCCACTGCACAGTGGCCACGTGACTGCACAGTGACAGTCAAAGGGCACACTGCACTGGCAGCATGCAGCAAAAATGGTGGTAGATGGGTGCACATGCACCCCACCAACAGCTGGCACACATGTCCAATGGATGTGCCACAGTGGTATGTACCACACACAGTGTGACACACCCTGCTGCCATGGCACATGGCACAGGCAGCCATGCCCACACCCACTCCACACTGCCACCCCCCATGTACAGTGCCAAGAACCATGACAGTGCTTACCTGCCCATTCAGTGCTGCTTGTGCAGGTCCTCCCCCATCAGGTTGCACTGCCCGGGCATGCACCACTGCAGCCCTGGCCTGCCTGTGGTCCTCCAGCCCTGGGAACGGAAAGAAGACAGGTGCACATCAGTAACTGACCACAGCAGCTGCCCCCCAGCCCTCTGTGCACAGGGTGTGCCCCTGCCTGACCCATCCCACACACCAGCATGGCTGCATTGCAATGCAAGAAGCAGCTGGCACTGCCACTCAGTGAGGTGCATGACAACAGTGAGCCCCACCGCAGAGCATGCCAGGCAGCAAAGCCAACACCACAGACAGTACAGCACCAGGGCAGACATGCAACATGGGATGACTTACCTGGCTGTGGCACTGCACCATGCCTGACATGTGCCTGAAGCCTCTGAAGCTGGTCAGGGTCCCTGTGCATCAGGTCACTGTATCAGTGCCTACACTGCTCAGCCATCCTGGACACCCCAGTCCTCCTCTCCAGGCTGACAGCTATGTCCTGCCACATACTGCCCCTGGCCTGCTGCAAGGGCACCTGGCCAAACAGCTGTGGGCTGTAGGGCTCCACACAGGTGATCAGGTTGACCACCTCCACATCAGACCAATTAAAGGCACGGCGACTCCGACCCTGCACCATGGCTCTCGCTCACTTCGGCAGCAGAATGGCAGGTACAGACACATGTGGCCATCACAGGTGCCAGATGTGCAATGCATGGGAGAATGCGCAGTACCTGGTCATTGCGCAGTGCTGGACATGTGCAGTAGGAGTGGTCCGGTGGAGTTGCAGGGTCATGGAGATGATCCAGGGGTCAGAGGTCAGCAGCTAGTGCAATGTGCACATGGGCACAGTAGGGAACATGCCATCATGTGCAAAATGCATGTAGCTGGCCATGAGCAGCTTGCGCAGTGCTGATACATTGCACTGCTCATGCATCTTGCACAATTGACACCATGACAGTGCTGTGCGCATGTGCACTGCAGGCCCCCACACTGCGTGTGCATGGACACTGTACCGCCACTTGCTCTGGCACAATACCATTGCGCACAGTGCAAAATCTCGATATTCAGACACTGCATGCAAATGAGCTCATCAGCCAATGCGTGGTGCTGTGGGGTGCATTAGCATATCATTGTCATTGTGCACAACCTCATTTACATGCATTGCACCTCATAAGCACCACAGAACAGCACAGGCCATGTACCAGTAATGCAACCTTGATAGGTAAGTGGTGGATGCTGCAGCAGCAGCTCACTGGAAGCAGACAGCACCGCAGGGTGTGACGTACCAGGGTGATGCTGCCACTGACACACTGTGCTGT
The DNA here is from genome assembly GCA_016271365.2 of Neoceratodus forsteri. Classification (NCBI taxonomy): domain Eukaryota; kingdom Metazoa; phylum Chordata; order Ceratodontiformes; family Ceratodontidae; genus Neoceratodus; species Neoceratodus forsteri. The sequence goes on from CM057453.1 coordinate 272,547,120, forward strand.
CCTTGTTCACAGGAGGCAACATGTCGGCACAGGAGGAGGGTGAGGAGCTTGGGCCTGCACAGATGCGCATGCCCAACTTCAATCAATCAATCAGTCAATCAAAATCTTTATTTATCCAGGCAGGCACCATTGAGCAGGGCTCATTTGCAGGATGGACCTGGTCATACAAAAATCATAGTACTGTAACATGGTAAAACATAATGCAGTATTATATAATGAAGAAAAATATCCATATGTACATCAACATTTGAGTGAGAGGGCCTTTACAAGAGATAGGCTCATAACAGGGTACAGCTGGAATGTTCACTTAAAAGGAGAGAGAGAGGCAAGAAGAGGAATACCAGCTTAGGAAGAAATGATGGAGTTAGAATAGCTAACTGGCATACTTCAAGGAAGGGGATGGAACTTAGCCATGGCTAAAGACAGGCAGAGAAGTCGGTATTTTGGTAGGGAGAAAGAGGCAGGGGAAGAGGCAGGGTGGGAGGCAACTTCACCAAGGTAGAGACAGATGCCCTGTTCAAGGCCTACCTCAACAAGGAGACCCTATTGAGTGGTGCCATGGGCACACCATAGGACAGGGCAGTAGCATGGGAGGAGGTGGCAACCTAGGTGAACCAGCATGACAGCCAGCAACTGAGCACAGGAGTGCTGCAAGAAAGTTGGGACAGACAGGCAGAGCATAAAGGAGAAGGTGGCAGCCATCAGAGCATCCCGGAATGCCACCAGAGGAGGGCCAGTGGATGCACCCACACTGACACCAACAGAGGAGTTGGTGGCAGCCACCATCCTCCGCACCTCGGTGGAGGGTGTTCCTGAAGGAGGCTTCCAGATGGCTGGCAGCCCATCACTGCATGGTATGTATGTCAGCCATGCACAGCTGGTAGCCCAGAGAGTGCATACACGGGTGTGCTGGCATGCATGTGGCCATCCTGAATCTTATGGGCATGTGTGCGCACCAATGTGCATGCCATGCTGCAGGTCACATGCAGCAACACTGTAAGGGTGATACATGTGGGCAACACATCACTGTTATGCCATCCTTCTCTTGCAGCACCAGCATGCTTCCATGCAGAGGATGGGGCACTGGCAGCAGCAGTGGCATCCATGGAAGCCGGCACAGCCCCAGTGGATGGACCATCAAACTCCACCATCATCCCGGGGACCAGCAGGCTGCTGATGTTCACCACAGTGCCTGTGGCTGTCCTTGGCCTAGGGTCGGATGAGGCCCTGGATGTGATCCTGCAGGATTTCAACCTTGGTGTCTTGTGTGCAGAGACACAGATTGGGGTGGGGTCCAACTCCGATGACGACTTCACACACCTCCTGGACAGCATGGATGACATTGTGAGTGTGTCGCCCCTGCTTGCAGCACAGCCAGATACAGTGCCCAGTGCAATGCCAGCAGTGGAACAGCTGCCTGCCATCACTGTGGGTGCAGTGATGTGCGGTGCCATGGATGTGCCCTGCATTGGTGGTGGTGGTGCAACCATGCAGGGGAAGGGTGGTGAACAGCAACTGGAAGGGTGACAGCAGAAGGCTGTGGGTGCCACCGGACAGTAGGACACAGGGTCCGCTGCCGGTGCGCCTACCATACCCATTCCCCCTGCAGACCCCACTGTGCAGCATCCACCAGAGAGGGGGGTTGTGCAGCATGACAGATCACCCCCAGATGATTGGCTTCCCACCCAGGAGCCCCAGGATGTGGACCATCTGGCTTATCACACCTGGCTGCTGTGGGTGTCCATTCAGCAGCAGGTGCTGCCCGCTGCTGGGGTGCATGCACTACATGTGGAGGTGTACCAATTAGCTGAGCAGCAGAACAGGGGCACTGTGCAGATCCTGGAGGGGATGCAATGCATGAAGGAGGCCATGACTGCATCCTCAGATTGCATTGCCGGTGCAATTGCAGATGACTTTGCATTGCTGGCTGCCACAGGGTATGGCCATGCACAGGAGACCCTAGCAGTGTGCTGTACACCCCACAGACCCGGCGTCAGGTGACCCCATCACAGTCCGGGGCAGGCATGTTTGGGCACCTGCACACCCCTGTGAGGACACGGTCGCAGTCCTGCACTTCAATCCCCCTGGCTGATATGCAGCTGGTGGTTGCTGATTGGCCCCAGCACAGCTGCCCCCATGGCTGTGGTGGCCATGATGCCATGCAGCTGCCCTGATTTGCCTGCTGCCCTGATTGCATTCTGCAGCTGATGCCTTGTGTGCCCCTGGGTGGTGTGTGTGCCCCATACTGATGGTGGCGCACATGTGTGATGTACTGCATGCTGCCTCTGTGTGTGCATGCCGGGCCACTGGACCATGTGGCTTGGGCTTGATGAGGGCAGTCTAGCACCAGTTGCACCTGTGCACCAGTGCCATGTGTCTGATCCACGCTACAGTCCAACACCTGAGTGTGTGTGTGTGTGTGTGTGTGTGTGTGTGTGTGCTTGTGTGTGTTGATGTGTGTGGGTGTGAGCCACTGACTCCCCTTCCCCTGCATAATGCCTCTATGTGTGCATGCCCCTCTCATGCACATTCCTGCATGTGTGCTGTACTTGTCTGTGTGGTCCATGCATGTGTACCTCACCACCTACCTGCATTCACCAAAGTATTCCTGTGTGACAGTGTCGTGGTGGCGTCATGCCTGCTGCTGGAGTCAGGGGTCCCTCCGCCCAGGGGTGGCTGTCCACCACCCTCTGGCCCATTGTCTCCATCGTCCCCACTACTGTTGCCCTCATCTGCCTCAACAGCTATCCCATGGTCAATGGCCATGTTGCGCAGTATGCAGAAGGCCAGGAATAGGCCACAGGCTTTTGAGCTGCTGTACTGTAGGGCACCGCCTGACCTGTCTAGACAAAGGAATCATGCCTTCAGCATACCAAAGATGCATTTAATGATGTTGCACATGCTAGCGTGTGCCTCATTGTACCGTTCCTCTGCTGGAGACCACGGGTACTGGTAGGGGGTGAGCAGCCAGGACCTCAGTGGGTATGCACTGTCACCTCTGTGGAGAATGACATGGTTAGCACTATGCTATGCTGTGCTGTGCCCCTTGCCTGTTCCTGTTGCCCATGCCACCATGCACACCCTGCCCACCCCCATCCCCAGGTCTGCTCTGCCAATCGCACCTTGGCCGTGCCATACTCACCCACTAGGTCACCCATGGGGATGTCCCCATGTTCAAACCTGTGGCACAGCACAGAGCTGTGCTAGATGAATGTGTCACGTGCTTTCCCAGGGTGTGTGGTGCAGACATTAATGATGTGCCCTGTAGCATTGCACACCACTTGGCAGTTGATGCTTGGGCTCTCCTTCCTGTTGATATACGCCATTCCATCGGGGCTAGGTGGCATGCAGATGCCCTCGTGGGTGCAGTTAATGGCCCCAATCATGCCAGACATGTGTGCCACCATGTGGAAGTCCTACATAACTGCTGTATGCTCTGCCTGTTTGCTGAGGAAATGGATGAATTCCGAAGCATGTGGCAGCAGAACATTGAGAAACTGTGTAAGGAGATGGGACGTGGCTGACTGGGTGATGCCTGTGGTGTCATCTGTTGGTCATTGGAAGGTGCCTGTGGTGAGCAGGCACATGACAGCAGTCACCTTTATCTCCACGGACATGGCGTGGCTCCATCTGGTGGGTGCCTGCAGCTCCTCACTACACAGCTCACAGAGTTGCCTCAGAATGGCCCTGTTCAGGTGGTACTGGCCCATGATTTCAGTGTCACTATAGTTCTCAAAGGTGATGCAGGCACGGTACCACCTGTGTCGGGCATACTGCCGATGGTCCCTTCGTCGGCCACATAGCTGTTCCTCTTGCCTCCTCACACCCCTCCTTACCACCTCCATCAGGAAGGGTGCACTTTCAATCTCTCCTGCTATCCACTGTCCCCCTGGGCTGTTCACTGCTGGCTGTGTGTCTCACTGGTACACAGTTTCTGTGTCTGTGTGTGTGTATGTGTGTCTCTCTCTCTTTCTGCCCCTCTCTCCCTCTCCCAAGCCACCTCTCTGTCCCTCTCCCTCTGTGTCTGTTCTTGTGTCTGCCTGTCTGTCTGTCTGTCTCTCTCTATCTCTCCCTCTCACTCTTGGCACAACTGCTGTCTGTGTGTTTGCACCCTGTTTTTATAGGAACAAGTCTGGTCAGTGCAACTTCAATTTGCTCCACACTTACACCATGGTTTGATGGTTGAATATTCCGTTGCACTGGATATTCACGGGAACGCCCCCTGCACTTGCATCACATACATTATAGGTGTGCACTGGCGCAATGGATTTTGCAGTGCACAATGGCTCCTGCTGAATATTGCACCTTGGTGCAGTTCCGTACTTGTGCTGGTGCAAATCAACTGCACCATGCGCAACTGCTCTGAATATCCAGGCCTCTGTGTTTAACATCTAAATGACAAATGCTGAGATTGCTAAGATCAAAGAGAAAATATTTAATTAAAGGATGTCAAATTTAGGAAGTGTTTTTTTTTCTTCTGATGTACCATTAATTTTAAAATACCTCCTGGTAGGAAATTATGTTAGAATTAATTCTAAAATGAGGAGGATCTAATTGACTCACCAAAAAGGGGATGGGGAGACAAGAGTTAAAAATGTATCAGTGTATCTGAAATGGCTGATATCATCTTGGGCTCTGAAGAAACAAAGTTCTTTCTAACTAAAAGAGCACTTAGAAAGGTAATAGTTAGAAAGCAATTACATCTTTTGTGGTAGGAGTGTTGTTTTGAAACTTCCTTTTTTGTTTTATAAGATTGTAAGTTGTATGATATTTTGTTCTGTATTTTATTTTACAATTTTTAGTAAATAACCATTTTCTTAAAATACTGCCTTCCCAGTTTTCTTTTTGCATGTGAAGTGCCTGTATTTGTAAGTCTGACATGGTTTAAATGGCTTGATGGTGTTACTGAGCTTGGAAAAGGTAAGAATCTACCTAAGGTCTCTTATAGAGTTTTAAGGGTTTATTTTGTATACCTGGCTAGGTACCCTTAGGCAGAAGATATTTTGCATCCTCCCGAAGAGAATATTATCTGAGCCTATACATTTGGGTATGCTAGCATAAGGTTCACAGTTTGAATCCCTCCAGAACTTGAGGCTAACAGGTGATTTGAACCTAAAACAGACAGGAGGGTTACCCTGTCTGTTACCTGTTCACAGTATTGCACTCTGAGGTTGGCACTGTGGGAGCAGAGAGCCTGACCTGTGGAGTGCATTTGTGATAGGCTGTACTTTAATATAGAGTTATTAATACAGAGTTATTAAAAACCAAACCTGTTGGATAAACACAGTGGAGTTGATAGAAAAGCTGAGAGTACTTACAGCCTTAGCTTAGCCTGCTGGCCTAGTTACCATGTCTCCGCATGCTAAGAGCCCACACTTGCACTGCTTGCACAGGGCGTGCATTAAATCCCTGCCTCCCAGACGTGTTTTTGGGTCACATGACCATCCTCAATCACTCTACAAGCTTCAAGAAGCAAAATAATTTGAGAATAGTGACACATTCATGGAATCTGGATAAAGCATATTAAATATCTCTACATTTACTGAAAAAGTCAATATTTCATAACATCCACATTGTAAGAACTGAAGTTGAAACAGGCAATATTCATACAAGATTTAATGCAGATATCACGTACGTTTTTTCTGTTTGAATTGTATATAAGGTCATATAAATAATGTGATATTTTCTGTCCATAAACAAATAATGTAAGAGGCAAATTCTTGCAAGTAAACTTCAAGTTACATACAGTATATATCAAGGAAAATGTTCCTGTCCACATGGTGTAGAAAATCTGCAAGATTCTTGCATGAATGAAAAGTTATGTTTCTTGTTCCACTCCTGTTCTTGAATAATATGAACCCAGCATGAGCACTGCAAGAAAGTTAGAACACACATGCACAGGCAACAATATATATATATATATATATTTTTTGTTATTTCTAATGGTACTTTTTTTTACATTTCTAATGGCACATTGTTCTCAAAAATCTGTTTACATATTTTCATTCTGGCCTTAAATTATTTTAATAAGGTCAGTAGAGATCAAAACCTTATACTACAAATGAATTATTGTATCTTTGGCAGCCTATGACATATCATATACTGTATTATTGTGGTGAGGTAGTGTCCCTATAGTAGAGGTGAGAAAGCACATCAATTTTAAACCCTGATTTTTGTATGTTAATAATGCAGCTGTCCCTAGATGGAATAGTCTGGCATCCAGCATGTGTGTAGTCAATACCTGTATCACTCGGTCTGGTAAATTTGGTTATGATTGGTTCAGCAGTTTAAAAGTGCCAAAAGATTGAAACTACCTTGAAATATGTTTTTTTTAAAGCATTTCTTTTTCTTACAAACAGCTGTAGACTAAAATCATCAACTTTCAAATGTGTTACAGTTTGGCTCAAGGACGATTTCTTAATACGTGATTTTACTGAAAATGTGTAGATTCCCCACTCACCAAGTCCATAACCTCATGACCCAAGGACAAGAAACAGGTTCTGGCTTGTGCCACATAGATCTACTGTTTGAAGGTACACAACTGTGAATTGCACCCACAGACTCAGTTATAACTTTCTTCACACAGGGCTCTGCAGCCTGTGAACAAAAGAGATTATTCATACCCATTTTCACACAGGGAAATGTGGCCCTGCACAATGCAGGACATCACTCATAATTTTCTCTCCCCCATGGTCACTTCAATAAGCAAGAGATCATTAATTACTTGCTTCACACAGTCAGTGCACACCCTTGCTCTGTAGCTTGCCTTTGGGTCACAAGGCTAGGGGCATGGCTAGGAGGTAAGTATAGAGCCAAAAGGGTACACTGTCAAAATAGAATTTGAATAATAGCATAGTGACATCCATGCTGTGGAAATAGCATGAGTGAAAATAGCTACATGTACAGAACAGCGTGGGGATATAATAGCACATGACTCAAAAACATTCATTCCCCCAGCCTTCTCCCTCCTGGAGTTGAGAATCATAAACTGCCCCCCCCTCCCAAGTTGCCTCCCCCCCAGAGCTGTAATCAAAAATCGCTTCCTCCACGTGTTGCCTCCCGAGGTGTATATTTTAAATTGCCATGCTAGCATTACTGTGTCCTGTATTTGTGAAGCATGGTTTTTGGTGTTGGTGTTTTGTGTGCCGTTATTGTGTTTGTTTTAGTGGTCTTGTGGTGGACCCAGTAAAAAAAAAAAAACTCCAAAGAACAGCACACCACTGATTTGCCAAGACTCCTGAGACACTAAACCCTATTTTTTTCTGTTTCCTCACTTTGTCCACTTTATGTTCTTCAACTCTAATGTCTGCATAAATGTAGTTCTTTTTTCAAATAAATTCCTTTCTTTTTTGTGATAGTGAAAACCTTTCCTCATTCCTGAAGGCCTGCACAAAATAGAGTAAGCAGAATATTTGACATATTTTGAGCCCTATGCCACCAGCCACCTTCATGACAATACATGCAGGCTTATTTTTGCAGCACAGGCAGTCTGGTTGTGTACATGCGCCACAGGCCCTGCACGCCCTGCACACAGTCAGGCACCAACCACTTTTATCCCAGGATGTGCAGGTCCCTTTGGTCCTTTGTGCCAGTAAAGCAGTCTGCCTAGCTGTGCACAGACATACTGTACACTAACTCCTGCCATGTGACAATGTGCAGGGCATGAAGTGTAAGTTTACATCAGCAGTGCAGTGGTGTGCAATAGTGTTGATAAAGTCCATGTCCTGCAGACAAATGTAGTACAGTAGTTCATTACAAAACAATACTGTACATAGCTAATCTGTATAAATGCAGTGAATAGTTTTTCAAACATCATGACAATATATGGTTTACAGTATTGTAGGAACAAGAAATTACTTGAGAAATGCAGTACTAGGCAAATAAGTTGTTAACAATCAGCCTAGAAGTGTTATTATCCCACAGTCACTTCCAACTGTGATTATAAAAAGGCTTCAATGGTTTACAATTTAAAGAAAGCAATAAAGTTCAGGATATTAAGTTTGTTTGGGCTTTTGCTGCTCTTTATAATGCTCCTATGTGATCAATCACTTTTCTCAGTTTATCTGTTTTGTACATGAACTTATTTAGCATTGACCTACTGATCCAGGTAACCCCATTCCTGTCATAGCCGAACTTGTCCCGGATTCCCCCCTTCTCCCTCACAAAAGACAGAGACCGTTGTTTGTTGTGCTCAGATTGGCAATTAATTTATTTATATTCAGAAATCTATATTCCATTTCTCATTTCTTTATTATCATATTTCCATAATTTCCATTTATTTCCATCCATATATCACTCTCTGATTATCCGTCCTCCAGGTGAAAACCTGGGTGCCTTCTTCTTCTCCTTTTCTGTTAGGTAATGGTGAAAACTGAGACCGCTTTCTCCTTCATCTTCTTCCTCCTCTTGTGTTATTCCTTTTTTCTTCCCCCCTCCCATCCTCCCCCCTTTTCCCCCCTGCCATCCACCTTGGCAGTCCATAGCCATATTATCATCTGCCATCCACTTGTTGGCATTTCCACAGCATTTTATCACCTGCCATCCACCTTTGGCAGACCATAACCATATTATCACCTGCCATCCACCTTGGCAGTCCATAACCATATTATCACCTGCCATTCACCTTTGGCAGTCCACTGTCCTACCGGACGCATCTGTCATCCACCTTGACAGACCCACCATATACCCCCAAATTGACTGTCTTTCCCTCGTACTCCATCTAGTAGGGTGGGTGGAAGGAATCAAAATTCCAGCAAAAAGTGGCTGAGGCCCCCTTGTGCTGTCCCTTATGTACCTCCCTTCCCCCCTCCCCTTCCTGCTACTTGTCCATTGTTCGGGCTCTTGGACCCTGCCCTTCCTTCCCCCCCTCCACTTCTGAGCACAACCATTCCCTAAAGGAGGGAAGGGGTACACCAGGACAACCTGGTCTGCCCCTTAAAGGGCAAACTCCATTGTCCCGGATTCCCCCCTTTTCCCTCACAAAAACACAGAGACCATTGTTTGTTGTTGTGCTCAGATTGGCAATTTATTTATTTATATTCATAATACCATATTCCGTTTCTCATTTCTTTATTATCATATTTCCATAATTTCATTTACTTCCATCCATATATCACTCTCTGATTATTCATCCCCCAGGCGAAAACCTGGGTGCCTTCTTCTTCTCCTTTTCTGTTAGGTAACGGTGAAAACCGAGACCGCTTTCTCCTTCCTCTTCTTCCTCTTGTGTTATTCCTTTTTCTTCCCCCCGCTCTCCTTCCCCACTAGCCAGTCTCCAGTATGCGTTGGATGACTGGCTTCCAACTTAGGGTACCACTCTCCTTACCTCAGGGATTACACTCCTTCCCCTTTTTTTATATACTAGTTTTTGTCTGTTTCCTCCATTCCTCTATGAAACCCATTGTTTCCGCATTGAACATGTCTATTGCTATATCTGACAAGTGTACCCCATCTGACCTGTAGAAGTCATCCACCCATTCTTCTACTCCCCGCAGTATCACCTGTCCTCCCATCTGCCTTGTCAATGTCCCCACCCTTCTATTCATCTTTCTCCTGGCCCTCTCCACCACCCTGTGGCTGTGTTCCTGTCTCCATACCCTTCGTGGTATCATATCTGACCAAGCAAGGCATACTTGAGGCCACCACTGTCTTATTGCCACTAGGTCCTTCTTTATCTGTAAATATGTGTGCACCCATGGTCTGCCCGCCAGGTCGTTGCCCTCTAGGTGTATAATGATTAGGACTGGACTGGGCCAATGTGCCTTGAGTTCTTTTAAAGCGGGCAGGAGCTGTGCCCATCTCATCCCCCGTAGGCCGTGCCATACCAACCTACACTGTCTTACATCCTAGTACAATTGTTTTCCCCCAGCTTTTTTCTCTGCTCTATTACCAGCCCAGTAAATATAGGAATGGCTGTAGATCCAGACTTCTGTGCTTCTCCCTCTACCTATGGGGTGCAAAGAAAATTAATTAATTTACATATACTCTCAGTGCCTCATTGTATTATCCCCCCCCCCCGTCTTCTTCTTATTTTTTTTTTACTTCAGTGCTCTGATGTATCTTTTATAACTGGCTGACCACCAGCGCCCTTTTTCCAAAATGTCCTTCATGGGTTCATCCATTGCTGCCCACTGTGAGGCCACCCCAATCCATAGGGAATGGGATGAGTAATTAGCTGGGTCCTCCCCCCCGAAAAAACATGCCCTTTTTCAGCACTGCTGTAATTTGATAGCCGGTGACCCTTTTTCCTTCACCATGCACGAATAGCTTCCCCGTCCTGGTTACCTGCTCTGCGACGAAAACCCACAGGGCCTGCACTGGGCATATCACAATCTCTGACCACCCTCTTAGTGTTATCATGCACCCTTGCCCTTTTTGGTCCGCCTTTGACCTTCTTAGCTTGATCCATATTTCTCTTGTCCCCCAACTCACATCCTCCCATTCCACACCTCCTTCCTTGTCATCTTTTCCATGGCCTACCACCTCACTCACTCTCATAGCCCCTGTAAACATTATCACATAAATTGTGTGAAATAGCTGGGCCTCCTCCTTTGATTTGCATATTGCCGGGAGCACCTCTTTATTAGCCACTGCTCCCCTATTGGCCTCCTATTATCCACTGGCCCTCTTTTCAACCCGCCCCATCCCTGCATCATCCTTCTGATGAGCATTGATTTTGTTGGGTCATTCCATCCTTTCAGGCTGCAGATCACACTGATCCCTGCAAGATAAACCCCCATTGTGGCGTGAGCAGTCCCTTTCTGCCATTGTTCCACCGTGAACATTCCCAACTGTTCCTCAGAGAGCAGTCCACTTACCTCCATCTGGTGTTCTGCCCTGAATGTTTGAAAAACCCTCCAGGCCCCATCGTGGGCCCTTAGAGTCCGAAGTGCCCATGAGCTGCGAAACAGCAGTTCTGCTCCTTCTTGCCAACGTCCCAGATGTTCGTTGGTACAGGCGTTTTTTGTTCTTCCGCTGCTGGTGCCAGCTTCCGGAAACGGTCCAGCTGCAGACAGGAAAGGCTGTCAGCCAGGGTATTGTGTACCCCTTCTACGTGTTTTGCTCTGAAAGACATGTTCAGCTGCAAAGCCCTTAAAACTAACTGTCGTACTACCTGCATGACTGTATCCGACCTGGATCCCTTGTTGTTTAGTACATCAACCACCGCTCTATTGTCACACCAAAATGCCACCTTTTGATCCCGTAATTCCTCCCCCAAACCAAAGTGCATGCCCATATGGGCATGATCTCCAGTAGTGTTACATCTCTCACTTTCCCGTCCCTCACCCAACTGGCCAGCCATGGTTCTGCAAACCACCTGCCCCTCAGGTAACCCCCATGCCCAGTCCTCCAGCCGCATCTGTGTAGAGGACAAGGTCTGTGTTGTACAGCCACTCCTCCTGCCAAAACGAACACCCATTGTAATCCTTCAAGAATTCTTCCCATATACTAAAATCCTCCCTGACACCTTGAGTCAGGTCAACCTAGTGATGTGGTTTTGTGACCCCTGCTGTAGCTCTGGCCAACCTCCTTGTGAATGCCCTTCCCGGTCCTATGGCCCTGCATGCAAAATTTAGGTGCCCCAGTAGCTGCTGAACCAATTTTGGTTGTACCCGTCTCCTGCTGGCATGTACCCGGATTAATTCCTTCAACCTCCTTACTTTTTTGTCCGGTAACCTGAATACTTCGCTGGTGGCATCTATCTCTATCCCGAGGAATTCCATAACCTTGCTGGGCCCCTCTGTTTTTTCTGGTGCCAATGGAACTCCCAGCTCCCGGCACAATTCCTGAAACTTACCCAGCATCCTCTATGTCTCCCTTTCACCCTTCCCAATGAGGAGAAAATCATCCAGGTAATGGATGACTGACCTATAGCCCATTTTTTCTTGGAATATCCACTGCAAACATGTGCTGAATGCCTCAAATGTAGCACATGCTGTGGAACACCCCATTGGCATTGCTTTGTCTAAATAATACTGCCCCTCACTTTTAAAACCCGAGATCCCAGTCTTCCCTCCTGACTGGAAGCAGTCTGAAGGCGGACTCAATGTCTGTTTTTGCCATCCATGCATCCCCTGTGGCCTGGATTATCCGGACTGCATCTTCCAGTGTCGCGTATGTCACCCTACTATGTTCCTCCCTGATATAGTCATTCACCGACTCCTCTTCTGGATAAGACAGGTGGTGTATCACCGTGTATTCCCCTTCTTGTTTCTTGGGTACCAAACCCAAAGGTGATATCCTCATGTTTTCCAATGGGGGGTGTCAAATGGGCCCTCCACCCTGCCTGCTGCTTTCTCTTTCTCAATCTTCTGCCTTAGCATTTCCTCTTTCCCTTTTACAGACCCCAGGTTGCTTGCCTCCCTTGCTTGACTGGGTCCCCTAGACTGCAATGAAAACCCTGTGTTAAAACCACATAAAATCATATCCTGCATGCTCATGTCTGGATATCTGTCCAGGCAAACTGTCAATGCTGCTAGGTTGATGGGGGTTCTGGCCATACCAAACTGCTCCTTGTTGTGCCACCTGTCCCCCCCTCCCTGAACCATCCCTTCCCTTCCCTCCTGTCTAACCTCCCTTGCTTCAGTGGTTCTGACCCCCCCTACTACCATTCCCTGCCCCTCCTCCTTGTTCCATGTTTGCCCCTTAAACCTCTGGCCATCCCGAAAAAACTGTTGGCCTGATCCTTACCCCCCATGCCCTTGTGCTCCCTGTATCCCTGTTGTTCTGCACTTGCTTGCCGGGTGCCCCCCTCCGCATTTTGAACAGGCACGTCGAAAATGACACTGAGGCCATGAGCAGAAAGCCCTGTTATAAGCCCAGCAGCCTCTCTGTGACGTAAACCCCTCTCTGCCCCACCCACCCTCGGGTGTGGACTGATCTGTTATGTAATCCGTCCATAAGTCTATTTGCTTGGTGTCCCATCTTACATCCCCGAATGTTGCCATTCTCTGCTGAAAATATTCATTGTAGTATATCCATCCTACCCTGCCTTTTGCTTTTGCTCTTGCTCTCCATATAATCAATGAATAGGTAATGAGTGGAATGCCTAGCTCCCACCTCTTTTCCAGAATGATGGCTGAAAAAGTGGCAAAACCTAGAAACCACCCATCCCAAGTCTTTCCTTTCGTGAACTTGTCATCCTCTTTTTTCCCTAGGAGCACTATGGCCGCTGCTATCTCACTCTTACCTATGCTTTCAGTTTCTTCATATTTCACCACCGCCTCCCGGCTCACCAAAGCGAATATATCCACATATTCCCCTCTCCATATTTTTTCTTTCGTGGCCAATGGCACGTGCTCTCCTATTCTCATCCCCAGCGCACCTATCTCTCTTGTACCTTTTCCTTCTCTTTCTGCTCCCTTTACAGTGTCTCCTGGTACCTCTTTTCCTGTCCTAATTTCTGCCAGGGCAGATTCCATCTGCCCCAGCCCCCCTGTCCCCAGGTCCACCACAATTTGCCCTATATATTCTTTTATACTATCCCCTACTGCACTGGATGTGTTACCTGTATGCTTGTCCTGGTCATGCTGCCTGGAGTCCTCCAAAGGTCCCCTTACTTCTTCCTGTGATTGAGGTGGAGGTGGAGGGTGATCTACTGGGGTCTGCGGGCAGGGCCTCCTGTCCTGGGCTTCATGTCCAGGTCCCGCCGGAGGGATTCCCCTTTGAGCTGAGGTGATTACTGGTGTCACCGGATCTACCAGCCACATAGGTACTGGATCGACTGCCTTGGCGGGTCACGATATCGCCGGTGCTACCCTAGTGGGACTGTGTAGCCCTTCAGCTGGCCTCTTCTCCTTGCCTCCTCTTTCTGTACCTGCTTTTCTCTTCTCTCCGGGCTTCCCCGGTTCCTCCCCCTCCACCAGTTCCCACATTTTGTTTGCTTTTTCTGCCAATTCAATTATAGCCTTGTAAGCGGCTTCCTTTGATGGCCTGCTCTTCTTGGGTGCCATGTTCGTCTTATCTTTTCTCTGTGAAGACAACTATAGAAAAAGAAAAACAGGGTTATTCGTCTCTCTGTACCTCCCCATGCATCTTCCTTCTGTCCGTCAGCACTCCCCCATCGCAAAAACCAGACTGACCCAACCGTAGAGTATGAAAACAGGTTAATTGCATATGTGTACCTGTTGTAGTGCCCTCCTCTGTCCCCACCCCACCCATCCCATAAGCCACAAAACTGGGCCCCATAAAGCCCCCTTCTTACTTGCCAGGTCGCCTGGTCCCCTGGCTGTTTCCAGCCGTGCCCATCACGGGAGGCCTGACCCTCCTGGGCCTTTCTCTTCCTTTATGTCTCTTCCTCGGACCCTAAAATATGGGGAGGCCAGCCTAGGACCCAGGACCCTGGAGTGTTCCTTTATCCCTACTTTATCCCCTGTGCCACAGGAGAACACTTAGACCTTCTGCTGTGTGCTCCCCCTAGAACCTTTGTTTCTTTCTGGAAAAATGTTTTATTTTTTATTTTTTTTGTCTAGGCTGACTGAGGGCCATGCCGCCAGCCTCCCCCCCAGCTCCCCCTGCGGTGGTCTCGCCACGCGGTCACTTTTTCTTTCGATCCTGCCTCTGCATGAAAGAATAGGTCCCAGACATCGCAAAGCCCCCAACCCCAATGGGTGGGGGCCTAGCTTACACATGTGGTCACCTAGCGGCATATGACATCATCCGTGAGGTCCCCAGTCACCCTTTCTCTCTTTCTGTCCCAGGGCCTCCACCAGGACCCCTGCTCTCCACCCGGTCCACCTCACAGAGCCTCCAAAGACCGAGAAACGAAACGAATCAGCCCGAGTACCCGGACGCACTTTTCCTGACACCTCCGTGGCGTGTGATGTCTTGCTGCATGTCCACCACCATGCCCGCACTCTCCCCTGCTTCCTTGGCCTTCCTCAGGCCTGGTATTCGTGCTTTCGGCCAAAGGGAAAGGAAACAAGCCGCGATACCAAACCAAGCCCCCAAAACCATCCATCCGTGATCAAACTTGGGCCTTTTTTTTATAACAGTGCAGTCGTGATCCTGTTACGCCCTAGGTCTAGCTAGCCCCCGCTATCCTTGTTGCCACTGTAAGCTTCCAAAACTGCACCCTGGCAGCCATAGTCAACAGCCCTGCCATACAGCTATCTTTCCTGGCTAGGAAACTGCCTCAGCCCCCCCCCCCGGCTTGTACTCCTCAGTCCAGGCAATGGGGCCTCCTCCAGGCTTGCCAGGAATTCCAAAATGCCCATTCACCACCAACAGAGCCCAAAAACTGAAAACCGAGGGGTTTTCACTATCCCTTAAGTGGCGTATGACGTCACGCCACGTGTTTCCAGATCGCGCTCATTCTTGCCAGCGCCCTATCCTCTTCATGGCCCCCAGGTCTTAGCATTACCATCAAAACACCACAATAGTCCTCTATCTATCAGCAGGAGCTCTCCAGCCACCCCCATGGTGAGTGACGTCACGCCACACACCCTGTGCCTCAGGCCTACTATTCAACTTCCAGGCATCCCAAAGCGCCACTATCCCCACCTCTAAAGCCTCAAACAAGGAAAAAGAGGAGTTTGTCTACACCCCCACGTGGCATGCCCCGCTTCACCACGTGGCCTGGCTCGCACTCGTTCCCCCTGACCGCCTCCCTGCCTCTTCCCTGGCCTTTGTCACCCCCTGACATCCCCAAAGGTGACCCACCACCACAAAAACCAGAAAACCAGGAAAAAACTTGATGACCATGCCACACACGGTGTGTGACGTCACGCCATGTGGCCCCAGCTTATGCTCTCTCACTCCCCTGTCTCAAGGGGTTCCTCCAGGCCTACAGCTTTTCCATTCAGCCAAAACAGGTCATAAGACCAATGCAAGGCAGCAAACAAATCAAAAAACTTTCCACAATGAAACTCCCACGCGGCGTGCAAAACTAGATTTCCACTGTAGGATTCAAAAGCACAATCTATTGACTCACAGAGACACCCCAACCCCTTGCAACCATGTGGCCCTGGCCATTCAGGGCCCTATATTTGCTCTGATATCAATTGCAAGCTGTTTCCTCTGAAACCTGACTATCTATATATATATGTATATATATATATATATATATATATATATATATATATATATATATATATTCCCTTCCTTTTTTTGCTTCACATATCGTCCTGCAAATCAATAAATCAAATGTTAGTTTCCTTACCTCTCCTTCCCTGGTAAAACAAACCTTAAAGAATTTTTTGCCAATCCAACGTGCTGCAGTTTGATGTAAATCAAAATTCCAGCAAAAAGTGGCTGAGGCCCCCTTGTGCTGTCCCTTATGTACCTCCCTTCCCCCTTCCCTTCCTGCTACCTGTCCATTGTTTGGGCTCTTGGCCCCTCCCCTTCCTTCCCCCCTTCCCTTCTGAGCACAACCATTCACTAAAGGAGGGAAGGGGTGTACCAGGACAACATGGTCTGCCCCTTAAAGGGCAAACTCCATTGTTTAAAGGTCAGAAAGCATCCTTCTGAATACAAGGTTGCAGACCTAGATCCACAGGCTACATAAACTGCCTCAATTTATCTTGTAATTTGAATGTTTAAATGTCTCATTCCTGTTGTACCGCTTCCCCCGTGGTCACACCTGGAGATGAGCGACTTATCACTCTGTGTACCTTCCTGGTGAAACATTTCAATAAATAAATAAACAAATGAAAGTTTAACGCAGGTGCTCAGCACCTTGTGTCTCTCATGCTATTAAAGTACAAACTAATGTAGTAACTTTCTGGGTCTGAGAACATTTATGTGCCTCAACTCTTTTCCTGTGATTGCCTTGATCATTCTTCACCTTTGCTAAAAATATATAAGTTCTAGTGTTACCTCAACAATTTTTACTGTATCAATATCCCATGTAGTTTAATCTGTTAGGTACCAAATTTTCAATTAAACTTATATGATGAACATATACTTCAATTTAGTGTTTACCATCTCACTACTTTAAAGTTATGGTTAGATGCAGAAAGCATAAGCTAATACAATTGCACTTGTATCTGAGACAACATAGGCATATTCTGTGCAGGCAAGCAATAATAAACGAATTAACAGATTTTAAAGGAAGATCAATTTAGCTAGAAAATACACTTCCCTCTATCTGTTAGAAATTCTGAAACGCAATGTTTGTAACATTTCAGTGGTGTGAAATAATTTTTAGCAGATTTTAATGTGCAGACATTGTATTACTATAAAAAGCCAATTAAACCTAACTTGCGAATATAATTATTCTAAGGGAGTCGGTGACAAATATGAAATTTGAAATTGAAAAGCTGATGTAGATTAATTTACATTAACTGGACCCCACCCCCCATTTTGCAAAAGTAAAATTGTTTCAGAAATTACATATGATGTTCAGTGATTAAATCTATAGCTTTAGGAATAGAAATTAAAATAGGTCTACATTTTGTACCTACAATCTCAGAAACATCTGCCACCCTTTATTTTTAACAAGCTTTGCAAAGAACTGTCATAGAATATCAGGTGCCAGGGAATACGTTGAATCCACTTTTTCTTATATAAATTTTTATCCCGACAATTCTCCATTGCAGGGGTATACCCTGGTCCCAAGGATATACCTTTCTTTGGACTGGGCCTCCAATGCTCCTTCTAGATCCTGCTCCAAGCAAAATCCCCCATGGCTTTATTTCCATGACAATGGCTTCAAAGGGAGGCAAATCATCCCCCTAAAGTGGTCCACTTGTGTGGACAGGATCCAGCAACAATCAGCATTAGGACCTGACCACCATATAGTTGGTGTATGTTTTTTCCCATTGTTTTCCTGTTTTATCCCAGCCTACCTCATTAAAATGGCATGAGTGGAGCTCCAGAGGCCTCAGCTCCGTGCAGCAACACCCTCGCTTGGCCAGCCACAAGGGTTAGTGGAACACTGATTCCCCCAAACCATCAATCTTGGCCACAGTGTACTGCTTAGCAGAATGGCTACAGCCTAGTCTGCCTCCTGAAGTAGTGTCACAAGGTCTCTCCTGTAGTCAGATTACTTGTATGGCAGCACAATGTGCTGCTAGGCCATCATGGTGGCCCTGTTGAGTCCACTCTTAAATGATGCTTCTGTGATTCGTGGGACACTCAGAATTGAAACAGTTCTTTTCATCTTGTGACTTCATCAAAAACTGATTTCTAGATTCAGAATGCTGCATTACTTTAAATGTATGTCTTACACAGACCATCAGACTTGATATTTCATGTTGCAAAATCACTTTTTAAAGCACAACAGCCTATATTCATGAACCCTAACTTCCAGATCAATGCCACCTAACTTTGCCTTTCCTAGCCTGATTCAGCAATGTGCTGTTGAACAACATGAAGATTATATTGCTGAATCGGGTCAGTAAAGAAAAAATAAAATAATATTAATGATGGGGGGGGGGTAAAGTCTGTGAATATAGCCCAATGTCATTATTAGCACACATATCCTGGTTTGCAATTGTTGTTCCAAACCTTAGCCATATTTATAAGTCAATGCATCTTAATAATAATAATAATAATAATATTTTTATTTTCAAGGTGCCTTTCAAAAATCCAAGGCACCGTACAAGATAAAATCGAACAGTTCAAATAAATGAACAATCATTAAAATCAAACAATACCATAAATATAATGACATAAAATCATCAGTCACCATAAGCCTGGTGCCACAAATGAGTTTTTAAGGCTGATTTAAAGCCCTCCACAGTCGTGCACTCCCATAACTGACCAGGTAGAGAATTCCATAGTGTGGGGGCCATGAACATAAAAGATCTGACCCCAAAAAATTCAAACGTACCTTAGGAATTTCTAACAACCCCTCGCCAGCTGAGTGGAGCGATCACCCAGGGCAATAGGTAATCAGGAGCTCTTTCAGGTAGTCCGGGCCTAGTCCATGTAGGGCTTTGAAAGTCAGCAAGCCAACTTTAAAGGTGATCCGCCACTGAACTGACAGCCAGTGCAGTTCACGCAGCACCGGCGTAATATGACAGGACCGAGAAGATCCAGTCAAAAGCCAGGCTGACTCGTTCTGCACCAGCTGCAGGCAGATTTCTACCCCAGAAAGCCCTAGGTATAGGGAATTGCAGTAATCTAAGTGCAAGGTCACAAAGGCGTGGACCAAGATGGAAAGGTCACTGGACGGTACCAGATGTTTAATCCTGGAGATATTCCTTAGATGATAAAAGGAAGATTTGATGACAGCCGACACCTGTGAATGCAGGGTCAACCCTTCATCAGAAATAACCCCCAGGTTTTGCACCTGGTTAGAGGTCTGGAGGGGACACCACTGAGAACAAGTCCAGAGGGTGACCCACTTCTCAAACCTCCTGTCCAACGACCAGGTTCCACAACCATCACCTCAATCTTACCAGAGTTCAACTTCAGCCAGCTTGAATCCATCCACTCCTGGATTTCTCTGACACAGTTATTAAAGATCGAGACAGCTCTATCTTGGTCGGGTGCAAAAGAGAGGTTGAGCTGGGTATCATAAGCATAACAATGAAACCTCAGTCCATACCTTCTTACAATGTCTCTGATGGGTAGCATATACACTGTGAACAACATGGGCGACAGAACCGAACCCTGAGGAACCCCGCAAGACATAGAAACTGGATCTGATGAAAATACTCCAGATACCACTCTCTGAGTTCTTCCAGTGAGAGAAGATGTAAACCATCTGAGGACAGTCCCTGTTATTCCACAGATGTACCTCAGGTGGCTATGTAACAGCCCATGGTCCACGCTGTCAAATGCTGATGACAGATCCAGAAGAACCAAGAAGGAATGGTTCTTCCAATCTCTAGCCATCAGGAGATCATTGAGCACCCGAACCAGCGCTGTCTTGGTACTATGTCTCTTTTGAAAACTGGACTGGAGGAGCTCATAGATGTCAAGAATGGTCAAGTGGTCCTCCAGTTTTGCTGCCACTACTTTCTCAATAACCTTCCCTAAAAAGGGAAGGTTAGAGATAGGTCTGTAGTTAGCGTGGCAGTTTGGGTCCAAAGTAGCTTTCTTCAAGAGAGGTATCACTACTGCCTCTTTCAGAGAGTTTGGAAACTCCCCAGATTCCAAGGAGTACCAAACTATCCTCGCTAGGATCGGACTGATAACATCAAGACAACCAAATCAGGGAAGTTGGTCCAGGGTCCAAACTACAGCATGTAGGGCGTACACCCTGGATGATCCACATGACATCCACGAAGTCGAGGTGGCTGAAGGTACTCCAGCAAAACTGGGGAACAGTGACCTCATGCTGATCACAAGCAATACCCAGAGAGTGTGCTGGCAGGAGCTCCGGCCTGATGTCGGCCACCTTATCAGCAAAGAAAGAGCAAGGTCATCGCACTCTATTTGTGAAAATGCTTTCCGAACCCGAAGACAGGCTGGGTTGGACAGTCTGTCCACAGTTTGGAACAGCTGAGCTGGTCGGTTCTAAGCTTCCACAATCTCCCTGGACAGGAACTCTGCCTTCTTACAGGTGATTGTGGATTGATAGACTTGATAATGGTCCATCAATCTAAGGCAGTCGGCATCAAGGGCGGATTTCCGCCAGTGATGCTCTAGCTTTCCCCCTAGTTGCCGCATCTCCCTCAAAATCCCATCAAACCATGGGGATCGAGGGTGAAGGGAAAGAGGATGAACTCAGACTGGAGCAATGACATCCAGTGCCCCTGAGACAGCCATATTATAGGCCAACATGAGGGTCTCTGCATCATTATTCGCCACAGAGAGGGACGATAGGTCAAGTACTGCAGATAGGCTCTGAGAACTTATATCTCTTAAAGGGCGGTACCCGACCATATCCACAGGGGGAGGCCTATGGGGGGTGCTAAAACTAAACCTCATGGTGTAATGATCAGACCACACCACTGGTTCCACCCCCAAATTGGAGGCCTCAATACCTAGGAGGAAAGCCAGGTCAAGAGAGTGTCCTTACTTCTGAGTAGCAGTGGTAACCACCTGTGTAAGACCCAGAGATGTCATTAACTGGAGGAAGTGCTGTCCAAATTGTGAGAGTTCGTTGTTGACCCAGGTGTTAAAGTCACCCAGAACCATCAGTCTGGGCGACTCCAACGTCAGGTCGACGACGAAGTCTGTGACTTCCTGAAGGAATCGCTTCTCATCACCAGGTGGACGATAGATGAGGGCAATCCGACAACCTACACCTGCTACTATAGTACACTCAAATGGCTCTGCTTCCTCAACTAGTACATTCGCGAAGTTCAGTTTGGTCTTAAAACAGACCGCAACCCCCCCACGGTGATCCAATCTTGGGCGGTGTATCACTGAGTACCCAGCTGGAATTAGAGCCTCCAAGATGGGGCCAGAATTTTCATCCAGCCAGGTCTCAGTGATGCAAGCCAGGTCCACCGTTTCAACAAAATCTGCAATAATTGCAGTCATGTTTTTAATGGACCTGGCATTGCATAACATCATTCGAGTTGAACGAACCTCTCGGGCCACCCAAACCATCTGCCTACTACAATCAGTAGTGCCCTTGGGTATGGAAACCAGACATGAAACCCCCCTCTCTGGGTTCCATTTCACCCCAGGGCATCTCCTGGAACCTACTACCCCAAAGTGATGACACCCCTCATTCGCTCTCCACTGTTTGCACCCCCCTCCTCTGACTCCTACGCATGATACCCAAAGCCCTACACCATTGGTAGGTAACAAACTGGAGAGGAGGAGGAAAAAAAGGATGGAGGGCATGAAGAGTAGAGGTCGAATAGTGCATGACTGCAGGGGCTGACATCCCAGGCATTTAATAGCTCAAGCACTAGAATAAATAAAACCAAACAGATAATTATAATACAGAAATCCCCAAAACAACTATCTAAATAATAAAATAATTAGCAGCTATTACACACCCCAAACCCAACATATAAAAATTTTAAATTAAAAACCTAAACCTAATAACCTAAACTTTAAATCATTCAATCTAAAAATAATAAATAACCAAGTCTCACAAGAGACACCAGTTAAAACATAAACCATACAGCTCCCAAGGTTCTCTCACTACCCAGGGAGCTACAAGAAAATATGTACTCAAAAATTATTTATACATAGAAACCAGCAAAACATTAAATAAAACAAACTTCAAGTATTGAGTAAAATGATTAGAAATATCCAAGCCCTCTCACTGCTTGGAAAAGAAATATAAGCACTCTCACTGCTCACAAAGTCATTAAATAAAGTCCAAGTCACTAGAAATAAGCAGAAATAAAAATGTCTGACCGTATTTAGAGTTTATTGGACACAGGTAGCCATCCACAGAACTATTCCCTTCATGCCAGAATCCATACAAGGAGTCCTGGAAATCCTCTTCAGCCAGGCACAAGAGAACCCTATGTGCTGGGGCTGAGTCACAAATAATCACTGTGATAAGAGGAGCCACCAGCCAGGATCCACTTATCAGTAGATCCCCTGGAGAACCACAGAGGACCCTAAGCCCACCGGTCAACTCCCCGGCCGGTCCACAGCTCAGATCCCCCAAAACCACAGCAAAATTTGACCCTTGACTCCTCAACACAAATTAAGGGAACCTCTGTACCACAGCAAATTAAAAGTCAACACGTTTCTTAACTGCAGCTCGATCCTCCAAAAAATCCAAGAGAGATCTCAATATACAAATCAGTACTCCAACTCCAATTCTTTATCCCTGTTCTCTTCCAAAGGGAAAGTACATCCAGCCAGAAGAATAGGAAACATCTTCCCCGCTAGTCTCCGACTCCAAAATGTACATCCAGCCGAGAAGAAAAACGAAAAAGTTCCCCAACTCCATAGTCTGCCACACACTACGGTGAGGCAGTCAGTTAAATACCTAAAGCACCCCTGCAGAAAGGGGGTAAATTAAGAGAAAAATCAAAGTGGAGTCCTCTGACAACCCAGAGGTACCCAATTAGCCACAGCACTACAGCAGCAAAAGTCCTTCCCATGACTCACGGCTTCCCAACTCCACGGCCATTCAGTCTAAAATCGGCAATAAACACACCGGCAGTACACGCACCGAAAAGCCAAATACTCCATTACATAGTGCTCAATCAAACCGCAAAATGTCTCTCACCATAGTCTAACTCACTTCTTTGACCCTGAACTAATCTATGCATACCCAAAAATAAAACAAGCAAAACGAACAAAAATAAAAATAAACGTAAATAAACAGAGCTAGTGCTCAGGCTAGTTCAGCTCAACCGCCACTTTGTCTTCAGGCATGGACTAGAATCACTAAATGATAAATTAAAGAGACCCAGACAGATGCTTTCATATGCTTATCTTTTGGCTGTCTGCCCATTAGCCACAGCAAGTCTATACATCAAATATCCATGACAAAATGATAACAACTAACAGCAACAACTACACACTGACCAATGATTTTTGTAAATTAGTCTGATTAGTTTATTATCTTTCAAGAGTTGGGGTAAGCCAAAGAAAAAATGCATGTCATTGATACAAGTACAAACATTTACTTAATTACAGTGTTGAAAGCAGATGGAACAATGGTTTTATTCAGAAGACATTGCACATAGAAAAGTTTCTGAGTTAACGTCATGTTTTTAACAAAAGTCTCAGATTACTGTATATATCTATGAAAAATTGCTATTAAGAAAAGTTAACCATGCTATTTTCTTACATACAGTATACTATTAGAATGTTTTTGAGGAGGCACTGTGGCCATTGGATATCAAATATAGATATGACATACAGTACTGAGGCAGAATACATAACTTTAAGTATGATGTAAGTTGAACAAGCAATGAATAAATTAGTACGGAATATGAATATGAAGAATATATACTACAAATAGTGGCCAATGGGAATTATGAGATTTTAGGAAATTTCTGTTCTAAATTCTGTTACATAGGAACATTAGAAATGATAGTTGAAAAGATGAAAGAAAACTATGGGTCAATCATGTGCATATCTTACTATAACAGCCGCTGCATCATTCATCATATATCATTCCAGTAATCATGGTTAGATAGGAAGTGCTACCAGTATGGGTGATGGACTTGGTACTATGGAGAGAAAAACTACCAGTGGCTGAAATCTCTGCAAACCCTTAAACCAAATAATCTGCCTGTCTCATCCCAGGCATACAGATTTTTCCATGATGCATGCTCATTATGTCCCTTGCTTCTTTAATGAATCAATTGTTGTATCCCAAAATATTGTTTTCCATCAGAAAATGATCCAACTTAAGGCTAAAGATTCAACAGTCTGGACTTGAGCAACTTATGTTTATCATTCTCTGGCTGATAAATTATTTCCTCACATTAATTTAATTTCTATTTGTCCTTAAGCATGTGGAATGACCTCTAGTTATACAGTCATGAACATGTAGAAAATTATTTTGCTGACCCACCTTATCCAATTTGTTTCAAATTATCAACTTGAATCTACTGTACCTCCTGTTATTGGTCTTTTTTCCAGGGAAACCATTCCTAGCCATTCTAGAATAAGAGTAAGCTGTTGTTGAATTTTAATTTGTTTATAAGTGCCAAAAACAGCACTTTTAACACCAGGGAAGTGGGTATAAAGAGCTTGGGCTTCACTTCAGAATTCTGACACTTTGATGTCTTGATAGAGCATTTATTAGGGCTTCAGTGGTCGCAGCCCTGCAGACCTTTTGCTATGAGAAAAGCATGCCCACATTCTTTGTGACTGAACAACATGTTGGAGTGTGAACACAGTCACCCCAGCATCTGTGAAGCACTCCTTTCACTGTATCTATAGGTAGTTGCACTGCACTATTTAAAATCCTCGTACTGCCCCCACCCATTCACTACCGCGCATGTGCAGTTATTTGTGCATTTTTTTTACTTTAATTATTTCCTCCCCCCACCTGACCCTATCTCTCAGCACCCACCACCCCAATCCCCTCCCCAGAAACATAATAATAACACTGGACGTGCCCAATCCCTCAGTTTCCTGATCAGGAAATCATTATATGCCACCCATCAACTACTGTGCATGAGTGGTTGTTTCTACATTTTTTTATTTATTGTTTCCTCTGCACACCTAACCCTCCCACTAAGCACCCACCAGCCAACTCCCCCCTGAAGCATAATAGTAACACTGGGGTGCCCAATTCCCCAGTGTCCTGAGTGCAAAATTGTCATACATCTCCGACTGACTTCCGTGCATGTGCAGTTATTTGTGCTGTTTTTTTTAAATTAATTTATTGTTTACTCCCTTCACCTGACCTTCCCTCTAAGCACCCACCACCTCACTCCTCTACTCCAGAAATATAACACTGGCACTGGGGGTGCTCAATCCAACAGTGTAGGAATCCACATTTGTTTTTTTGTTTGTTTTTTTTGGGGGGTTGTACCTGTAAAAAACAAACCATCCATCAATGTCCTTTGAGACCATTTTAGTCCCCTTTTACCCAACCCTCCCACTCAGCATCCACCACCTCGTACTCTCCCCAAGTCCTTACTTATCCATCGGGGTCCAATGTTGTAATCCTCTCTGGACCACAGATGCGTCTTCACTCTTCAATTCCAGACCATGAATTTAAGAAACAGGTATGTGGTTCAATGTATTTCAATGGGGTTTTGAACTTAGTGATATAACATGGTCATTTTTGCATATTTGTGGCCCAGATTTTCAACATGCCTTCCTTGTAACCCTACATCATGAACAATCAAACTGTCATTAGGCAGATCTGTCCTAAAAGGTGACTTTGCGGTCCCTGTGCGAAATCACCTTTCAGGCAGGAGTTGAAAATTTTCTTTGCCCTTGATCATGGGGTGTGGTCATAAGAAGGCTATGTTGAAAATTTGGTGTAAACATATTAAAAACAACAACGCTATAAGACTATATTTAATTTTGTGAATGCAGGCTCATAACTTTGGTAATTTTCAATATTTTGACCCAAAATTTACAATATAGCCATATCTTTGCAGCACCTCATGAATGTGATAGCTGTTATTTTTCAAATCCCAGCCAAAATGTTTTTTCACATCCCAGAAGGTGATTTTGTGGTCCCTATGTGTAGTCACCTTTGGGGCAGGAGCTGGATATTTTCTCTGACCCTATTCATTAGGTGGAGTCATAAGAGGGCTATGTTGAGAATTTAGTGTAAAAATATTAAAAAAACAACAAAGTTATGAGTCTACATTAAATTTTGTGAACTCAGGCTCATAACTTTAATAATTTTCAATATTTTGACCCTAGATTTCCAACATAACCATTTCTTTACAGCACCTCATGAATGTGACAGCTGCCATTTTTCAACTCCAGCCCAAAATGTGTTTTTGCATCCCAAAAGTTGATATCACAGTCCCTGCATGAAATCACCTTTCAGGCAGGAGTGAAACATTTGCTATGCAAAGATACTAGAGCACCCTCCCCCCCACACACACGCACACATAGCAGAACATAACATTTAAGCTTTCGAGTGCCAAAAATGGCTATATTTACTTTCAAGTTCCATGTGAAGAGAGGGTCCTCTTAGTTTCAGACTGGGAATTCCAATTTGAGTAAGCTAAATCACCAATGTCAAGGTGGGACCCTTCGATTTAGTCCCTAGCTTTCCAATGCCTCAATGGCTACTAGCTAACTGCTTTTATACTGTGCTCCCAACAAGGATTTTGCACAGGTGATTAACTTAGTGCCTAAATGGCTACTCATTGACTCAATGTATATTGTGCTGCCAGCAGGGATATAACACAGGTATTTTAAAGGTAGCATGCTAAAGAGGAGCACCCCAAAACTCCCCAAACTCAAGTAAAACCATAAAACCAAATATAGCTGTTCAAACCTTTAAATTACTACACACTGGAATTCACATTTCTTATAAGGGGCGCCGCTAGGTAGTGGCAAATAACAAACAATGCAAAGATACTAGCACACACACCCCTTCCCCCACATAGCAGAACATAACATTTAAGCTTTCAAGTGCCAAAAATGGCTATATTTACTTTCAAAGTTCCATGTGAGGAGAGGGTCCTCTTAGTTTCAGACTGGAATTCCAATTTGAGTAAGCTAAATCACCAACGTCAAGGTGGGACCCTTTGATTTAGTCCCTAACTTTCCAATGCCTCAATGGCTACTAGCTAACTGCTTTTATACTATGGCCCAGATATTCAAACTGCACCCAAAAAGTGTGCAACAGCAGGAGCAAGCGCAAGTCCACTGTGCCCATGAGCAAGAAGCGCGATATTCAAAAACTGCGCAGGACAAGATGCGCCTATGGCACATGACTGAATATTGCACCACCTGCACGATAGTGCAACCAGGTATGTGCAGTTTTGCATTTCTGATGCACCATAGAGCAACAAGGGATGCTCAGCGGAGCAGTCCAGATGCGCCATAGCGCAACCAGGGACACCCCGTGGAGCAGGGCAGCAATGCAACAGCACAACCAGGGATGCAGGGGCCCACCACCCATGCCACAGATAGGCAGAGAAGCACACAGCAGAACAGACATCGTCCCACACACCCCATGCACTGCACAACTGGGGGAGAGCTGGAATAACCACCAGCCCATGGATACCAGCAACCAACCCACAGCTGGGGCATGGTGCCCCAGCACACTCCCTGGCAAGCTGTGACTGGCACACAAAGAGGGCCGACCACCCCGTGCCACACCATCCCAACAATGCAGAGCACACCCTGCACCACAATCACCATACACTCTTCCCAGGCGTAGTGCCCAACAGTGCAAGACACCCAATGCATACCACCACCCCCACTGTGACAATGCAACACTGTGCACCATGGAGCCATGCAAGGCAGCCCCACCTTGTGCACTCTGCTGTGGGTGGCAGCAGACAGCAATGCAACAACAGCATACACAGTGCCACCCTGCATGTCCCCCCCGAGGTACAGCAGAGACACCGACCATGCGTCACCACACGAGGTACCCCACATGTGACAGGGCATGCCCCGGACCCCACCACCAGCTGTACAGCACCCTGCACACCCTCCCAAGGACACATCCCATCCCAGCACTGGCCACAACAGCCAGCACAGACACACACAGTGTTGCATGGAAGTATGCACCACACAGGATGCAACACAGTGTATGGACAAACACCCACCCATACCCAAGGGCACACCAACACAGAGACACAGTAGTGGGTCAACCAAGCCACTGGCATGTGACCATGGCTGCTGTGTACACATGTCCAGCTTCCCTACATGACAGAGGTGTGCCAGCCACCCTGCACAGGCACCATGAAGCTGTATGCCACCAGCATGCTGCCAGAGCACAAGTGACAGACACTGGAGCACATCCCCTGCAACAGACACAAGCGACACCATGGAGGGGTGACAACAACAGTGGAGGCCACAGTGCCACCAGAGGCAGAAGTGCACCATACTGGTGATGGCAGGCAACCTGGCATTGTGCCGGGTACAGTTGTTATCCAGCATGGACAGCCACCACTGACATGGCAGCAGACCGTGCATATCACAGACATGCAAGGGTGTCAGATGCAAAGGCCACGGATGGTCTGACAGGGCTGCCATGCACACAGTGCATGCACCATGGACCACTGCGCACAGGCATCCAGTGCACACAGAACAACACACAAACCACAGACAGTGACTGATCCCCCTGCCCACACCATAGGTGGTTCCCTTCTGGACACACACACACATGCACATGTGTGCACCACCCCAACGCCATGCACACCACTGCAGCTGAGCACCTGTAGCCCGCTGCAAATCAGAGACCACCACAGTTGTCATAACAAAACAAATGTATTTAAAACAGGTTAGCAAAAAAACTATTTACAAGTATGTACAATGGGGGGAAGGGCCACATACCAGGTGGGGACAGGCAAGGGGCAGGGGTGAACGTATGGGAGAGGGAAGAAGGGGTGTGAGGGTGGATCCAGGAGGGAAGGTGTATTTAGGGGTATGGATGGGCTATCGTCTGCCCCCAGTCGTCCTCCACGTGGCACCGATGTCTCCGCCTTCTCACCTCATGGAGGTCCATCCATTGGAGGAGCTCCAGGGTCACCCTCACCACCTGTAGCAGCTCCTGCAGTCCCCTTTTGATTTCCTGGAGTCACCGTCCACCTAGGATGAGGGAGCAGAGTCAATAAGTGTGACTGTCCAGCCCCCTGCAGCCCACCCATTGTGCATGACATACAGCCATGTGCCACGCCCCTGTGATGGTGTGCGACCATCCACAGTGACCGTGTCCACAAGACCTGCCTACCCAAGCACCCACAGCCATGTGGACCACTGCACACACCCACCGCCCATGTCCTGCACAGCACCACCATGGCCATACTGTGATTTGGCTATGTGGTGTGAAGGCAGTGGCACAGCCATGTACCCGGTGCATGCATGGACCACCATTGATGCACTCCCAGACATGCAGTGCCACTGGACAGTGCTGACTGTAACAAGTTGCATGCATGGCAGTGGTGTCAATGGATGGTGGCCATGCTCCGCTGCCCACCCAGTTACACAGTATGCAATAGTAATCATGGATGTAAGGCACTCACCATCATCAGGCTGGTCCCTGCACCTCTGCAGACCTTCACCCCTCCAGGCCTGCTGGTTCTCCAGGCAGTGCCTCCTCTCCCTTTGCCAGCCTGTGCTCTTCTGGGCCTAAGGTGCAAACATGGAGAGAGGAACATCAGTACAATCCGGTAGCAAAGTCCCCCCACCCTCATGTGTGTGTAATCCCACACGGCCATACCCATCCACCCCCCACCCTGATACCACCACCACAGCCAACACTAGATGGCCCCCCCATGTGCTGAACACATGCAACCATGATACCCGTATGGACAATAACAGTGTATGGATGGGGCACCTACCTGGCCATGGCACCCTGCTCCTCCTGGCATGTGCCCACAGGTGGGCAAGCAGGTCCGGGTCCCTGCGCCTGAGGTCTCCATACCTGTGGCGACACTGCTCTGCCATGTGCCCGATTCCCGTGGCCTCCTCCGGTGCATCAGCCACCTCCTGCCAAACTGCACTCCTAGCCCTGTCCAGGGGTGCATCACCATATAGAGCCCCAGCATGGGCCTCTACAATGGGCACCAGATTCGCTAGCTCCACCTGGCTCCACATAACTGCCCTTCTCTGCGCCATCTCAGCAGATAGTTGGATTCAAAATAGCTCTCGGCAGCGCAGTTCCACCACGTGCAGATGCTGCGTGGTACAGCACTGCCATTCTCTATCGTGCTGTCACCGAACAGTATGATAGTGGTGCACCCATGCCTGACGCATGGCACCTAGGGGGGCAGAGGTCGGGCACAGGGTCAAGGGTCTTTTGCACACGGACAGCCACTGCGCAATTGGAACCCAATGCGTGTAGCATGATTGGGTGCCTGTGTGCCACCTCCTGTAGCGGCCTACAGCACTCTGGCCCCAGTGCGCCTATGGCGCCCCAGTGCCACAGCACCATATATGTGAACAAAGCAATAGCGCCACTGGCACAATGCTGGCTGTGCCCTGCATTGCCTCCCATGCACAGCACATCAGCAGCATGGCAGGCACCTGCATCATCACCCCAGGCATGCGCAGTTAGGTGTGTACTGTACATGTCACAGAACTGCGCCCTTGGCTGAGCATGTTCAGCACAATTGTGCAAAGTGCAACAGCGCGATATTCAGCCGGCATATGCAAATCAGCTAATCAGCCATTCAATGGGGCAAACACTGCATTTGCATCCACTTAAAAATGCGCCTCACTTCATTTGCATGTGTTGCGTTATAAAACTGCGACATTGGGCTGCACTGGCCATAGTCGGTTACTGCAGTCTATTGTGGTGAGTTGCATGCTGTTTGGGAGGGTGGACTGTGGTGTTTGGGACATGCATGAGACTGCACAGTCACAGATAACACCTGTCATTCTCACAGGAGGAATAATGACCGATCGTGAGGTGGAGGAAGAGGAACAGAGACATGGGCGGAAGAGGAGGCCTAACTTCACCAAGGCAGAAACAGATGCCCTGTTTGAGGCCTACCTCGAACAGGAGCCACTGCTCAGTGGACACCAGGGAACAGCATAGGCCCGTGCTGCTGCATGGGAAGTGGTGGTGCATGCCGGCAACCTGCATGGCAGCCACCAGCGGTCCATGCAGGAGTGCAAAAAGAAGATGGGCACAGGCAGGCAGACGATTCAGGAGAAGGTGGCTGCCATCAGGGCAACACTGTCTGCGACCGGTTGGGGATAGCCAGAGGTGCAACGCCTAACCCCACAAGAAGAGTGGGTTGCTGGCAGCATGCAGCGTTGCACCATCGAGAGTGTTCCAGGTGGTGGATTCCAGACAGGTGGTAGCCCATCACTGCATGGTAGGTCCTGGTCTGTCAATGGGGGGGGGGACAGGGTAGGTCATATACATTAATGCTGCTGTTTTTCCCTTACAGCTTCTGAGCATCTACATGGGTCAGTGGTGGTGGGCTTCTCCACTGAGGGCGGTAGCATGGAGATACAGGAGGGCCCATCCACCTCCACAGGCATACAAAGGTCAGGGCGACAGTGGGCCCACCTGGACGTCCAGACTGATGTTGGTGGAGCAGGTGCGGAGGAGGCCCTGCCCGTGTCCCAGCATGCCAGCATACATGGATGCCAGCATGCTGAGACTCGGGCTGGTGCCGGATCGTCACTGATGATGATGGAGCTAACGTCATGGGCAGTGATACGTGTGGGCCACAGGATGGCCACACAGCAGGTGACATCACGGGCAATGCCATGGGTGGTGCCGCCATGGAGGCCTGCGTGATATCACAGTCTCAGCCTGTGCCTGTCTGCACCAGTGGGGCAGCACTGGTGTGTGTCCAGGACAGTGGGGCTGTTGCGGCCACTGCGGTGGCACCATTGAGCCCTGGAGAGTGGCAGCTGGAGGGGCAGTATCAGCAGTCAGCCAATGGCCATGGGGGTACAGTGTCAGGGGGCAGCGTCAGTGCACCACCTGTGGACATGCCCAGGCCTGGACCTGGTGTGCAGCACCCACCCTCAAGGGGTGCTGACCATCAGGGTTGTGAAATCCATGAGGGACAGCATGCCGATCGGGCAGATGACCTCTTAGATGAGCACACCCGCATACTCCAAGCATCAGTCAATCAGCAGGTGTGGCTTGTGACGGCGGTGGATGCACTCAGTGCAGCTCTGCACCAGGCAGAGGAGCGGCGCAGCAGAGACACCGCTCTGCTCCTGCCAGGGATGGACCAGTTGCAGGAGGATGTGACCGCTGCCATTGACAGGCAGACACAGGCAATCATAGCTATCATGGCCACAATGGGCACACAGCTATTTGCCCATGCATCACAGATACTGTGCAGTGCAATGTCCACCCCCCGTTCCTGGTGTCGTGCAACACCCTCCTTGTCGACACCGGGTTCAGTTGTGGGCATCCCGAGCATGCCTGGCGCAGGCATGTTCGGTGTGCTGCAGACCCCTGCATGAGCACGGTCGCATTCACTCAGTGGAACCCCTGGGAGACCATCGGTGCCACCCCATGAGGCCATTGCGCCCACGCATCCATGGCAGCCATGGCACTGTGGCGCGTGACTGACCTGTCTCCCAGCACAGCTACTGTCTGATGCTGCCCTGTGTGCATTGTGTTGTTCAGCATGCAATGCATGGGTGGGGTACCCGGCCCTGCACGCACACACACGTTCCATCTACACACCCACCCGGCTGCTGTCCACTGTGGTGTGTGCATGATGCCTGCATTGCGCTGTCCGCCACTGTGCAATGGTGCCCAGTGTCTGACACACGCACAATGACAGGCACTGGGTGTGGTGGTCTGTGGACATGTATATGGCTAGGGGTGGCGGTCAGGTTCGGCGTGCCTCCTACCCTTTGTGCATGTCTTGTGAGGTGTGTGTGTGTGTGTGTGTGACCACGTACCGTGTTAGACCTTGCCCATCCCTGGCGGCGTCTGCGGTTCCATTCTCGGCCACTTCCCTTGATGACATGCACCCCTGGTGTATGTCCATGCGTGATAGTGGGTTGTGCCTTTGCCACTGGTGGTTGCACATGGCCCCATGACATACCTGGGTTGGCTGAAGTGCTCCTTTGTGCTGGTGTCCCAGTGCAGCTGTGCCAGCTGGATCAGTCAGGGGTCCCTTCACCCAAGGGGGGCTGCCCATCACCATCTTCACCAGTGTCCTCATCGTCCCCATCGTTGTCCCCCTCTTCAACCTGTACAGCTATCCCACAGTCGTTGGCTATGTTGTGCAGGATGCAACAGGCCAGGAATAGCCCACAGGCCTTTGAGGGGCTGTACTGTAGGGCACCACCAGACATGTCCAGACAATGGAAACATGCCTTCAGCATCCCAAACACTCGCTCGATGACATTGCGTGTGGTGGCATGTGCCTCATTGTAGCGTTGCTGCGATGGGGTCGTGGGCCACCGGTATGGTGTGATCAGCCAGGGACAGAGTGGGTATCCATTGTCACCTGTGTGTAGAGGGTGGAAGTTAGTTTGCTGATCAGTGTCACCCTGCCTTGGGCCATCTAGGCCAATACCCATGTCACCTCTGACTTTGCCCCTCCCAAGCTCCATGTCTTTCCGCGTGGTTTGCATACTCACCCACTAAGTGGCCAGTGGGGATGTCCCCACTCTCGAATCTGTAGCACAGTGCTGACTGGTGCCAGATGAAGGCATCATGTGCTCCCCCAGGGTGCGTGGCACAGACATTGATTATGCGCCCCCTGCCATCACATACTACCTGGCAGTTGATGCTTGCATACCCCTTCTGATTCATGTATGTGGCCCCTTCAGGACCAGGTGGTGTGCAGATGACCACATGGGTGCAGTCTATTGCC
Source organism: Neoceratodus forsteri (assembly GCA_016271365.2). Lineage (NCBI taxonomy): Eukaryota > Metazoa > Chordata > Ceratodontiformes > Ceratodontidae > Neoceratodus > Neoceratodus forsteri. The sequence continues at coordinate 272,580,848 of CM057453.1, forward strand.
CCTAGCATGCCAGGCATACGTGCTACCCTGTGGAACTCCTGTATGTTTGCTGTGCGCTCCGCTGGTGTGCTGGGGAAATGGATGTACTCTGCAGCCTGTGGCAGCAGTGTGCCGAGGAATTGGGTGAGGTGGCGTGATGCGGCAGACTGGGTTATGCCTGTCGTGTCCCCTGTTGGTCTCTGGAAGGTACCCATGGTGAACAGGCAAATGCAAGCTGTCACTTTTGTCTCCACTGACAAAGCATGGCTCTGTTGTGTGGGTGCCTGCATCACATCACTGTATAGCTCACAGAGCTGCCTCAGAATTGCCCAGTTCAGGTGGTACTGGCCCACGATCTCGGTATCTGTGTACAGCTAAAAGCTAGTACGGGCTTGGTACTGCCTGTTGGGGGCATACCGCTGACGGGCCCTTCCACGGCCATGCCCCCCTGCTACCTGGCTTCTCACTCCCCTCATAACTGCCTCCATCTGGATGGTGGTACTGACCATGTCCCTGGCTTGTGTTCCCCCCCGGCAGCTGTTTCTGTGTTCCCCCTGCTGTCCTGGCTGCTACTTCCCCTGCATCAGGAACACCTTCCTGTGGTGGCCTCAGTGCTGTGTGGCACCTCCCCCTTCTGCACTGCACTGTGGCTGTGGCTCCCCACACCTTCCATGTTCCTGGGGGTTCCAGGTGCTCTGTCTCTGTCCTGCCCTGTGTGTTTGTGTTGCCTGAGTGGCTGGCTACGGTTCAGCAACATGTGCCTTCCCTGTAGTGTTCTTGCACCTCTCTCTTGTTCCTTTTTATTTTGGCTCATTTCTGCTATCATGCAACTTCCGCTTGCGCCTCTATTCCTCATGGTGCATGTTGTTGAATATCGCACTGCGACATTTATGCATGGTTCCTCCCCCTTCAGTTGCGCATGCATTCATTATCATTGTGCTCTTGCGCAGTGTGATTTGGGGGGGTGCATCTGCCTCCTGCTGAATATCGCAGAATGGTGCATTTTCAGACTTGCGCAGGTGCATCCCTATTGCGCATGGCACAACCCTTTTGAATATCTGGGCCTGTGCTCCCAGCAAGGATTTTGCACAGGTGATTAACTTAGTGCCTAAATGGCTACTCATTGACTCAATGTATATTGTGCTGCCAGTAGGGATATAACACAGGTATTTTAAAGGTAGCATGCTAAAGAGGAGCACCCCAAAACTCCCCAAACTCAAGTAAAATCATAAAACCAAAAATAGCTGCTCAAACCTTTAAATTACTACACACTGGAATTCACATTTCTTATAAGGGGTGTTGCTAGGTAGTGGCAAATAACAAACAATGCAAAGATACTAGTGCACCCCCACATAGCAGAACATAACATTTAAGCTTTCAAGTGCCAAAAATGGCTATATTTACTTTCAAGTTCCATGTGAGGAGAGGGTCCTCTTAGTTTCAGACTGGAATTCCAATTTGAGTAAGCTAAATCACCAACGTCAAGGTGGGACCCTTCGATTTAGTCCCTAACTTTCCAGTGCCTCAATGGCTACTAGCTAACTGCTTTTATACTGTGCTCCCAGCAAGGATTTTGCACAGGTGATTAACTTAGTGCCTAAATGGCTACTCATTGACTCAATTTATACTGTGCTCCCAGTAGGGATATACCACAGGTATTTTAAAGGTAGCATGCTAAAGAGGAGCACCCCAAAACTCCCCAAACTCAAGTAAAACCATAAAACCAAAAATAGCTGTTCAAACCTTTAAATTACTACACACTGGAATTCACATTTCTTATAAGGGGCGCTGCTAGGTAGTGGCAAAGCTTGAAAGCTTAAATGTTATGTTCTGTTATGTGGGGGGGGGTGTGCGCTTGTATCTTTGCATTGTTTGTTATTTGCCACTACCTAGCAGCACCATTTAGCCACTAAGTTAATCACCTGTGCGAAATCCTTGCTGGGTGCACAGTATAAAAGCAGTTAGCTAGTAGCCATTGAGGCACTGGAAAGTTAGGGACTAAATCGAAGGGTCCCACCTTGACGTTGGTGATTTAGCTTACTCAAATTGGAATTCCAGTCTGAAACTAAGAGGACCCTCTCCTCACATGGAACTTGAAAGTAAATATAGCCATTTTTGGCACTTGAAAGCTTAAATGTTATGTTCTGCTATGTGGGGGGTGCACTAGTATCTTTGCATTGTTTGTTATTTGCCACTACCTAGTAGCACCCCTTATAAGAAATGTGAATTCCAGTGTGTAGTAATTTAAAGGTTTGAGCAGCTATTTTTGGTTTTATGGTTTTACTAAACATTTGCTATGACCTTTTTCATGAGGCAGGTCATAACAAGGCTGTGTTGAAATTTGATGTACAAATATTATAAAACAACAAAATTATGAGCCTATGTTATGTTTTGCTAATGCAGGCTCATAACTTTGGTAATTTTGAATAGTTTACTCCAGATTCCTCTCATGCAGCCCTATCGGCTCTGGCCAGAGTTTATTTTTTTTCAGGGATTGCTCATTGAGCTCATACAAGTCATATGACCTGCAATGATGACTTAGCAATACTGGAGATGGAGAACTCCTCACACTGTTTGTTCCTCTGGGCCATTTCCATCTTTCCCTGCCCCTTCCCTTCTCTCTCTCACTATCTCTCTCTCTCTCCCTTGCTCTCTCTCTGCTGAAAAGATTGTGACTTCCAGTCTTCTTTAATTCTTTGCCAAAATTTTAACTGTATTTGCAGTCAGACAGAAAGGTAGAAAATCATTTCTTGCTGCAGAGAGGAGGAGAATGCAGTATGTAAGTGCTGCAGCAAGGCCATGACTTTAGCAGGCAGGGAAAGAGGAAGTTTTTTTAATGTTTTATTAGTCACATTTTTATTTATTTATTTTTTGGAAACATGAACTATTTTATTAAAATATTCCAAAACTATAACATCACATGTATGTCCAGAAGAGAACATTTTTTTTTGAAAACCAGCAATATGGGTTTATCAACACATGAGAGTAATCCATGAAATAAACATGTACTATGTATAATGACAACTAGTGAGATACATACATATGTTCTTGTGTCATTTATTAATGTGGCAACCAGTAAATACATGAGATTAAAAAAACAAACAGTAATAACAAAGTGAAGAGTTGTAATTAATGGGCCTCTGAGTGGCTTGTACATCTCTTAGATACAGTACAACAAATCCAGATGTCTGCATTATCATCAGGTACATTAAGCACTATGTGTGTTTAGAGAGGTCTAAGGCCTGTTCTAAAAATCCTTATTCCATTTACATTATGCACTTCACCCAAGTTGCATTACCTTGGACCAATCTTATCCTGGCCTCAGACCTATGTGGTATTGCCTATGCTTGTGAACATATGCTGTATTAATGTGTAACTAGATCCTAAGTTCCTGTTTCTGTTAACCCAACCATGGTCTGTCCCCTTAAGTCAACCAGACAAAGGAATTAGCTGGAATGAAGGAATCCCTGATAGGGAGGGTGGGTTATTTAGTGGGAGAAGAGGTACTGAAAACTAATGGGATGTAAATCAAAATTGTTCTGCTGTTTTGTGGATTTTAGCTCCAGCTTCGACAATGTCAATAGATCAATTCTATGGAACATACTGACAGACCTAGGAATTGAGCTACCTTACTAAATATGCTCATAAGACTTCACAATGGCAATTGGGTAGAGGTACAATACAACAAGAAAGGAGGCTTAACTAAACAGATAAACTTTAATAGTGGTGTCAAGCAGGGATGCTTATTATCCTCAATATTATTCAATGTATACATCAATACTATCCTACAAAACCTGGAAGATCCTGATTTCCATTCACCCTCCTTACTAAACAGTAAAGTTTCTTGCCTGGCATATGCCAATGATATCACTCTTTTGTCAGCATCCTTCTTTGGATTGCAGAGAAACATGAATAAATTTGTCAACCAATGCAAAAATAACAAATTTCAGACAAACATGGAGAAGACCAAAATGGTGGGTTTTAGCAACAATAACAATAGTAGCAGAAACAAGAAACTTTTCCTTGATAAAGGGTCAATCAAAACTACCAACTTCTGTGATTATCTTGGGGTTTGCTTCTCAGCATATTGCACTTGGAAACAACATAGGATTATACTTATGACTATAATAAAAACTGCCTTTAACACATTTAAGATCTTTAATTCAAAATTTGGTAAGGCCTCTATTCCAGGTGTCTTAAGGTTAGTAAACATGAAGGTCAGTTCGTGTGTGCTACACATGGACGAAATTTGGGCCCAGACTTCAACAGATATTCACTGTAGAACTTTGGAGAAACAAATGAGCAAAATTTATCACTATGTTCTCATAGTACTTCAATCTGCTCCTGCAGCAGTTTTGAGATCAGAACTGGGTCAGTTGTCCCTTCAGTCTTTAATTATAGAAAAGCAATTGAACTTCTTGCTGTCATTATTTCTTCTTAAAGACTTTTGCCTACCGAGACTATGTCTGGAGGAACAAATAAATTATTCTTCAAGAGCCTTTCCCTTCCGTTACATAAATATTACTAATATATATATATATATATATATATATATATATATATGGCATATATCTTCTATAAATCTAAGATATATTCTACATGAGTTATCTAAGGCCTAGAAAATAAATTTGTGAAGCCATTAAAGGAAGACTAAGAAACCAAATGGGAAGGGCAGATTTGGAAATAATTTCTTCATTAACACATTACAAATGGTACAACGTCTTAAAAAACAGACATCAACTAGAACCATAGCTACAGATCATATCTGATCCTGACCAGAGAAGACTGCTGTTTCAATTCCGAATAGTACTTTATAAAGTGAATGATATCTTCCATAATCAGGGAAGGCCTGGTTGTACCTCTCCATACTGTAAGTGCAATAATACCATAGATGACTTGAAGCACATAATAGTATGTCCCCTATATGAAACAATGGTGGAGTGAATGGCCGGGATCTACTTTAAGGGATCTCACCTCCCCCCCCCCACGACCATGTTCTCGAATTGCTTTTTACATCAGAAAATCCAATGATATTGTGCAGACTTTGTGGTTTCTTGGCAACCATACATCTTTGACAATGACTCTTTAGTCTAAAATCTATGGACTGTATAACAATTGTATTTTTTAAATATGTGTATGCTGTTTTAAGTTTATTTTGAACATAGTGTAAAGACTTAGAGTCGATCATTCCATAAAACACTTTGTACTTGTACTAAGTAGGATGTGAGGTAAGGGCTCCATTTCTTATTGAATATGCCTAATTAACAAGAGGCTAGAAGGGAGAGCATCTCAAATAGTGCCAATCTCAAAAGTGAAGAGTAGTAATTAAGCAGTGAAGGGGAAAGTCTGCCTCCACTACATCAATATAAGGCACTTGGCTTCCATGACAGTGGCAAGGAGCCAATTTTCAAGAGGCTTCACCGTTAAGGCTATCAAGGTTGTGATGCACAGCAATGCCAACTCTGGTGACCAGGGGAGATTGTGGCTATGACTCATAAGCAATCCACTAGAATACCATTACATTAGTTAGCCAGCTGGGGAAAGTCCCAAAGAATATATAGTAGTCCAGCATTGGGTTGTGAGCTTCTCCAGCATCACTAGTGGGGGAGAGTATCCATGGCGTGAAAGGCCCTGTGGGTCTTATGCAAACAGTGAAGGATCTTGGTCTATATGAGTCTGCTTTTAGTGTATCTATATGTGTGGTGGGCCATGATGATGTAACCATCCCAATTAGCATGTTGTATCTGCCAGTCTAATTCCCCTTCCCATCCCGTTTTAGCACTTGTCCATTATAGGCTGCTGTGAGTCACTGATTGTGCAACAAAACCTCCAATCAGCCCTTTCGGATGGGGGGGGGGGAGTTTCATGTCTTGCAGTCACAGAAAGGCCAGTGCTGGTTTGGGAACCCCAGTGTTCGGATGAAGTGCCAATCTCAGCTGGTGAAATTTCCAAAAAATCAGCCTGAGAAATCCAATACTGTGCCTTTAGTTGGAATGAGAGAAGACTTTCTGTTCCAGGGATAAGTAAGTCTGATATGCACCAGATGCTGTTTCATTCCCAGAGTCTTTTTTCCAAATAGGTTTGTTTCCTACTGTGATCCAGGGTTGTGCCAGGAATAGGTAAATAGCCTAAGCAGATGGAGAGGTGAATGTTACAAAATGTATATGCAAATTTAGGAGGAGAAAACATAGGGATGGTGTCTATCATACCCATTAGGGTGAGATTCGACTTTGACCTCCATCATGCTTCATGCTCAAGATCCATGTGCAGTGGATGAAGTTTAGCTGGCACCAGGTCTGTTCACTTGTTTATGATTCTGATACCCAGATACTTAAAATTCTCATTCTACCACAACACATACAAACCCTGACAACATGAGCCATTGCTGAGTTTGTTGAGTGAGGCTGAATTGGTCTTCTTAAGATTAACCACTAATACAGAGGTGTCAGCAAATGTAGCAAGGACCTCCAGGGTTGGGGAAGCGATACCGAGATGTAAGGCAATGTGAGCAAAAGGTCAGCTACATTGGTGTTGACTAATTAGTTGATCTTGCTCACCTAGATCCCCTCAATGTTGTCCATGGCCACCAGTTTCAAGGCCAGTGGATCTAGGGCAAGGTGGAAGAAAAGGTGAAAAGTGGGCAGACCAGCAGGGTGCCCCATTATAGCTAGAAGGGGAAGGATATATTTCTGTTAGTCAGAACCACAGCAGGTGGACTACTATACAGGGTAGCTATCCACCTCCCAAAGTAGGGGCTGACTCCGTAAGTCCATGAGACATTGTGCACATAGCCTCATTCTGATGAATCAAAAGCTTTATGAAACTATAGTGCTAAGGGAGCCATGGGGAAGTCCGCTGTGCTGCTGACATGCATGAAGTTCCAGAGGATCCATATGCTGTCTGCCACTGTCCTTGCCTTCTGGAATACCACCAGTGTATGATGTATGAGGCACTGCAGGGTTGCCTTGTACAGGATATTGGTGTCTGTCAAAATGAGGAAGAAGGGCCTGAAGTTGACATGGTCTAAGGGGTTATTTGATTTATTTGGTAGTAGGATTTTTATGTTTTTTCTTATCATCTATGGAAGGGCTTTGTGGTGCTGAATCTTTCACAGTACAGCTAGCAATGGGGTGATGTTAACTCCTGGCATGAGCTGATAAAGGTCAGTAGTTAGGCCATCTCTCTCTGGAGCTTTGCCCTTTGCAGCCTTAGTCAGGGCTGCCCAAAGGTCCTGCTCTGCCTGCAAGCTATAAAGTTCATCTCTGACCATATTCATTAGATGTAGGAGTAGTATATTCCCTATGAATTCCTGGAGAGAGGGCAGGGTGTTGCAGTGTTGGGAGGTGCATAGCTACATGTAGAGTTTCTGCATCAGGTCATTGGCTTTTTATGTTCTAGTAGTGTTGGAGCCATCTGCATTCTCAAGGCTGGGATTCTAGATTCTACCTGTTGCTTACACAACTGGTAAGTGTTGAGTACTCCCTCCTTTCTCTCCTGACTCCCAGAAGGTGTGTTTTGCCTGACCTAACTGACACTCAGCCTTGTGATGCAGGAGTGGGTTAATCTTGTACTTGAGCCCAGTAATTTGGGTGATCAGGGGGGCATGAGGTTCAGAGTCGTCTTAAGCTGTGTCTCAACCTGATCCAGGGAATTTCTGAGAAAGGTCACCTCTGAATCCTTGTCACTCCACTTTACCAAAGTGAATGAGATTATGTGCCATCTTTGGCTTTGAATTCCTTCCACACTATGGCTGCCAAGACCTCTCCTGGAGTGCTGTTCTCAAAATAATGGTTGGCTTCCTGAAGAATCCAAGTTTTAATCCTGGGGTCTTTCAACAGAAGAGGGCTTCCTTTCCAACATAGACAGCCTGCCATAATTCCTGGTGACTGAAAACAGAGGGTAATTAGGGCATGAAATGATTATATGGCCTATGGAAGGAGAGGACAATCCAGGGGACACAGCTGCATCCACCAGCCACTGGTAGATGTGACTGTGTGAATCACTGATGGAGAATAGAACATACAGTCCCACCCCATAAGACTGTTCCTCCTCCATGCATCTGTGAGGCTCCATTCTGCCATCATTGTGAGGAGTGCTGCCCTAGTTTTGGGTTGGTTGTCAGGATAAATCTTTGACCAAGCCAAGAAAGGGATCAGGGTCAAGATGAAATGACCTGTAAGTAGGATTGGATTTGGGTAGTCCCCCTTTAGGTCCCCCATTGCCTGGCTGAGACTGAGAAAGAAGTCTAAGTCATCTGCATTAGGTGCATACAGACTGAGTAGCAACACCCCCCCCCCCCAGCATGAGGCATCAGAACAGCCACCCATTTCCTCTGGGAATTCATGAGGGATTTTTTGATCTTCCAAGGGAGCACCCTGTTAAAGAGAACCATAAACCCTGGACTTACAAGAGGCAGAGCTGTGCACCATTTGTCCTCCCTCTGCCCTGTTGTAACCAGTGGGCTGCTGTTCCGGAGAGGTGGGTCTCCTGGATGAGGATCATGTCAGTTCTGATAGATTTAAGATTCTAAAGGACTTTAGTCCACTTAACTGGATGATTAAGGCCCTAAACATACAGTACCAGGAGAACATCCTCATCAGAGAAACAACCCGTTGAGCAGCCATAACTGCACAGCACAATATGATAAAAGATTGTGGACCTAACCCTTTTACAAGGATGTAAAAAGAGGCAGACACAAACAAACTCTCAACTATTAACCACTTAAATTTAACAGCTACTAACAACTATAGCAACCCACCCCTGAGGGACCAGAATGACCTACCTTCAGAGGATAAAATAACTATAGATACTATATGTGATAATGAAATTAAACAATGCAGAGGTACCCTAAATGCATTATTATGGAAATTCCAGCAAGTGCATAGGCACCAAAAAGGCTGTGTTGGTACCTTTGTCTAATAGTTGCTACTGCAGTTTCTCAGTTCTAGCATACCTGGAAGCAGGTAAGAAGAAGAAGATTACAAGGCTCTCATGCTCTACCCCAGAGGCAATAAAGGAGGTTGTGATGGAAAACCACAACAGTATCTGCCCCAACTCCCTACTTAAAAAAAAAAAAGATAATAATGAAAAAAAAACAGCATGCCTCACCCAAGGCAGCGAGATGGGGAACTCATGGTGGATAACCCCTATGATGCCCAATAAACATCACCCTGGCAAGTAATAAAGTTCTACATACCTTTTCGGGGTGGAGAACATCTGGGACTGTATTTATTCGATACAGTATGCGCCGCTTGTAATGGACTAGTTTGACATTCTGCCATTAGTCAGTTACAAGCAGCATCCGTTACATCCGTGTCACATTTCACCAGCCGAAAAATTATATCATCATGGTACTATGGTAGACTCCAGTACATGATTACAGTTTGTGTGAATACAGTTCTTTCTGGATGTTGCAAGGCAACCTCTGTATTGGAATAGCTTTATTTAAACACCGGAAGTAAAAAAAAAAAAAATCAGTGGCTCTCTGTTGCAAGCATCTTAGGAAAATGAAGAAAGAAGCTTCCTTATCTGGTTTGGCTGCTGGTGGTATTGTTGCTGGGTCAGGATTTAGCAGTGGCTCCAGGAATGGGAATCCAACTTGCCGACCGCTTCCACTGAGAGATTGCCCACACCGACTTAACGTGATCTGCTAGTGCATTCTCCCAAAGGTCTGGCATGGACTGAGAGAGCTATGCTGAGGAAGAACTGGTGCTGGCTTTTCAAACTGTACAGGATGATAAGAGAGATGGAATTTCTGACTCCCAGGCATATCCAGATCTTCCATCAAATTGAGAGACTAGTTTGAGCACTGCAAGCAACAGTGGGGTCAGATGTGGCAAATGGAGTGGCAAGTGCAACAAATTCAGGAAAGGTGTTGATGACCTGAAGAGGGACTTATACCTCTCTAAAAACACCTGTAATCACTCTATACATGGTCAATAACATGTTTTTGTGATCTTTTTTTCAGTGTGATTCCCTAATGTCTAACTGGAGTTGTGAGAGCAAACCAAGTCATTCCTTCTTGTTCTTAGTGTTTCCTGGGTAGGGGGTTTTACCTTAAATAAAGACAGCTAACCACTTTGAACTTGTTGGCTCAACAAGGAGATTAGTAGTTTTGCTGTTAATAACGTCCAGCATCTGTTGTAATTAATGCTCGTCAGCAAGACAGAAGTGCGAAATCAGTCACTCGCGAGCGATAAATATGTGTGAACTTTGTGTCTCTGGCAGCCGCTAAATTCAGATTTGCAGGTCTGCATTATCAGGGTGATTTAACATTGCAACAGATACGGTTTGGCATTTGGCAAATAGGATTTGTCCAGTACTTCTGAACATTCACTACATCCGGGTCCATTATATTTGGCACATACTGTATCAGCACAGTCACCTGTTGCCCAAGATTGCTAGTGCCATAGTGCCCTACACCAGGGGGGGGTGGCACAGGAGTTCTCTATGTGTGGAATGCACATTTGCAAAAGCTCAATAGCTTGGGAAATCATACAGCTAGCAGATGGGGGGGTTGGAACTTTTACTGAGGATAAGGGGGGACTATGCAAGTAGGGCACTATAAGGAATGGTGAAAAAAGATTTATTCCTTTAAGCATGCTCATGCTACCCATTCAACATGAAGCATTAGTAATCAGAAGGTGGGGTCTCATACCAGCAACCACTGACTAACCAGAAAGGAGTGCATGGGTGAATTGAGGTAATGGCTGATGGAACAGGGGATATGATGGGAGGATGAACTATGTGGAGAGGATGGGTCCAGAAGTAACTGGATAGAAGGCAGCCATATACCAGGTGCAATGCTAGAAACATTTAGGACCTATCCCTCCACCCTCAACCTCCAAATTAGCATTTGTGCACATTATACCAACAGTGCATAAATGTCACTATATAGACACAGCATCTGAAAAAGAATTCAAGAACCTGTAAACAGTAAGTTTGCTGCTGAAGAGCTGCTGACTGTCTCAGTAGTAGGAGTTCAGGGTGGTGCCATGCCCAGGTCAGCTGTAAGACAACAGTTTGGAACTGTTCACAGTAGCTGGAGTGATGCCTGTTTCAGAATTATTCCCTACTATTTATGCCCAAGAAGGAGGAAAGGATGGGTGGAGAGCCATAACTGATGAAGCAGGATCCTTAGAGCTAGGAACATCTTTGAACCAGTCCAGGCAGGTCTGATTCATCCACATGTAATTCTTGAGCTACCTTTACAGGAGGGAGAGGTGTTGTGGAGTGATCAGAGTGAGCCTGACTTTTGTCACTCCTGATCCAGAGCCTGCTGTGAGTAATGCTGGATCACTGCTGGGACCTCCCAATCTCTGTGCTTAGTCCTGAATTGCCTCTGTTAGCAGATTTGTGTCTCCCACACTCTAGTGTCAGTGGGAAACAATATGTTGTACTTCAGCAGAGAAGGTCCCTACCCCTCCACAGTATGAACATCACTGTGTTACTGGTTCAGAGATGACTAGATTCTTGCTGGCCTCTGCCATTGTGGTGAGGGAATGCCAGCATCTTTGAATGTCAATTCAAACCTCCTGAGGTGTTCTGTACTCCATTTCTAGACCATTGTAGGAACATATTAAAGTGTGTTAGGTCCCTGAATCTACAAGGGATATCTGCACCTCTGAGAGCCATCTGAATGGAAGTATACCCTTTTGTACCACCTTGGCTAGGTATTCTTGGTACAGAGAGATTTGGGATCCCCACTGCAGCAGTTGCCCCTTGTCTGGTGTCATCCTTAAGAGTTTTTGTTTAGCCAAGTACCAGAGTATGAAGGCAATGATAGGCCATAATCATGACTCCAACGATGGTGTGGGGCCTCTGGTACAGCAGGGCTGCTGCACCTTGAGGGGTTCATGACATGCGGTAGCCAACATCTGGGGCAACAGATCCTGCAGGAACAGTTCCATTCTTGGTCCTTCTGCTCCTTTGTGAATGCCAAGGATACATATATTATTATGGCATCTCCTATTCTCCTGATATTTGGCTCAATCCCATAATTGTTCGAGTTGCTGCTCATGCTCATCAAGCCTAGATCAATTATACTGCTGTAAATCCTCAAGTCAGTAAGGTGGAGATCTGCAACATGCATTCTGTCAATTAGGCACCTCGTGTCTTCAGCTGTGGAGGATAAGAAGGGTTTTTAGGGCATCCATATCCATGACTAGAGTTTTCAGTAGGGATATAATGTACCCGAGGGAGCCAGTGTCAGCTGCTGCTGTACTGTTACCTTTTCCTGCCATTACCTCATAAGAAAGAGCTGTCTCGAATGGCCAAAGCAGTTTCATTAAATTTACTGTCAATAGACAGATTGCTGTCACCTGATAGAGGAAATGGGATGTACCTGATAACACTGGGAACTGGTACTTGCTAATTAAGTTGCCCATAAACATGTCACTAGAGGTACAATACCACTTCATGCAGAGGGCTGGGGCAAAAAGAGAAGATTAAATCATCTTATTATAGAGAGCCAGGCCATACACACCAGCCAATGATTTTTTATTGACTGCTGGTGGTGCAGGACATAGAAATCCATCCATTTTTTCTTTTGCCTATGTGTGTGAGTCAGCAAGCTAATTCATACTGCAGTTTATATTGTGATTTCAGATATGGGATTAGACAATTTATCCATACTTGTCCATCTCTTTTTTTTTTTAAAGCATCTTGACATACACACAGATAAACCAAGAATTACTCCTGGCCTGCCAGCCCAAAACTGGCTGCGGATACTTTATACATACACAACTACCCTAAAGTAACATTGCCTCTAATAGGCCAGCTGAGCCATGTCCAACCCCCATAGTGGGGTGGGCTGTCAATTAACTCAAATATATAGACTCTGATAACTCATTGCCCACCTACCCATACACTGAGATTGTATTAACCCCTCATACTCAGGTCAGACTAACAGCCATAGCTGCGTCCCTAGAAAAGAGAGCGAGTCCCCCCACCCCTGCCTACTTCGCAGATCCTTATATTCCTACATAATATCACACCAAAGTTATTTCCCAACTAATGAGCAAATATGCAAGAAAAGGAAAGAACTTAGCAATTACGCTAACTTTCGGACTATTAATTTGCTAATCTCACCCCAACAGACAGACCCTCGTTCCGAGCATCTGTTAGTTGTATAGAGTAGACAGCTTCCAAAGACTGCCACCTTTTTTAATATAATCCCATCTTACCCTCGTTCAACATATGCTTTCGTATCCTTCCCAGGGTTCTCATAAGATCCCCTACCCACTGGTCATAAGTGTAGACAAGGCTGTCTTTCCAATGCTTTAAAACAAAAGATTTGACCTGGGCTGTGAATAGGGAGATGTGGTACTTAGACTTGTTCCCTGAAACCTGAGACAGGTCCCCAAGTACACAAACCTAGGGCAGTATAAGCTCTGAATAGTCTAAGATGGGGTCCATATTCTGCTTAATTTTAAGCCAAAGGGGCCAAATCTTGGCACAATACCACATCACATGTAATATATCCCCCCGTTTCTCATTACTCCTGAAGCATAGGTCTGTCTGTATAAGGTTCCTTGCACATAGCTTTGCCGGAGTATAGTACATATTAGAAGAAATGAACAACTGCATATTCTTAAGTTTAGGTATAGTTATATATTTGCAACTATTCCATACATCTTTCCAATTAGGTCTTAGGGGAATCATAATTTTATCCCAGTATGGGATGTGGGTTGGGGAGCTTGAGTCCAGGAAATTTAAGAGCACCCTGTATATTTGGGAAATTGGCTTATTTACAAATTTCACCCCAATTAGTTCTCCCCAATTAAACCCTTTCTGTTGAATTTCTACCATCCCCTTTTTCACCCTGATTAGCAAGTTGATAAGATGGATCTTCTTAAAAAAGGACAATCCCTCACTTAGAGGCGGAAGAATTACCTTATCCTCTTTTATACAATCGACCAATTTAATTCCCTCTAACTGTCTAGCCCATTGTTTTATAATAATTTGGCCCTCTAACCGGAAATTCGGATTACCCATTATCGGTTGTTCCCCTGCCTTTTCTTGTCCCCTCCTTTGTGCAGGCATTAAAAAAAAAACACCATGCATTAATTGTTTTTGCTATTGGAGTCAGCTTTGCTTTTGTAGGTAGCTTGTCTGGGTGGGAAAAAGGCAGTGCATCTTGGGAAAGTCCCATTTCCTTAAATCCGTCTCCATATGAAGCCAGACTGGTACATAGACCTCCCCCTGTTCATTCCACCTTCCCATTATTCCTAACTGCCCTGCCACATAATATAATTGAAGATCTGGCTTCTTAAAGCCCCCCACATTCTGTGGCAGACGCATAGCCGTATGTTTCTTCCTTGCTGGCTTTGAGCTCCATAGGAAGGCCGATAACAACTTTCTGATTTTTATGAACCAGGACTGAGGGAAGAGATATGGAGCTAGGTGAATCAGGTACAACAGCCTAGGCAGCAGATTCATTTTGACCATTCCTAATCTAGCTGTAAAATTTAATGGAAGTTTATTCCATCTAAGAATGTCCCCCCGGATTATAGGTAATAGTTTTTCCATATTAACCTCTGCTGCCACCTCAACATTAGGAGTAATCCAAATACCCAAGTACTTGATTGCTTGAGGGGTCCAGTGTATCTGCAGGGGTTCAAAATCTGCCCTAAAAGTATGAGGTGTAAGGGGTAAAATTTGTGTCTTGCTTAAACTCAGTTTATAGTTCAATACCGCAGAGTATCTTCGTATAATTTCAAACGCCTGTTTAAAACCCTCAGCTGGATCCTGCAAAGTCAAAAGTATGTCGTCCACGAACACAGACAGTTTGAGTTCCTCCCCCCAGATTTGAATTCCCCAGATTTTAGGCTCTAGGTTTAGTGCCCTTAATAGGGGTTCTAAGTAAATATTAAACAAAAAAGGAGAGAGGGGGCATCCCTGCCTGGTCCCATTCTCTAGTTTTATTTCCTGGGACAGATATCCATTACATACAGTAACACCCTAGCTGTGGGGGTTGCTTATAAATTTTTAATTCCCCTGAGAAGGCCTTCAGGGAATGCCATTCTCTTCATGACTGCAAAAAGAAAGGAATGAGAGACCCTGTTGAAGTCCTTCTCTGCGTCTAAGGATATCAGTGCCATAGATATTGGAGAATCCACCGCATAGTTAAGGATATGGTGTAGTTTCCTTAGTGCATCATGAGCCCCCCTGCCCAGCATAAATCCCACCTTCTCTTGACTGATTAAAGTTGGGGCCACATTCAAAATTCTATTAGCCAATATCCTTGTCAGGATCTTGATATCCTGATTCATCAGTGCAATCAGTCGGTAGTTCTCTGGGAACTCTTTTGGTTTATCCGGTTTTGGAATAAGTGTAATGTATGCTTGGTAAAGTGGGGAGTGGCATACCCCTTCTTGCATTATCCTAGTAAACAAGTCCTTGAGGAGAGGGAGTATTACTGAAATATGTGATTTATAAAACTTGGCTGTGAGGCCGACAGACCCCAGACTTTTACCATTCAGCAATGATTTTACTACATCTAAAATTTCCCCTTCACTTATTGGCGCTATTAGGCTTTGAACCTGTGCTGGATTTAGAACTGGGAGAGGTATATTCCTCAAAAAAGCATGTATTTCTTCCCTACTGACAATCCTCCGCCCCTTGATAAATCCCCTTATAATAGACTGCAAAGGCATCAGCCATTTCTTGGAGGTCAGTTATAAGTTCCCTGTCCACTTTTATTAAGTTTACCGTTTGTGCTGCTTCCCATTCCTTCACTCTAGCCGCTAAAAGGCATCCAGGCATATCACCTTGCATTAGGTACTTAGCCTGAATTTTCTCCAACCAAAAATATATCTTGGTATAAATCAGGTCAGCCATCTCATCCCTCAGTTCCTTAAGTTCAGCATCCACCTCTGCAGCTGTCCCTTCTAAGGGCTCCAGAGAATTTATGGCCCCTAGAATAAACTCCTCTTGAGCTTGTCTAAGTTTGTTCCTTCTTGCTGCATATCTTTGAGCTACAGTATCCCTGCATAAAGAACCTTACAGGTTGGCCAGGCTATTTGCTTGTCCTGCAATGTCGGTAGCTGAACCCTAATAATCTCACTAAGAGCTTCCTCTAATTTTCCGTGTAGTATAGTATCGGACAATAATGATTCATCCAATCTCCACCTATATGGTTTGGGAGGAACAGCTTTTAGTTCCCATGTCATCTGTAGCGGAGAGTGATCAGATAAAATTCTACTATGGGTAGCCATTTTCTTTATACCCACCAATGCTTCCTGATTAACCAGGAAAAAATCAATCCTGGATTGCATTTTAAGGGCCCTTGAGAAAAAGGTCATGCTCTTTGATCCCTTACCATGTAGCCAGACAGGGTCCACCAGTGCAGTAGCCTCCAAAAAGCACCCCATAGCTTCCTGTGCTATAGATGGGGGTTTCTTAGAGGGTGGATTCCTATCTTCCCAGTTATTAAAACACAAGTTCCAATCTCCTGCTAATATGATCGGATGTGTTGGCAACCCAACTACTTCTGCCTCCAATGAAGCAAAAAATTCCGGGTTAGGTGGGGTTGGGCAATAAATAGAGGTGATTGACAATTCTGATCTCAGGATAGATCCCGAGAGAAATATTCCCCTGTTGTCCCCTTTTATTACCACCCTCTTTACCGGATATGGGTATGTCTTCCCCACTAATATGGCTACTCCTCCCAAGGTTGTTATATTCCCCACTCCAAACACATGACCCACCTACTTCTTTTTAACAGATCCAGTTCCTCTGTTAAAAGATGAGTCTCCTGCAAAGCCACAATTTGTGCCCCCAGTCATTGAATGTGTCTCAGAATCATCATTCTTTTTGTCTTACCCCTAAGACCTTTTACATTCCAAGAAATAATTTTAATTTTTGACATTATACACCCGTATTTATTACCTCACTACAATCTGCCAGTAACTTGCTCCCAGTTGGTGGACTCTCTCTCTCTTTTCTTTTACCCCTTCCTCCCCCCTTCCCCCTTCCTGATCCTATGATCGCCCTCCTAAAACATTTACGATCCATGACTGAACCAGTTCCTGAGTGCCCCCCTAGACCCCTCTTAAAGCTCCTACCAGGAATCCCAAGATAAACAAGAAGGAAATACCCCTCTTTCCGACTCTCTTTTATTCCCCCTCAATTTTACTTCTCCTCACTCACCTTCCCCCAACCCCCATTGACCAGAGGGAGATACTTTCCTGATACTGATGATCCCCAGTTTATATCTGTATCAAGTTATTCTGCCTGGTGGTCCTTCACCACGCCCTAATAAATACTGGGGGGTTTGCTGTCATAACACACTTCACTTGCAATTATCCATCTTATCCCTATACCAGCACTTCCCCCCCACCAAATGACCGACTCCCTTGCCGAATAATCCTCTTTCCCCTGACCTTCCAAGGAAGCTGACTCATGCAGTCACTCCCATTAGTTACCTCAGAAAGAGCTTCCTCTTCCTTCGCCCCCCCACCACTATTTGGGATGCAAAGGCTGGTCTGTTATACGAGAGCCTCACCTTACCCAACAAGTGAAGTTAGCTAAATATTAGTCATTGCTGCTCCCCCTGTGCCCCAAATGAATATTTAACACCTCTGGGGTTCCATACCCCTAACATAAACCTTCCACCTTCGTTTCTGAAATTCCCTGGTTTAGACAAACCTCTCCCCCCCATCGTGAACTCAATTATTTACTTAAACAAAATCATGTCTGCCCCCTAGTGGCTGACCCTCAAATCGTTTCACTGCAGCTCGTATAAGCCCTGGAAAAGGAGGCCTCCCTTACAATTTACCAACCAAAACCCTGTCCCCATTGCCTCCCTGTGAATCTTAGTACCTCTTTCTCCCATTCATTTCCCAGAGCTGTCTTAACTCAAAAATATATTCAACCATTTGTTTGCTTTAGCCACACTTAATAATCTCAGTCAGCGCATAACATTTCCATATTTCCTGTATCTTGTCCAGATTAGTTACATTTTCCCAGTACCACTACCAAGTCCATCAGAATGGAGACTTGAATAGCGATGGGAGCTCAAATCTCAAGCCCTCCAGAGCATCCTGCGCTGTTAGTTTTTTTTTTTCTCCATTTGGAGCTTCACAATTAGGGTCGCTGGATACTGCATCCAGAACTTGATCCCTGCCAGATAGAGCTTCTTTTTAATGTCTGAGTATTCTTTTTGTTGATCTCTTATGGAAGGAGTTTGGTCCTGGAACAGCCACAAAGTTGCCCCATTCCACTGTAGGTTTTTGGACTGCTTCGCTTTACTTAGAACAAAGGCTTTTTCTTTATAATTGAGAAACCTCATGATCAATACCCTCGGGTGAGCTCCCGGGGTCTCTGAGTGCCCAATGCGCTCTTTCCAAATTGTATGCCTCCCCATATGTAGTTGGGCCTAACAGCTTCATCAGCAGGTCCTGCATAAAAGTTACACAGTCTACCCCCTCTGTTTTTTCAGGGAACCCTGCCATTATTAAATTATTTCTTCTGCTATGCGACTCTTGGTCCTCCATACAATCTTCCAGCTTTTTAACTTGCTTTCTAAGCACCACCACTTCTTGCTCTATCCCTGTAGATTTCTTCTCTTGCGATGAAACTCTGGCCTCCAAATCTCCCATTCTTCTCACCAAGGCATTCAAAGTCAGTTTTATGGTTGAAAAATCCGCAACCAAACCCTGCAGCAACTGTTTGACCTCCAGAATGTCATCCGCTTTCACTTTCTCTCCCCCTTTCACGCTCTGTTCATCATCCTGATCCTCTGGCACAGGCGAAAGGGTTTTTTTGCATTTCACTGCTGGAACCCAAGCCGACAAGGGCTCTGAAGCTCCACATTCCAGCTCGGCCATTCTGCTGGCCTCTTCTGATCACCACCAAACCAGTCAAATTATTTCCTATCTGTTCCTTTCTTTTCGTTCGAGAGGCAGAGAAGCTTAGGGAAACTTCCCCACTTAACTGGATTACTGGGTTGAGCCCTTACTTTAGTTTAAAGATAAATTAAGCTGGCGAGGGCCCGGGAGCTACACTCAGGACGTCCTCTCTCCTCTAGCTCATCACGTGATCTCCATACTTGTCCATCTCATAATTCATGTTATACATTGTTTGTGTTTTCCCTACTGTAGCCAGTTTTCAATACCCTTTTTAAACATGTTGATGTTTTCATTGCTATGTCAAGTTAAGTTATTTCATAGATTTACCACCCTTTGTGTGAAAAACGGTGTCCATGTGTTGTTTTAAATAGTCATGTTGTTAGTTGTTTTTTTGTGATACCTCAGTGTATATGTTTCTTGCCCTCCAACCAAATTCAGTGTTCATCAAGTGTGTCATTATGTATGTTAAACAAAAATATGTCACCCCTTCTTCTATGCTGTTCCAGTGAGTGGTCCTTCCATTGTATGATAAATGTTCCAATTCCCTTATGATTTTCATTGACTTATGTTGAAATTGTTCTGTTTTGATATTCTCCCCTATATTCAGTTGCCCCCCTTAATTGTGATCCATAGTCTATTAATGGCCTAACATATGATCTGCAAAGTGTTAGTAATATCTGTTCTGATCTATGTGAGTAAAAAAGTGAAGTAGTCTCTAAGTAAGACACTAGGGGCCCAGTTTTAAAAACATTTGTGGTTGCTGCAAGTCCATGGTATACTGAACATATGGCTCAAAGGACTTGCAGCATTCCTTTGATGCAGATTGGAATTCCCTATAAGTTGTACAATATGCCACGAGTTAGACCAGCTCCCCATGGTCTAACTTTGCACCATTTGGGGACCCTTTTTATGGGGCTTGTGCCAAATGTTTATTGTAAGCTGCTGTAAATCATGGAAACTGTTGCAGCTGCACCCAATATACTAAAACTGGGCACACTTGCATCAAAGGAGTTTGACGTAGTTGCGCCAAACATCATGGTTGATGCAGGGCTTACCTTTGTAAATCAATGCCTAGGTCTCTCAGTGTTTCTCAGTACGGAGGTGTGAGGGAGTGTCTGTGGAGTGTAGCTGGGTGGTATCACTTCTGCTAATGTCCCTTGACTCTCACTTACAGTACCTCATGATTCATATGTGGTGTGTGTACATCACATGGGCATCTATAAATCATCAACTACAGTGGTAGCCAGTGACATGATGCAGAACATACATATGTATTGCAGTATATCATAGGAAATCTCTATTCATTTCAACTGAATTCTCTGTGATATTTCCTGATATAGTTAGATATTTAGTGCATCTTGTCACTGGCTACCACTGTACTATTCTGAGTCATCAAAGTTAATGTCTGGTGGTGGCAGCATCATTATAGAGTCATTATATGTTATGTGCCATTATGTAGAAAATATCATGAAAAGAGTAAGTGGAAAAAAGGTATGTGGGCAGAGAAAGGAAAATTGCAGAGGAAGATTCCACCATGCCACTCCACAGGGGCATAGCTACAAGGGTGCAGGGGTGCAGTGGCAACCGGGCCCATGAGGTTTAAGGGGCCCAAATCATAATTTTGATGTTTATTCAAAACTGGTGAGGGGCCCTGTAACATTGCCTTGCACCCAGGCCCTCTGGGAATTTGCTACACTACTGCCACTCCACCAAGTACAAGTTCTGCAACAAGTGGTGGTGATGATCATGGTGGGATGGTTGAAGAGCCGTGGGGCTGATAGGACTAGGACTACGAATGTTGTGATAGTATGGCCAAGCAAAGATTGTTCATTAAGAAAGTCTTCTTTCTACTTCACATCACAAAGACACATTTCACTAATTGTTCCAGGAAAATCACAATACCACTCTATCAAATCTATGTAAGACCACTAACAGGTTACAGTTCACAATTCTGGAGAAGAACAACAAGAGGTAATACAATACAAATTAAAATGATAAAATGCAAAGTCATTAAACTAATCCATGAGCTCAATAAGATGGACTGCAATGGCAAACTAAAAGAATTAGACTTACATGGACTAAGCAAAAGAAGACTTAGAGGTGATATGCAACTAATGTATAACATTCAAAAGGATCACAACTTAATGAATGATAATGGATTAACTTACAGAGAATCAAAAATAGAAAACCAAAAACCATTAACACAAGAAACAATCAGAAAACTTTAGAACTAGTTAAAGAAAGCAATACACAATGAGTGGTGAGACTACGGCATGCTCTCCCAGTGCAAGATATGAACATTAATAACAGAGAGATTTTTAAAAAGAGATTAGATAACTATCTGACAACTAACCCAAGAGATTACTACTTGTCATTACGGGACTATTAAAATGGACACTATTTCCCTCTGTTGTCTTGACAACCCTACTACTGAACTTAGTATTAGTTCCAAGAAGTCCAATGGTTCCACATCAACTAGCAGCTTTCCCAGTTGGCTCTCCAGTGCATATAGTGATGAAACCACGCTGAGTAATTCTGAAGTTCATTACTTTTCTCCCCTTCCTCTTTCATGAGCTGATCATTTAAGTCCTCATTCCCCTACCCAATATAGAATGGCTCAATTAAGAAATACAAAAGCAAGCCACTTCCCCCACCAGCTGCCACAGCTGCCTGTGTGTGGACATCAGCATTTGACAGTCCACTTTTGACCACTACATGATGCCTTCCCAGCCACCAAATCACACATTTGTAGCAGCCGTGTACAGTCCAATACTTCTGCTCAGTCATTTAGTATGAAGGAGGAAGGTGAGGGAAGTGACTGGGGGTGCCTCAAAGATTGGTACTAGGACCAGTCATCGTCAATATTTTCAGCTTTGAAAAAGGTAAGGGTATCATTGGTAAGATCTGCCATTTTTGGAGGCAACCCAAAGATCTGTGCAATGGTAGACATGGATAAAGGGAGAAGGGAACTTATATACCCGCTCCAACAATCACTCCCTTATTGACTAGATTCTCTCTTCATATTCTCATAGAATCTCCAAGACTGGGGTCCTAGATGCAGCCTTAAGTGACCACAGTATCACTTACTGTACCATAAAAACCAAACTACCCAAAACAGCCCCAAATACATTAAAATCCACCCTCTCAATTTACTCGACTCCAGTTCACTCTTCAGTGATCTCAATCATTCAGACTGGAACCCAATCTATTCTGCTCCAGATGTCGACACAGCTCTGGCCTGATTCCTGCAAATCTTCACACACATCTGAGACTCCCACATCTCTTTGGTAAATGCTAGAGTCAAAAAACAACACCACCCCTGGATCTCTGACCCAATAATTGTTTTCTGCAAATCATGTGACAAGGCATGGTCCCTTTTTAAATTCTCACTGTCCTCTTAATCCAGACAAACCTACAACACCATCAAGAATACTTGCACAAAGGCTATAAGGCATGCTAATGCTGATTACTTTAGGTCCCATCTTCATACCCCATACCCCTCCTCCTTCTAGAAATTAATCTACTCTGATCCCATGATATTAGCTGATGAATTTAGTAGATGCTACAGTAATCTATCTACTAAAGGTGATTAAAATATGTATGAAAACATGATGTGTGGAGAAGGTTAAAAATGGAGGAAATAATAACCATAGAAAAAGTAGTACAGAAAATAAGAGCATTGAAGGCAGATAAAGCGGCTGGACCAGAGGGAATCCATCCCAGACTCATTAAAGAATTGGAGCAGGAGTTGGCAGCAGCTATTGCTTTACTAGACAACACAAAATAAAACACCACTTGCAAGTCAGATAAATAAAGAAAAAAGACCAAAGTAAATGGTTTTCAAAAACCAGAGCCCGTGGCTATAGCCCAGCATTTCAAGTTCAAGGTGTGACTCTTCATCAGGGGGTGTGTCTTGAATGCTAGCCCAGTGATATTTATTCATAAAATATTTAAAGTGACAGTGCAATACAAAATTTCTACAGAGTTGCATTTCAAATTGCAATAGCATTCATGCACAAAAACAGTGTAGGCACAATCTTAAAACATTATTCCTCTTCTACTCCCATTGTATCAGAAATTCATGACCACTAAACACCTCTTATTTTAAATATTTAAACAATATATATAGATAAATTTATCATTTAACTAGAAAACATCATCAATTCTATCAAAGAACAGCAGCATGGGAAAAAGGAAACCAAGTTAAATACGTAAACCAATAGTTCAACATAAATTCAGGCTTAAGATATAATGTTTTAAAGAAATGCCATAACATCCAAGTAGTCATTTAGACTAAGATGGTGAAAGGCTTGCATGGTGTATATCCATTTTTGCTCAAGTTTTGACAATTTATTTAGTCTATCACCACCTCTTATATTTTCTTTTACAGGGACTACACTCATGAAAGTAAATGCATTAACATATTTGTTATGGCATAATTCAAAATGAATGCCTATCGGAGCAGGAGTTGCCATCCTCATACACAGGAACACCCCACTCCACCTCCTAGAACAACAGGCAGACCTTATGGGAAGATTTATGGTAGTCAGAGGTGAACTGGGTGCACAGGAGATAATAATAGTGGTAGTGTTTGGACCAAACAAAAAAGAACCAGGCTTCTTTACAAACATTTTGTTAATCATCCCCTCTATGCCAAACTTCCTGACCATTGTGGCTGGTGATTGGAATGCAGTACAAGACAACACCCTGGGCCTATTGCCATGCCAGAGGGCACTTGAAGTACTGCAAGACTTCCTGGGCTTTGTGGACATTTGGCAGATTTTACACCCAGACACCAGGGAATACATATTTTGGTCACCCCCTCACAACTCCCTTTCTAGACTTGATTACTTCTTGGTTAACCAACAAATCCTTAAGACCACCTTGACCTGTGAAATATGCCCCTGAGTGGTTTCGGATCATGCCCTGATCACCCTAGCTTTTCTACCACTAGACCAACAGCCTGCTAAAGGACTGGTAGTGCATCTCAAGAATAAGAAAGTGTGTCAGCCGATACTTTGACACAAAAACTAACTCCATCCCATCTCAGGCACTCCTACGGTTAGCCTTTAAATGTACCATAAAAGGTGAGCTCATCAGACTGGCATCCACCAGGAAAAAAATAAGGGAGGCAGCATGTGCCCAACTCTTGCATACCATCAGAGATCTAGAAAGAAAAGCTTCAGGTTCCCCAACCACCACCCTTATCCTACAGCTCAATGCTGCCAGAGCCAGATATGGTGAACTCTTTAGGGAGCAGGTGGAGTTTGCCACATTCAGGGTGAAAACTCGATACGTGGATCAAGGGAAGGATAAACTTCTAGTGCTGAGACTCAAACAGCAGGAGGCTCACCATGCCATCACCTTGCTCCAGTCCCCATTGGGCAAATCCATATCCAAACCCAGGGATATAGTGACAGCTGTTGGTAAATTTTTCTCAGAAATGTACTGGGAAGGAAACAATGCTCTGATCGAGGAAATACAGTGCTTCCTACAGAAGGCTTAGCTTTCCAAAGTAGAACAAGAACCCATTGACAAACTCAGTGTCTCTATCTCCCAACAAGAGGTTGACAAAGCCCACTCATTGAAAGCAGAAAGACACCAGACACAGATGTTTTCACCCCCAGTTTCTACCTATTATTGAGACAAGAGTTGGCTAGTCCGTTAACACGTCTTTTTAATGAGGCAAAGGAAAATGCAGACTTAGACTCTTTACTGCAGGAAGCCTTCATTACCCTCCTCCTGTAACCAGATAAGGATAACACTATCATGGGCAACTATAGACACATATCCCTTTTAAACACTGACCTGAAAATCCAAGCAAAGGTGCTTGCGACTAGACTACAAAGTATAATACGTAAACTAGTAGGCCCACAACAAGTAGGCTTTATGTAAGGTAGAGTGGCATCAGACCACCTACAGAAGCTAGATCACATCCTGGCAGCCTCCAGGGACTCAGACACTGCCGCTGTACTGATGTCCTTGGATGGAGAGAAGGCCTTCAACAGGGTGTCCTGGACCTTCTTATTTGAAACACTGCAGGAATTCAGCTTTCCCAGATCCTTCATCAACTGGGTCAAGCTACTGTATTCACATCCCAAATCGAGGGTACTCTGCAATGGAATCCTTTCCCCTCCTCTGGAACTCAAATCGGATACTAGACAGGGTTGCCCTCTTTCTCCATACTTATTTAACCTTTACATAGAACCACTCACAAGAAGGATACTAGCAGAAAACAATATTAAGGGCATCAGAGTCAGGGACTCGAGCTACAAAGTCTCCACTTATGCAGATAATGTGCTTCTCCATGTGAAGGATCCAGCAGTCTTGATTCCCAGCATTCTCGCCCTTTTACAGGAGTTCAGACAAGTATCAGGTTACAAACTCAACCTCTCCAAGACTTACATCATGCCACTCAACCACCAAACATACCACTCCCAAACAATGCAATGGGGAGGCATGTGGTGCCACAACTGTAGCAAATATCTAGGCATCACAATTTCACAGAACAACAAGACACGCAGAAACATGAACCTAGACATGCTGAGGACCCAAATAAAACAAGTTATGAAATGCTGGTCCTCACTCCCGTTAACGCTGTTGGCCCGCAGAAGCATCATCAAAATGAATGTCTTTCTCAGGCTCCTCTACTCGATTAGCATGACAGATTAGTGCTGGGATCCCTGTTGTTTGGTATTTTCATGGGTGATTTGAAGATAGCAAGTGAGAACAAGTTACTTAAGTTTGCAGATGATGTCAAATTGGGGGTATGGTAGATACATTTGAAGAAAGATTAAGGTTTGGTCAGAATTTTTTACATATCTCGGAATGGGCAGAAAAGAACAAAATGAGTTTTAATATAAATAAATGTGTGATAATGCACATAGGGAAAAGATAACATGCAACAGGATTATTATATCCAGGGTTCAAAACTTAAAGTTTCAAATTGTGAAAAGGACTTCGGTATATTTATACAACAGGATATGAAAAATGGGACCCATTGTAGAATCACAGCCAACAAGGCTATGCATTTGGTAAACTGCATCAGAAGGAGTTTTCATACTAGAAGTGCGGGGTTACTTATTCCATTGTTTAAAGATCATGTGCAATGGTTTTTACATATTTTTTATAAAAGCTTGACAAGCTGAAATTCAAGTCCGTATGTCATGATTAGTGTTTCCTGAGAATTTCATGCCATTTGGTTTTGTGGTTTTCTTTAAATCAGCATTTGTTAACTTGCTCTACAGTAGCTGAAAACAGTGGAGTTATTTCTGCCCTCTCAGTCAAACTTAGAGTGCAATGACATAATTTTAGAGTAGCTTGCTGTTTCAGATTCCCAATCCGAGCAGTAGTTTGTAGAGTTAATGGTTTGCTGAGCTCTCCAAGTTTCTTACAAACACAGTCTCTGGTTTCTGTTTAGATAGATCAGTTTAAAATATAACATTATCTTCTCATAAAAAGCTGATCATTTTAATTTCAAGGCTAAATTGAAGTAGTGGAAATCTTTCTCTGAGAGATTAGCTTGTCTGTATCACAGCTCTCAGTTCTTTCTAATCAAAACTCAGATTGTTTTTCTAACTATATAACACGGCTATTAAATGTATATAAAAATAAATCTAAATTGTGTTCATTCACAGAAATAGTTTGTCTTTGATGTAGCCTCCATAAATAGATTTAATGCAAGAACATTTTCTTTTCATGTCAGATTGACAAACAATGCATGTGCCTGAAATACTGTAGCAGAGTGTGACAGGCACCTGTCAGAACTCACAAATTTCAGTTCTTTGGTGGTTTCTGTGTGAAAAATACATTGTTAGGTGTAACTAGAAACATTATGTGGCATCTTGATGCACCATGTCTCTGCCTCAAAGCTGAGGCAGCTGCAGCCTACTGCCACCTGTCCCTGCCCCACAAGCCCCCTTCCTTCTGCTCCACATTTGAAGCTGCTGCATCCTGTTTTCCACCATCTTCTCCCACACAGTCAAGGACTGTACACCCTGCTGCCTCCATTCCCTGCCTAAAGAATCAGGGCTGCTGTACCCTGCCTCTCCCTGCCCAAACAATTGGGGTTGTTGCATTCTGCTACTCTATCCCCCCCACCCTCACAGTTAGGGAAGCTGAACCTGTTGCCCCTTGTTCCTGTCTCCACAGTCAGGGCTGCTGTGCTGTGTTATGCTGTGCTATGCTCTAGAGTGCCAGGTTCCCTGCCTCCACAGCTGGGACTGCTGTACCATGCTGCCCTAGCCACCAGAGGTGAGGCTTTTGCTACACCCTGCTATTCACTTTCACTGCCCCAAATGGTCAGGGCTGCTGCACCACGTGTACCCCATCTCACAATCAGGGCTGCTGTACCCTGATGCCCGCTGTGTTCTGCACCACAGTCAAGACTTCTGTACCATGCTGTTCTCTATCCCCTGTCACCAGAGATAGGGCTGCGTCACCCTGCTTCTTTCTACACAGTTGGGGTTGCTATGGCCTGCTGTGCTCTAGAGACCCATGCCTCTGCAATTAGGGCTGCTGCACCATGCTGCCACTTGCCACAAGATTCAGGGCATTTGCTGTACCCTGTTGCATGCCTCCACAGTTGAGGCAGTTGCACGCTACTGTTCTCCCTACTACCAGAGTCAAATCTTTTGCTACACCCTGCTTCCCACATCCATTGTCCCAAACAGGCATGACTGCTGCACCCTGTCCCACAGTTTGGGCTGCTGTATCCTCTTGTCACCCTTATCTCCTGCCTGAACATTCAGGGCTGCTGCACTGTGCTGCCCTCTGTCCCCACACCCACAGTCAGGGCCACGGCACCCTGTTGCCCCCTGTTACTATCTCCACAGTCAGAGCTGCTGTGCTGTGCTACACCCTAGAGTCTCATGCTGCCTTCATCCACAGTTGGGGCTATTGAACCCTACTATGCACTTCCATTGCCCCAAATGGTCTGGGCTGCTGCACAATGTGCACCCTGTGCTAATGTCAGGGCTGCTGTACCCTGATGCACACCTGTGTCCTGCCCCACAGTCAGGGCTTCTGCCCCATGCTGTCCTTTGTCCCCTGCCACCATTGTGCCTTGCTGCACCACAGAGCCCCTTGCCTCCACAGACAGGGGAGAGGGTGCACCAAATGCCCTTACTCTTGTGCTGCACCCTTCCTGAACAGTTGGGTTGCTGCACCCTGCTACCCTCTCTCTCTCCCCCTCACAATCAGGGACACTGCACATGTTGCCCCCTGTTACTGTCTCAGCAGGGTGTAGCAAAGGATCTGACTCTGGTGGCAGGGAGACAGCAGGGTGCAACTGCCTCAACTGTCGAGGCATGCAACAGGGTGCAGCCAATGCCCTGAATCTTGTAGCAAGTGGCAGTATGGTGCAGCAGCCCTAACTGCAGAGGCATGGGGCTCTAGGGTACAGCAGGTCACAGCAACCCCAACTGTGTAGAAAGGAGCAGGGTGGAGCAGCCCTGTCAGTGGTGACAGGTGATAGAAGACAGCATGTAGCCCTGACCATTTGGGGCAATGGAAGTGGGTAGCAGGGTGCATCAAAAGCCCCACCTCTGGTGTTAGGGCATCATGGTGCAGCAGCCCCAGCTGTGGAGGCAAGGAATCTGGCACTCTAGGGCTTAGCACAGCACTGCAACCCTAACTGTGGAGACAGGAATGGGGCAACAGGTGCAGCATCCCTAACTGTGAGGGTGGGGGAGAGAGGGCAGCAGGGTGGGAGGGTGTAGTAGTCCGGATTCTTTAGGCAAGGGATGGAGGCAGCAGGGTGCACAATCCCTGACTGTGTGGGAGAAGACAGTGGGCAGCAGGGTGCAGCAGCCTCGAATGTGGAGCAGAAGGCAGGGGGCTTGTGGAGCAGGGGACTGGTGGCAGTAGACTGCAGCTGCCTCAACTGTGGGACAGAGACATGGTGCATCAGGAAGCCACATAATGTTTTTAGTTATTCACATACATGATGTATTTTCACACAGAAATCACCAAAGAACTGAAATTTGTGAGTTCTGACAGGACATGTGCTTGAAATACTGTAGCAAAATGTGACAAGCACCTGTTTATTAATCTGACATAAAAAAAAATGTTCTTACATGATTATATTTATGAAGGCTACGTCAAAAACAAACTTTCTGTGAAAGAACAAAATTAAGATTTATTTTATATTCATTAAACAGTCCTGTGTTACATAGTTAGAAAAAAAATTGAGATTTGATTAGAAAGAACAGAACTGTGATACAGACATGCTGATTTCTCACAGAAAAAGATTTCCACTACTTCAATTCAGCATTGAAACTAAAATGAACAACTTGTTAAAGGAAAAGAATTATATATTTTAAGCTGATCTATCTTAATACAAACCAGAGACTGGGGTTGTAAGAAACCTGGAGAGCTCAGCAGACCATAAATTCTACAGAGTGCTGCTCTGATTGGGAATCTGAAATAGCAAGCTTCTCCAAAATGATGTCATTGCACTCTAAGTTTGACTGAAAGGACAGAAATAACTCCACTGTTTTCAGCCACTACAGATCAAGTTAACAAATGCTGATTTAAAGAAAACCACAAAATTAAACAGTGTGCAATATTCAGGAAACACTAATCATGACACAAGGACTTGAACTGCAACTTTTTCAGCTTTTATTAAAAATAAGTAAAAACTGTTGCACATGATCTTTAAGTCTTATGTCAGACCAACTTTAGATTATTGCTCTACTGTCTGGAATCCCTTCTTGAAAAAGGATAAAGCCTTGTTGGCGTGTCTGCAAAGGTCATTAACAAGAATGATATCAGGTTATAGGGAAAAATCATATGAAGCTAGATTGAAAACACTGGGACTGTGGTGTTTAGCAAGTAGATGTAATAGGGGAGACCTGCTGTTGATATATAAAGTATTGAAACAAGAAACATTAAGGAAGGAACTGGGATTAGAATTTAAAGAAGGAATATATAACTTGAGGAGGCATGACCAGCAGTTAAAAGATGAAAGGTGCAGAACAAATATAAGAAAAAATGACTTTAGATGTAGGGCAATTGAATTATGGAATAGATTACCAGCACACATAGTGCAGGCAGAAAATCTCCACACTTTTAAAGTAAGGCTAGATCAACACTTGGCGGTTGGTGATACCTGTTACCTCCACTAAATTGTGAATTGTGGAGACAGCCTCTGTGGGCTTTTGCCTTTTGGTTGTTTTAATTACTTCAGTAGGAACTTCAGTATCATCGCCCTCCCCCCCAAACCAATACCCCCACTTTCAAGCAAAGAGACCATACCATCTCTGATCCTGGCATTATAGCCGATACCCTAAATAAATTCTTCACCACATGCACTCTCCCCACCAATCCTACACCCCCCATGGAACTAAAGAGGCCCCCAAAGCCCCGCTCAAAATACATTCTTGCCTGTTTCCACTGCTACTAAAGAAGTGCTGAAAGCCCTCAGATCCCTAGATCCCTCAAAATCTAATCTGGATGGCATTTACCCAAGTGTGCTGCACATATCAGCCCCTGCCATTGCCCTGTCACTCACTTTTATATTAAAGCTGCCCTCCTTTGGCACAGATCCACAAGCCTGGAAATTAGCCTGCATCGTCCCTCTCCACAAGGGCGTCGATCCTTCTGCGCCCTGCAACTATTGGCCAGTTTCACTCCACCTAGCCCTTGCAAAACTGAAAGAAGCCTTGGTTCAATCCTGGCTGACTGATTTCCTCACAGCCTGCAATTTTCTCTCCCCATTCCAATCAAGTTTTAGAAAGCACCATTCCACTATATCCTCCTTTCTCCATGTCACAGGACATATCCACTCAGCAGCTGACACAAAGCATATCTTCTTGACCTGGAAGGACACTACTTCTTTATTCAGCTGTAAACTGTGTGAGAAATTCTATATTGCACTTGATATCTGCAACAACATGCACTTTTGCTCAATTCTGTGGGAGGTGAAACTAACTACCCTTGGTAATTGCTTTTTTTTTTACATATTTATTTAGTGTTTAACCAAGAAGGGGCTTGCAAACTCTGTTCATCTTGTGAGTAACTTCAGAAGGATTTAAATACTGCATTTGGGTAGGCCCTTGGAGGTAGCTAGATTATCTTGGAGATAGTGGAGTTATTTAAGAGAGATTTGAAAACATATTTGTGGAATATGGCCTTTTTAGATAATTAATTATTTATTAATGTCTGGTTTTTATTATAAATATACTATTTGATGATATGTTGACTTCTTATGGATATTTTATGTTTTTATTTAGAGTTTGGAATTGTTTTAAAACTGTTCAGCACCTTGATATACTGAAAGGTGCTATACAAATAAAATTATTATTATTATTATTATTATCTACTAGGATTTTCTGACAGTTAAACTATTTTTAAATTTACAGGTGGCTGAGGAGTTGAAAAAGGAGCTTGCAAACTCTGCTTATCTTGGAAGTAACTTCACAAGGGTTTGAATACTGCATTTTGGTTGTCCCTTGGGGGTAGCTGGATTGACTACTAGGATTTTGGGACAGAAACTATTTTTAAATAATTTACTGGTGCATAGGAGTTTGTGATAGTTAAACTATTTTTAAATAAGTTACTGGAGGTTAGTTTAATTACTATAAAGGGCAGTACTCACCAGGGTGGTGGAGCAGTGGTGTATGTGATTGTTTCTAACAGTCATCTGTGGTTGTGGACTACCCACCCCCTTCCCCACACCCCCAAGGCATGGCATTTCCTTTCTAGTCAAAGTTCTGACATCATTTCTCAACAGGTCTTGGGGCAGAACTGTCATATTCTTAATAACCCATCACAGTACATAAAGGGTAAGTACACACCACCAAAAAAAAAAATTATATATATTACATATTGTATATTATTAGGGAGAGGGACATGTGGGGAGTGGTGCAATACACTGGCTGTGGGGCAGCAGTTTTCTGGGAGACATTCTGGAAACTGCGCTGCTGTCCTATTTGCAGGCAACTGTCAGCTCTGAGGGAGGAGATTGCCCACCTCCAGACTAAACTGGCAAGGACTAGGAGGCCTCCCCACCCAAAGAGCACCACTGCCACAACCACTGCCTCAGAGGTTGGCAAGTATGAAGAGCAGTTGGACCACAGTGGGTTCTGAGAGGGTGCCGGTGGTGGAACAGAGGCGAAGCCCACTAGTTGTACCTCTACACAAATCATACGCCAGTCTGGCAGAGCAAGGTTTCTCTATGATAGCACCCTCAGTGGAGACCAAGAAGAATGCTGAGGACATCCACAAGGGAGACCCACAAAAGGGTGGCAAGTGACACCACAGGAGAAGGAAACAGCTTCTGATAGGGGACTCAATTGTTAGGGGGGTAGAACTGGGGAAGGGAGAGGAGAGGGAAGTAAGCTGCCTGCCTGGTGCCATGGCTTGGAAGGACATGAAGCGAATCCTCACAATTGCAGAAGCAGCATCACAGGAGACGGAACTAGATAGCATTGTCCACCTTGAGACAAATGACCTAGCTATGCATGGAATCAGTGCAGTGCAGTATGAATTTGTGGAGTTGGGGAGGGGCCTCAGACAGGTAGCAAGCACGGTTACCTTCTCAGAGGTGCTGCCAGTCCATGGCAGGGGTGAGGCTAGGATACTGCACACCATGCAGTTTAATGAATTGTTGCAAAACAGGTGCAAAGCACAGGACTTTGGCTTCATTGGGGACTGGGGGTACACCTGGAGAAATGAAGGTCTATACTGGCACGATGGTCTGCATCTGTCCATGAAGGGAACCAAGCTCCTAAGTGACAGGTTTAAATGCTTCCTTGGCAAGCTTTTAAACTAGCCAAGGGGGGAGGTGCTGATAAGAGGCAGGAAATTTCAAGCCTCCCCCCACAAAACATGGCAGGTAGTAAGGTAAACACTGAGGTGCAGAGCTCAACAGAGGGTAGGACAGGGGTAAAAGGAAAAACAGACAAGGACAATAAGAGCAGGGATGGGGGAAAAAAAGAATAAAGCCAACATTAAATGGAGGGCAATGAGTACCAATGCCTGTAGTCTGGGAAACAAGCTTCCTGAGCTGGTAGCCCTGATGGAAGATGAAAAATTGGATATTGTGGCAGTCATGAAAACATGGTACATGGAGAACCATGACTGGGATGTCAACATACCGGGGTACAAAGTCTACAGAAGGGACAGGGAGGGTAAAAGAGGAGGTGGAGTAGCTCTATACATAAGGGAAGGGATCAAAGCTACAGAACTAAAAAGTAAAGCGGGAGAACAAGAGGCACTCTGGGTCACCTTGGAGACAGGGAATGGCATCACAATCCACACAGGGGTTGTATACAGACCCCCTTCTCAAGGGGAAGAAACGGACAATAAAATGATGGAGGACATTCTCAAAATGGCTGAAAAGGGGGAGATACTGTTGATGGGGGACCTGAATATGCCAGATGTTAACTGGATGACATGTACTGCAGCCACATCCAAGAGAAGGGTCATTCTCGATGCCCTGTAGGGGGCAGGCCTTAGACAGCTAGTGTTGGAACCCACTCAGGAGGGAGCAATACTAAATCTGGTACTCTCAAATGGAGAGAGGATCACAAATTTAGAAGTCAGTAGACATCTGGGAACAAGTGACCACTGCACAGTGTGCTTCACAATAAGCATAACCATGGAGACAAGCCATACAAAAACAAGGAGACTGGACTTTAGAAGGGCCGACTTTGGCAAAATGGGTGAATACCCGAGGAATGCACTAGTAAATGGCCAAAAAGGAGGGATGGAAGAACAATGGAGAAAAATCAAAACTGCTATCACAGAGGCAACAAGCCTTTGTGTGAAACAAATAAAGAAAACAAAGTGGAGTAAAAAAACACTATGGTTCTCAAAAGAAGTGGCAGGGAAGTGTAAGGAGAAAAAGGCTGCATTCAAAAAGTATAAGCAATCACAGAAGGAGCACGACAGGGAACTGTATCAATTAAAACAGAAAGAAGTGGGGACGGCAGTCAGAATAGCAAAGGCCCAAACCGAGGAAAAAATAGCCAACTCAGTTAAGAAGGAGGATATAACCTTCTATAGGTACATTAGGGAGCACAGAAAGGTTAAGGGAGGAATAGTGAAGATTAATAAAGGAGAGGGAAGATGGGCAGAGGGAGACAGTGAAAAGGCAGAGATACTGAATGAATACTTTTGCTCAGTATTCACAAAAGAAGATGAGGAGGAGTTACCTAAACCAGACAATAGAAACACTCTGGGTAGGGGGGTTGACACCAGTCCATTTACAGAAGAAAGAGTCCTGAAAGAACTCCTAAAACTCAAGGTGGACAAAGCAATGGGGCCTGACGGGATTCACCCCAGAATCCTGAAAGAACTAAGGGAGGACCTAGTGACACCACTGACCACACTTTTTAACAAATCATGGGAGGATGGGGTGGTACCTGAGGACTAGAGGAGGGCAGATGTGATTCCCCTTCACAAAAGTGGGAGCAAGGCACAAGCAGGAAACTACAGACCTGTAAGTTTGACCTCAGTGGTAGGGAAAATGATGGAATCACTTCAGAAAGAAAGAATTGTTGAGTACCTAGAGGCCAGCGGGGCACAGGACCCAAAGCAGCATGGATTTACAGCAGGAAGGTCATGTCAGATGAATCTAATTGATTTCTTTGACTGGGTGACCAAAGTAATAGACCAGGGAGGGGCTGTGGATATGGCTAACCTAGACTTTAGCAAGGCATTTGACACAGTCCCACACAAAAGACTAATAATCAAGTTAGCTAGCCTGGGAGTGGGTCCAGGGTGGTAGCCTGGGTAGCAAACTGGCTGCACAACAGGACACAGAAGGTAATAGTGAATGGAACACATTCCAAAGAAAAGGGGGTTACTAGTGGAGTACCTCAGGGATCAGTACTGGGTCCAGTCCTCTTTAACATCTTTATAGGTGACATTGCAGAGGGTATGGAGGGAAAGGTATGCCTCTTTTCAGATGACACAATGATCTGTAACAGAGTTGATACACAAGGGGGGTTAGAAAGGATGAGAAGGGACTTGGCAAGGTTGGAGAATGGTCAGACATATGGCAACTTAGATTCAATGCAAAGAAGTGCAAAGTAATGCACCTGGAAAACAAAAACCCACGAGAAGAGTACACAATAGCAGGGGAGGTACTAACAACAACAAAAATGGAAAGGGACTTGGGGGTAGTCATATCAGATGACCTAAAGGTGGGTAAGGAATGTGAGAAGTCAGTAAGGAGAGCCAGGGGGATACTGGGATGCATATGACGGGGCATCACAAGTAGAAAAAGGGAAGTAGTTATCCCTCTGTACAGACAGTTGATGAGACCCCATCTGGAATACTATGTGCAGTTTTGGAGACCCCATCTATGCAAGGACATAGACAGGATGGAAGCAGTCCAGAGGAGGGCAACTAAAATGGTGCAGGGTCTGCATCAGAAACCACATGAAGAGAGACTGAGAGAGCTTAATATGTATACCCTTGATGAAAGGAGGGACGGGGGGACATGATAGAAACTTTTAAGTACCTCAAGGGAATCAACAAAGTCCAGGAGGGTAGCATCTTTCAAAAAAAGAGATGTGTAAGAACAAGGGGGCACAATTTAAAGATAGAGGGGGAATGGCTCTGGGGTAATGTGAGGAAATTTTTTTACACGGAGAGAGTGGTGGATGCATGGAACCGGCTTCCTGGGGAGGTTGTTGGGTCTAAAACAGTGGGGGAATTCAAACATGCATGGGACAGACATAAGGCAATTGTAGTGGGGGGTTGCAGGAAGTAGGCTGTTGGTTAACTAGAATCTGCAGCTTATCCAATAGGAAGGGAAATAGGCAGACTGGGTGGGCCAAGTGGTCCTTATCTGCCATCAAAGTCTATGTTTCTATGTTTCTATCTCACTGCTGCAGTTTTTGTACACTTTGCTAAGGCCTTCAATTCAGTCTCCCACCCCCTTCTTCTAAATAAACTTGAGGTAGCAGGACTCACCCTCCCTGCCATTCACTGGTTTAAATCATACCTTGAAAGTCTGGTCCAGTCTGTCAGAATAGCAAATGTCACATCCTCTCCCCTCCCCATTCTTGCCGTTGTGCCCAAAGGCTCGATCCTCAGTCCCAGTCTGTTTTCCTTATTTATCAACAACCTCCCATCCATATGTTCAAGATCCCTCATTCACATGTACGTGAATGATACCAACCTTTTTGCATTCAGCCCAGTACTAAGCGAGGTTTAATCTGCTCTACAACAGGACTAAATTGCTATGCATGCCTGGTTAGAGGCTAACCTACTCAAAATCAACACCTCTAAGTCAGTTTCCATGACCTTTGGGCCAGCTCAAAAGCTTGCAGGAGCACCCTCCCCCAGTTATCACCTCCATGGATGGATCCCCTCTAAGTGCTGTCACATCCTACAAATATTTAAGATTATGGTTGGACCCCCAGCTAAATTTCTCAATTCACATTGATGTCATGTCTTTGAAACTTCACCCTACAATATTATCTATTCCTGGGAAGATTTTATTTTTCTTATCATAATGGGTGCGTTCATGAAAGGGTGGGTTATTAGTTCTCCAGTGATCGATTAGATCATTATTTTCAAGAAAAGTATCTGAGAGGCAAGTGATTCATTTATTGCTAGGGGTTGGTTTGCTGCTTTTGTCCAATATGAGATTTTATAATGTGTTATAATCCCCCATTAAAATTACATTAGAAGCTTGAATTTCTGTTAGTCCTTCATTAATTTTTGCTAAGAATGCATTATACTTACCAAAAGGCCCTTATACAGATACAGCTATTACTGTATAATTTGATATTCTGCCCTTAATAAGAAGAATGCACCCCTCATTATCTGACCATATTGTATCTCGCTGTAATTTAAGTTTTGTTCTAAATAATAGAGTTATGCCCCCACTTTTATTGACGCCGGGGAAAAAGAAAGACTGCTATCCAGTTTTTGCAAGCTTCCCAGATTCTGTGGTATTCAAGTGGGTTTCTTGTATTACTAGTATGTCGGACCAGATTTTTTTTCAAGTATGTCGTGATCATAGTTATTTTAATAGCTGAATTTTAACTGTTTACATTGAATGATGCACATTTCAAATATATAGCTTGACTACTCATATAATAACATTAAAGAATTCTTACTAAGGCTAGCAGCACACAACTGAACCTCCAGATAAAACACAAACATTATTCATAAACAAATCCTCCTATTTCCCCTCCCACTCTCCCCATCCCCCCAATCAAAAGTTTAGGCAGAAAATAGATCCCCCTTCCTCCCCAGAAATATTGTTTGATTTATAGAAAAAAACCCATAAAAAGCCAGTGCTGTCCAAATGGACAGCTTAGTATACCCATAAATGTTGTACTTCACCCCCAGCTATGGAATTTCAATAAGTTGTAGCTTAGTGAATCACCATAATTTCAAGAACTAAGGTACAGTCAACAATTTCTCCAGAGAAACTTTTGCAAAAAAAACTTCTGCCATTTTGTTTTTTATATCTTTTTCAGCTTCTTGTAATGTATCATTAGTATGCCGAATGACATCGATAATGACTCTCAGTCGCATTGGATAGATAACTGATGATTTGTACTTATTAGCTCAAAGTTTACTTCGGAGATCATTACACTTTTTTCCTTTTTGTATCAAATCTGGTAAAAGATTATTAAAGATCTAAACTGGGGCTCCCATCACAGTTATTTTTTTTTCCTTTTGTAAACTTCGCCCATCAGATTGCCACTGTCCTCTGTTTTAAAAAACATTGCAGTTATTGGTCGGGGAGGCCCCTGCTCATCAATGTTTAGTCGATAGGTTTGGTGAATGCTGTGAATGTCAACTTTAACATTGTTTACGTCAGTCTCAAGGTAAGTGGCCATAGTTTGCCAGAGAACTTTCTTTAAGGATTTCTGACTCTCTCACAATTCAGGGCCCCCAAGTTTCGTACATTCTTCCTCAGGGCTCAGGCTTCAAAATCCATAGGTCTGTCTCAGAGTTCTTTATTTAACTGCTGAAATGATTTAACTCGCCGCTGTACCAGAATCAACTCATCTTCCAGGTTAGAAATTCTTTGTTAGACTTTACCCAATTCCTCTTTAATTTGTTTGTTCTCTGCCATTAACTAACAGATCGTAATTTGGATGTTATAGATTTTTACTTCAAGGTAATTAATTTTTAAAAATTTGTTATCAAGTTTTGAAATTTTTTCAAATATTAAAGTGTCCCTTGTCGGTGCTAAAGGATGTTCACGGCTTACTGAAGTTTGCTCAGTATTCAATTGATTAAATGCTTATTAGTTGGATATTCTGTGATGGAAAGATGTTATCTGAGTTTTCTCATTCCTGCCTCCCATTTAAAGGATTTGAAGTCCCTGATATTGGACTTGGGGAGTTGCTATCAGGATGTTCATGCAAACTCTATTCATGGGAGGTAGAAACTTGCTCTTCTCTTAACATTTCACTGTCTACACTGTCGGCAGTGTCATTAGGGAGGTCAGAGGGTATCCATAGTCTCCTCATGCTCTGAAGGTTCACTTGCACTGTTGTTAGACTTTGAATATACATCCAACCCATCTTGCACTATGGAGCTCTCACCATCTCCAATCAGGCCTCCTCCACACTCATCTCTCACCCTGGGGTCTTGGCTTGTTGTGGCTTTATCTTCCATTCTGAAGATCTTGCTAGAGGTAGTTTGGGTTTTGGGAGGGAGTTGAATTGATACAGTTCTAGGCTAAAAATCAGGTACTAAAGGAACAGTCGCTTCCTTTATATTGGCATCTGGTGTGGCTCCATTAACAGGGTAGTTACTCTGAGCTTCAGGAACTTGCATATTCAGCTTATTTTTGACTCCATGTGTATCCTTCAGTGTTGCTGTGAGACACCACTGTATCTCTAGCTATTTTAGAGACTTTGCTATATTCTTAACAGGGTCCTGATTTTTTGAAGCTTTTACTGGCTTTCTCAGTGTCATTGTAATACCAAATTCCTAGATTAATTTCAAGTCCGTATTGCTTATATTAGCTGTTTCTTCACTAGCAAAACAGTAAGACTTATCGCCAGGCATTCCAAACATGGTAATATTCTGAACAGAAACCATAGCTGGGATGCATGGTACATGTCAAGAGAGGAGAGGTCCTCAGTTCTACATCATGTAGCTTCTCTCCATTGCCATCTTGTCCCCAGAAGTGTGGTTCCAAGTGGAAGGCTTCGAACTGTGGCTATATTGCTGTAGAATGAATCAAAACTAGAACACATGCTCGACCCTTTCCACAGCAAGGGAGCCATCTTCATGGCTGGCACTTCTTCTACTCACTTCCCCTTCTGGTCAGAGTCCCACAGAGTAGTTCAAGGACATAATTGTCTACTATACAGCAGAGTATAATTCAGATTCTGCAGGTTATGTGGCTGGTGGTGGCCTGTTAAGCCAGAATTAGTTCAGCTGTGCTTACTGTTGCACAGTCCAATGGCCAGCCCTTTCTTGCAGGCTGTGCTCCTGCTTCCAGGGTCTATGTCTCGCTGTTTATCAACACTGCCATGACACCACTGGCAGTACGTACCATGAATCCAACCCAATATACTATTGGCAATAAAGTATTTATTGTGTTCTCAGGGGTCACTTTAGCCTCCATTATTATAAGTTCAGTTTCTAGGGAGAGAGAGAGAAAAAAAATGGGCACTCACCACCTCTGGGTACAAAAGACGCAACTGCGTTAGTGTTTAAAATATGCTCAGTGCATCATTTTATTAATGGTGCAAAAAATTGGACAACAGCCCATGGGTCAGCTTACAGGAGATGTGTCTTTTGTATCCAGAGGTGGTGAGTGCCTGATTTTTTTTGTTCTCTTTAGTATATTTGGTTATGGTGTTTACCACTGACAGTGCAATTTATTCTTGTTGTGTTGCTATAAATTCAGTTCCTCCAGTTGAATTTTCTTAGAAACCATTCATCTAATAATTAAAAAAAAGCAATAACAGGCTTTCCTACTGCTCTGAGGAGTTCTTACTTTGATGGTGGGGCTATGATGAAGAAGAGGTTTATTTTTAATGTAAATTATCATTCTGTGTGAACAAATCATACAACAAAAAGTAATTGTGTGCTGATTAAAAAAATATACTTTTTTAAGTAAAGCTTTCATTTCTCAACATCATTCAACACTTTAGAGTTATTTGTAATAGTAGCTTTTTATTTCAAAAGTTTATTGCATTACTAGGGTAGACAAAACAGGCTGAGAGAATAAAGTGCAGCAACTTTTTTGTTTTGCAAACAAGAAGATAGCACAAATAGCTGTTGGTACAAATGTAGCAGAGTCTCAGAAATGAAGTGCTTAACCATGCAGTTCAAATACAAAAGGGGCTGGCAGTGTTACATTCTGGTTCAAACCAGTGAAGTACAGAGTAGGCAGGGGCATTAAACACCAGGACCTGGTCGGACCAAAATTCCGCCATAAGAGAAAGCTCGACTAAGTACTGAGTATGTGGCTGACTGCTTCACAAAATATGGAAAAAGTAGTGCAGCATAAATGGCTAAATTTGGCAGGCTTAGAACTGTGGCTGTATTGCTGTAGAATGACTCAAAACCAGAATTGAAGCCCTCCCCTACCCACAGCAAGGGAGCCGGGTTCATGTCGAGCACTTCTTCTACTCATCCACCTTCTGGTCAGAATCCCACACAGTAGCTCAAGAAAGTAATTGTGTATTATATATCAGAGTGTAATTCAGATTTTTTAGGGTTTGTGGCTGGTGGTGGCCTATTAAGTCAGAATTAGTTCAGCTGTGCTTACTGAGGTACAGTCCAACGGTCAGTCCTATCCTACAGGCTGTGCTTCCACTTTCATTGTGTATGTTTGACTGTTTGCCAACATTGCCATGAGATTGCCAGCAGTATGTACATTGAATCAAACCCAACATACTATAGGCAATAACTTATTTGTTGTGCTCTCATTGGTTACTTTGCTTTCCCTTATTCTAAGTTCAGGTCCTAGAGAGAACAAAAAACATTGGGCACTCACCACCCCTGGGTAAAGAAAAATGCAACTCCGGTATTGTTTAAAATGTGCTCAGTGCATCATTTTATGTAAGGTGGAAAAAAAATGGACATCAGCCCATGGGTCAGTTTTCTGGAGTTGCATCTTTTACAACAAGAGATGGCACTTTACTTTCACTTATTCTAAGTTCAGTTCCAAGAGAGAACAAAAAAAATTGGGCACTAACCACCTCTAGATACAAATGGCGCAACTGTGTTTGCATTTAAATGTGCTCAGTGCATAACTTCATTAATGGTGCAAAAAAATGGACTTCAGCCCATGGATCAGTTTTCCGAAGTTGCATTTTTTGCATCAAGAGGTGGCACTTTACTTTCACTTATTCTAAGTTCAGTTCCAAGAGAGAACAACAAATTGGGCACTAACCTCCTCTAGATACAAATGACGCAACTGTGTTAGCATTTAAGTGTGCTCAGGTCATAATTTCATTAAAGGTGCAAAAAAATGAACTTCAGCCCATGGATCAGTTTACTGCAGTTGTGACTTTTGTATCAAGAGGTGGTGAGTGCCCAATTTTTTTGTCCACTCTAGTACATTTGGTTGTGGTGTACACCACTGACAGTGCAATTTTTTTCTTGTATTGCTATAAATTTAGTTCCTCCAGTCAAATTCTCTGAGAAACCATGTGTCTGATAAAAAAACAATGACAGACTTTCCTACTGCTCTGAGCAGTTTCTAACAGGTTGGGCCTGCACGAGGGATGTCGTGCCTGGCTAGCAGTACAAGTAGAGTGCAAAGTGAAAATGAACTTCTGGCACTGGCCACTCACAGCTTATAAATGCAGTAGATATGCAATCCA
Source organism: Neoceratodus forsteri (assembly GCA_016271365.2). Lineage (NCBI taxonomy): Eukaryota > Metazoa > Chordata > Ceratodontiformes > Ceratodontidae > Neoceratodus > Neoceratodus forsteri. The sequence goes on from CM057453.1 coordinate 272,622,450, forward strand.
TATGCCTCTGGTGGTTTGGAAAATGAAGCAAATCTGATATTTGTTTAGAAAAGTGCTTAATTTTATTTTCTTCTGCATGTAGTGGAGACTCCAAACAAACCCCCTCCTCATCACATTAAGGGTAGCTACCTAATGCGTGTCCTGCCTCCTGGCACTTAACCATAGGATAGCAGTCTAACCTCATAACCCACAATAAAGTGACAGTGCTAATGTGATTAAAAACAGTACTTACAGTATGTGGGAATACTGTATAGCAACAAAAAGAGGTTCTAGTATAGGTATGCTGTATAGTAACAAAAGAATTGTTAAAAAAATGTGCTGGCCAGTTATTCATATTCAATTGAGTGCAGCACATAACTTTTTTATGTTTTAAAATATTTTTCGTAAATATGGTTTTATTTTTAGTTTTACCACAACTGAAAAGTCCACATAATGGTGTCCTCCTTATTTTTAACCATGGTTTCCCATTAGGATCCACTAAAGTGACAGGATTCCAGAATAAGGGCCTAAAGAATAAAACATAATGAATATTTGCCAAACATACCGCTTATGGAAATAGATACATCAACAACTATACACAAAAATAGTCATCCTATAGAAGATGCAATTAGTGCAACATTGTTTAAACATTTTAGAAAAAGGAACTATAGGGTAACATGAACACTTGATTTTTAAATTTAATTGTAGGGGTTGGGGGTCTATTTCTTAATAAAGGGTTTCAACTCAATATTTTTATTCAGTCCTGGTTTCTCAGATTCCCCCAAGAGAATATCCAGTACTGTTCTCTTTTCAATAGATCATTGTTGTATTCACTTCCCTCAGGCTCTTTTTCAGTTTTTCTATTCCCACAAAGGTCCATGTATGGTATTGGCCACCATATTCATGTGTGTTGCTAATGCATTTTTAGGGTGTCTCTGTTCTATTGCCCTAAGGTGTTCTCCCATCCATTACTTAAATTTTCCTTTCATTTTTCCAGCATAGAAACTCCCACAAGAGCAGGTGGCCTTATATATAAAACCCCCTCTGTGGCACACGTAATGAACCCTCTCACATTGGTTTCCCTTTTTTGGGGGGTTTGCAAAGATATTAGTGTTTCTCACAACAGGGCAGAACTTACAATTACCACATTTGTGGCATCCATCCTATCTATTGGGTAACCACATCCTGGGGTTGTCCTTTGTTGGTTGTGCAGTTTGACCCATGTTATTCCTCAGGCTTTTCCCCCTTCTGTATACCATTCTGGATGTGATATTTTTTAAATCTTTACTACTAGAATCTATACCTACCACATGACAATGTTTTTTAATTATTGCACTGATCTCATTAGATTGTGCATAGTAGATTCTTACAAAGTTGATCCTCAGATCCCCTTTCTCCCTTTTGTCTATTTTTGGTGTCATGATCTCTGACCTTCCTAGTTTGTCAACTTTTGCCCCTGATTTTGCTAATATGCATTTGGGGAACTAGGAGAAAGAGGTCATTAGGTCATCAGAAACAAACCTCTTCTTGGATAAAATTAATTTGTACTGTCGATTTATTGATGATGTTCTGATAATATGGACGAGCATAGTATACCGTGACATTGGTGACTGCAACTGAGTGACCCGTGAAAGGACGACTCAATTGTGATGCATGTTAGAACAGCAACCTGGGAGTTACAGCAACTGGATGGGGTGGGTTGGTGACCTGAGCAACAGGAAGCCACTACAGGTATGCACACGGGGGTGGGGTGGGAGCGAGCACACTGCTATGGGTACATGCACAGAGAGCTGGGAGCGAGCATGTTTGGCTAGGGGTGGGAGGGGATTTGAGGGGTGACACCATGGTAGGCTGCTGAGCTGGCCCCATGGTGTAGCAGGTTGGCTCACAGCTTTTCTATGTAGGGTGCTGGGTTCGGTCCCAGTTGCAGTTTTTTTTTTGTAGCACCCAGCCCAAATGTAATTTTTTTACATTCTGCTCCCCCCAACATGCACCCCTCTGGAGTTAAGAATCCTTAAGTAGGGGGGTGTGGGGGTGCAGCTCCCCTGGAGGGTGTGGGGGGCACAGCCCACTGCATAAATGTAAAAAAATACAAGTCCCAGGCACCATTTTGTTGTGTGCCAGGGAGTCAGAGTGCCAAAATAGATTTTCGGTACTCTAACTTTACCGTAACAGTGATTGCCCTTTGGCGTTCATCATTATCACATAGAACCAACAGGCACTGAAGATGAACTTTTTCACTTTATGAAATTTTTGGAGAATAGCAACAGACATTTATGATTTTCTCTTTTCTTTAGTAGAAAACAAATCAACTTTTTAGATTTGATAATAGAAAACGATGAGAAAAGAAGAATAAAAACTGACTTATTTAGAAAGAAAAAAGATAGAAATACCCTCGTGCAAGCTAAGAGCAGCAATCCACAACACACTATAGTGGGTATTCCAAAGGCTCAATTTATTAGAATTAAAAGAAATTGCAGTGACACCGACACATACAAGAAAAGAGCAGATGAACTTCAAATAAGATTGCAGGAAAGAGGCTATCCCAGAAAAATTATAGCAAAAGCAAAGGATGAGGTTGACAAACTAGGAAGGACAGAGGTCATGACATAAAAAACAGACAAAAGGGAGAAAGGGGATCTGAGGCTCAACTTTGTAAGAATCTACTATGCACAATCTAATGAGATCAGCACAATAATTAAAAAACACTGGTATATGGTAGGTTCTGGTATTAAAGATTTAAAAAATACCACATCCAGAATGGTACACAGAAGGGAGGGGGGGAGCCTGAGGGATAACTTGGTTCACTCTGTACAACCAAGAAAGGACAACCGCAGGATGTGATCACTCAGTAGACCGGAAGGATGCCACAAATGTGGTAATTTTAAGTTGTGTCCTGTTGTGAGAAACACTAGAAACTTTGAGAACCCCAAAACAACAAGCATTTGCCAGTGCTGAATGTTCACTTGCAGGTATTTGCAGTGTTGTGTGGCACTTGGACATGGCTTAAAAAATCAGTGACAAAGAAGTAAAATGAGGGACACAGTTGAGTAATCGGTTCTATCCCCTGAAGCAGACAGCATTAGAGTATTGGTATAAAATACTTTGCAGAAGAGCAATCTGTAACTCTTTTTGGCAATATTGTGAGCATATAGTATACCCACTGTTCAGTCAGAGAAACACAAATTGTAGGAGGGAGAGGAACATACTGAGGCAAAATAAGGGACATCCCTAAAAATCAGGGAAACTGAGAGGTATGGTCCCTCTTTCCCCTCTCTCTCTCTTTCTAAGGGCACTTTTTGTAAATCAGTTTTTGCTATACAAGAAATACAATAAATGTATATTTATGATGACGATCGTATTGTTAAGAATGCAGTTATTTCACACAGGAATCTTTAATAAAGAATATTAAGAGTTGGTTATCAACCCATTTCCTCCAGCAGCTCTGTATGAAGTCTGAACCATCCATTGCTTAACCTGATACAAAGGCCACCCAGGTGAAAATGACTGATGGCATGGAAATATGCATATTTATCAGTCTCGAGCATACAGTCTTCATACAAATGTGTCAGGGGTTTTTGGTGTCTGCTAACTTCAGGATAGAAGTCAGCAGTTAAGCCCAACCACCAGCGACAAGGTAAACTCCTGAGACTGGGTAACAATGATACAGAGTCATTACCTTTACACAGAGTAAAAAGAGACATTTTTAGTACTCTGTGAGGATTCTCAAGCTTTAATGCAAGAAAAGTCCTTTATATGCCAAAAGTTATATTATGCTGTCCATGCACTCTTATGTCTAACATCACGTATTCTGTTCTGGCACAGAGCAAAATAATTTTATTGCAAACCCCCTTCCATTTCCCCATCAATTCCAATCATCTACCAGAGTTATGCTGGTCAAGAGAAGGGAGGGATTGAATTAGTCTAGAAATATTAATATATCCCCCTGAAATCTGATTTTTATAGAAGCAGCAATTTATGGGTTTAGTGAGATTAGAAAACAAAACAGAACTCCTGTGATAGACAGGTTCAGCCCAGTAAAATTGTCAGAAGCTTGTATGTATCACCAAATTACAGGATATTGCTAATTTGCAGGCAGTGTAGCCTACAGGTTACAGTAACAAGCTGTGAATGAGCTTGGTTCATCCAGCAGACTACACCTGGGTTTGATTCTCACAACCTCCACTTGCATACTGTGACTCTGACCAAATCATTTAACTACCCAGTGCTTGGGTTAGAAACCCAAATGCCCCTGACGTTTGCTGTTATTTGCACTACAAATTTTCAACATGGCCTTTTTTGTGACCCACACCTCATGAAAGCATTTGGGACCTCTGCTCATGAACAGTGGCATTGTGATTTTGTTTATCTGTCCTGAATGTTGATTTCCCACAGCGACCGCGCCATTCTGTGCCAGATGTGCAAAAACACAGTTTGGGCAGGATGTGAAAAATGCCAGCTGTACCATTCATAGGGAGTTGTGAAGAGATGGCAATGTTGAAAATCTGGAGTGAAAATATTAAAAATTTTCCAAACTTACAAGTGTACATGAAAACTGCACAATGCATGCTCGTAACACAGTCGTTTTGTGGACTTCTTTTTACTAAATTTTCAATGCAGACATTTTGTGACCTCTGCTCATGAACATTGTCACTATGATTTTCTTAATCTGCCCCAAATGAATGTTGATTTCCCACAGCAACCACGCCATTGTGCGCCAGATGTGCAAAAACACATTTGGGGCCATATGGGAAAAATGACAGCTGTACTGTTCATAAGGAGGTGTGCAAAAATGGCAATGTTGAAAATCTGGAGTGAAAATATTACAAATTCTCAAAGTGATGAGTGTGCTTAGAAACTGCACAATGCACGCTCAAAAGATAGTCATTTTGTGGACTTTTGTCACCAAATTTTCAACATAGGCATTTTGGGACCTCTGCTCATGAACAGTGTCACTGTGATTTTTGTAATCTGTTCTGGACAATGATTTCCCACAGTGACCATGCCATTGTGCACCAGATGTGCGAAAACCAATTTTGGTGAGGATGTTAAAAATGACAGCTGTACTGTTCATAATTTCAAATTTGTTCATAAGTTCAAATTTGCAACATAGCCTTTTTGGGAGCCCATGTCATGAACAGTGACACTGTCATTTCATTAATCAGTCCCGAAAGGTGATTCCGTGCAGTGACTATGAAGTCACCTTTCAGGATGGAATAACCACATGACAGTGACTGAATTCATGAGGTGGGGTCCCACGAACCCCATGATGAAACTTTGGTGCCAAAATTCACAAAAATGGCTGAGATATCCACCCAAGTTGGAAAAAAAAAACATTTGTGTCATTATACAGTTTATCGTCATTTCTTCAGTTCGTGGTCAGCTTTTAAAAGAGCAGACGTGTTCCCGCTCCAAAGAAGACCACCGTGCCAAACTCTGGAGGTAAGTATGGGGTGAGGGAGCTGTGGGGAGGTTGGATGCACAGAGGGTGGGTGTGGGTTGGGGGAAGGGGCACTGGAGACAAGGAGGGACCGTTTTCTGTTTCCACAGGTAAAAAAATAATTAAAAGACATCACGGGACCATTTTTACGTTTACAGGGACAATTGGCAAACTGGGGTGGGCTCCCAGCATGCCACCTTGGTATTTGTTGTGGGGCATTGAGCTGACTGGGATTGGGCACACTTGTCGGCACATACACTGTGTCTATGTTGGGAAGGGCGCAAGAGCCGAGGGGGATTGGACACCCCCCTCAGGAAGCTATTCACAGGGTGGACATTATGCTGATGGGGAGTGGACTCTCCCATCAGCAAATGAACTGGGAGGGGGCATGTTGACAGGAGGATTGGACACCCCCAATGTTGATGGGGAGAAATTGGGTGACATCAATATGCTAAATACAGACACGCTACCACCACTGATTGCAGTGGTGGTTTTCTTTGAACTGAAGACCACTGCAGCTGAACTGCTGACATAGACAGCTCGTGCATCCATTAGTGCGGTATGGTCGCACCTGCTACATGGAGCACTACATTGGATAGGAGGGTCACACATCTCCAAAAAGTCATACTGTCCCAAAATGTTACTTGTGCATGCACACAAGTGAATGCAAAAAGGGAAACCAAAGTGAGAGTGTTCATTATTTGTGCCACAGAGGGGGTGGTATATATGGCCACCTGCACTTGCGGGAGTTTCAATGTTGGAAAAATGAAAAGAAAATTAAAGGAATGGATAGGAGAACACCTTAGGGCAATGGACTACAAGGACCCTAAGGCTCAGATATTCAAACTGCGCCAGGCTATGGTGCAAGCTTGGGCGCAGCACAATTTGGGTGTGCAGGGTTGTGGACTGGGCGATATTCAACAGAGCTGTGCCATGGCACAGCATAGTTGAATATCACACCCTGGCCGCCCACAGTGTGCATGGCGCAGTGGCACTGTGCCAGTGCAAGTGGCCAGAGTGGAGCATGGGGTTGCGCCAGCACAAGTTCCATTGCGCTATGCACAGCAACAGCATTGGATATTCAAAACTTGACATGCAAATGGGGCCATAATGTATGCAGGGCACAAATGGGGCCATTTGCATGTCATTATAGTCCCATTTGCATGCAGGTGCTCTGATTCCTGACCACTTGCACCTGGTGCCCTGCCAGGCAGCAGCTGTCGGGGACCGACACCCCCCGCAGCCGGCAATGTGCTCCACAGCCTGATCGCGGGCTGCAGTAAAAAAAGGAAAATCACAAATCCCTGGTGGTCCAGTGGACCGCTGTTTGCCCGTTCGCGGGCATTTGTAATAAAAATAGATTACTCTATCCAATATCCCTGGTGGTCCAGTGGACCGCTATCTGCCCGATCACGGACATTAGTAATACATTACTCTATCCAATATCCCTGGTGGTCCAGTGGACCGCTATCTGCCTGATCATGGGCATTAGTAATACATTACTCTATCCAATATCCCTGGTGGTCCAGTGGACCGCTATCTGCCCGATCATGGGCATTTGTAATAAAAAAGATTACTCTGTCCAATATCCCTGGTGGTCCAGTGGACTGCTATCTGCCCGATAGCGGGCATTTATAATTAAAAAAAGAAATATGTCCTATATCCCTGGTGGTCTAGGGTACCCCCCTCCCCACCGCCCACTGAGCCCTCGCTCCACTCCCTGGTCAGTTGGTGGCGGCAGCACCCACCGCCTGCCACCCGCCGCCTGCCAACTGACGCCGTCCAGTAGGCTGTCGCCCATTGGTTCACAGTATGAGCCAATGGTGTGCAGCCCCCGACGGTGTCAGTCGGCTCGAGGCGGGCAGCAGGCGGGTGGGATGCCGTCCCACCGCTGACAGGGGGCAGAGGGGGTGGGGCTCAGTGGGTGGGTGGGGAGGGGGTACCCTAGACCACCAGGATATAGGACATATTTCTTTTTTTAATTACAAATGCCTGCGATCGGGCAGATAGCAGTCCACTGGACCACCAGGGATACCGGACAGAGTAATCTTTTTTATTACAAATGCCCGCGATCGGGCAGATAGCAATCCACTGGACCACCAGGGATATTGGATAGAGTAATGTGTTACTAATGCCCGTGATCGGGCAGATAGCGGTCCACTGGACCACCAGGGATATTGGATAGAGTAATGTATTACTAATGCCCGCGATCGGGCAGATAGCGGTCCACTGGACCACCAGGGATATTGGATAGAGTAATGTATTACTAATGCCCATGATCGGGCAGATAGCAGTCCACTGGACCACCAGGGATATTGGATAGAGCAGCGTATTACTAATGCCTGCGATCGGGCAGATAGAGGTCCACTGGATCACCAGGGATATTGGATACAGCAGCGTATTACTAATGCCTGTGATCAAGCAGATAGCGGTCTACTGGACCACCAGGGATATTGGATGGAATTCTTCTTTTATTTTTACAGATGCCCATGATCAGGCATGGGAGGGCACCGCCAGGTGCAGCGGTCGGGGTGGCCACCCACAGGTGGCAGCTGCGTGTTGCGGCCTGCAATGCGGCAGCTCACCCAGGGGTGCCATCCTTGTTCCTTTTTGGGATCAACTTTGTGCTGGCGAGGTAGGGGCTTGATGCATGGCTCTGCACATCCCGGGATGAATATCGGGCTGTGTAGGTATGCATGGGCACACTCACCCGCGCCTGCATATATTACTGATGTGCCCCGCGCATTGGGATTTGTGCCACACTTTTCCTTTTGAATATCATGCCACAAGATTAGGGTTGCGCATGGCGCAACACTGTTGTGCCATGCGCAACCCTTTTGAATATCTGGGCTCAAGAATGCATTAGCAGCACACATGAATATGGCGGCCAATACCCAGGACCATACATGGGTCTTTGTGGGCATAGGAAAACTGAATAAGAGCCCAAGGAGGGGGTGACTACAACAATGTTCCATTGAAAAGAGAACAATACTGGATATTCTCTTTGGGGGGGTCTGAAAAAAACAGGACTGAACAAAAAAATTTAGTTTAAACCCTTTCTCAAGAAATAGCCCCCCGTCCACCCCTACAATTAAACTTAAAATTCAAGTGTTCATGTTCGGCAGCCCATGGGGGTACAGTACCCTACAGTTCCTTTTCTAAAAATTTTCAACAATGTTGCACTAATTGCACCTACTATAGGATGACTACATTTGTGTATAGTTGTTGATGTATATATTTCCATAAGCGGTATGTTTGACTAATATTCATTATGTTTTATTCATTAGGTCCTTATTCTGCAGTCCTGCCACTTTAGTGAATCCTCGTGGGAAACCATGGTTAAAAATAAGGAGGACACCATGATGTGGACTTTCCAGTTATGGTAAAAGTAAAAGCAAAACCATATTAACGTGTACTTATGAAAAATATTTTAAAACACAAAGAAATTATGTGCTGCATTCAAATGAATATGAATAACTGGCCAGCTCTGTTTTTTTAACAATTCTTTTGTTGCTATACAGTATACCTATGCTAGTAGCTGTTTGTTGCTATACAGTATTCCCACATACTGTGAGTACTATTTTTAATCACATTAGCACTGTCACTTTAATTGTCACTTTATTTATTGTGGGTTATGAGGTTAGACTGCTATCCTATGATTAAGCACCAGGAGGCATGAAATGTGTAAGACAGCTACCCTTAATGTGATGAGGAGGGGGTTTGTTTGGAGCCTCCACTATGTGCAGAAGAAACTAAAATTAAGCACTTTTCTAAAGAAATAGTGGATTTGCTTCATTTTCCAAACCACCAGAGGCAATGGATTGCATATGGATTGCATTTACAAGCTGTGAATAGCCCGTGCTGGCAGTTCATTTTCTCTTGTGCTCTGAGGAGTTCTTACTTTGATGGTGGGGCTATGATGAAGAAGAGGTTTATTTTTAACATAGATTATCATTCTGTGTGAACAAGTCATACGACAAAAAATAGTTGTGTTCTGATTCAAAAAATATACTTTTTCAAGACTATGGGGCATCACTTAGGAATTACTTGCCTGCCGCAAACATGCCAGCTGCTTTTATTAATTAGAAGTCTGCATGACTTTTCATTGTGTCCATAGTTAAAGAATGGCATGTCCTACATTTATACTCTTCATGTGAGAAGGATGCTTAAAAAGATGAAAGTTTTAGGACATTGTCATTTTTTTCATTTATTTAAAGTCATTTGATATATAGTAAATTATGAAGCTGATACTGTAAAAAGGAAACACAAACACATACTTGGAAGTATTATATCTCTGCACAATTCACTGGTATACTGTATGTTAGTCCATCCCTTTTTATGGCTGCATAGCAAGAGCTATGCTGCTGTATTGCTAATACAGAAAGAAGGGGGTTCTGGAAGCATGTGACTGAATATCACACAAATCATGTAATTGCAGCAATGCTTGCTCCACGCAGTAGAACTGAAGCACAATTGGTCTGCGCTCTGTCTCTGTGTTCCTCACCCTGCTTCTTCTGTCTGTCACACTCTTTCATCTCCCCTACCCGCTCCCCACAGCAAGGGAGCTGCACTCATCACCAGCCCCTCCCCCAGCAAGGCAGCCGGGCTAAGTGCCAATGCTTCTTCTACTCCCTCCCCTCTGGTTAAAGTTCCACAAAGTAGCTCAAGGAAATAATTATTAATTATACAGCAGGGTGTCATTTTAGGGATAGGTTTTACTGGGTCAGTATTTATGTCAAAGTAGTGCTAGAATAGGGTTAAGAATAGTGGGGGTTTTAACTTCCTTTGCTCAAATATATTTAGCTGAGTGCTATAGTAAAATCACAGTGTACATCCTTTCAAATACATGTTCCAAATTAAAATCAACAGTTTTTTGCAGTTACCATACCACCTAATCAGGTGTAGAAAGTCACTTGCTGTAAGTAATTTGGCATTCCATCACTTGCTAAGAGTAACTTGACAGGTTCCTAAAAGAGTGCAAAGGCTAATATGGCAAACTGCAGACAGTGAGCTAAATTGAAGTCTACAGAAGTATACCTCTCATCTTGCTAAAATATATCAAATTTAGCCACACTAGTGCAACAATAAATATGCCAAAAGGAGAACTACTGATAAACATTTGTTTAAACAGCCATTGTATTCATTGTCCGGGGATCCCCTTCCCAAAATAACCATGCCACACTATTTTCTGGGTGCTCAGTTGGCCTTGTTTTATTAATAACTCATAAATCTAACTGCTTCATTACATTTCATAATCATTCTTTTCCATATTATACCCATTGTGTACATCCATTATAAACATCCCTTGTTCTATCACATTCCATTCTTCTGGGCTCTGGTGCAAACATGACACCTACCTTCGGCCTTCTGGGATACCAAACCCCACAGGGCCCAAACATGCTGGGTGCACACCAGCCCATATCCGTTTCCCAGCCAATTACCTTGGGCCCCAAATATCTTTCTCCTGTGTCTCCTATTCAGCCCCTTCCTCCCATACCCTTTTCTCTCTTTCATCCCACAACTCTTCCCCATTCCCCACTCCAGCTTGCAAAAACCTGCCCTAGCCCACCTCACTGTCCACCTTCAGCAGCCCTTTGGCCCCCACATTTCCTTAATCCCCAGTGCTGTCCACCTTCAGCAGTCTTAACCAACTGATTGCTGTCCATCTTCAGACAATCCTGTGGCCCCAAACTTCCTTGATCCCTACTGCTGTCCACCTTCAGCAGTCCTGGCTAACCCACTGCTGTCCACCTTCGACAGTCCATTGGCCCCATAACTTCAACCACCAGGTCAACCTGCTGTCCAGCTTCAGCAGCTAACCCCTGTTTCCCCATTTCACACTGTCTATACCCTTGAATTAAAGGGTGGGCGGGTGAGCAAACTGCTCTCTAGCAAATGACAAAGTGAGCTCCTATTCTTGCTTCTGCTTAAATACCCTCTTCTTGCCAGTCCTTCCGATAGCTTACTTCAACCAATCCCTGCCCTAGCTCCCCAACTACTCCCCTTTTTAATCCATCCTTCCTCCAACAATTCTCTTATGCCCTTTATCCCATAATCCCTCTCTGTAGCTTCCCCTCCCCCACTTCTATGATATCTAACCTGAACACCCCTGCTGTTTTGGTCAGAAGACCCCTGCAATAGGGCTTGCTCTTTAAGCTGACAGTCCATCTTGTCAGTGGATGCCCTTCCCAAAATAACCATGCCACACTATTTTCTGGGTGCTCAGTTGGCCTTGTTTTATTAATAACTCATAAATCTAACTGCTTCATTACATTTCATAATCATTCTTTTCCATATTATACCCATTGTGTACATCCATTATAAACATCTCTTGTTCTATCACATTCCATTCTTCTGGGCTCTGGTGCAAACATGACACCTACCTTCGGCCTTCTGGGATGCAAACCCCACAAGGGCCCAAACATGGCTGGGTGCACACCCAGCCCATGTCCTGGTTTCCCAGCCAATTACCTTGGGCCCCAAATATCTTTCTCCTGTGTCTCCTATTCAGCCCCTTCCTCCCATACCCCTTTTCTCTCTTTCATCCCACAACTCTTTCCCCATTCCCCGCTCCAGCTTGCAAAAACCTGCCCCTGGCCACCTCACTGCTGTCCACCTTCAGCAGCCCCTTTTGGCCCCCACATTTCCTTAATCCCCAGTGCTGTCTACCTTCAGCAGTCTTAGCCAACTGATTGCTGTCCATCTTCAGACAATCCCTGTGGCCCCAAACTTCCTTGATCCCTACTGCTGTCCACCTTCAGCAGTCCTGGCTAACCTACTGCTGTCCACCTTCGGACAGTCCATTGGCCCCATGTCTCAACCACCAGGTCAACCTGCTGTCCAGCTTCAGCAGCTAACCCCTGTTTCCCCATTTCTCACTGTCTATACCCTTGAATTAAAGGGTGGGCGGGTGAGCAAACTGCTCTCTAGCAAATGACAAAGTGAGCTCCTATTCTTGCTTCTGCTTAAATACCCTCTTCTTGCCAGTCCTTCCGATAGCTTACTTCAACCAATCCCTGCCCTAGCTCCCCAACTGCTCCCCTTTTTAATCCATCCTTCCTCCAACAATTCTCTTATGCCCTTTATCCCATAATCCCTCTCTGTAGCTTCCCCTTCCCCACTTCTATGATATCTAACCTGAACACCCCTGCTGTTTTGGTCAGAAGACCCCTGCAATAGGGCTTGCCCTTTAAGCTGACAGTCCATCTTGTCAGCGGATGCCCTTCCCAAAATAACCATGCCACACAACTTATTGAGTGCTCAGTTTGCCTTGCTTTATTAATAACTCATAAATCCACCCACTTTATAAAATCTTGCAATAATTATTTTCTATAGTACACCCATTTTATACATCCTTTATACACATCCCTTGTTCTTTCTTCATATTCTATTCATCTTGGCTTGGGTGCAAACCCAACACCTGGGCTTGGATGCGAACTCCACATGGGCCCTAAGATGGCTGGGTGCACACTAGTCCATGTCCTGGTTTCCAGGCCCATTACCTCTTGGGCCTCGAATATCCTGCTCCTGTGCCTCCTATTCCCCCTTCCCCTCCCCTTTTTTTCTTTTCCTTCCACTAGCCCAACTCCAGCTACTGCACTGGATGATGGGCCCCCCCCCTTGGGTCCCCATTCCTACTAGCAATCCTCCACTGCCCCTTCAAGCTGCAGGTTAAACTTATCCAAGCTTACCTCTGTTAAGTGAACCCTGCCCTGCCTGTATAGCCTGGTGCATTTGTAGGAAATGTCCCTGTGTGTAATGGCAAACCCCCCTCTCATTTACTAGGGCCCCCACCTTGTTGTTTAGCTTCTTCCTGGCCTCTTCTACCGCTCATATAGCCCTGGCATAACTCCACACCCTTCTTATTAACATTTCTCACCAGGCTATCATCACCTCTTGCCACCAACCATTAATAATCCCAGAGTCCTTTTCCATCTCATTCCAAATGTCCACCAAAGGCCGTGTTCCCAAATCTCCCCCCCCCCAAGTATAAAATTAACAAGTTCAGACTTGTCATTTTCATTCTCAGTTCCTCCAGGAATGGCAACAGCTGGGCCCATCTCATTCAACGTATTCCCTTCCAGTGCACTCTCACCACTTCAGCATCCATTCTCAGCTCTCTCTCCCCCTTGGGCCTTACTGCCACTTTTTTCTCTCTGCCTAATATACCATGCAGTGGCCCTTAATACATATGTGTCCCATCTGGTCGAGATCTAAAGGGAGTGACAACAAAACACATTAGTTCTTTAATTCTCTCACATATGATTTATGATGATCGGATTTCCACTTACCCACTTTTGTTTATTTCCTCAGCAGACCACCCTCTTGCTGCTTCTTCCGAGGCACCACAATCCTAAATGAATGGGATAAAAACCCAGCTGAATCTTCCCCCCAGAATTCCAGGTCCTTCATCAGTACTGCCGCCACCTGGAAAGAGGTCTTGGGTTTCTCATTACCATGCACAAACAAAGTTCCCCCTTCTGTCCCTCTGACTGCCTTGTACTTGGTCATGGCCTACACTGTACATATCCCCTTGTCACCAACTTTTTCTATTACTACCTTAGTCAAGTGCCATGCCTGATTGGCCTTGGATCTGCATAACCAAATCTCCATCTTATCCTTACCCCCACTGCACCTCCTCCCATCATAGCCTCCCAGCTCTATCACTCTTGCTCTTGCCACCACTTCGACCACCCTAAATGCCTCCTGGGGTAAAACTAAAAACATAGCTGTAAACAATTTTGCCTCACAATGAATGTCACAAATACTTCTTATAGCCCCAACCCAATCTACCTAGATATGCCACTGATATGAGCCGTCCTTTATCCGGAGTCCTCCCTTTTATCCTCTGCTACCCCTGCATCATATATCTGATTACTGGGGACCTACTGGGTTCCCTCCATCCTTTTAGGTTGCAAACTAGGCCTATCCCTGTCAATTAAATCCCCATGGTTGAGTGTAACAGCCCTTCATCCCATTTCTTGATTATAAATTGCATCACCTGCCCATCTGTTACTGGCTCATTTACCTCCATTCCAGCCTTCTCTCTGAGCTCTTGGAATAAACTCCAAGATCCCTCATACACATTCAGTGTCCTTGGTGCCCAGGAGCTCCTGAATAGCAACTGGGCTCTTCCCAGCCAATCTCCCATAAATGGGGTGCAACTTCCATTTTCTTGGTTGCTGCTGTTGGTGCTAGGTGCCTGAGCCTGTCCAACTTGATGACAGGAAAGGCTATAAACCATTATGTTCCATATCCTCTCTATGTGCCTCACTTTAAATGACAGGTTCAACATCAAACCATGCAGCACCATCTGACTCAATACCCTCATAACCATATTGGTTGTTGCTGTCTGCCTGCTCAGTACTTCTACCACTGCCTTGTTGTCACACCAAAATACCACCTTCTTATTCCTAAGCTTCTCTTCCAAATCATCAGTGCCACCCATATGCGAAACATTTCCAGCAGGGTAACGTCCCTTGTTAAACCTCTATCTCTCCATTCCTCTGGCCACCCTTCTGATATGCAGTTCCCTTTGAAGTATGCCTTCATTCTGAGTGCCCCTGTCACATCTGTATGTGGCTCCAGGTCTATATTACACAGCCAATCCTCCTGCCAAAACTTGACCTCATTATATCTTACTAAAAATTGCTCCAGGCTTCCAAGTCCTGCCTCACTCCCCTTGATATATCCACCCAAAGGCGGGACCTCCTAGCTCCTTTTGTTGCCCTCGCAAGCCTATGTATGTAGGCTCTAGCCAGGGGCACCACCTGACTTGCAAGTTCAGATGCCCTAGTAACTGCTGCCCCAACACTAATGTTACCCTGCACTTTCCCTTCACTGCTGCTATCAGCTCTCTTGATTTCTGTACCTTGTCTTCTGGTAACCTGAAGGCCCCTGCCTCAATGTCCACCTCTATCCCCATGAATTCCAACCTACAGACTGGGCCCTCAGTCTTCCTCTCTGCCAATGGAACCCCTAATCTGTTACATATATCCTGGAAGCACTGCTGCATTTTTGTCATCCCCTCTTTGCCCTGCCCTATCAGCAGGAAGTCATCTAGGTAATGCACTACCATCCTATACCCATACTGCTCCCTAAATGCTCACTACATCCATGTACTAAATATTTTGAACATGGCGCATCCCATTGGCATTGCCATGTCAAAAAAATACTGTTCCCCGAACAAGAAACCTAACAACTCACAATCTTCTGTTCTTACTGGGAGCAACCAAAAATCTGCCTCAATGTCTGTTTTGGCTAGCCATGATCTCTCTAGTACCCTAATCATTTCCACAGCATTGTCCAGTGTCACATATAACACTGTCCTCTGTTCCTGTCCAATGAAATCATTAACTGACTCCCCGCCAGGTATGACAGGTGATGTATCAACTGGAATTCCCCTTGTTGTTTCTTAGGGACCAAATCCAAAGATTACACCCTGAGATTCTCAATGGGGGCTCCTTATATGGGCCCTCTAGCCTCCATGCTCTTACCTCTTTTTGTATTTTTCTCCCCATTATCTCCTTCTTTCCCCTTACTGACTGGAGATTGCTGGGCTTCAGTGCCTTCCACTGTCCCTCATACTGCAAGCTAAACCCCTTTGTGAAACTTTCCTGCAGCAATCTATCATGCTCTTCTCTGGTTGCCCTCGAAGCCATGCCAATAGCAAATACACTTGAACTGGCATCCAGGCCATAGCAAGCCCTTCTTTCCTACCTACCTACCCTTCCTTTTCTTCATCATCGTCCTCCTCTATTGTCTGATCTAAATCCCCCACCCTCATTAAATCATCTGCCCAACCCCCTCTGCTCTGCCCCCCCATTCCCCCCAAATGCCCTGCAAAAGGGCTAACCATTATAATTATGTCCCCTAAACTTCTCCCCCCACCCACTCCTGCAGTGCAATAGTGGGTACAACCCAACACACTTTGAACAAGCGTGCCTGAATTTGCATCTTGCCCATGTACACTGTGCCCTATTGCATCCCCAACATAACTTTTGTTGGCTGTGTGCCTCTGCCTTCCCTGATTCACCCCCAACCCCTATCTGCACAATCATCATTTAAAACCAGATGTCTGGGTGCCTGATATCCCATCTCACATCTCCATTAGAGGTCATCCTCTGATGAAACTTCTCATTGTATAACAACCACCCATATTCCACCCCGCATTTTATATTCAATATGAACTGTCTGTGAATATGCTAAGAATGGGATGCCAGCTCTCATTGCTTTTGCAGCATGATAACGCTGAAATATGTAAACCCATCTATCCAAGCCTCCATCATCTTACCTTTAAATGATTTCTCCTCCTGTGCTTTCCCCAATAAGACTAACACTAATGTCATCTCCATCTTCCCTATCCACTCTTTCTATTACTTTTTCACTGGTTCCTTATCTACCAGGGCAAATATATCAATGAACTCCATTTTCCACATCTTCTCTCTCTTACAGTCTGAGGAATATTATCCCTGACTGTAACCCCCTGTGTCCCTTCTTCTCCCTGTTTGTCTTCCACCCCCACCTCACCCCCTTGTTCCTTCCACTCTGTGCCCTTTACCTCTTTCAGCACCTGTTTCAATCTTTGCAGCTTATTTTCACCCAGCTTCTCAATAATACTTTCCATGAACTCCCTGCGGCTCCCTGCCCAGGACAGATCAATAACATTCTTCTTATGCCTCTCCCCAGTTATTCCTTTGGCCTCGCTTCCTGACTGCCCTCCATCTTGACCCGTCTCCCCTACCGGAGCCTTCCGTTTTCCTGCCAGTCTCTTCTTGGATCCCTCACTCTTCTGGGCTGCATCCAGCATGGACGGAACCTGGAGCATTTTCTCCACGGCCTGTTGCATGGGATCCTCACTTGGGCATGATCCAGCACTGCTGCTGCTAGTTTCTCTTGCTTCTATGTCTGTAAAAAAATTCTGAATAAATACTCAATCAGTTTCTAGAAACCTTCCACCGTGTATTTACCTTCCTGCCCTTTCCCCTTTTCCCCTTCCCTCTCTTTTTTTTTCTCCTATATTTTGGGTATAACACTGTACCCACATCTTTCAACCATCAACTGTCCCACATGTATGCATGTCAGCATTTTTTGTTGTCTTTAGACCCCTTCATCCTCCAGTTAAGCTTCCTCCTATATTGTCCCTGTGCTATGCAATCTGTTCTGATGTAATCTAGCTGCACCTAAGTAACTGCACAGACAAACGTTGTCCAAAACTCCCTTAAATAAACCTCCTAATTTTTTCTGAACTATTTTAAAGCACAGTCCACCCTTTGCTTTCAATTGCCCTTTCCACTGTCCCTGTAACATGCTTCACCCATCTTTATTATTATTATTTTTTTAATTGCCTGCCTTCTCCTTCTAATCTTGCTCACTCCTTTCTCTTCACTCATTGCCCAGGGTCCCTATAATGGTGGTCCTCCTTAAAGTGGCATCCAGCCCCATTTGCACTTGTGCACCAGCCCACCACCATGCACAATATGGTGGACTCCAGTCGCTCATGTGCAGTGTCTCCTTTCAAGCACTGTCTCCAAGATGGCAGCTCCCTGCACTCCATGCATGTGTTCTGGCTCACTGCTATGCTCCATATGGTGACTGCCCATAACGTGCATGTGCGGCATTCTTACAAGCTTTACTGTCCACAGATTTCAAACTTCCTTACAGTCATTTTCAGATTTAGACAAGAAGAAATGGTCAACCATGCGGCCCCTTCCTCTGTCTTGCTGTATTTTAAGCATCTGCTCCTCTCAGGCTCTTTCCTCCTGCTACCACACTATCCCCCACCCCTGGATAACCTTTCTGCTGCATGACCCCTCCTCCCTCCTAGGTACTCCCTTTAGAGCCTCACCATTTCTACCTTAATCAACCACCATCTTTTTTTTTTATAATTAAACTTTATTAGTTTTATTTGAGTCAAGAGAAAAACTTGTCAGGATACAATGAGAAGCCAGGTTTACACAGTATAGACATCTAAGAATAGTAAGAAAAATACATGAGCAAAGCAATAAACCAGCAGAGCCTAATGAGCCAACAACTGCTGAACTGTAAAATGTTGCAGAAGACCCCAAGATGAATAAGAACTTACAGTGGATTCTTCCATGCCCATGCCATAGTTAATCCTGCTAACCACAGCAAAAGCAAGGCAAGGCATCCCAGTCATCCAAAGAGCACCCCCTTCAACTTCAGGTTGGGTTAAAAATAAAAAAATGATTGGCCCCACATTAATGAGAGCTACGGAACAAAGGCCAGATTTTCCTGCAGCTGATACAATACCCATGAACCCCGCATACCCTCAAATATCTGTGTTTTGTTTAGTTGCTTAGAAACTGACTTCTCTAGACCATACACAAAATTAGCCATTTCATACCAGTGTTGCAAGCCTGGGTGCCTACCTGACCGCCAGAGCTCCATAATGATTTTTTTAGCGCAGATCAGTAGTAATACCAAAAACTTTATTTGACTTGAGGGGGAGCTTAGTGGCATCTGGTTTGGTATGTAGCAGCACCAACATCAGAGAAAGGTTAAAGTCCTGACCAAATACCAAGGCCAGAGCCGACTCAGTGCCCTTCCAAAATTGCTGCAAAACAGGGCAGGACCAAAAAACATGGACATGATCCGCAGCCCCCTCCCCACAGTTATGCAACATCCTCCCACTTGGGGCCCTGCAAAATTTATCACCTGAGCTGGAGGCCTAAAGTATTGGATTCTGCATTTCCACGTGAGCTCTTTTATGTAAAGGGTGCTTGCCTCAAAACTACAACTATCAGCCAAATCTTCCTCCCACTTAGCCAATAAAGACCGAGTAGAATCTCTAGACAAGGAGCATAAATTAATATACAATTGACCTATAATATGTTCCACATCCCTACCCTGTAATTGGTAACAAAAGAGGAGAGGTTTGTGTCATTTGTTTAATAATGGGAAGCACACGCACAAAAGAACATAGTTGCAGGTACCGATAGTGGTCTGTTTGGGAAAGACCATATTTAGACTGTAATGTAGAGAAAGTACACAGCCCCTGGTCTTTAAATAGCTGGTAATAGAATGTCAGACCCATCCTCGACTAGTGCCAAAGAAAAGTATCTGATTTACTTAAAGGGTTGGCACAGTCCCATGCCATTGCGGTTAAGTGCACCCTAACAGCATGAGACAAAATACTTCTATATTTATGCCAAGTCAGTAAAACTACACTGGTATAGCACAGCTTAGCAAAGGGTAAGTATCTGGGTGGAGACACATACAAAGCCTGCTCTGCATCATAAACGTCTACATCATAAAATCATTTAATTCAAATTCTATATCCTTCCAGTAGGAAACATATTGCAGAGTAGACCAGTAACAAAAAATTCTAAGTGAACATACATTGGCATTCCATTGAAAACATGGGAAGCCTATTGCCCTTCATTTTCGGAAGAAATAAAATGGACGCTCGGACTCGAGGCCGCTTACCCTTCCTGAGAAACCGAAGAGACATACGCTGCCATTCTCGTATAAAAGCAGCTGAGGGCATAATAGGCAAAGTTTGAAGGATGAATAACAGTTTAGCCGCTATATTCATTTGAACAACTTCAGGATGACGGAACAAAGAAAGAGGGAGCATAGACCAGGGCATTAAGTCTTCTGAGATGGCTCATGTCAGGGGGTCATAATTTTGAATATCTATCTGATTCTGGGATTTTGTGAGCCATACCCCTAAATATTTAATACAATTTCTACTTCAATGGACTGGCAACAGCTGCCGGATATCCTGAGTGGGTGAATAATGAAATGCTAACACATCCATTTTAGATTTATTTAAGGGAAAACCTGCAAGCTGCCCATACTTCTCCAGAATTCTAAATGCTTCTCGAAGACAGCTGGTGGGGTTAAATAAAGTTAGAAGGATATCATCCGCAAAAAGAGCAATATGATAATCCCAACCTGCTATTGGGATGCCTTCTACTTGAGGTGAAGAGCAGATATAAGCCACCAAAGGTTCAACATAAAGAGCAAACAAAAGAGGGGGGAGAGAGAGCAATCCTGTCGAGTGTTCCTCCTCACCCGGGATGGTAAAGAAAGTGAGCTGTTTATCTTAACATATGCGCTAGAGGCCCTATGTACAGCTTGTAACATAGTGATAAACGTTTGGAGAAAACCAAAGTACTGTAACACGGACCCCAAAAAACACCACGAAACTCGATCGAAGGCCTTCTCTGCATCCAAGCTAACCAGCACCAGGGGAAATAGAGCACTCTGTAGCATGCTCTACTAATAAAAAAGTACTGCACACATTATCATGTACCTGCCTTGTACACACAAATCCCACCTGGTTCCAGTCCAGCAAGGAATGGAGAAGGCCCTCTAATCTAGATGCAATAACAGACATTGCATTTGTAATATGCATTTAAAAGTGAGATCGGGCAGTAGGACTCTGGCTTGGTAACATACTTATCTGGCTTCAGGAGTGCAGTTATAATAGCATAGTTCCAAGAGGGTGGGGGATCATAGCCCTTTTGCACCTGATGGAACACCTGGAGAAGGACTGGGGATAGTGCCTCCCTGCATGCCTCTACTTTACAAAAGTTGGAGGGAAAGCCATCACTCCCTGGACTTTTACCTGGCTTAACTGCTTTAATTATGGCCTGCAGCTCAGCCAGAGTGATTGGGCTAGTTAGCCCCTCAACTTGTCCCTGAGTCAACACAGGAAGAGGTATCTTGGAGAGAAAAGCATACATATGAGCCGCCGGCACCTCAAGAGAGTCGGGAGTGTACAAACAAAACATCAAAAGAATATCTTCCATATGATGAACTGTGTCACCGGTCACTGGATGTTTTGATTTAACTACCGTGACCATTGCCCAACAGCTCAGTAAGCACCTAGCTAGATACCGGGCCTCTTTTAGACTTCCAACATAAAACCTTTGCTTTAAATATTACAGAGCATGTTCTGCTTTCAAATCAATATAAAGTTGCAACTCAGCCCGAGCGGCAAGCATAGCAGATTTTACTGACTTATTGCCCCTCATCCACTTTTCCTGCAAGTCACACAGCATTGTATATAACTCTCCCATCCTCTTTTCCTACTCTTTCCTCTTAGCCGAAGAGTAGGCTATCTGTTTACCCTGTGTGTCATCTTTTAAGGCATCCCACAAAATACTAGGGGAGACTGACTCATTATCGCTGTTAGTGAGGAATAATTTTATCTGAGCCTCCAATTCCCCAAGTAGCGCTTGATCCTTCAAGTACCCCAAATGCAACTGCCAAAAAGTATGACATGCCATTTTTTCCATCTGAATTTGAACTACAATCAGTGCATGGTCTGATAAATGCAGTACCCCATGGTCTACATCCTCAACCAGCCCTAAATGTTCCACCGTAGTTATAAAATAATCTAACTGGGTGAAATTACCATGCTGAGCAGAGCAGTGAGTGTATCCTCGAGTACTGGAATGACTAGTTCACCAAACATCTATCAATCCAAAACCATCCTCTTTTTTTTTTTTGTTTGGCCTTTTGCTCCAGAGCCGCCTTGGGTGTCCCTGCTTGCGGTGTGCTGTTCTAAGCTGACTCCATTTTCTATCTTTTCCTCTCCTTTTGGTTTTCTCTCTTTTTTTTTTATCACTTCTTTATTTTTCCTCCTCCTGCAGGATGACCTGCTGTAGATCCAGTCACCACCTTCCACTGCCCGGGAGCCAGCAGGCTTACTCGCATATCGGGCTTGGTGCAGCCACTGCCATACCCACAAAGGGGCTCCCCCTGTGCCCCCCCCTCACAGGGCTGGGACCAAGCCAGCAGTGCAATACCTTGACAGGCCCCCTAGACAGCATTAATTATGGCTATCAAACTGCTTGGTCACTCTGCTCCATTTCCTCCTAGCAATGCCCCTTGTAGTACAGACGTGCAATGACATCAGAGGCACAACATGCTGACGTCCGCCGCACTCCAGCCCTGAGTACACCACTCTGTGCAGTGCATCCAATGTCTATCAGAGGCCGATGCAGAGCTGCGAAGACCCCAATCCCTCCCCAGAGATAGGGGAGCAGTCCTCCGGACATGCAATCATATCCCTCCCCTGCCGACCCCTGATAACCCGGGCACCTTCCTGAACCCGGGTTGCCAGCATGGCATGAGATGTGGTGCCTCAACCCTCAGTGCCACTGGACTGGCATTCTTTTTTTTTTTTAACTGTGCATTAAACAGAGTTGTGCTTCTTACAACAGCACCATACAAATCTTCCCTCCAGCGAACTTCCCTGCCATTCCCACACATTGTTCACTGCATTACAGTATGTTATTACATTGTTGTTCCTCTCTTTAGTGCATAACGTTGCACCACCATACCATAAATGCAGCTTCATCCTGATTTTCTTACACACCAGGTGAATTGCAGGCCAGCTTGCCTCTCCATACTCATTCCTTTTCTTCCTCACTAAACTCTTGCTTCTGGTCTGCCCCATCTCTTCCAGCCTTAAAGTCCATTACCTTTAACCAGCAAAAATTATTCCAGGAATCCAACCAACTTCAATACTTGCCACTGCTTGACAACTGATGTGCTAGAGTGCCGAACCAACTGCTCAAACTGCTCTCTGGCAAACAAAGTCTTGCTTCTACTTAAATACCCTCCCCTTGCCAGTCCTTCCCATCACTTACTTCCATCAATCCTTGCCCTAGCACCCCAACTCCTCCCCTTTTTGACCCATCCTCACTCCCATAAGTCACTCCTGCCCTTCCTCCCATAATCCTTCTCTCTAGCCTCCCCCTTCCTCCCTTTTCTATGTTCCCTAACCTGAACACCCCTGCTATTTCAGTCAGGAGACCCCTGACAATATGGCTTGCGCTTAAGGCTGGTAATCCACCTTAGCAAAGACAACTAGTAAACTGTTAGTAACTGATAATTGTGAAGAGCTTGATTCAGCCAATTGGGCTGCATAACATGCACTTGCGAAAAACACAGTGAACTAGTAATAGCAGACCGTAGTAAAAAACTTTAACCAGCTAAATGGGCTCTAATAATAGGCATGCCTGATGTAATGTAGTAAAGCTTTAATTTCTCCTCATCATTCAGCACTTTAGAGTTATTTGTCATATCAGCTTGTTAATCCAAAAGTTTATTGTATGACTAGGGTAGCCAAAACAGGCTCAGAGATTAAAGTGCAGCTGTTTTTTGTGTGCAAACAAGTAGATAGTGATAATAGCTGTTAGTACAAATGTAGCAGAGTCTCAGAAATTAAATGCTTAACCATACAGTTTGAATACAAAAGTTGTTGGCAGCATTACATTCTGGTTCATACCTATGAAGTACAGAGTATCTAGAGGCATGAAATGCCAGGACCTGGTCTGACCACAATTCCTCTATAAGAGAAAACTCGACTAAGAACTGAGTATGTGGCTCCCTGCTTTAAAAAATATGGACAAAAGTAATGTAGCCTCAATGGCTAAAAGTGGCAGGTTTAGAACTGTGGCTGTAGTGTTGTAGAATGACACAAAACCAAAACCCTAAACTCTTGCTGCAAACCAGACAAATACCGACACTCTCGCCGGACATATGCCTGACGTGCAACAATTTTATCCACCATTAGCCATCGATCATATGCGCCTTGTTGTTCTGTACCCTCCCTGCACACTGTATTTTGGCTTTAACAACAGTATTGTTTTGTACTGCTGCAGTAATTTTATTGCTGCTACTGTTATGCATTTTACGACTGCATCATAGCAAGACCTATGCTGATGTAATGCTAATACAGCGAGAAGGGTGCTCTGAAAGCACATGACTGATCCCCAACAGGTCCTTAAATTGGCAAGCAAAGAGCAACAGGGGACATTCTGATGAAAGAATGATTCTTCTTCATTCAGAAGTGTTGAATTCCTTCACAGCTGTAATTTCTTAACTACTGGATGTACAAGATTTTGTACACTTGCTGTTTTTATCATAATTTCAGTGTCAGTAGGGATACAAAAAAACAAGAAAGATACAGTGAGAGTACAGCTATACATAGTGTACTATCATTGGCAGCACTGACAGTCTCAACATTTTGTCAAGTGCTTTATCTTTATGTACTGCAAACTGTGAGGAAAACTACTGTTCAACAGAAATATTGGAATTTGTGACTCCCTATTTAGAAATAATGTTTACTCTCATTGATGAAATCACTTTCATTTGTATGACAGATATCAAAACATGCCACAGATTAAGTAAACCCTTTTTGATCTCACTTGTAGACATTGGGGGATAGAAGACAGTGGCTCCTTTGTCACTTGTGCTGTTGCCACCCACCCGTCATCCTGCCCATTACTGAATGACATAGTTTACTGTTCTGTGCATGTCTGACTCCAATTGTCAATGAGTACAGTACAGACAGCAAGCATGCTTGTCCATGAGGTTTGAGTCATTTACTGTTACTGACATCAGAAAGACTCAGATTTCAGTATCCCTCAGGGAATAAGAAAAAAAAGATCAGCATGTCTCTTCTATGTCTGTACATCGATGGGGGCAGTCAGGTCTGGCACCAGTACATAAAATAACTAGATACAGAGTTAAATAATAGAAACAGAACTTTTTTTTACTATACTTTTTGGCCAGCCTTGCACCAAACTTAAGCCCTGGTCATGTCCCCCAACGCCTCCTGCACCCACATGAGCTGCACTCCCCCATGACCCCTGGCTTACCCCCAGGGTGGGGTTGTGGCACTTACTTGTGTAGCAAACATCGGTTCGGGTTGGGGAGCCAGCCTGGGAGCATATCGAAGGCGGTGAGGAGGACATCACAGAGGCACTTGGCTGTTTTTTTTTTTCCTGTACTCCCTCAGGAGCCAGGTGCGTGCAATGACATCAGCTGAGGTGGCTCGTGCATGCTCCCATGCGCACTTCCCTCGAGACATCTGCACATGACCCCCTCATGTGCACGCCCATATACATTGCTCCCCAGCCTCCGCTAGAGGGCACTCAGGTATCGGTGCCGTGATACCCCAGTCCCCAGGGTAGGAGAGCAGTCCTCCGGACACTTCATCCTACCCTGCCCCTGCTGACTCCTGGCAACCCGTGACCGTTCCAGAACAGGAATCACTGGTGTGACTCGAGGTGTGGTGTCCAGAACCTTAACCCTCAGCGCCACCGGGCTGGCACAGAAACAGAACTTTATTATCACTGCTTGAACCTGGGGTTGGGAAAAAGAAAATAACTCTCTGTTCTCTTTGGAAAGACATTACTCACCTGCTGACAACCACTGCATTATTTTCAAATCTTCCTGTTGGCTGAATTACTACGTTAACAAGCGAAGTGCTATACTTACTTAATGCACACTAACATGTACAATGTTCAGCAGGTATGCACGCCCCATGGCCCTTATCAAGTGACTGCATTAACAGTCATAGTGACTCTGACAGATCTTGTTATAACTTCCCTCCTCTCAAGTCAACTAAATTATACAGGTACTTTTTAAATTACCCATGTAAAACCTTTCTGCCATTGCCCACCTTTGCCTTCTGTGGCTTGTTTCCTTTAGGCCTCCAAAACACTGTCCCCAGTTTCAACTTCCATGCAGTGCCTCTTGCAGTAGCTCAGTGTCAGGGGCTCAGTAGGTAGCACACTCGCCTCTGAGGCCAGGAGATCAGAGGTTTGTGGGTTCAGTTCTCACATCTGGCACTTGGGCTAAAATCCCAGTACTGACACTGTAGTGCAGCATGAGAGGGGTGCTACACTTCTGAGGTGCCGTCTTTCGGATGAGATATTAAACCGAGGTCCCATCTGCCTGGATTGGTGGTAGTTCAGGTGAATGTTAAAGATCCCATGGCACTTATCGAAAAGTGTAGGGGAATTTTTATTATCATAACAGTAAACCAAAAATGAATATAAACAGTGTTAAGTCACACAAAATAATAGACAAATCACATAGAAAACAAAATCAATTAAGCATTTCAATAATAGAATATCAGAACATTGTAAAAGGAATAATGTGAACCCCCCCCCCCAAAAAAAAGTGTAGGGGAATTTCCCCGGTGTCCTGGCCAAATTTCCCTCATTCACTAAAAATACCACCAACTTAATCTGGTTCAAGGTCAGTTGGCATTCATCTGTATCCCCCTTCCTCGGGTTGTGCCTGAAAATAGGCAGGATTTGTCTAGTGCACTTATCTGGTCAACAAAAACTAAATAAATAAATAAACTACTCAGACACTTTGACCCCTCTATTTCACACTTCATTTTTGCTTGTGATCTTTGCTCACTCTGACAGCCCAATAAATTACAATAGGCTGCACTCATCCAAGCTACAGCAACTGGACTTGGATCTACAATTTTAACCAGCCATTGTTCTCTGTTAGCTATTAATTTATTATTTACAGCAGTATTTTCAGCAGTGTGTTAAGATTGCATTCTGCAGCTTTAAGCCTAGTTAGTTACAGCAGCAAAAGGTAGCAAATGATTTATTCTGTAGTTACAGCAGCAGATCAGCAAAAGGGTAACAAGTGTAGCAAGTGATTTATTCTGTAGCAATTTACTCTGTCCTGCTTGGGTAACCCGAGCTTTTCTCCCCCACTCCCCCTGCCTGGTCTTTTATAATCACTTCTCCCCCTCGGTTCTTCCCTACAGATACCCCGACCACCCACCCCTGAGGCAGCACCTGAAGAGGCCACTCACCGCACGGAAGCTCAGTTTCCCAGCCAGCCAGCCGCGAACAGGTACACGATCTTCCAGGCAGACACTGCAAACACGGTGGCTGCCCCACCCACAGCCACTCTCCCACCATTGGTTGGCTCTACTCATATAGGGTCACCTAGTCATGTGACCACATGGTTGCATAATAATCTGTCACCCTAAGTGCCCATTAGCACCTTATCAGCTATCCCCACTAGGTGTCGCCAATCACCCTAAACAGCATTTTAACCTTATAGCTCCTAAATCTGTTATACAAACTCTCACTCCTGCAACACTACCACCCTTACCCTTTCCTCTGACTATGGCAGTTACCTCCAATTTTCCCCACACCCTTGAATGGACCCATATGTCACATGCCTGCTGTTCCTCCTTCTTCTTGTGTCTTCCACCCCATCACAACTTCCCTGCACAGAAAATGCCTCCCAGAAGTCGATCCTCCTTTGTCGTCTGCCCCTCTACTCCCTCTCTCACATGCCCACTCTTACACACCCAACCTTTCCATCCACCCTAGTGTCCTCCCAATCACCCTAGCAAAAAACATATCCCTCCTTCTCTCCCTTTATTACCCACCAGAACCCCTATTCCCTTTCCCTACTGTTCACATCCAAGAAACATCTCCTGTACTCCTTTCTACTCCTTCTCCTGTAGATTTCTGGTGATGCTGAACTCAACCCCAGCCCCCTGGCCCTCCAAATCTTCCACATCAATGACCAAAGCCTCCTACCCAAAAATGGATACCCTAAAAGTCTGGCTTACCCAACACCAGGTAGATGTCCTGTGTGTCTCTGAGTCTTGGCTCTCCTCTCTTACCCCAATCACTGAGCTGGCCCTCCCAAACTTCACACTTCACTGCCAGGATCATGGAAAATGGGGTGGCAGTGTTGCCGTGTACTGTATGTCCGTAGCTCACTCCCCCATTCCATCATCTTCCAACAAGCAGTCCCCTAATTGTAAGACCTTCTTTTCTTGTTCTTCTCACCCTCTCTTCCACTGTCCCTTTTTACATAGGCACCCTCTATGCAGCTCCTAAACTAGCCCCTGAATCCCTCCTCTGATGATTCAGCTCAATAGTCTCCTTCTCCTCTGACTGTGAATTGCTCATGCTGGGAGACTTCAACATTGACTGGTCCTCCCATACCACCTCTTACACCGGAACCTCTGCTCATAGATTCATAGACATGTGATGGCAGAAAAGGGCCTTCCTGGCCCATCGAGTCTGCCCATTCTCTCCCTCTGCCTGTCACCCCCACAAGATTCCCCTCATCCTCCCCTTGACAGCCATCTGTATTTGTCCCAGGCCCTCTTATATTCCTTCACTGTGCTGGCACTCACCACCTCCTCTAGCAGTCTGTTCCAGGGCTCAACCACTCTCTCTGTAAAGTAATACTTCCTAACATTTCCCCTAAACATTCCCCTCCACCTTCAATCCATGCCTCCTAGCTCGTGTATCTACCTTCCCAGTAAAAAGGCTCTTCCCCACTTTATTGATCCCATTCACATACTTGAAAGTTTCAGTCATGTCCCCTTTCCCTTCTTATCTCCAGATGATACAAATCCAGTTCCCTCAACCTCTCCTAATATGCCATCCATCTTAGCCCATGCACCATTTTAGTGGCCCTTCTCTGCACCCCTTACATGCCATCTATGTTCTTTATTAGATGGTGCCTCCAGAACTGTACCCCATACTCCAGGTGTGGCCTCACCATTGAGCTGTAAAGTGGCATCAGCACCTTCCCCCTTCTGCTGGTTATCCCTCATCCTGTGCATGCCAGCATCCTGTTAGCCTTGCCCACTGCTTTGCTACACTGGGTCCCCACCTTAAGTTCATTTGTGATTATAATCCCTAAATCCTTCTCCTGCCTGGTTGCTGCCACTCCCCCTCCATTTGTGTATGTGGTATTTGGATTCCTCCTCCCCAAGTGCATCACTTTGCATTTCCTGGCATTGCACAATCAGAAAACAAAGGCACCACAGGTAATGAAAATGATTATTTTATCAAAAAGATATAAAAGTAACAAGCCACACTGCAGTATAGGAGCACAAACCTCGACCAGTTTCACACTAGTTGTGTGTCATCAGGAGGATGATGCACCGCATATCCACTGGTCTTAAATAACACAAGTTATTAACTTGTTTTGGGGCTAATAGCCCTAATTTTAAACTACTATGGAGTCAGTAATAGTATCTATGAGGGAATTACCAATCTTCAGATGTTGTACATAGATGTATATGCTATAGATGTTCGTAAGGCAGTGTGTGGTAAAATGTGCATTGCTGTAATGTAACTTTAAATGGGTGTTATTTAAGACCAGTGGATATTAGGTGCATCATCCTCCTAATAACACACAACTAGTGTGAAACCAGTTGAGGTTTGTGCTCCTATACTGCAGGGTGGCTTGTTACTTTTATAACTTTTTGATTAAAATAATCATTTTCATTACCTGCAGTGCCTTTGTTTTCTGATTGTGCAGTTTGGACTTACTAGTGGCACACATGTGTGTAAAGCTGAGGATTTCTGCTGTTCATTTCCTGGCATTGAATTTCAGCTGCCATGTTTCTAACCACTCTTCCATTAACCTTATATCATTCTTCATTGCCTCCATCCCCCTTCCCAGAGTGTCCATCCTGTTACTGAGTTTTGTGTCATCTGTGAAAAGACAGACCTTCCCCTGAAGCCTCTCTGCTATGTCACCAACATATATGTTAAACAGAATGGGCCCCAGCACTGACCCCTGAGGGACCATGCTCAACACCCCAGTCTCTCCAGAGTGCATCCCATTGACCACCATCCTCTGGCTTCTCCTCGTCAGCCAGCTCTCCACCCATCTTACGATTTTCTGCTCCACCCCTAGAATCCCCAAGTTGAATCACTCAATATCACTCAGCTATTAACTGAACCTACCCAATACAACACTCTCTCCACCAATCATACCCTCCTTGACTGGATTATTTTCTCACATCCTCATTGAATATCCACTGTAAGTGTACTGAATGACACAATCGGTAATCACTGTTTCACTTAATGCACCAGAAAAGTTCATCTTCCTAAATCCTCACCTAAATATCTCAGTTTCCAATCCACCCACAATCTAACTCCCAACCTCCTCCTGACTAACCTCAACTTAGCAAACTGGTACCCAGTCTTCTTGGCCTCTGATGTTAACCAAGCTCCCATGCAAGTCTCCTCTATCCTTACTGGTATCTGGGACCTCCACACCCCTCTCAGCATCACTAGGGTAAGATGTCACCACCTTCCCTTCATCTCCCCCTATATTATATTGCTATGCAAAGCACAAGACAAAGCCTGGACAAAATTTATTTCCTCCAAGGCCACCACTGACCTTCCCCTCTATTGCAAGCTCAGAAACACCTGTAAAAAAGCAATACATCAAGCTAAATCTGAGTATTTCAAATCAAATCTCACATCCTGCCCTGACCCTTCATCCTTTTGGAGCACAGTTAAATCCCTTCCCAACCTCTTCTGCCAAGTAACTGCCCCCACACTCATGCAAAACAGATCCAATGTTTCTGACCCTGCTCAGTCACTAAAATTCTAAACTAGTTCTTCACACCCTGTGTGCTACCAGGCCATCCAGCACCTCCCTACTCCCTTCCACCCTCTGATGGATTTACCCTCCATCCCACCACCCCTCAAGTAGTTTTTTGCACCCTCTGCACCCTTAACCTGCCCAAGTCAAGTCCAGATGTTTCCACCCCAAGCTCCTGCGCCTCTCGCTCCAGCTATAGCCCCCCCTCACAACTCAACCTCTCTTTCCGCACTAGCTCTTTCCCAAAACCATGGAAGATGGCTAATATCATCCCCCTGCACAAAGGTGGTGACCCCTCTACTATCTCCTGCCTTCTCCGTGTCACAGACTTAATCCTCACAGCTATGGACAAAGGTCACCTCACCTCACTTCAGCAATTTTCATCAACCTCACAAAGATGTTGGACTCTGTCTCCCACCCACACCTCCTCAAAAACAACACTCCACAGGCCTTGCATCCTCCTCCATCCTCTGGTTTAAATCCTACCTCAGTGGCCAACAGCAGTTTGTTGTAGTAGGCAACTTCCGCATCCTCCGCTCCCTATCTGGCGTCCCTCAGGGCTCCATCCTCAGACCCACCCTCTTTTCAGTTTTCATTAATGACCTCCCCTCAGTCTGCACCTGCTCTAACATTCACCTCTACGTGGATGACACCATCATCTAAGTTTCTGGTCTCTCCACTGACTCCGTCAAGCTACCAATTCAGTCCGACTTTGACCATGTGCTAGCTTGGTTCTGTAACAATAACCTTAAATTGAACATTAAAAAAAGTTATCAATGCTCTTCAGCTCCCCCAAAATGTTGGCCAAACTCCCTTTCTCCCATTTTCACCATGTTGTATACTTCCACTCTGGATACCGTCACCTCGTACAAATACCTTAGACTCTGGTTGGACTAACATTTCAATGGCACAGTCTACAATGACTCCATTTGTTCAAAACTGACCCCCCAGACTTGGCATGCTCTTTAGAAACAACACGCCATCCCCCTACATATACCCTGTGACTTAATACACAATACTATCCTCCTCCTCTTTGACTATGAGGACATTATCTATGCCTCAGCCCCTGCCACTTCTCTCTCTAATCTTGACACCACGCTCAACTCCTTCTGAAGATTCACCACTAATGCTCCACCACAAACTCATCACTGTTCACTTCTTTTCTCTCCGGGTCTCGTCCCCTCTTCCACAGGTGGTACGTCCTCTCAGTTACAATCACGTCTACATAGTGGTTCAACCTTCTCCCTCCCTACCTGTCCTCCCTCCTCTCTGCTGCTGCTAGGCCCTCCTACTCCATTAGATCCTGGCATCCCAGCTCCTTAGCCATCCCCCTCCAGTGATCAATGGCCAGTTCCTCCGCCTTCTCTTACCTCCTCCCCCACCTCTGGAATCAACTAGCTACTTCCATCCATGACACCCAACTCTTTTTGGCCTTCAAAAAACAGCTAAAATCCCTCTCCCAACCCCCTGCACATGTCTCCTCTCCCCTCTCCCCTCCTCCACCTTCCCCCACTCTGCTCAAGCCCACCTCCCATCAGTACTACCCCACTCATAAAAACTCTCTCCTTTCTTAACTCATTTCCCTAACCTATTCATATTTTCATAAGCTCTATAATACGTTAGCTATGAAACTCGATGATCCAGCACATATTCTACATATTCTCCCTGCATTTTAATTATATAACTGTTATCTGGTTATGTGTATTGTATAAGTATATAAACAACCTTCTCTTATTGGCTAAACTGTACCTGGTTTATTGAATGTATACTTCTGTATAAACACTCTCTGTTTGTAGTCATTCACCCTTATACCCGGGTCACACCTGAAAATGAGCCTCGGTTCAGTGTGCTTTTCCCGGTTACCAAATTTTAAATAAAATAAATCTCCCTCTCTTTACTGCACATTACACTCCCATGATCTTTGCAAAAAACACTGGAGAAATGTCTGGTTAGTTTTGGAATTTTGGAAGAAAAACTATTTTGAGCGTGGGCAGTCACAAAGAACACTTACACAGCAGTAGGAAAGAAAACAAAACTGTCTTTTAAGGTAAGACCTGTATTGAGTGACAAAAGCATTGTAAGCAAAAAAACAAGCGAAACATGACAGCCCTGCACCACCTACTGGCCAACATAACATGTACAAAACAGACTGTTTTTTTTTTATTTGTTTAAATCAGGAAAAACCCATTTTTAATACAATTTCTTTTTTATTTCAATTATTTTACATATTTCTTGATGTTGTATCAGTAGCTCACTTTATAAGCACATCAAGGCACTTCAGGGAATTGGTTGTCTGAGGTTAATGCACTTCCAGATGCTAAAAACAGTCAGAACAGGTGCCTCATGACTCATTATGCTCCTGGGCATGCATAAACCCCAGTCAACAAACACCCTGTCATGATTTGTTCCTCACATGAAGTCAGCACTTACTGTAGATGAAAGAAGAAACTGTACGTTAACTAATTACGTAAGTTTTTTGTCACATTACAATGTCTGGAAATTTAATTAAAGTTCCACGAGCAATGAATACGGAAAAAATGATAAAGAGATAGATAAGCGGGCCCTTTTCTGTTTATCTTCTGCAGTGTAAGAGACATCAGCCAGAATGTTTAGAGAGGTAGCACTACACTTAAGGTATTAGCCTTATACTAGCTGTGATTAGCGTGACTGACTGCCTGTTAGTATGGACGGGGCTATTATAAACAAGCATTTGTCAATGCTGAATGTTCACCCCTGGTATTGCTGTTGTACCGAGTCTTGCTTGCACACATTTTAACTATATATTTATGAAGGATAGAGCAGATGAGATGCAATGCCTCATTTTCAGTGGTGTCCTTTTTAACCAGGTTAGGGCAGCTGAGAGGCAATATCTGCTTTTAAGTGGGCTCCCACATTTTGACCTAAAATGTCCAACAGTCTTTTATGACCTGACATTATGATCAAGGCAGGTTACATTTTTAAAATCCCAGCCAAAACGTGATTTTGCTGTGCAACTGTTGAAACAAGTTTGGGAGGGGATTTGAAAAATGACATCTGCTACGTTCAGGAGGTGGGGCAACACAAGGGACATGTTGAACGCTAGGGTCCAAAATCGACAAAAAATAAAGTTATGAGTAAATATTGGAACAATTAGTTTCCTCATAACTTAGTTGTTTTTTCACATTTTTACCCCAAATTCTCAACAAAATCTTTTTTGATCACTCCTTCTGAGCATGGCAGATGTCATTTATAAAGCAATGGCTGAAACATTTACTACAGTTATTAGTGTGCACAGAAACATTGAAACATAGACTCATAACTTTGTTGTTTTCTCATATATTTACCCCCAGATTTTCAACATAACCTTCTTATGACATTACAAAGCCTTCTCATGAGCCTACATCGTGAACAAGGGTAGGGAAAATGTTCAAATCCTGCCCAAAAGCTGATTTCATGCCATAAGTGTGAAAACGCATTTTGGCCAGGATTTGAAAAATGACATCTGTCACATTCATGAGGTATTGTGAAGAAATGGCTATGTTGAAAATTATGAGTCAAAATATTGAAAATTACCAAAGCTACAATCCTGCATTCCTAAATTTCAATGCAGACTCATAGCTTTGTTGTTGTTTTTTTTATATTTTTACCCCCAATTTTCAACATAGCCTTCTTATGACCCAACCTCATAAACAAGGGTAGAAAAAATGTTCAATTCCTGCCCAAAAACTGATTTTGTGCAGCTACCACAAATCACCTTTCAGGACAGATTAGCCTTATTTCACTGCCACTGTTCATGAGGTGGGGTCCCAAAAAGGCATGTGGAAAATCTGGGGCAAAAATATTCAAAATTGTATTTATTTATTTGAAAAGTTTCACCAGGAAAGTCATACTGAGCTAAAACAGCTGGTTTCCGGATGCATCGGGGGGGGGGGGGACAAGGGATATGTACAACTGATTTTTACAACAGAGTAAGGCTTCACAAAATAAAACTTCATACAGTGATTAAATAACATTGAAACAGCTATGTACAATATGTAGGTAGTATGGGCAGCATGTCCTATAGTAAACAGTGGTGGGGGGGGCAATAGTGAAGAATGTAATAGGAAAAAGGAGAAGGGAAGAAAGAGGAGGGGGAGTAAAGTACAGATGGAGAGGGAATCCGTCGTCCCTCTGGGATGCAGACCCCTCAAGGGCCAGACACATCTCCGTGCACACCCAGTTTGCGTCAGATTCCTGGCCAGCATTGAAGAAGGGTAGATGTGGGAAGGAGGTGAAAGAGGGGGAATAGAGAAATAGTGTAGAATGTAATAGGAATGTAATTTGTAACAGGAAAGGAGGAGTAGGAGGAAAAGGATGAGGAGGAGTATGGTGGAGATGGAGAGGCAGACAACCATCCCTCTGGGATTCAAACCCCACAAGGGGCAGTCATGACTGGGTGCACACCCAGCTCAAGACTACTTTCCTGGCCTACACTGGAGATGGGTAGAGGAGGGGGAGGGCAAGGGGAAAGAAGAGTAGGCAGGAGGGGGAAAGGAAAGTGAGGTAAGGTAGTGAGGTAGAAGGGAGAGTGAATGGTTAGGGGAGAGAGTTTCTAAGTTTAAGAGTAGGTGATGAAGTGAGAGGGGGATGAGGGAAGGCAGTGGAACACAAATAGTGGAGGTCAGTTGCAGTTACAGGTGGGGAAGGTGAAGTTAAGCAGCAGGGAGGATAGCGAGTAAGGATAGACAGTGAGGGAAAAAATGGCCGAGTTATGCCAGCAAATTCAAAATCCCTTTGTATTACATTGAACCACATATCCAATTTCCTCAGTTTGCAGTCTGGCATTGAAGAGTGAAGATGTGCCTGCAGTCCAGAAATGATTTTGGTGTCAGATCCCCAGTGGGTAATCAAGGGCTTGGGGGGTAGAGTGGTGGGTGCTGAATGGGAGGGTCCGGTAGGCTGACAATCACAGCGACAGCAGACATCAGTGGATGTTTTTCCTTTTTGTAGGGTTTATTTAAAATAAAAACTATGAGGGATGGTTTTCTTTATTTCAGGTCATGACACTGAGGGATTGGGCACCACAGCAGAGAGGATGGGATCCCTGGTGCTGCAGAGGTAAAATGGGCAGGGTTGGAGGTAGCAGGCAGCATGGAAGATTGGAGACCCCATGATAGAATATTAACATGGGTTGGACTTGGGGGAGGACAGTTACAGCGATGGTAGCAAGAGACATCAATAGACTTTTTTTCACTTTTGGACAGTGCATTTAGAAAAAAAAAACTATGTGGGATGGTTTTCTTCATTTCAGGTGTAGACACTGGGGGATTGTGCACCGCCAGAGTCAGTGGTATGTCTAGCAGCACCAGGGATGGGCTCCTGGTGCTGCAGAAGTAAAATGGGCAGGGTGGGAGGATAGCTGCTGGCACTGGAATTCGGCACCCCCTTGCCTGAATACTAAAATGGGTTTGGCTGGGGAGAACAGTTAGGACAGTGGCAGCAACAGATATTGATGAATGGTTTACCATTTTACAGGTGTAGGACAGCTTTGAGTAGGCTGATCATGATAGATTAGCTGTGCTTGATGGGCAGCACTATGTAGATCAAAAGAAAGAGTTGTCCTATGATTGGGTCTGCTGTTTTCTTTGAACTACAAAAACTTTCTGCCCAGCAGGCCAGAACACTGTCATGACCAGCCTGGCTGATGATTGTTGTGACATTGAAAAGCCCCTTGCAGACCACTCTGTAGTGAACTTTGTGTCACACCCCTCAAAAGCCACTCTCGTAGCAAGATGTTAGCTGCATGTGCATGCATGATGAACATAAAAACGCTGTTAGTACAGAACTGTGTTAGCTGGCAGTAATCTGTTTGTACAAGACTGCTAACTGCATACAGGCACCCTTGCAAATGATTGATGCCTCCATGCATATAGGTTATACTGGTATCTTAAATGCTTCCTGGAATTTCTAACTGGCTGCCTGTGCTGTGCTAGTTAATACTTATAGAAATTACATTTTAATTGCATGTAAACTGTCTGCTAACACCCTCTCTGGTAGTCTATTGATCACCCCTCTCACCACATCCAGGTAGAAAAGAAGTATTTATCCACTATAAACTAGTGGTACAGTGCTCCCTCCCTAACCTGATCCTGGTACAAATAAGACATTTATTCCTGGTAGTCTAGTAGTTCCCCCTCCCGCACCTGATCCTGGTATAGAAAGAACATGTGTCCCTGGTAGTCTATAAGTTTTCCTCTCACCTAATTTGTGAGAAATGGCTCATTTATCCACGGCAGTCTACGAGTCCAAACAGAGCATACAGTATATACCTGTTAGTCTTGTGTTTCCTACACCTATTTTCTGGTGCCCACCCCTTGGTATCTGGTTATAACAACTCCTGGTATATCATGGCATGCCCAGAGACCCTCACCATTGCCCAGAGAAGGTGGCCAGCACTTTTTCTTTACTCAACCCCATGGCCAGCTTTTGCTTGCTGAACAAATAACTGTACAGTTCTTTCTTCAGCAGACCATATTAAGTTTTGGCAATGAGGAGAGGGTCAGGGGGCTGGGAAGGTTCTCACAAGATACTAGGGGGTGGGCACCAGATACTGGGGGGGTGTGCATTGAGTAACAGGAGCAGGAGTGGGACCACTAAACTACCAAGTATAAATGTTCCCGGTTTTAGCAGGATAGAAACATAGAACATAGAATTTGACGGCAGATAAGGACCGCTTGGCCCACCCAGTCTGCCCATTTCCCTACCTACTGGATAAGCTGCAGATCCTAGTTAACCAGCAGCCTACTTCTTCCTACCCCCACCCCCAGAACTGCCTTATGACTATCCCATGCATGCTTGAATTCCACCACTGATTTTGACTCCACAACCTCCTCCGGAAGGCCGTTCCCATGCATCCACAACCCTCTCTGTAAAAATACTTCCTTAAATTACCTCTGAGCCGCCCCTATCTTCAAATTGTGCCCTCTTGTTCTTGCACACCTCTTTTTTGAAAGATGCTACCCTCTTGGACTTTGTTGATTCCTTGAGGTACTTGAATGTTTCTATTATGTCCCCCTCTCCTTCTTTCCTCGAGGCTATACATATTAAGCTCCTTAAGTCTCTCTTCATATGTCTTCCGGTGCAGACCCTGCACCATTTTAGTTGCCCTCCTCTGGACAGCTTCCATCCTGTCTATGTCTTTGCGGAGATTGGGTCTCCAGAACTGCACACAGTACTCCAGATGGGGTCTCACCAGCTGTCTGTACAGAGGGATAATAACTTCCTGTTTTCTACTGGTGATGCCTCTCCCTATGCATCCCAGTATCCCCCAGCCCTCCTTGCTGCCCTCTCACATTGCTTGCCCGTCTTTAGGTCATCTGATATGACTACCCCCAGGTCCCTTTCCATTTTTGTTCTTGTTAGTATCTCACCCCCCATTGTGTACTCTGGATCAGATGGGTGAGCCACTCTCGACTACCCATGATTAATGTTCTCTTTCTACAAGGATATTGTGAGGGAGAGGACAGCACTCTACTAACCATGGATAAAAAATTATATTTTTACAAAGAACGGTTGAAGGTAGGGGACCACTGGACTCTGAAAGTAATTGTTTTATTTTTACTGGGATCCGATTATGTGTGCTTGTGGACCACTGGACTACCAGGGATTCTTTATTTTGTAAAGGAGACCAGGAGTGGGAGGGGGACGCCACTATCACCACTAATGTTTTTTTAATAGGATTGGTTCAGGTGGGGGGGATTACCACTGGCACCAGTGATGTGCAAGTCTTCAAACACCAGCTGAGCCAAATATTCACTGTGTGACCTTGACAAAGACCCTTAACCTCCCAGAGTTTTAGTCAACACTGCTTTGGACATGGGTCGAAGTAGGACACCATTGTAAATGGTGTGTTGCATCTCAGCAGGAGTATTCTGGGTAAATATGTTGCAGACTTGCCACAAAAGACAGTAACCATGACCTATATGTGGCTCAATGTAGCCTGTAAATAATTTATTCTATTATGTTACACACGTTCTTTTTTTATTTTATGATTTTACAAGGGGTTCCTGGTCTCAATCAGTCTGAACACAAATGGCAAGGTGACCCCCTCATAGGTCAGTGACCTACAGTACTCTCAGTTTTAACATTCCAGTATAAGCCATGACAACTGCTTTCCCCATATACCGTA
The DNA here is from genome assembly GCA_016271365.2 of Neoceratodus forsteri. Taxonomy (NCBI): domain Eukaryota; kingdom Metazoa; phylum Chordata; order Ceratodontiformes; family Ceratodontidae; genus Neoceratodus; species Neoceratodus forsteri. Next base: position 272,661,191 of record CM057453.1, read on the forward strand.
AAAGGAGAAGGTCACACTTCTGATCAAACAGGATGAGTAAAAAAACCAAAAAGCAAAACAAAAATTGGAGGGGGTTGCTCTGGGTGCTGTTTTCCTCTGATACAAAATTAAGAATAATGCATCATAAATGTGATTATATCTCAGCAAGGGCTGATCTTACAATGTCTTTAATCAGTAAATGATCAGGAGTTCAACTGCAGAACAATAAAGGTAAAAGGGTCAGACTGGGGGTTGTGTACTGACCACCCTTACAGTCAGAGGTCATTAACAGAGAACTGGCAGATCAGTTATGGAATTCCTGTGGAAGGAGTGGCACTCTGGTGGTCAGGGATTTCAATCTACCAGGGTGGATTGGAAAACCACATCTAGCACACGTGCTAGGGAGCAGGTCATTCTGGAAGTCTTCCAGGATGTATTCCTGTCACAAAAGGTAGAGAAAGCAACAGGGGAACATCTTGGATCTTGTGCTGACTGATGGAGACTACATGCAGGGTGTATGGACTGAGGACCCCCTAGCAGGTAATGACCACTAAACAGTTTAGTTCTCACTGGATATAGGTAGGTAGGGGACGTCTTCAAAAACTGAGACAGTGGACTTCAAAAGGGCTGACTTCTGCAGGATGGCTGACATCCTCAGGGGCATTTGGCTAGCATCACCCCTGACATGGATACCATCCAGAAATGGGCCAAACTGAAGGAAGGCCTATTATCAGCCACAGACACCTGCACAAAACAATGCAGTAAGAAGGCAGGGACCAAGAAGCCAAGTTGGTGGACAAAGGAGATGCAGATAGGGGTGAGGGAGAAAAAGGCAGCCTTCAGAAGATGGAAGGGGTCCAAAAGAAAGGAGGATGAGGAGGAGTACACAAAAAAAAACAGGGAGGAGAGCAGGGCTGTGAGGACTGCTAAGGCTTCAAAGGAGCTAAGGCTAGTAGAGGGGATTAAGGAGGGGGACAAGGCCTTCATCAAGTACATGAGGGAGAAGAGGAACTGCAAGGAGCAAATCACCAGGATGTAGAAGGATGGAGGTTGGGTAGAGAAGGAGGATGAATAGGCAGAGGTGCTCAATGAGATACTTCTGCTCAGTTTTTACCAGGGAGAGAGATAGGCCAATACCGCAGGGGCAGGGCAACACTGGCATGGGAGGAGATAGGATAATGGATAGGAAGATCCCTGTGAGCAGAGTGATTGAGAACCTTAAGTCATTGAACATGGACAAGGCTCCCGGGCCAGATGGGCTGCACCCTAGAGTCCTGAGGGAGTTGGCTGAGATCCTGGAGGCACCACTGGTGGACTTGTTCAATACCTCCCTGCAGATAGGATGCATGCCTCAGGACTAGAGGATGGCACATGTGGTACCCCTGCATAACAGGAGTTCCAAGGATGAGCCTGGTAACTATAGTCCAGTCAGTCTGACATACATCATGGATAAGCTCATGGAAATGATACTAAAGGAAAGATTTGTGACCTTCTTTGAGGTGAATGGTCTTATGGACAACAAACAGCATTGGTTCATCTCCAGGAGATCATGTCAAACAAACCTGGTTCACATTTGTGACTGGGTGCCAAAAGAGCTAGATACTGGTTGGGCCCGTAGATGTCCTGTATCTGGATTTCAGCAAGGCTTTTAACTCAGTACCACATGGCAGATTAACCAGTAAATTGAGGAACCTGGGAGCAGGGGAGAAACTGGTTAAGTGGATTGGTAACTGGTTGGGGAACAGACATCAGAGGGTGGTTGGGGAAGGACTCTCAACTCATAGGCAGTTACCAGTTGGGTCCCACAGGGTTCAGTGCTGGGGCCAGTGCTGTTTAACATCTTCATAGCTGATATAGCAGTTGGCGTTAAGAGCAGAATCAGTCTATTCATGGATGACACCAAGATAGGAGCAGTTGTAGATGGGGTAGAGGGGAGGAAAACACCTCCAAGAAGATTTGGGAGGGCTTGAGCAGTGGTCAGACACTTAGCAGCTGAGTTTCAATGCTAAGAAGTGCAAGGTCATTCACTTCAGAGTGAGGAATCCTGGGTACAGTTACCATCTGGGAGGGGTTCAGATGTCCATCTCTGAGGAGGAAAAGATTTGGGGGTGATGGTCACAAAGAATATGAACCACTCATCTTAATGTAGGAAAGCAGTGGCAAAAGCCAATAGAATGCTGGGGTGCATTGCTAGAGGAATCACCTATAGGAGGGAGGACGTCATTCAGCCATTGTACAGGTCACTGGTGAGGTAGCATTTGGAGTACTGTGTACAGTTCTGGAACCCATACTTAAAGAAGAACATTAGGTTACTGGAGGGGGTACAGCAGGGGGTGACTAAATGATCAGAGGTATGGAGAGGAAGCCTTATGAGGATAGGTTGAGGGATCTCAACATGTACTCATTAGAGGAGAGAAGGGAACGTGGTGATATGATCGAAACCTTCAAGTACTTAAAAGGCAACAACAGGGTTAGCACAGAGGGCATGTTTCTATTAAAGGGAGAAGGAATTACTAGGGAGCACAGCCTGAAATTGGTGGAGGGTAGAGTCAGAAGGGAGGTAATGAAGCATTACTTCATGGAGAGGGTGGTAGGGAGATGGAATGTGCTCCCTGAAGAAGTGGTATCTCTTAAAACAGTGGAGAGCTTTAAAAGGGGGTGGGATAGAGTTACTGGCAAGATACTAGTCAGTGGGAAGATGAGGGGGAGGAGAGAGGGGCAAGCGGTGGGGGGAGCAGCAGGAGTCTAACCTCTCTGCTGCACAATTAAGCAGATGCGATAGACCATTTGGCCTGTATCTGCTGGCAGTTTTGTATGTTCGTAGGAGTGGTGTGGCCATATTCTATTTATTAGTCTTCTCAATGGCCACCTGTGAGCATCTTATAGGCCAGCATTCTGCTTAAACAAATAAGTCAGAGAGTAGTCTTCTGCGCCCATAAGATACATGGAGAAAGGACTGATATCATAGCTCATATTGGCATGTTAAAATTGAAAGAGTAGTCATCTAACCTATGAGACTTCCGTCTTGCCATTGGGGGTCAGGCTAATCACTGCTAAGCTGAACTGCTTGTTTGTTTATTTGTTTGCTTATTTATTTACTTATGTTATCTTTTAACTGGGCAAGTACACTAAACAATTGAATGTCCATTTCCAGGTAGGACCCAAAACAGTACAATTGTAGGCAAAGGACAATTAACAGAATCAGACACAACAACAATGCAATGTGAAGGCAAATCATAGCAAGGATAACATCAGACTATGAAGTGGTATGGTAAAGTAACAGTAGTCAAAAATCTAGACAAAGACAGCAAAAGGAGTTTGTGAAGTCACATTAGAAGTATCATTTGAGCAGGACAATAAAAATAACAGTAGTCACAAAATAGCAAGACAATGTATGGAAGGACAGTTTTGGCTTGTTGTAATATATTAAAGAGTTGGAGGGTGATGCATCAAACTGCACAGTAAGTCTGAAAAGTGAAGAGTGGAGACCTTGGACTACCTGCCCAGGAGGGGGACACAAGCAACCCCTCCAGAGGAGAGGCATAAGTTAGGTATAATCATAGACAGAGGACATAAACAAGTGGTTCCTTAGGGCTCTCTTGAAGGAGAATTAATTTATTTTTAATTTACAATTTTCAGCCAGGAAAGACAAACTAAGCTGATGCCTGCTTCCAGGTGTCTCCTGGTATCACAGGGAAGTAAAGTGACTTGCTCATGGTCACACAGTATGTAAGTGGTGAGTGTGGGATTCAAGACCAGTTCTCCAGGTTTGCAGTTCAGGGTTCTTAACCACTATGCTATACTGCCTCCCCAGTGAGAATGCCCCAGATTTGGTGAGACAATTGTATGTGGAGGTGGGTAGAGCATTTCAGAGTCAAAGAGAAATCTTGATCACCCATTCTGGTACCACTTTTGGGGATGGTGAGGGTGGACAAATCATGCAGTTTAAATGAGAAGGATGGGTCAATTTTTAATAATAAGATAGATTTAGGGGGACCTGAGTAAGCTGAAAACAAAACACCCTAATGTGTAGGAACATGTGTCAGAAGGAGAAAACCAGCTCTGTGAGGTATAATATAGGCATTGATGGGTAATGTTTAGGGATGGTGACGGTGGATAAATCCATCAACCTACTATAAATGAGTAGGATGGGGTGGGTACAATTTTTTATTGTGAGATATGGAGAATTGGACCTGAGTAAGTTGAGAACAAAACATCCTAATGAGTAGGAATGTGCATCAGAAGGAGACAACAAGCCAGGGGAGGTATAAAGTGAGAAATGATGGGTAAGGATTGAGAAGGATACGGTGACCAGCAGATATTGTTGTAGGCCACATCCCACTTGCAAAGGATTGTTTTGGGGGTGTTTAAATATATGTGTGAGCTCCACTGAAGACAGGGAAGAACATCTTTGGCTGGCTTTCATTGTACTTCTGACCCCCCATGCTGTGTGACACACCTTGAGGGTGTGAGACAGATCAGATGCAGAGGTGTTTGCAAGAAAAGTGCTCGTTATCTGATTCAGGAATAGCCCTTGCACTTCGCTGAACCAGGAAGTGCTGCAGAGCTAGTAGTCCTAGTAGCAAACAGGGATGACTACAACTGAGCTTCAGCAAAGCAGTTTTTACTGCTACTGTTCTGGGGATAGAACTTGTCTGTTTTAGATGCTGTAACATACCACAGAGCACATTTAAACTGTGGGAACTGTATTTTCAAGTTAGAAAGGATCGTGACCTGGTATCGCACTTCCAGGTCACATGGGACTTATATCTTGCCCCTCTGCGAGCAGTGCAAGCATGAGCGGGATGAGCACGTGACTCCGTGAGCAGAGACGCCCAATGAGATATGCATGTTTGCACGTGTCTAGAGTGTCCAGAGGGTCACGAGGGTACAGGGGAGGATACTGTGTCCATTGGATTACTGATTAGGCTTGTAAGTAGAAAGCTTGGTAGAATACATCTTTAAACGATAGCACAAGTCTTACTTACTGTTTGTACAATGGCAGCAAGTGCCTATTTTGTCATTATTACTTCAACAGGCTGTGTTGTCCTACATTGTATAGCATGCCAAATGTTCATATTAATGTCAAGTGACCTTCCTACACAACCCTACACTTGCAGTAAATGTATGGAAATAAAAGAATTGCAATATACTGTGGACTGCTTTAGTTCTCACTTAGCTATGTTAGAACAGAGTCAAACTGAAATGTATAAACAATTAAATGCTCCTAATGTTGTGTTACCAGCAGATTCAAATTACTTTCAGGATGCAAACAATGTTACAACAAATTTGTGTAGTAGCATAGATGTTAACTTAATGGGGAGTAATATTATGTTACAACAGGCTGATCCCCCTTAACTGGAAGATAAACATAGAAAGAGAACAAGGGAAGAAGAAGTTAATTCAGAGGATGACCGCCAAGGTGCTGACAGCTGGTATAGAGTGCAGGGTAAAAGAGCCAGTAACAAAAGTAGACAAGCCCAACAGTTAAGTACTGAAATTTATAACAGATTTGACCCTCTTGTTACATTTTCAAAAAATTGTGCAAATATTAACACAGATCAAGTTAATGTGGTTGGGGAGCCCTCTGTGTTTGGGAATCAAACTATTTTGGACCCCACTTCTGCAACACAGAGCCCTATTGATTCTATCACAAGAGAATTACCCCTTATTGACTTTCAAATAGATGTATCAGAACAAGTTTCTTCTAGTAGTCCCAGCCCATTGGCTATGAAGACACGACAAATTTATGTATTGGGTGATTCCATTATTAAACATTTGGATCAGGCAGTATGTAGCATTGATAAATTTAATAGGACTTGCTCACATTTTGGTGGCGCCAAAATATCAGATCTTACTAGAATGATAAACAATATGAAAGGTTGTGGCACTAATCCTATTGTTGTGATGCATGTTGGAGCAAATAACATTCTTCATGATCCAATTCAAGTAATTAAAAGAGACTTAATTGCTGTAACTAATAAATTGATTGATTTGGGTTGTGACGTCTGTTTGTCTGAAATGTTACCCATACCTCGTTTTTCACCATTCCTTAATAGGAAAATAAAAGTCATAAATGAGTGGCTTCAAAAATAGTGTATACACCAAGATTTAACTTGTATCACACATTGGGAAAAGTTTGATAGTCATGATGAGTTATATTGTCCTGATGGTTTGCACCTGAGTAGGTGAGGTAATGCTGTTCTAGGGAAACAGTTGTTATACGTCATCAACAGTCATTTAAACTAATTAGTGGGGGGGGGGGCAATGAGTATTTCATCTCAAAAAACAGCCTCTAAATGTATTGTTATACACCATCAATTACATTGTTTAAGCTTCAATGCCAGATGTCTGAATTACAAATTAGATGAACTAAAGTGTAGAATTCATCAACAAAAAAATGGTGTTATCTCAATATGTGAAACTTGGGTGATAACAAATCATCTTGGGACACTAACATATCTGGTTTCACTTTACATAAATTCAATAGACAGAATAGGAAAGGTTGTGGTGTTGCCCTCTATATTAACAGTAGTTTAAATTCAATTGACATTTCCAATTATATGAAAAGTCATAACACTCAAACTGAAACCATCTGGGTAAAGATGATTCTTTCAACATCTGGCTTCCTTATTATTGGTTCTTGTTATTGCCCCCCAAATTCACCAGTGGGCATTCTAGAAGCTATTTTGGATTAAATAGAAATGGCAATGGCTTTGGGAAATATCACTATTACTTGGGATTTTAATTTGGGTTACATAGATTGGTCTAATTGGACAGCAAACAGTAGTCTGGGGAAAAAAATTATTAAACTCATGTTCCCAATTGGGACTTAAACAGAGTGTACTAACTCCAACAGGAGGTGACAGTGTATTAGATCTTATTTTATCAGACGATGACTTAACAATTGACAGCCTTAAAATTAGTGACCCTGTTGGAAACAGTGATCATAACACCATTACATTTAGTATTAGGAAAGATCATGTTTATAACCATAATACATCAATCATATATTTATATGATAAAGCCAACTTAATTAAAATAAGGCAAGCTGTTAAAGATTTTAATTGGGAGGCAGTACTGCTAAACTCTTTACCCCAACACTGTCGGGAGACATTTGAGAACATTATTTACCATTTAAGAGATTTATATATCCCATCCAAACAAAAAATTCCTAACCACAAAAGGGCACCAAAATGGATGAATCAAACTATAAAAAGACTAATTAAAAAAATGAAGCAAAAATATATTGCTTTCAAAAAAAAACAGGCCCCTATTGCTTTGGCAGTCATATAAATCTACTCAAAAAAATGCAAGAATATGTTTAGGAAAGCAAAATCTAGTTGGGAATATAATTTAGCAAGAAATGCAAAAAGAAACTAATAGTAAAGAATTTCATTCATCTATAAATTCATTAAAAAATACAAGATGTCAAGTAGGGCCTCTATTAGACAATAACACCCTTATTCATGATTCCAAAGCAATGGCAGATTTGCTTAATACTGAATTCTGCAAAGTTTTCACAAAAAGATCTGATGATACTCTTACTCCAGATTCATTTATTTCTGATAGCGATGCATTTATTAGTTTTTCTAAGGATGTAATTTATAATAAACTATTAATTCAAAAGGGTAAAAACAACCCAGGTCCTGATTACATACCAGGCCATTTATTATTTCTACTGGCAGATATACTAGTGGAATCTATAAAAATATTGTTTGATTATTTTCTTGCTGATCGCTATGTCCCACAAGACTGGAAAGAAGCCAATGCTATTCCTATTTACAAAAGAGGACCAAAGAATATGTGGGAAAACTATTTTCCCGTAAGTTTGACATCTTCCATTTGCAAGATTCTTGAGAGTCTTATAAAAGACATGCTTACACAGTTTCAGAAGTGGTCGCAGTTGCAATGTGATGTGTTTCTATGAAAATATCAGTTCCTTCCTAGATAAGAGAATTCCTTGTGACATCATTTTCATAGACTTCAGTAAGGCCTTTGATGTTATGCCACACTGGGCCTTAATTCAAAAACTTTGCAAACTGAACATTAATTATTATCTTGTTAAATGGATAACTAATTGGACATGTAAAAGGACCCAGCAAGTTATGATTAATGGTTGTAAATTAGATACTTGTTCAGTATCAAGTGGTGTGCCACAAGGATCCATTCTGGGGCCTTGTCTTTTTCAGCTGTTTATTGCTGACTTAACAATGGAATGTTTATCCATTACTATTAAGTATGCAGATGACATTAAAATAGGGGGATCTTGTGCATCAGGCTCAGATGCACTAACCACTCAGAAAGATTTGGATAATATTGCTAAATGGGTAAATAAATGGGGAATGAAATTGAATATTTCGAAGTGTAAAGTTTTGCACCTGGGTCCCACTATTATATACCACTAATATTTATTGACAGGCACAATGCTGGTTCAAACATCGGATGAAAAAGATCTGGGAATCATAATATCTGATGATTTATCACACAATAGACATATACATGATATTATTAATAAATCAAACAAAGTAATCTGGTCTATTCTTTGGAATATTAGATCTAGAAATCAGGAGGTGCTGCTGCCTTTGTTCAGAGCATATGTCAGGCCTCACCTGGAATATGCATCTCAACTTTGGAACCCTTACAGCAAATCAGAATGTTGCTTCTTAAAAGGTGTTCAAAGGAAATTTACAATAAAAATATCAGGGTTTGAAAAGGTGCAATACTGTGAGAGGTTAGACTCCCTTAAATTAATGCCCCTTCCCCCCCCCCACCGTCTTAGAGATGATCTGATGCTTCTGTATGATATTATTCAGGATACATATTTGATGTGTGAAATGGGCCTGGAATTTAAAAACTATCCTCAGGACATTAGGGGTCACCCTCTGCAATTGATTAGGAAGCCATTTATTCATACTTATAGGAAATATTTTTATACGATTGGAGTGATTGGTCCTTAGAACAAATGGCCACTTCATGTGGTCATTAGTGAGACCAAAAGCATATTTAAATATTGACAGGATGCATAGTCATTGCTGGTTATAAGATGACTTATTTTTCCCTGGTTCAGTATGGGAATAATATGGGCCTTGCCCATCTCGCTCTCCAATCAACCTTAGTATGAACCTCAGTATGGCCAAAAGCTAAGTCTGTTGTAATACTAAAGTATTTTAGCTATTCCTCAAGAGAGGAGAGAAGAGAGACATCGGAGCATCTGATAGATTGGGGATTTGGACAAGAAAGTCTACAAACCTATGCTCTGTAAATCATTGCTTCAGTTTTGGAGATGGAGAACTCATCTGTTGTTTACCAGCCAGTTCTGTACATGAGGGGAGTCTTTGTTGAGTTATGCATTTAAATGGGAGAAGTTTTAGGAGCTCTAGCATAGAGCAGTATCATTAATGTACATAATTGTTGAGCAGGTTGATGAGGCAAGAGGAAGGTTATTGATAAACATGGAAAACAGAAGTTATGAGACAAAGAACCCCTTTTAAAATCATGGTTTGAAAAAAGAAAGTGAGCAAGAAAAGAAAATGTTTTTGAAAGACCCAGAAAGTTATGCATATAAATTTTCAATTATGTAACTCCAAAGGTGGTTGAGTTGAAAACAAAAAAATATTTTCAGAAAATTCCACAAAAATAATAAATTGTCAGACTCTGAACCCCTACAAGTTCTACACCTCTCATGAAAATGCCATGAAACTTGGCATCTATTAGGTTCCCTTGCAAAAGTCAGCATGCAAAAATTTCAGTTCTTTGGCAATGACAATGACTGAGTTATAAACAATTGAAGAATTAAAAAATCCACAAGATCCTGCAAAATTTTGCAAACAAATCTCCAAAATTTGTGAAAGCAGAATTTTCTAATTTCACCCTGCCCTACTATCTGGCCTTCTTCAGTCAGTTCAGGTTAGTCTCCCCCTTCCCTGTATGGTCTGGATCCCCAAAGCTCCATTCTGGGTCCTGTTCTATTTCCAGTCTTCCTTAAGGACCTGGCATCTTCTTGTGTTGACTTAAACATTCACTTTTGTGCTGATCACATCATGCCTTCTGTCCCAAGATCCTTGGTCCCTACCCTGGTACAATCACTTCAGCATGACTTTAGTAATATTCAAAGATGGTTCCAGTCACATCAACTCATGGTCAATGCCAAAAAGACAATATATTTGGTACAAGCTAAAAGCTTTCTTGGCTCCATTTTCCTTTAGTCACCACAACCCTAGATGGCAACCCTCTTGAAGCAGTTTCTGATTTCAATTACATACTGTAGGTGTGTGGATCAATAGACTTGTCTTCTCTGCACACATTGATGCCATCCATGAAAAAACTACACCCCAAACTCAGTGTCTTTAAACATAACAAAGCTTGCTTACCCATCCCAGCTCATTGTGAAATCTTCAAAATGATGCTACAAGTGTTTGACTGTGCTGATGTTAGACTATGGTGCTGTTCCAAATTCTTCTTTCACCAAACTGGACATCCTTTTCCATGCCTCCTTTCAATTTGCCTTGAGTGTCCCTCCTTGTATCCATTACTGCTCCCTCTACACTAATCTCCACCTTTCTCTCGTATTCTGCTGTTTCACACGCTGCCTTCTTTCTCTTATCTACTAGTTCTTCTCACTTCTTCCTTATCCCTTTTCTCCCCTGCTGTTTCCTTCTCCTCTTGCTTGCTCATTTCTGTGGATTCCTATACCGTCTCTATTCCCCACTGCAAATCTTCCAGTGGTCCAACAGGTTTCTGCTCTTTGCTCTCTTCCCTCTGGCACAAACTGTCTCCCCAGCTTAAGCTGTCATCTTCCTATCACTCTCTCAAACATCTACTTAAACTTCCCTTTACTTCTTCATGTTCTTGCTCAGACCCCAGCTAGTCCATTCTGGCACTCCTACATTAACTGAAATATACACTCACGTGTTTCTCCAAGAGCTTTGTGTTGTCCTATTATAACCTAGGTATATGCTTAGTATCCCCTGTTTATATCCTACTGCTAATTTTGTATTTTCTTTCTTTCTCATGATTTATTCATTTGTAATAACTGGGTGACATGTTTTCTCATAGGAGAAGTAGGTTATAATTCACCATTATAACCTGCAGCTTATAATGACTAACACACGCCAGCTTCTCTTTGGCCTGTCTCACGCTCACTCATAGCACTCTAAAAACTGCCATCAATCAGCAGTAACACAAACACCTCAGTGAAGCAAACACCATGCCAAGAAACTGCTACCATTATATACAAATAGCCCCAAAAAGTACATTGAATCCTCATTAACCTTCCAGCTCAGCAGCAGTGCATTTTAGACAATCTGTAGCTCTGAAAGTCACACTCACTCACTCTCTCTCTCATGTTTCCTTACAAACCGCCAAGAACTTTGACCTCTGCAGCTCATTACCATAATGCTGTGGCAACAGTCACCTGCAGCAACTGAAACTGATTCAAAGTTAAAATAAAAACTTAAATCTTTTCTAAAGTTCAAGTTTTTTAAACGTTTAATTTCATTTGCAGCTGTTCTGATGTAGTAGCAGGTTTCTTAATTGCAGATTTCACATACTACTGTATGAGACCAGGATTGAAGCTCTTACCATTCCCACAGTCTCTCAGTAAAAGCAAGCCATTCCTATGTATGTATAAAAGTCATTTTTCACATAAATGCAAAAATGATGTGTGTCCAGTTTCTTGTTTAATACTGTTTCATGTTCTGCTGAATAAAAATAAGACACAATACCCAGCTTCACAGACACTTTTTTTATTTAATAAAATCTAGTTAGATAAAAAACATCCCGCAGCAATTACATAAAGCAATATATGGGGGGTAGTGCAACATTTGAATTTACTGCAACCCTCTGTGTGGGATGCTTTGATAAACCCCTTAGGCTTTGCCCTCGGGGTTTATGTAGTATCCCACACCTAGGGTATGCATTACATTCTCATTATGCATTCCCCCTATGTATTATTCTATATTTTATTTTTATTTATTTTTTGAAATGTTTCACCAGGAAAGATATACTGAGCAACTTAATGCTCATCTCACGGTACTTCCTGGGGGAAGGGGTAGTGGGATGACAGTAGTAACAATGACAAATCATACAGCAATTCAGATGTAGGATTAAATGCAGTAATAAAGTTGTAAAACTTGTTTATTATTTAGGCAAGGAAGCTTTATTTTTAGGAAACCCTTTCCCTGTGGCTCAGGGCACCATACAAAGACAGAACAAAATAAAAAAAGTAAATACAGAAAACACTATAACTTGAACAAAGATAAAGAAAATAATCAATTTAAATAAAATAAATAAAAAGCTCAAACAAGCAAAACACCATACTGCTATTGCAGCTACTCTTCAAAATTTATAAAATTAATTCAGGAAGCAAGCAAGTTTAAAGAGATAGGATTCTACAGCTCCTTTGAAGGTCTTCCCTGTGCTATCAGCATGAATGTGGAGAGGAAGGGAATTCCTCAGATTGGGTGCAGCAACCATGAAAAATCTATCCCCAAGAGACTTTAACCTAGACCAGGGCACAAACAGAAGGCCAGCATAAGTGAAATGGAAAAGATTGTCAAAGGTGAATAGAGTCAGGAGATCTTTCAGCTGTCTAGTTGTCAAACCATGATGGGGCTTGCATACCAGCAAGCTTGAATGTGATACACTTCTGAATAGGCAGCCAGTTCAGTTTTTGCAGGACTGGTGTAATATAAACACTCCAAGTTGTCCCCAAGATCGAACATTCTGCTGCATTCTGGACCAGATACAGGTGGTGCATCACACTCCTAGATAACCCTAGGTAAAGAGTTTTACAGTAATAAAACCTAGGTGATAGGAGGGCATGGACTATCATCTCCAGATCACTGGGCACTAGAAATGGTTTCATCTAGAGGTGTGCGGAAAAAAAAAGCTTCCACAGGCAGAATGTAAATGAAAGTCTGACTTTTGTGGAAAATCCACCTGCACTGCGCAATTGACCAAAGTCAATAAAATTATCCATGGTGGCTAGCAGTCCCTCCCCCCACCTGATCACCCACCCACCCAATGTGTATTAAAAAAAACAACTCTGGTGGCTAGCAGTCCCTCTACTCACCCCATCACCCAACCACCCAATATGTATTAAAAAAACAACCCTGGTGGCTAGCAGTCCCTCCCCCACCCAATCACCCCATGTCCAGCAGTAGTCAATAGACATGTAACCCCCATCCTATCCCTGTATATTAAAAAATAGTTTTACCCTGTTGGTCTACTGAACCCCTCACTCTCCCTAGCCCTGATCCCCAGTATGTAGAGGTTTTTTTTTGGCTGTTGTTTTTTTACTCATTCCTTAGTAGTCTAGTGGCCTCCCCTGCTGGGTAGTGTCTCACCCTGCTCCCCATCCCAAAAAGGAGTGGGCCACTGGCATAGCCCTCCAGTCTCCTCCATGGCTGCTAGCCCACTGAGATGTGAATGAATGAGCATGTGCACAGCACAGCATGCATTCATTCATTCACATCTCAATGGGCTGCCGGCCATGGAGGAGAGCAGAGAGCTGTGCTGGTGGCCTGCTCCATTTCAGGATGGGGGAGCAAAGTGGGACTCTACCTGCTTGGGGGGGCCACTAGAACACCAAGAAGCAAGTTAAAAAAATGAAAATAACACTACATATTGGAGATTGGTGATAGGGAGAGAGGAGGGTTTGCTAGACCACCAGGGAAAAAATATTTTTTAATATATGAGAGATAGGGATGGGGGTTACATGTCTATTGACTAATGCTGGACACATGGACACAGAGGAGGGGACTGGGTGGGGTGAGGGACTGCTAGCCACCAGGGTTGTTTTGTTTAAATTACACTTTGGGTGGGTGGGTGATTGGGTGGGGGAGGGACCACTAGCCACCAGGGTTTGTTTTTAAGACACATTGGGAGAGTGGGTGATCCAGTGTGGGGAGGGACTGCTATCCACCAGGGTTCTTTTCTTAAAGACACTTCAGGCAGGTGGGTGATTGGGTGGGGAGGAGGGACGATAGCCATTGGGGGTATTAACAATAACAGCAGTTCGGGGGGGGGAACAGGATGAAATTTTGCCCAAAACATTTGGAAGTTTTCCTATCAACCACAGGCAGAAGCCCAGAAACCTTTGCAAAAGTTGCCAAATTTCATGAAAGTTGTGCTAAGGTGGAAATGGCAACTTTCACACACCACTAGTTAAATCCCGGCAATGTTTCAGAGATGAAAAACCCACTATGGACAACCAGCAATACCTTGTATTACAGGGTCAGCCTGGAGTCTGCAGTGGCTCCCTGATTTCAAAATATGTCCCCAGCTCCAAGGAAAACATAATTTAATGACAGCAACCTGGTGTCACTCCTAGTCATTGCCGACCCACGGGCTTGGGTTGAGGCTTAGCCAGTTGGAGGTAGTCCAGTTGCTGATCTTTTTCAATCTTTGAGACAGTACTGGGTCTGCATCAACCTCATAAGGTACACAATAGGTATAGCTGGGTATCACCTGCATAGCAGTGAAACTCCAGACTATACCATCTCAGGATCTCACCCAAAGGCAACATGTGCATGGCAAGCAGCATATGGGCCATTATCAAACCCTGAGGTACACCTCAGTCAAGGGCTGTCATCTCAGAGATGAAATAGTTCTGCTACTAATGTTTATGTTTCAGACATAACAACTTGCACTGTTCATTTGTACACTGCTGTATTTAATTGCACTATTTCTGTATATTTTATTGTTGTTATTTGTATTTTTATTTTGTACTCTTATACTTTGTATATTTATGTTGTATGTTTGTTATTTTCACTACAGATCTAACAGCCTTCACTATTATTTTATTCAAGACTGTATTTTATTGTGTTCTTTTTGCCTGTATCATTTTTGCTGTATGTATTTTTGTCCTGCACCCTTCCCCATGATCACACCTGCAAATAAGCCTTTACTCAGTGTGCCTTTCCTGGTTACCTATTCTCAATAAATAACTATGTGATTTACTATATAATGCATTTTGTTTCAGTGAATAATGAATTTATTTGTTTACTGGGTGGGTGGACTGGTCCCAGATACAGTTTTCAGGCACAATTTGAGCCATCAAGATTGCGCATAATAGTAAACATTAACAAACAATGTGAGCACTTTGTGTAACTTCATTTCTTCTGTGCCTTTGCTCCCCTTTGACCCTGCATTCCTGTGCTCTAATGTGAGGGGCCAGGTGTAATGGAGCACACTTCATCAAGGAGGAGGGGCAGTACAATATAAAAGAACCACACTGCCTAAACCCAGAACAGGTATGCCATTTGCATCTATCATCTGAGAGACTGATTATTTCTTCTGCTGTTTGTTTTGCTGGACTGTGAGACTGAGACCTAAAGGAGCGTGCTGCTGCCTGTTGGGGGATTCGAACTGTGTGCCTGATATGTGTTAAAACTTTGGGCACTTTGTATAATCTCATTTCTTCTGTGCCTTTGCCCCCCTTTGCCCCTGCATTCCTGTGCTCTAGTGAGAGGGGCCAGATGTAACGGAGCACTCTTTATCAAGGAGGAGGGGCAGTACAATATAAAAGAACCACGCTGCCTGCAGCGCGAGTGCGGCAGCACGAGCATGAGTGGCGCGAGCACCACTCAGTTTTAGAAATTTTATTAGTAACAATAGGAGCAAATCTGAGTAGTATTTCTGCTGAGATTTTCTTAGAAATTTAGAGTTAATCTAACTGGAAGCTGAATATTTTTATGTGAGTCTGGGTAGGTAATTTGTTTCATTTAATGTTAATTTTATACTGAGTTTTATTATTTGTTTTATTTTTCTATTCTTTATTTAATTTATTTAATATATTCTGGGTGGGTTGCTTATATGCACAAGTTTTATATAGTATTTACTAAGTGGATTACCTGAGATTTCCTCTACCTTATAGGATTATCCCTGATATAATGAGGTAGTTGCTCATTATTTTATTATAATTAAAGTTTGATTAACTGGGTGGTTTAAATTTTCACAATGTTGATGTTATGGTGGGGAATTGTTCTGGTAGGGTGCCAGTTTTTAGTATGTGAAAATTCTGCTCAGAATAGAAAATCCTTTATAGAATGTCCATACTTGACAATAGAGTATAAAGGAACTATGATGGGAGAGAGAAATGTTCTAACTGGGTGGCAAGGGGACATTCATGGCTCTTTATTGAATATCCATATTGAGACAACTTTGATCAAATGGGTGTATATGGGTAGTGAACTTCTGTGTGGCTGGGGACATAATGCTGTTTTAGAAAGTGCCAAATCTAGAAAGTGTTTAGTGAAGGGGAAATGTTTATATTTTAAAATGTCTAGAATGGGTAAATGGTTTGTAATTATAGGGTTAATGTTAAGTGGGGATGTTCAATTAAATCCTGGACCTATTGCTGATTTGAATCATGATTATACATTTGAAATGTTGAATGAAAAAGGATTGAAAATTGTGCATATTAATATTTGTAGTTTGCTTAAGAAAATTGAGTATCTATGAGAGTGGGTGGTTTATTCTAAGCCTGATATTTTAATAATTACTGAATCATGGCTGCATACAAAAATTCAAGATAATGATATAGCCCTATATATATAGAAAAGACAGATCCAAAAGAGGAGGGGGAGTATTAGTTTATGTTAAAAATTGGATTGATGTTAGGGAATTGCAAGATTTGTATAATTGCACTGATTCAGAATTGTTACCATTAGAATTAAAGCTACCTTATTCTAAACCCATCTTATTGATTGGCATTTACCATGCACCTAAAAGCAGCTTAATGGTCTTCTCTGAAATACAGCATGTACTGAAGAATTATCAAAATTCACATGAAAGTTTGATAATTGGGGATTTAAATGTTGATTGGGGAAATATAGATGCCCATCATAGTCTAATTGATATGGCTACTACATTGAATTTGGTGCAACTGATAAAAGATGTTACTAGGTTAAATGCAGTAAATCCCAGTAATTCAGCTATGTTAGATCTTGTTTTCACTACAAATCCAGAAAAGTTTATAAAGTGTGGGGTGTTACCAGACTCAATGTCAGATCATCAGATAATTTTCTGTATTAGAAATCAGAAATCTAGAAAGACATCTAAGAATGTTGTACAAATTAGAGTCTTTAAACAGTTTATGTTCAATTTATGCAGGAATTAGAAAATTATAACTGGGCGAGACTAGAACTAATTCCCAGTGTGGGGGATGCGTGGGATATGTTTCAAAAGGATTTAATACAAGTTTGCAATAAACATGCTTCTATAAAAACTAGGTTGATAAAATCAAACAAAGCGCCATGGTATGATTCAGGTTTGTTTAAAATTAAAAGAGCTAGAGATAAGGCATGGAAACAAGCTAAATTAGCAAAGAGAGACCAGGACTGGCATAAATATAGGCAATTAAGACATTTATATACAAAGGAAATTAGAAAGGCTAGATTGGCCTATTGTAACAAAAAATTGTCTAAAGAAATGATGGAAAACTCAAGAGTATTTTGGAACACAATAAATAAGATGCATAAGGGACTTAGCTTGGGATATCCTAATCATTTCCTAATTAATGGTAATAAGATGGATTTGGGAAACAAGGTGGTTAATGAGTTTAATACCTTTTTACAAATATGGGTATTAATGAATTACAATTGGGTGGAGGAGATGTAAATCAGGTTCTACAGAGAAATTCCCAGGTAAATGATACAGATAGAGTTTATGTACAATCTGGTATACAAGCTGAGTTTAAGTTTACTTCTACTACTAGAGGAGATGTTAGGGATTTATTATTTCAAATTAATACTAATAAAGCAGAAGGTATGGATGGTATCCCTAATATCTTATTAAAGTATGCAGCCCCTATTATTGATTTACCCTTAGCAAACTTATTTAATTTGTCTCTTCTTTCTGCAGAGTTACCTCAAACTTGGAAGACTGCCAAGATTGTGCCAATTTATAAGACAGGATCTAGGTTATTATTAGAAAATTATAGACCAATTTCTCTTTTACTAACAAATTCTAAAATTTTGGAGAAAATAGTTGCAAAACAATTACAGGTATTTCTGAAAGATAATGAAATCCTTAACAGTTATCAATCCGGCTTTAGACCCGAACATGGAACAAACACTGCCCTTATAAAGGTTACAGGAGATATAATGGAGAGCATGGACAGGGGGATGCCAGTGGGAACAATTTTTGTTGACCTTTCTAAGGCCTTTGACATGCTGGACCATGGCATCCTCCTGTCCAGACTAAAAATCTATGGTATGTCTGAGTCGGTTATAAATTGGTTTCGAAATTATCTTGACTCAAGATTGCAGCAAGTGACTATTAGAGAGTGGTCATCTGATTTGAAATTGATTGTGTCAGGAGTCCCACAAGGATCCATTTTGGGTCCTATACTATATAATTTATATATGAATGATTTGGGGTTTGAACAACCAAAGCTACAATACCATCTTTATGCTGATGATACAGTTGTATATTTTGCTGATACATCAGTGAGAACTATTCAAATAGTATTACAACAGGCTTTTGATCAGTTACAGGAATTTTGCTTAGATCTAAATTGGTTTTGAATGAAAAAATCTCAGGTAATGGTGTTTCATAGGGTTACGGGTCTAAAACTGAATATGAGGGGTTACAAATTAAAACATTTTCAGGAAGAATCTTGCAACAAGTTGTTAGTTATAAATATCTGGGGTGTATTTAGATACAAAATTTAAATGGGACAGTCATATAGATAGTACCTTGACTAAAGTTGGTAAGTGCTTGGGGTCATTATATAGAGTAAGAAATAGTATTTCTTTGGAAATTAGAAAATTAGTTGTAACTGTTGTTGTACTACCCATATTGGAGTATGGTAATTTGATATATAGGTGCTCTAAAGAGCAACTATATAAGCTTGATGTTATGTATAATAAATTAATTAGATTTATACTGGGAGCTGCAAAGAGGGCACATAGAGTAGATATGTATAAAGAATTAGACTGACATACTTTGTCTCAAAGGCTGGCTCTTAGTACAATTATGTTAATGTTAAAATGTATCTCAGGAAAAGTCCTCAAATATATGGCTGAGTCCATTAAAATAAAAAGACCTATTGAGGGTCTGCACTCTGCTAATTACTTGGACTGTGCAGTCCCAAGTCGTAGAACGGCTTGGGGGAGATAAGCATTTTTTTAATATCAGACCTTCTATATGGAATAAATTGCCTGAGAAGCTTAGACCCCTTGAGGGAAATTTCCAGTTGCACCAAATTAAACAATGGCTTATCGAAAATATTAGTTATGATGAGAAATCGTTTGAATCGTAGGATGGTAGATTGTAACTTGTATTAAATGTATACTGTGAATTAATTATTATTTTTTGTATGTTCTTCTTGTCCTAGTTTGTTTTATGATTTGGAATTGTGTTATATTTATTGATGTATAATTATAGTGTATATGTGTTTTCCTTCATTATATATTGTTTACTTATAAGAGCAACTGGAAATGACACCTGGATCTCACTGTAAAGGAGCTTCAGCTCAGTGGAGATATACTTATTCATTTTTTGTATGAATAAAACATTTTTACTACTTTTTACTTTACTACATTACTTACAATGTCAAATGTTTGCTTGCTGGCATTGGCATTGGTAATGCAGGAGTTAGAGAGATGCATAATAGGAATGGCAGTGAAGCAGAGACTGAAATGCACTGGGGCTGTGCCTTTGGGCCATCGGCCATAGCACTTATGCCATTCCACCTCACCCCACTCTGCAGACACCAACAGGCATCACAGTGTGCTTTGGGGTCTTCGGCCCTGATGCTCACCTCATTCCATAAGGAAATATGCTGAGATGGATGCAGTATAGGAGAATGGAATGAATGTTAGGGCCAAAGACCATAAGGCACACCTTGATGCCTGTCAATGGCTGCATGGTGAGGGTTTAAATACAAAAGCATTACAGCAGAAGAACCAAAGTCACACACCCAACATCTGTTAGTCTCTACAGGGTGGAGTGTTATGGTTGGAAACCCTAATGGCCTGGGAATTTGTTGATATTTTCACTCCAAATTTTCAACATGGGTTTTTTGGGAACCCACCTTATGAACAGTGGCACTATCATTTTATTACTCAATCCTGAAAGGTGATTTCGCACAGCGACCACACCATTAGGCGCCAAAGGTGCAGAAACACATTTCTGGCAGGATGTGAAAAATTACAGCCATACTGTTCATGAGGAGGTGTGTAAAAATGACAATGTTGAAAATCTGGAGTGAAAATATGAAAAATTGGCAATGTTAAGAAAGTGCATAGAAACTGTGCAACGCACACCCCTAACGCAATAATTTTTTGGAATTTTTCTGCCAGATTTTCAACTTTGGAATTTTGGGACCTCCCATCATGAATAATGACACTGTGATTTGTGGTAATCTGTCCCAAAAGTAGATTTCCCACAGTGACCGTACCATTTTGCACCACAGGTGTGAAAACACATTTTGGGCTGGATGTGAAAAATGACAGCTGTGTTGTTCATAAGGAGGTATGAAAAAATGGCAATGTTGAAAATCTGGAGTGAAAATATTAAACACTGGTGAAGTTACAAGCATGTGTACATAATGTGCAACACATACTTGTAACGTGGTCATTTTCTGGAATTTTTTCACCAAATTTTGAACATGAGCTTTTTGGGACCCCACCTCATGAAAAGTAGTGCTGTCATTTTGTTAATCAGTCTCAAAAGGTCATTCCATGCAGTGAAGGAAAAATGACCTTTTGGGACCAAGAAATGAAATGACAGTGACATGTTCATGAGGTGGGGTCCCAAGAGCCCCATGTTGAAAATTTGCAGTCAAAATTCCTAAAAATGGCTGAGATATCAACCTGAGTTGAAATTCCCCATTGACTCCCATTATACAGTGCTTACCAGATTCCTTACTACAGTTCAGCTTTGGAGAGTGCAGACATGTCCCGGTCCAAAGAAGATCACTGCTCCCGACCTCCGGAGGTAAGTATGTGGTGAGTGGGGGTGAGGGCAGGTGGGTGCTTAGAGGGTGGGTTGGGATGGGAGGGAGACAGGGAACACAACGATGGATCGTTTTTGTTTACAGGTAAAAATAAAAAACTTCAGGGACCTTTTCTTTTATTTTACAGGGTAAAGAAATTAAAGGCTTTTAGGCACACTGGGGGTGGGGGGCTCCCGGTGTGCCACAACAGTGTGGGGGAGGAGTGCATGCTGACACTGGGATTGGGAACCCCAGTGTTGGCAAATAACACAGACAGGTTTTGGCTGGGGGGGGTGCATCCAACACCAGAAGTGAGCATCCTGGTGTCAGAAACATTAAACCATGATTTCGGCACACTGGGGTGGGCTCACAGTCTGCCACAATAATGGGGGAAGGGGTATACAAGCTGACATGGGCATTGGGCACCCAGATATTGGCTTTCTGGGGAATGTGTGGTGGGTGGCAGGAGCTGCCATATTTATTAAAATGTTTCACCAGGAAAGGCATACTAAACAAGTGCCTTACTCCTGAAGCAAAGCTTGGCACCGAGTGCTCGGCGGCAGGAGCCGACTGCTTTCTCCTTAAGCAAGGCCCAGGGACAGAATGCTCAGTTGCAGGAGCCAACAAGGTTGTGGGGGGTGGGGGGTGCTGCTGCAATGATGAAACTATTTGTGATTGCAGTGGCAGATTTCTTTCAAGTTTTTGGCTCTCTTGGAAGTTTCCTGTCATCGTCAACATGCTCACTGATTGGTGACTGAGGGACGCACCCACTAAAATGTCCCCTGCATCAGCTACAACACTGACACATCTGTGAAATGTGCAACTACCTCAAGGTGTTGCTTGCGTGTGTGCGCAAGCCAACATAAAAAGGGCACACTGCCAGTAAAACAAAAAAAGGGCACCTCTCCGGTATGAATACCAAAAAAAAAGTGCACCTGCCTATTAAAACAAAAACAAAGGGCATCTACCTGACACAGTCCATGCCCTCAAGGGGCTGAAGCAGTTGGTGGTGAGGGTGGTGGTGGTTGCTGCTGCCGTATAGCTGTGGGACAAGTCCCAGATGGCCTAATTAGTATCTTCCAAATGTTGTATTAGGATTTGTTGCAGGCAGATCTACCTGTGCAGGAAGTCATTCCATCCTTACCATAGTACGGCATCTCTCTTACCACTGGCATCCCTCCAGGTACCTATGGAAAAAATACATTGAACTTAGCCAGCTGTTCATGCAAAATGAGGGACAGGAAAGTGGTATAATGTGTATAACAGAAGTACAACCAGCCGACACATAGGCCACCATGCCGCACATAGGTGGAGGGTGTCAAGCAGCCACAATGGAATGCGCATAGCATACCAGAGACATGCTGTGGACCTGAATAGTAGAGGACTGCACATACAATGAGTGTGCCAAGCTGCAATGGAGCATGACTGAGCCATGCAAGTGATATATGACAACAGCAGGCATGCCAGATGTTGAAACAGCACAAGCAACAGCAGCACGAAGTTAGAGCACAACAGGCTGTGTAATGGTCTAAGAGGCCTGGAGCTGCATGCACACACACACATGCACACACACGCATGCACGCACACACACACACACACACTCTCTCACACACACACACACACAAACACACACACACACTCTCACTCACTCACACCAAGCACCCTCACATTAGTGTCAATGGCTCAGTAGGTAGCACACTCGCCTCTGAAGCTGGGAGATCAGAGGGCTGTGGGTTCAGTTCCCACATCCGGCACTTGGGTTATTATCCCAGTACTGACACTGTAGTGCAGCATGAGAGGGGTGCTGCACTTGTGAGGTGCCGACTTTCGGATGAGATGTTAAATTAAGGTCCCATCTGCCTGGATTGGTGGTAGTTCAGGTGGATGTTAAAGATCCCATGGCACTTATTGAAAAGGGTAGGGGAATTTCCCCAGTGTCCTGGCCAAATTTCCTTCATTCACTAAAAATACCACCAACAGCTTAATCTGGTTCAAGGTCATTTGGCATCTATCTGTATCCCCCTTCCCTGGGTCGTGCCTGAAAATAGGCAGGATTTGTCTAGTGCAATTACCCAGTCAACAAAAACTAAATAAATAAATCAGCCATACAGCACACAGGCCAACATAGGTGTGCAGGATAAGAGACATCCATAAGTCACCTTGGTCAGCTGCAGGGGCAGGCCCAGGCATAAATGTGGTATACACAGCGCAACTGTATACAGCTGTCAAAAGTCATGCAACACTGTCTGCAGCAGCCAGGGTGTTGTACAGAGGTGGGTGTCTCATGCACTGTACCATCATCAGCTCAATACTTGTATGAGATGCAGAGCCACCTGGAGACACCCACCCATCCCAGCAGACACTAGTTCCACCCTAGGTACAGGGTTTCCCCTCATACAGAGCCAGTACAGGACATTGGCCCTGAGAAAATACAGTTGTGTTCAAATGTTTGCATGGCCTTGCCCATGTACCACAGAATAATCATATTTTGGACATCACTGTGCTGGTTAAACACCACCAACTATGCATCGTAATGTTGATCACACATTGTAAGTGACATACAATGCCCACCAATGCCTCCTCCTGCCATTTACCCCATGCCACATAAGTCTGTTGAGATAGAAATAGAAAAACACAAAAATGATGGCTGAAAGAGACCCAGGGTCCATTGACTCTTCTCATGAGATGCCCAGGGCCAAACAATTGTCCTGGGGGAGCTACCCCCCACTTTAAATTACTATATACTTGCTTTAATGTCTTGAAGTTGTGCTGTAGCTCTGTCTGACCTATGCTTGAAACCTGTCACAGTCTCTGCTGCCACCACCTGCACCAGCAGATTATTCCATGGCTCCACTACTCTTTCCATGAAGTAGTATTTCCTTAGATCCCTCCTGAAACCCCTCCAACTTCCATTAATGCTCTCTAGTTGTGTTAGTGACCCTATGGAACAGCTCCTCAGTGTCCGGCACTTTGTTTATGCCTTTTAGGAACGTGAATGTTTCTATCATGTTGCCCCTCTTCTTCCTAGTTGCCAGTGAGTACATAGTCAGTGCTGCTAGCTGTTCCTCATAGGGGAGTGCCTGCAGACCCTGGATCATCTTTGGCCCCCCTCTTCTGCACTGATTCCAACCTGTCCCTATCTTACTAGAAGTGCGACCTCCAAAACTGAACACAGTATTCTAAGTGTAGTCTAACCTGGGATCTGTAGAGAGGGATGATCACTTCCCTCTTCCTGCTATCAATCCCCCTGGCTATACACTCCAACATTTTGTTTGCCCTGCTGTATGCTTTATTATGAACATACGAAATTTACCAACAGATAAAGGCCTGGAAGTCAATCATGTCTGCTCGAAAGTGTAGCTAGCACCCCTTATTCTGCAGCTGCCCCTCCCTTCCACCCTTCCCCTTCATCGACCCTCCCCCTTGTCCTGTCCCATCCCCTTTTGAAGCAGTCCACTGTTCTACTGGATACCACTTCTGCCAATAATGTATTCCACCCAGCTACCACCCTCTCTGTAAAAAAAGTGTCTCCTCATCTCCCTCCTGAACCTTCCTCCCTCCAGTCTCATATCATGGCCCCTGGTGTCCCTCCCCTTCCTTACTTTGAACAACCCCTCTGTACATGTCTTGTTTATTCCTTTCATGTACTTAAAGGTTTCAATCATGTCCCCCCTGTCCCTCCTCTCCTCCAGTGAGTACATGTTCAACTCCCTCAGCCTCCTTTCATATGATAAGTCCCCCAGCCCCTTGATCATCTTTTCTGCCCTGCGCTGCACCCCCTCCAGTAACTTAATGTCCCTCTTCAAATACGGGCGCCAGTACTGCACGCAGTGCTCCAGGTGCGGTCTAACTAATGAGGATATACCCCTTGCAATACAACCCAGCATTTTGTTGGCCTTTGCAGCTGCCTTCCTACATTGTGCTGAGTTGTTTATTGACCCTGTAATGAGCACTCCCAGATTTTTTCCTCTTCTGTCTGGGCTAGCTGCACTCCCCCCAGCTGGTAACTACTCCTTGGGTTCTTCATCCCAAAATGCAGCACTTTGCACTTTTTGGCATTAAACCACAGTTGCCAGATGTCTGACCAGGCTTCAAGCTTTGCCAGATCATCCTGCAACCCCTGACATCCCCCTAGATCATCCACCACCACTCCTACCTTGGTATCTTCAGCAAACTGATTGATCTTGCTCTTGATGTCCAATGATATGTCTGCAAAGAATATCCCAAACAACACTGGCCCCAAGACAGAGCCCTGTGGAACACCGCTCATCACTACTCTTGGGTGTGAGAGCTCCCCACCCACCACCACCCTCTGTTGCCTTCCCTGAAGCCAGTTCCCTACCCATCTCACCAGCTTTGCACCTGCGCCTGTGCCTACTAACTTACTTCCCAGTCTTCCATGCGGCACAGTCGAATGCCTTACTGAAGTCCAGATACAGGACATCCACTGCATGGCCCCTGTCCAGTTGCCTAGTTACCCAGTCATAGAACTCCACCAGGTTGATTTGGCAGGATCTGCCCCATATGAAACCATGCTGTCTGCTGTCCTGTAGTCCTTTGGCCTCTGGAGGGCCAGCCTCTCCTTCAGGATAGTCTCCATTAGCTTACCCACGATGGATATGAGGCTCACTGGTCTGTAGTTTCTCGGTTCATCCTTGGGGCCCACTCTTGTGGAGGGCACCACATGAGCCATCTCAAGGTCATGGGGTACACCCCTAATGTAGTGAGGCATTAAATAGGTCTGTCAAAGGTCCTGCAAGGACCTCTGCCAGCTCCTTCAGTATCCTGGGGTGGATGCCATCTGGGCCTGGCACCTTATCCACCCTCAGTGCCTTCAAACCTCCCGAACTCTGCCTCCATGGTTTCCCATCTGTCACCCCTCCACCCCTTTTCTGCCATTTCTCCCCCCTTGGGTGTCACCTTCTCTTTACTAAATACTGCAGGCAGAGTACTCATATGGTGCTTCTGCCTTATCGCACTCTGCTTCCACCCAACCTCCCTCCTTCCTAAGCCTTACTATGTGGTCCTTACAGCTCCTGTTCTCCCTGATGTACCTAAAGAAGTCTTTCTCTCCCTTCTTAATGCCTTGTGCCAGCCTGAGTTCCGTAGATGCCTTGGCTCCTCTTACTGCCCTTGTCACCTCCTTTGATTCCATCAAGTACTCCTCCCTGTCCTCTCCTATCCCTGTTTTCTTGTACTTCCTAAAGGCAGCTCTTTTCCTCCTTACCTTTTCCATGACCTCCTTGCTCAACCAGCTCGGTTTCTTAGCCCTAGCCTTCTTGCTCTGGGCCTTGCAGCAGGTTTTGGTTGCCTCTACTATCCCCAGTTTTATGAGCTCCCACCTCTGGTTAGTGTCCATACTAGATTAAATTCTGGCCAGGTACCCTTTTACCACTTCCCCCATCCTCCCAAAGTCAGCCTTCCTGAAGTCCAGCACTCTTGTGCCAGATTCCACTCCTTCCTTGCCCATATCCATTGTGAGCCATACTGGGTGGTCACTCCCTGACACCGGTTCTTCCACTGTAAGTTATCTCACAAAGTCCCCATTTGCCAGAACAAGTTCAAGGGTATTCCCTAACCTGGTTGGTTCACTGACCATTTGCAGCAGGAAGCTGTCCTGGAAGGCATCCAACAGTACCTGCTCCCTTCAATTCCTGGTTGTTGGGGTACTCCAGTCCACCACTGGCATGTTGAAGTCCCTCACAATCACCACACTACCCTTCTCACAGGTCCTCCTGATATGTCCCGCTAGTTCCCTGTCTAACTCCTCCGTTTGAGATGGCGGCCTGTACACCACTCCCATTCTAAGAATCCTTTTCTTAGAATCCTGGATTTGCATCCAAAGTGACTCTGTACTACCCTCCTCCCCTTCCTCCCTTACACACTTTAGTCCTTCCTTCACATATAGTGCCACACCGCCTCCTTTCCTAATCACCCTGTCCCTACGAAATAACCTGTACCCTGGTACAGACAGGTCCCAGTCATTGTATTGGGTGGCTCATGTTTCTTTGATGGCTGTAATGTCCACCTCTCCCTCTGCCATAAGCACCTGTAACTCTGCAGTTTTCCTCCCAAGGCTCCTAGCATTAAGGGAAACCACCTTCCACCCTCCCCCCCCATCCTGCCCTCCTTTACTAGCATCACCAATAGTACTTGCCATTTGTCCTTTGTCACTGTTATGGGGGGTAAGCTCATATGGTTTCCCAACCTGTGTTCTCTGCATGTCTCTTGCCCAATTGCCACCCCCCGCTCCTAGTTTAAATTCCCAACTTCCTCTATGTACTCCTCCATCCTCTGTTTCAACACTTTCTTTCCCTCCTCACTCGAGTGTAGTCTGTCCTTGGCATAGAGACTACTGTCCTCCCAGGTCCGTCCCCACTCCCCACCCCCAACAGCCCATACCCTTTGGCACAACACCAGGTTCTTAGCCATTCATTAAATTCCTCTATTCTCTGCTTTCTTGTTGTGCTTGCCTTGGGCACTGGAAGTATCTCCAAAAAAGTTACTGATATTCCTGCCCCCTCACATAATTGTCCTAGTTCCTCAAACCTCCTCTGGACTATATCTACTGTCTTGTCAGCCAGGTAATTTGTCCCAAGATGTATAATTAAATGAGGCTTGTCCCTACCCCTTCTAGCATATTTCAGAACAGATTGGACAGAACAGATTACATTGGCTCATTTGCTTCATGGTGTCTGTAATAATGACCCCAAGGTCCCTCTCTTCCTGCAAGATGCTGAATGTAACCCCACTGAGTCAGTATTCCATCACTGGATTCCCTTTACTGAGATATATCACTTTGCTTGTTTTTGCATTGAATTTCAGTTACCACAGATTTAACCACCTTTCCAATTTTTGGAGATCTTCTCATAGGTCCTTAACCCCTTCAAGAGTGTCCACCCACCCTCCAAGCTTGGTGTCATCTGTGAACAGGGCTAGCTTACCCTGGATACCCTTGCCAATGTCACTGATGAATACGTTAAAGAGAACAGGGCCCAACGCAGATCCCTGTGGAGCCTCACTAGTAATCGTGCCTGTGATTGACCTCCCCCCATTTATCACCCCCCTTTTGACTTCTGTCTGAGAACCAGTTGCCCACCCATCTGACTATACTTTTTGTGGCCCCCATGTCCTCCAGCTTCCTCAGCAGGCTCTTGTGTGGTACAGAATCAAATGCCTTGCTGAAATCAAACTAGAGAAGGTCCACTACGTGTCCCTTATCCAGTTCCCTTGTTACCCAGTTGAAAAAGGAGATCAGATTTGTCTGGCTTGGCCTTCCTGCCATGAATCCAGTGGAGCCCATTCTCCTCTAGGTATTGCATGAGGTCTTGCTTAATCAAGGTTTACATTAGTTTTCCCACTACAGAAGTGAAGCTAACTGGTCCGTAATTCCCCACCTCTTCCCTGCTGCCCCCTTGTGAAGCTGCACTGTGTCCACCACCATCCAGTCCCTAGTAACCAGTCCCATAACCTGTGATCTGTTGAATAGGTTTGCCAGGGGACTAGCTAACTCTTCTGCTAATTCTTTTAGTAACGTCAGATGCAGTCCATCTGGTCCCTGTGTTTTGTCTGGCTTGAGGGCTGCCAGTCCATCTCAGACCCTATCTGTGGTACATGACAGATTTCCCATTACCTGTATCCCTCTATTGGCAGCTCTTATACCACTCTGGGATTAGAAAAGTATTCTCTCTTGTAAATACAGAGCAAAACAAGTTATTTAGAACATTTGCCTTTTGAGTGTATTTCTCCACTAGTCCATCCCCATCCAGCAGTTTTGCAATCCCACCTGCTTTCATTCTTTTTTCCTGAATGTAATGTAAGAAGTAATTTTCTGCCATCTTTGTCCCCTCTGCAATCCTAAGCTCCATCTCTGCCTTTGTCTCCCTCACCACCCTCTTTGCTTCTGTATTTGTTTTGATGCAATCCTCCCATTCATCTACCTCTCAGTATTTTTTGAACTTATGGAAAGCCTCCCTTTTGCCCTGATTGCTGTTCAGACCTAATCAATGAATCATATGGGTTTCCTGTTTCTATTTCTGTTCTTTACTGTTCTGATGCAGACCTTTATTGCCTCTAGGACTGAGTCCTTTATTGCCCCCAAGATGTCTTTAACCTCAGATTTTTCAGTGATGTTTGCCAGTTTATTCCTAACTATATCTTTCAGCCTTTCAAAATTTGCTCCTCTGATTCAGGCCTCTGATGCTCAAGACCTCTGTCCAGGATTTTGATTTTTCAGCCCCAACGGAGATCTCAAACCATACTGTGTTACAGTCACTATTGACTAGAGGGTCCCCGACTTGAACTACCTCTACTGCTTCGGTGTTGGTGAGAACCAAAGTAAGGATTGCATCCTGCTTAGTTGGAACTGTAACCAGCTGATTGAGTATACAGTCCTGTAGGGTATCCAGGATTGTCTGACTTCTGTAGGACTTTGCCTCTGGAACGTCCCAGACCACATCTGGCAAGTTCAGGACACCAAGAACCACTGTGGCTCCCCTTACCGAGACCCTATTAATTTCTTGTGTGACCCTACTCATTTCTTGCAAACAGCACTGGAGATGGCACTGATTCAGGCAGATTGTCATGGGTGCTGTATGATGCACATGGCATGTCACTGGTGTACTGGTACAACAGTGGCCTGTGCCTACCTCTGCCAGACAGATATGTATACTTAGTCCTGATCAAATGGCACAACAGGCCCAAGTGATAATAAAAGGGGTATCACCTAGGGATGTGAGCATTACCACAAACACCCTGATGTAGTACACCAGTGACACAGAAGAAATGCCAACAGGTGGTGTAATGCATGCGAAGGTACAGTATACACACACACCATACACAGCATGCCTGCCATAAGGACATGCACAACAGCAGACTGCACTGACCTTGAAACACCACAATGTCAATGGTTGGGCAATGCCCCAAGGAGTGGATGAGTGTCCACAATCACAACTGCATAGATTCTGCCCACACAGGCATGCATGCAGCCTGGCGAGACACACAAGGGCATCCTCTTCCAATAGCAGAAGTATGCAGTATAGTGTAGACATGCAACCTAGATGGCAAAACACACAATGCTGGGAACTTATGTGGATGCATGTCTGTAAACATCCTTCCGCAAGCTGGCTATGCCAGGTCCGATCACGGCCTGGTTCCTCCTCTCACCGCTGCTGGTCCTGGCAGCCCCGCTCCATCTCCCTGGCCTGACTTGGCCCTGCTGTGTCCTGTTGTCTGTGAAGGAGGACAAATAATACGTGATTAATAGTATGCAGCAAAACATGTGGCTCAGTACCATAAACCTTAAGCCTTGCACATGCCTATGTCCCTATACTGTGCACCAGCATCCACAAGTGCATGTTGGGGATGGACAGAACTGAGCAGAGCCACGTCCTCCCATTGTGCACAGCCATGACACGCCACATGGACAGGCGTGCCATGGCCAGGTGAAACCAGAATGCTACATCTCACTGTTGTGACCATGGTATAGCACTGGCTATGCAAGCCCATGTAGTGCCCGTATCCAGCTGTCCTTACCACCCCTGTCCAACATACCCATACCTGTCAACTCCAGGCCCTATACACCTCATAGTATGCATTAGGATGCTGTAGCCCCAGGTCTCATACAACAGGGCACAGGAAGCATACCTGTGCAACAGTGGGGGAGGACACTGTGCCGTAGTTGTTGCTCAACAAATGGCTTGGCCAAGAGAGGTATGACCTGTGCAATATAATAGTATACCATGCATTACATGGCACATGTGTATCAGCACCAATGCTACAGAACCTGTACAGTGTGCATAGAACAGCTGGTGGCCTCTGTGAAGTGCTGTTGGGTACTGCCACTATAGCTACATACAGACCACATGACAGTCATCCACCCTGTTACCGCAGCCATGTCACTGTATTAGCACATACCTATACTGCCATGTAAGGTGCATGACTCAGATGGTTCAGAGATCCACAGTGGGTCTTGTAATGTACAGGGCACCAGGGACATCTATTGGGACAGTGGTCCCATTCACCTGCATTTGTAAGATCAGGCTATACAGTGGGTCAGGTCCCGTAGAAGGGAAGGGGAAATTGTTTAACCAGGAAAGACAGGCTTTCCATTTGTGATCTGGGAGCACAAGGAAGTTAAGTAATTTGCCCAGTTTCACACAGTACGCATGTAGGAGCTGATGGGATTCAAACCCAGATCTCCAGGTTTGCAGCTCAGTGCCCTTAACCACTACACTACACTGCCTCCAAATAGGACAGAGAGGACACAACAGGGACACATATGTACAGTGCACATTCCCTCAGGGAAAGTAACTCAGAGGTAAATTCACATGGAAACATTGCTGCATACAAGACACAACCCAAACCATAAATACAGCAGTCTGTACTTACCTGGCTTTGGTACAGTGCCACTCTCCACCACTGCCCTCAACTGTTGTAGGCATTATGGTTCCCTGTGAGGCAGTTCATGCATTGGTCCGTGCTGCACGTGACTGTGGTGTGCCTCATCAGGCACCTCCCCACAGAGGCCCACACCTCACATCTTGACCTGTCAGCCTGAGACCTCTCAACCAGTAGCTGATCCTTGCTGGCCACCAACAGCTCAGCAAGGTTCGCCAGCTCTGTTGCAGACCACCTGGTCTCTCTCTCTCTCTCTCTCTCTCTTCTCTCTCTCTGCCTGATTACTCACCTCCTTCTGTCAGCCATTGTGGAACTGTCCCTAGTACCAGCCCTCACATCAAGCTAGTGACAAGCCCCTGGCTCTGTTGCTGTGGTCTGCTGTTTGGGCAACACATTTCATCATGGTTCAGCACTAATGCTGATTAATGTAGCACTCTGTATGTAACCACCCAGTCCCCTGGAGTTACTAGAATCACTTCAGCATTAGTGTTAAAGCAAGGCAAGGGCAAGGCAACTTTATTTATGAGGCTCCCAATCCTGGAGGACGTGGGTGCAGAACATAAATAATGACATACAGCAGTGAATTAAAACATAATGAAACCTCATAGAAACCATAACAAAATTAAAATTCAGCAAGATAAAAGTTTCCAGAATCAATCTTCAGGGGACTGGCCAAAGCTAAAGATGGCATCAGCAGTCAAAGACCAGGCTGTAGAGGTGGGCCTTAAGCCTCCCCTTAAGCAACTCAATCGAGGGAGCCTCCCAGACTGCAGATGGAAGCGAGTTCCACAGGGTCAGCCCAGAGACACTAAAAGCATGATCTCCCGAGGTCTTGAGCGGAATCCTGGGAATGTTCAGTAGGCCCCTCAAGGAGAAAAAGAGGGAGTGAGCAGAGGACACAGACAGGTAGCCAGGACCCAGCCCATATAGGGTCTTAAAGGTGAGAAAACTCACCTTTTAAAGGACCCTCCACCTGACAGGCAGCCAATGCAGAGCACGCAGGACCAGCGTCACATGACTGGCCCATGAGAGGCCCGTCAGCAACCGGGCTGATGCATTCTGCACTAGCTACAGCCTGCAGAGGGTCCTTCCTGTGACCCTAAAGTACAGAGCATTGCAGTAGTTGAGCCTAGAAGTCACAAAAGCATGCACTAGAGTCAGCAGGTCCTCGAGTGGAATGAGGGGCTTGATCTGGGCAATGTTCCACAAGTGATAAAAACCACTGCTGACTACAGCTGACACTGATCTTCAAAGGTCAATGTGCAATCAAGCATCAAGCCCAGATTTTGCACCCGCGGAGGAGCCACCAATGGAGCAGACCCCAGAACAAGTCCAGAGTTAACCCCTATTGACAACCCATCATGCCCAGGACCAGGTTCGATCACCAGCACCTCAGTTTTAGCTAGGTTGAGTCTCAGCCAGCTGGAAGCCATCCAGTCATTGATTTTAACCAGACAGTTGATATGCACTTCAACTGCTCCTGATGTTCCGGGTGCAAAAGACAAATACAGTTGGGTATCATCTGCAAGGCAGTGAAACTCCACACTGTATTGCTGAATGATCTTGACCAGGGGCAGCATGTACACCACCAACAACATCAGTGACAAAATCGAGCCCTGAGGTACTCCGCACGACAGAAGCATTGGGGAGAAGGAGAAATCCCCATCACCACCTGCTGCACTCTGTCCAAGAGATAGGACTCAAACCATTTGATGACCATGCCAGCAAGTCCACAAAACTCACAGAGTCAATCAAGAACAATGACATGATCCACAGTGTCAAAAGCTGAGGAGAGATCAAGAAGCACAAGAATTGACCTGTCTCTTCTATCTCTAGCCTTGAGCAGATCTTTATGCAGACTCGCTAGAGCAGTTTCCATGCTATGTCTGGCCTGAAAACCTGACTGGAAAGGCTCATAGATATAAAAGGACACCAGGTGATCCTTAAGCTGATGGACCACCAGTTTCTCAACAACCTTGTTCAAAAATGACAGGTTGGAGATTGGATAGTAATTCGCCAGGACGTCTGGTTTGAGGGAAGATTTCTTTAGGAGGGGTTTCACCAGTGCTTCTTTCAAAGCAACTGGGAAGACCCCCTCCGCCATCAAGCACCTGTCAATCCTGGTGTACACTGGGCCAACAGCATCGACACATCCCATTAAGAAACACTTTGGTGCCGGGGTCCAGTTCACAAAAGGTGTGCTTCAGTTCCAAGATAACCTTAGTCACTTCGGACACCTCCACTGGCCTAAATGCCTTCCAGGCAGACTGAGTGCCTCTGAGATTCCCAAATCGATCACTGTGGGGTGAAATCCTCCCTGGCAGAATCCCCAACTGGATGGTCGACACTCTGTCAGAGAAAAACAAAGCAAATTCTTCACATAAAGTGGTAGAAAAAGGTGTTTTTTGGCTGGAGACAAGCAGGGTGTAAAAGCCTGTTCATGGTTCAAAACAGCTGAGATGTTCTGTTTTTCCCTGCAGCAAATTCCTGGACAGAAATTCTGCCTTCTTATGGGAAATTGCACCCTTGGTACTCAGTTTAATGAGAATGCAGGGCCATCCTGTCAGCCTCCAGCTGGGTCTTCCACCAGCAAAGTTCCAACATCTGACCCCTGATCTTTATTGCCTAGAAATCCCCATCAAACCAAGGAGCTCTCAAGTTAGAGGATCTGGGTCATATATGGACTGGTGCAATGGCATCTAGAGCTTCAGCCACCACCCTTTTATAAGTGATCACTGCCTCTCCAGTACCAATCACACATGCTACATCAACCCTAGATAGGTCAGCTGACACCAATAGTCCCTCTGGGTCAAAACTCCTTAAGGTGCAATCACTGACCATCTCCACAGGGGAGGGACTTTCAGGTGAGGCCCCAAAGCTGAACTCCATGGTGCAGTGATCAACCAAATGACCCAATCAATCTTGAGGTTCTCAATCTCAAAACCCATCTGGAACACCAGATTGAGTGTGTGGCTGTGTTTATGGGTAGCAGCAGCAACCACTTGTGACAGGCCCCGTGATTGCATCAACTGGAGGAGGTCATAACTAAAACACGAGGATTCATTGTCGACCAAGCATTGAAGTCCCCCAGGATCAAACACCTGGGTGACTCCAACATCTGGTTGATGACGAAGTCCGCTACCTCCTGCAGGAATTCCTCTCCCACCCCAGGGGGGTGGTAAATTAGGAGAATCCTGCAGCCTGCACCTGCACCCCACACACTACGATGCACTCAAAGGATCAGGTACTACCAACTGGGTGCACCGAGAAGCTCAGACTGGATTGAAAAATGATTGTACCTCCTCTGCCCCTGCAATCCTTCCTCAGACTATGCACCAAGGTATACCCAGTGGGGATGGCAGCCTCAAAAGCAGGGCCCGCATCGTCACCCAACCAAGTCTCCATGATGCAAGCCAGGTCGACAGAAGAAATCAAGTCCACAAAAATAGAGGTCTTGTTCCTCATTGACCTGGCATTGCAAAGCACTGCCCAAAGAGGATTAGGTGATGCAGATGGTCCTCTAGCTACCCACTCAGTCCAGTGGGAACCCTGGGTACAGAGATCAAACACATTAGGCATCTCCTTAGGCTCTGTTTACACCCAGGATGTCTTCTGCACTGGACAACCCTAATGCTGCTCACCACCCCATCCTCAGCTGCCCTCAGCACTCGACGAACCAAACACCTCCTAGTAATACCAACCTCCCTGCAGCACCTCACTGTGATACCAGAAACTGGGAGGATTGTAAAGGGGTGAAGGTCTTGAAGCCGAGAGGCAGCATAGGTGATACGTGGAAGGCCACGGCACCAACACATCTCCTACCTGGCAAGACCAGGTAGCAGGCAGCTGGTAGGGAGCTCATTAGGGGCTTCTTACACAATGACATCATTGTTTACTCAGCTAGCCTGAGAGAAGAAGAATTATGTCATTCAGAACTCTTGTAGCAGCAAAATCTCTTTGGTGTGTACAGATGCTCTGGGGAGCTTAGAATGTTGAGTTAGTAGCAGTTGTGCTGAGTGTGGAGAGAGAGTGATAGGAAGTCTGCCAGTGGGCTCTGTGTTGAGGACACAGAACTTCTCACCCTAATGTGGAGTACAATTTCCAATTTTCAATGAAGTGGTGGAGGCCTTTCTACAGCAGGATTTCTTGATTTCTATTCCCAGTGAAGTGGAAGGAACTGCTTTTCTCAGTGGGTCCAAGGGGCAATCCCTGAAGTTCCTTTGTGTGTTTCAACTGCTTTTTGAAAAGAACTTGTGAAAGACTGTTCTGATATGCTACCAAAGAAAGCTGTCTTTTTGTTGCTCCCTGCCCAGTGGAAGGAGTAACTGGTCAGTAAGTACTGTTTTTGGGAGACAAGTTCTCCACACATTTAGGGGAATCATTTCTGGGGGGTGTGTGCCCATAGATAAGGCTAGATCTTACCTGTCAGTGCCCCTAGTTCACTCAGGAGAGTGAATTTCTGCAACATGTTCACCCAGGAGAGTTAAGTTGTATTGTGCTCACTCCAGTGAGTGAGAGAAATAGAAAAAGTGGGGCCTTTAGCATTTCAGTGGGGAATGGGGGTTTCTTTTTTTTTTAACCTAGTATTTATGCTCCTAACTACCTCGTCTCTCCCCTCTCTCAGACATCCTCTGAACTGCTCTCCCCATGTCTCGCCATGATCTGCCCCTAGAGTACCATGGATCTGCACAGTAATCAAGGCACCCAGATGACCCCTGCCGGACGGGGTGAAGAGGCACTCCCCCTTACTCACCTCCCCAAGTCCAACATGCTGAGATGCAGATCCTGTACAGTGGGGTCTGCCGCTCCGGGCCCGAGACAAGCAGGGAGGTGTCGTCGCCTGGGAGAGACAGAGGGATTTTTCCCTTGTTCTCACTAGACATCGGCACACAATGGAGACCCATGAGGTGGAAGGCTCTGCCCCCTGCTGACATCTGCCCAATGCCCATGCTGCTGCTCCGACTACCGCACCTACTAACCAGGCTTCCCTAGATGGCACTATTGTGACGTGAGCATGTAGTGAACCTCCCCGGAGAAGAAGAGCAGCCGTAAGCCACTTCATTCTTCTCCTCCCTGGCCAACCCCTGGTGCCCCGGGCTCATTCCCAAACCCGGGTAGCCGGGGTGGTGCAGGAATGGGGGTTTCAATGGTGTAACCCTGAAGGAATTGCAGAAACTGTTGGTTGGGGCAAAGGGTTTGGAGAAACACCATCTGGATGCTTACAAGTCAGGGCTAACTGGTTCATAAAGGGTGGCAGTTTTTTTTTACCTAAGCAAAGGCCAGTGCTGCAGGTGCAGGTGTGTGGCTGAGCTTCACTTAAGTGCACCTATTTTCGAAGAAGAAATCTGAGTGTGTGGCTTAGTTTGACATGTGTGCCCTCATAGGAGGAAAATGTTCATGTGCGTGGCCAGGTGACCTCTATGTGCACCATTTGGAAATGGGAAGATGTTTCTTGTGTTCTTGAACAGTACTGCATGCAAGGAGAGTTTGTGAAATGTACCAGTCCTGCCTTGACTGACCCATGGTGGTCTACTATCTGCTTTAGGTTACCATCTATTAAATAAAGCCATACTAGTCTATCCCAGTTCCTGTGCTGGACATTCTGATTATTGCTTCTGGTGTTGGATTTACTGGGGCCCCCTCAGCTTTTTAGGTCTAACATATGCTGAACAACATCCAACCTGGACCCGGGTTGTAACTTGGTAAAATGTTCATGTTTTTTATTTTTGTACCTCCACAACTCTTCCTCTAGAAATGAGCCTGGTATACATCCTAACGCCAAGGGAAGAACCAACCTATGAAGTTTTTATCAAAGTTAATTTTTTTTTTTTTATTTAGCTTTGTTGACCGGGTAAGTGCACTAGACAAATCCTGCCTATTTTCAGGCATGACCTGGGGGAAGGGGATACAAATGAATGCCAACTGACCTTGAGCCAGATTAAGCTGTTGGTGGTATTTTTACTGAATGAGGGAAATTTGGCCAGGACACCGGGGAAATCCCCTACTCTTTTCGATACGTGCCATGGGATCTTTAACATCCACCTGAACTACCACCAATCCAGGCAGATGGGACCTCGGTTTAACATCTCATCCGAAAGACGGCACCTCAGAAGTGCAGCACCCCTCTCATGCTGCACTACAGTGTCAGTACTGGGATATTAACCCAAGTGCCAGATGTGGGAACTGAACCCACAGCCCTCTGATCTCCCGGCCTCAGAGGCGAGTGTGCTACCTACTGAGCCACTGACACTGATAATGGTATGCCATATGTGGGT
Organism: Neoceratodus forsteri; assembly: GCA_016271365.2. Classification (NCBI taxonomy): domain Eukaryota; kingdom Metazoa; phylum Chordata; order Ceratodontiformes; family Ceratodontidae; genus Neoceratodus; species Neoceratodus forsteri. Next base: position 272,698,790 of record CM057453.1, read on the forward strand.
ACCAGTGCCAGATTAAAATGGAGGGTGTCCTACTTGCTATAAGTGGCATGGGGGTTACATGTATGTTTCCAGTGGGGGGAGGACAGTCTGCATACTGCAGCCTCAGGGTGCCAGATGTGCATTGTGCACATGACCTGACCAGCATTGCACGTGTACAATGCCATAGCATGACATCATAGAGCGTATGCCAGTGCTGCATTATGATGTCACTCCCAACATTTGACATCACGTCTGCACTGGATGGGGACCTAACGCTAGTGCAATGTCAGCACTAGTGCTAATAGTGCTTCGGGCAAACCTGCAATATTCAATCTATGGTACACTATCATCGGCCACCTGTCCTCAGCCTGGCCCCCAGGCACAAAGGATCAAAAAAGGACAGAAGTAGGTGGAGTAGCAGACTCAGTCAGGCAGCCAATCGGTGCCCATCCTGGGTCCCAGAGTGGATTCCCTGCTCCACTGGAGTTGCAAGGAGGTGCGGGTCTGGGTATGTGCAAAGCACACTCAGGAACCCAGGGAGAGTGCAGTCGGTCCCCATTGTCTAGTGGTCCAACCTGCACAATATCCACCCCATGGCACCATGCCTTGCCTGGAATACAGACGTACCCCTCCAACACCACAGCCCCCACCTGGTCCCATAAGCCAGTCCACTCCAACACACATCTGAGTCCTAGCCCTGATCCAATAAGATAGAACACCCCCCCACACATGCACACACATCTGTGCCCTGGCCCTGGTCCGGTAAGGTAGAACACCCTTCACACACACACACACACACACAGATCTGTGCCCTGGCCCCAGTCTGCATATCAGTGACTCCCCCTCCTCACAACCAAAGCCCTGTCCTGGTGGACCCTGCCCAGTACTGCACATCTTGACCACCCCCTGATCCCCAATCCCAGCTCTCTTTCCTCCTCATTGGTGGTCAGTGGCCTCCCCAACCCCCATGGCACCAACACCGCCCCCATCTCTGCAAGTCAGTGCCTTGGCAATGGATGGTGAGTGCAACATCCCTCTGAAACCACCTCAGCCACCCACCATCCAACTGATGCTGGGGAGCCAAGATTGGGGGTCTGGGGTGGTTGAAGTGTACAGTACACAGTAGGGTCCACCAGACTGGGAGTTGTGGGAGGGGTCATATGGACCGAGGCCAGTACACAGATGTGTGTGCATGTGTGGGGGTGTTCTATCTTAACAGACAGTGGACAGGACCCAGATGTGTGTTGAGGGGTGGGCTGGCTTACGGGATCAGGATAGAAGTTCTTTGTGCATGGGGCTTGATGCATGCAACAGATGTGGCAGGGCCCTCCCAGCCATATATAGTGCCCTCCTATGCCCCCTTGTGTGAAGCAGTACACGCCTTTGTATGTAAATGAACTAATTTCACAGTCATAGGGCAAAATCAGTGTTTGCATGTCATTACTGAAATGTATTAGAAGTCAGTAGACATCAGGGAACAAGTGACCGCTGCACAGTGTGCTTCACAATAAGCACAACCATGGAGACAAGCCATACAAAAACAAGGATAGTGGACTTTAGAAGGGCTGACTTTGCAAAATGGGTGAATACCTGAGGAATGCACTAGCAAATAGCCAAAAAGGAGGGGCGGAAGAACAATGGAGAAAAATCAGAACTGCTATCATAGAGGCAACAAGCCTTTGTTGAAACAAATAAAGAAAACAAAGTGGAGTAAAAAAACACTATGGTTCTCAAAAGAGATGGCAGGCAAGATTAAGGAAAAAAAGGCTGCATTCAAAAAGTAGGGAATCACAGAAGGAGCACGATAGGGAACTGTATCAATTAAAGCAGAAAGAAGTGGGGAAGGCAGTCAGAATAGCAAAGGCCCAAACCGAGGAAAAAATAGCCGACTCAGTTAAGAAGGGGGATAAAGCCTTTTATAGGTACATTAGGCAGCATAGAAAGGTTAAGGGAGGAACAGTGAAGATTATTAAAGGAGAGGGGAGATGGGCAGAGGGAGATAGTGAAAAGGCAGAGATACTGAATGAATACTTTTGCTCAGTATTCTCAAAAGAAGATGTGGAGGAGTTATCTAAACCAGACAATAGAAGCACTCTGGGTAGGGGGGTTGACACCAGTCCATTTACAGAAGAAAGAGTCCTGAAAGAACTCCTAAAACTCAAGGTGAAAAAAGCAATGCAGCCTAATGGGATTCACCCCAGAATCCTAAATGAACTAAGGGAGGACGTAGTGACACCACTGACCACACTTTTTAACCAATCATGGGAGGATGGGGTGGTACCTGAGGACTGGAGGAGGGCAGATGTGATTCCCCTTCACAAAAGTGGGAGCAAGGCAGAAGCAGGAAACTACTGACCTGTAAGTTTGACCTCAGTGGTAGGGAAAATGATGGAATCACTTCTGAAAGAAAGAATTGTTGAGTACCTAGAGGCCAGCAGGGCACAGGACCCAAAGCAGCATGGATTTAGAGCAGGAAGGTCATGTCAGATGAATCTAGTTGATTTTTTTGACTGGGTGACCAAAGTAATAGACCAGGGAGGGGCTGTGGATATGGCTTACCTAGACTTTAGCAAGGCATTTGACACAGTCCTGCACAAAAGACTAATAATCAAGTTAGCCAGCCTGAGTGGGTTCCAGGGTGGTAGCCTGGGTAACAAACTGGCTGCACAACAGGACACAGAAGATAATAGTGAATGGAACACATTCCGAAGAAAGTGGGGTTACTAGTGGAGTACCTCAGGGCTCAGTACTGGGTCCAGTCCTCTTTAACATCTTTATAGCTGACATTGCAGAGGGTCTGGAAGGAAAGGTATGCCTCTTTGCAGATGACACAAAGATCTATAACAGAGTTGATACACAAGGTGGGGTAGAAAGAATGAGAAGGGACTTGGCAAGGTTGGAGGAATGGTCAGACATATGGCAACTTAGATTGAATGCAAAGAAGTGCAAAGTAATGCACCTGGGAAATAAAAACCCAGAAGAAGAGTACACAATAGCAGGGGAGGTACTAACAACAACAAAAATGGAAAGGGACTTGGGGGTAGTCATATCAGATGACCTAAAGGTGGGTAAGCAATGTGAGAAGTCAGTAAGGAGAGCCAGGGGGATACTGGGATGCATAGGAAGGGGCATCACAAGTAGAAAAAGGGAAGTGGTTATCCCTCTATACAGACAGTTGGTGAGACCCCATCTGGAATACTGTGCAGCTTTGGAGACCCCATCTACGCAAGGACATAGACCAGATGGAAGCAGTCCAGAGGAGGGCAACTAAAATGGTGCAGGGTCTGCATCAGAAACCATATGAAGAGAGACTGAGAGAGCTTAATATGTATACCCTTGATGAAAGAAGGGACGTGGGGACAAGATAGAAACGTTCAAGTACCTCAAGGCAATCAACAAAGTCCAGGAGGGTAGCATCTTTCAGAAAAAGAGATGTGTAAGAACAAGGGGGCACAATTTAAAGATAGAGGGGGAACAGCTCAGGGGTAATGTGAGGAAATTGTTTTTCATGGAGAGAGTGGTGGATGCATGGAACCGCCTTCCTGGGGAGGTTGTTGGGTCTAAAACAGTGGGGGAATTCAAACATGCATGGGACAGACATAAGGCAATTTTAGTGAGGGGGTTGCAGGAAGTAGGCTGTTGGTTAACTAGAATCTGCAGCTTATCCAATAGGAAGGGAAATGGGCAGACTGGGTGGGCCAAGTGGTCCTTATCTGCCATCAAAGTCTATGTTTCTATGTATTCATTCATTTGCATTCCTCATTGCATCTGAAGCATATAAATGGAGCAAAGGGCACCACAGGGATTCCACAGAGGAACTGCAGGCAGCTTGAGACAGTGTTGCAGACGTAAAGGTGAGAGGCCACTTGGGGACCAGTGATCACCATATGGTGTGGTTCAATATAAGGACAGCTACAGAATTGAACCACACAAGGGTGAGGGTCCTGGACTTCAGGAGGGCAGATTTTAAAAGGAGAGGTGAATGCTTCAGCGATGACCTAGCAGTGGCTGGTGACCTAGGTGGGGTGGAGGAACAGTTGGCAAAGATAAAAAGCAGCATAGAAAAGGCAACAAACCTCTGTGTCAAACAAGTGAGCAGAAGAAAAAGAGACCGCTATGGTTTTCAAAAGAGATGGCTGAAAAGGTAAACGCTGAAAAGGTAGAATTCAGAAGGTATAAGGAGATGCTGAGGGAGGAGGATAGGGAGGTGTATCAGGGAAACAGAGGGAAGCAGGGATAGCAGTAAGGAGTGTAATGGCACAAAGTGAAGAGAGAATAGCCCAAGAGGTAATGAAAGGAGACAAGGCATTTTTAGGGCTGCAGTGGGTGAAGCCCTGCAGACCTCTTGCAGTGAAAAAAGCAGGCAGTGTATTCCTTGCAATCGAACATCTTGTTAGAATTTCAACGCAGTCGCCTCCATGACCATAAAGCAGTCTACACACAGTCGGCAATGGCAGTCACACTGCACTATTTCTTTTGTCTAAGGGCTGTCACAGTGGAACATTGCACACTCTGTCATGTCCAAGATGGCCACCAAACTGTTTTGTGCATGTGCAACCAATGCACTGCAATGCACAGTGCTGTGCTGTCATCTTGGTTATGGCGGACTGTGCTGTATTCCACCATGACCACCAATTTCTTTTTTTTTTTTATTATTTATATCCCTTCCACCCAAACCTCCCTCTCAGAACTCACCATCACCCCCCAGATACATTACAATGACACTGGGGGTGCCCAATCCCCCAGTGTCACGATCATCGCCAGAACCACCAATTTCCTTTTTTTTTAATTATTCATATCCCCCTCTCCTGATCCTCCCTCTCTGAACTCACCATCACCCCTCCAAAAACATTACAATAACACTGGGGGTGCCCAATCCACCAGTGTTATGATAGTAGCCAGAACCGTGGATTTCCTTTTTTTTTAATTATTCATATCCCCCTCACCTGACCTTCCCTCTCAGCCCCCTCGAAACGTTACAATGACACTGTGGATGCCCAATCTCCTGGTGTCATGATCGTGGCCAGAAACATTAAAGTGACACTAGCGGGTGCCCAATCCCCCAGTGTAATTGTGTTCGGGGGGACCTTTTTATGTTTTTTTTCCCTTCCCCCCATCAACCCTCCCTCTCAGCACCTACCATTCCCGCCCCTGAAACACAACAGTGACACTGGGGGTGCCCAATCCTCCAGTGCTGCGATCGGGAATCCTCCATCATTTTTTTGTTTGTGTTTTTTTAACCTCTAAAAAGAAAACCATCCATCGATGTCTTTTGCACCATTACTATCCCCCCACCTGACCCTCCCACTCAGCACCCACCACCCCGCATCCCCCAAGCCCCCATCAGGGTCTAATGCCATAATCACCTCTGGAGTGCAGACATGTATTCACTCTTCAAAGCTGGACCGCGAAGTGAAGAAACAGGTATGGGTTTTGAAGTTAGTGGCATAATTTGGGCACTTTTGCATATTTGGGTCCAAAATTTTCAACTTGTCTTCTTTGGGATCCTACCTCATGAACAATTGAACTGTCATTATGCAAACCTGTCCTGAAAGGTGATTTTGCAGTCCCTGTGTGGAATCACCTTTCGGTCAGGAGTTAAAAATTTTCTCTGCCCTTGTTCATGAGGTGGGGTCATAAGAAACCTATGCTGAAAATGTGGTGTAAAAATATTAAACAAGCATTTGTCAATGGCGAATGTTTTCTTGCATGGTGTATGTGATAGGAGTGTATTATGTAAATGAAAGTTCTGAAGCATGTTCTCATTGGAGCGCTTCAGTCCTTTCAAGTACAGAAAGTTTACACCCATGAAAGTGTGAACACTTCTTTAAAAGTATTTTGATCCTTCATTTTCAACGTAGTGTTTTTGTGATCACAGCACATGAACCCGATAGGTGAGAATTTTCAAATTGCTGCTGAAATGTCATTTCATGCCACAGGTGTGAAAATATATTTTAACCAGGATTTGAAAAATGAAGCTGGAACATTCATGTGGTGGTGTGAAAAAAATGGCTATGTTGAAAATTTGTGGTCACAGTATTGGCAAGCATTTGTCAATGCCAAATGTTAGCTTGCTGGCATTGGCATTGGTTGTGTAGGAGTTAGAGAGATACATAACAGGAATGGCAGTAAAGTACTGAACTAATGCCACCCCCCCGAAGAAAGGCATTGGGGCTGTGCCTTTGGGCTGTCGGCCATAACGCTGAAGCCATTCCACCTCACCCTACCCTGTAGACAGCAACAGGTGTCCCAGTGTGCCTTGGGATCTTTGGCTCTTACACTCACCCAGTTCCATAAGAAAATAAGCTGAGCTGGGTGCAGTATAGGAGAATGGAGTGAATGTTAGGGTCAAAGATACCAAGGCACACCTGGATGTCTGTCAGTGGATGGAGGATGTGGGTAGAATGCCGTGAGCATTATGGCCGATGAACCCAAGTCACCCCCCCGACGCCTGTCAGTCTCTACAGGGTGGGGTTACGGTTGGAAACCTTAACACCCTGAGTGTTTGTTGGTATTTTCATTCCAAATTTTCAAAATGGGCTTTTTGGGACCCCACCTCATGAACAGTGGCACTATTATTTTGCTACTCAATCCTGAAAGGTGATTTTGCACAGCAACTACGCCATTCGGTGTCACAGGTGAAGAACACATTTTGGGCAGGATGTGAAAAATGAGAAGGTGTGAAAAAATGGCAATGTTGAAAATCTGGAGTGAAAATATGTGAAGTTACAAGCGTGTGTAGAAACTGCACAATGCACTCCCATAACATGGTCATTTTTTTTGAATTTAAACATTTTTTTTTGTGACGTCTCTTCATGAGGAGTGGCACTGCAATTTTGTTAATCCATACTGAAAGTTGATTTCGCACAGCGACTGCGCCATTCTGCGCCACAGGTGTGAAAACACATTTCGGGCAGGATAGGAAAAATGACAGCTGTATTGTTCATAAGGAGGTGTTAAAAAATGGCAATTTTGAAAACGTGGAATGAAAATATTAACAATTGGTGAAGTTATGAGCATGTGTAGAAAATGCACAATGCATGCCCCTTAAGTGGTAATTTTTTGGAATTTTTCACCAACTTTCCAACATGGGGTTTTTGGGATCCAACCTCATGAACAGTGGTGCTGTCATTTTGTTAATCAGTCCAAAAAGATCATTCCATGCAGTGACCGCAAAATCTTCTTTCAGGACAGAGAAACGGAGCGATAGTGACATGTTCATGAGGTGGGGTCCCAAGAACCCCATGTTGAAAATGTGGAGCCAAAATTCCTAAAAAATGTCTGAAATATCAACCTAAGTTGAAACCTCACCCCCTTTAAGTCCCATTATACATTGCTTACCCAATTCCTCAGTTCGTAGTTCGGCTTTACAGAATGCAGAGGCACCCCGGTCCACAGAAGTTCACTGCTCCCAACCTCCGGAGAGTAAGTATAGGTAAGGGGGGTGCGAGGAGGTGGGTGCACAGAGGAAGGGTGGAGGTGGGTGAGGGGAGACTGGGGAGACTACGCTGGATGGCTTTCTTTTTACAGTTTAACAAACAAACAAAAAAGTCTCTGGGGGACCGTTCTGTTTATATATAGTTTAAAAATAATTAAAAACTTTTGGGCAAACTGGGGTGGGCTTCCAGTGTACCACATGAGTTTGGGGGGGGACATGATGCAGATGGGACTGGGAACCCCCATTGGCAAACTTGGGGGGAGGGAAAACATGATTCTGATGGGGATTTGGCACCCCCGTCAGCATAGAAATTGAGTTTGGGGGTGTGGGGCATCTGACATTGGAAGTGGGCATCCCAGTGTAGGGAAAATAAAAACAAATGTCTGTGCACACTGGGGTGGGCTCCCAGTGTGTCACAATGTGGCTGGGGGGAGGAGGATACATGCAGACATCGGGATTGGGCACCCCCAATGTCAGCTTCACTGGAGTGTGTGTCTGGCTGCAGGAGCCACCATTGTGGAAAGCCACACCAGCAGCTGAATTATTAATTGAAATGTTTCACCAGGAATGGCACACTGAGCAATTGCTCATAACTCTGGCCTTGCTTATAACTGCGGCCATATGCATTACTGTGCACTGTAATGCGCATGGCCTGAGTCTTATCATCTGCCACTGCAATGAGGAAACTGCACCTCATTGGAGTGGCAGATTTCTTTCAAGGGTTTGGCTCTCTTTGAAGTTTGCTGTCATCGCCAACATGCTCACTAATTGGCAGCTGAGGGACAAGATGTTGCATGCGCACACACAAGCCAACATAAAAAGTACAATCAGAACAAGAATAATTATTGATATGTGTCATCGAGGCACAGGTCAGGAAGCATCGTGAAAACCAGGAGCAGTTGCAGAATTCACCAAAAATATTTATTTACAGTAGCAGTAACATAATAAAATAAACTTGTTCAGAATAACTATGTACAGAGGAAATCTAGATTTAGTATTTGCCGTATTGTTCCTTGCAAGAACAGATCCAGAAGCAAATGATTTGATACCTTTTAATGGACCGACATAGATGTAATAACAAGAACAAAGTGCTCTAGCTTTCAGATCAACCAGTCCTTCTTCAGAACCCTAATAGCAGTTGTTTACAAAAAACAATACTTTTAACAGCTAGATCATGCAGAAAAAACAGAAAAAAATCCCCATTGGTTTGAAATACTCATTTAAAAAATACAGATGATGCTGTCAGAGAAGTTTAACAGTACCATATTACCTTCAGCCAGGAGGATCCCAGGGTCAAAGGTGCTTAGTGCAAAACACATACAAAGAATCTTACTGCATATAAATTTAATTGACATAAGATAACACTGCTGGAGCAGATTACTCAAGTCAGGCTATGAGTGTCACAGTGTGTATAAGGATGTGATTATTGAAAAGCAACCCCCACCCAGATTAAAGACATGCTAAGATTGTCTTAGGACTCCAAGAAGTTTCAATGCATGCATTATAGACAAGAAATTACCAGTAAAGTTGTCTTAAAAACATCAGTGCACACTGTATGATGTGTAAAACTTAGCTGGACCTATCTCCCAGCTCTACTCTCCAGCTAGATATCATGCCCCATAAACTTCAAAAACCTCTAGTGTAGTGGCAGGGCTTTATAAATGATAATTTAAATATAAATTGACAGTAATAGTGTCAAACAAAAAAAAAAAATTAAGACCATGTAGTCTGATATGTACTGATGTCAATATACACTGAGAATTTAACAACTTGATGTACCAGAAGTGTCTAAGGAATCTGAAAAAGAGATACAGATTTAATTTCTCTCCTCCTCCTCCTCCTCCTCCTCACACAAACAATACACCCTACCCCACCCCATATCCCCATAATGTGGGAGGGGGATATCTAGCTTTAAGAAGATACTATCTCTCTCTCTTTCACACACACACACACACACACACACACACACACACACACACACACACACTCACTCTCCTAATGAACCTTTATTCACATCAGTCACTGCAATTGTTCCCCCATAGGAATTCAACTTGTCATGAAATCCCAAGTAAAAGGGCTCATGTATCCTAATACCCACAGAGCAAAAATATGACACTGTTTAACTGTACTCCTATCTGCGTAGTAGCATTTCCAAGGATTCTGGATAGAACTACAATGAAATAAAACTGCCACCCTCTCCAGGATAAGGTAACTAGAAGTAAATATCAAGTATGTGGGTAAGACTAGAGGTCTAACATACCTACATTTCCACAAATCACTACAATATTAGCCTAATGTAAAAAGATCTGTCCAGGACCCCCATGCAAATGAGATCTCGCACCCCAATATGTACAGAGTTAAAAAAATATGTGACAGTCTATGATAGCACTCCTGTATGTACAGTAACAGGCTAGATAATCTGAATATGGTGCAATGGAATCAACACCACTCCCGGGCGAAGATAAAAAGTAAGGAGGAATTAATATTCATTATGTGTGTGAAGTAAGAGTAGTAACACACTGTAACTCCATGTATATAAACAGAGGCCTACCTTGATGTGACAGCAGGCCCCACACCTGTTATATCACGTAACTCACAACACATACACACACACAGACATACACACATGCAGCCACATCCCACCCATGCTGAAGTTCTATAATATGCTGGTCTGAAGAAGAAGAGGTCTGTAGATGTCAGTTTCTGTAATGTCCCATGAAACGCAGATCAACATTCATCCCATCTGCTACCGTACTGAGATGTAAAATATGTTTAATCTCAAAAGCTCGTCTCTGTTGTGTGTTTTCGAGATTTCCTTTTAAGACCATTACTGACATATCCGAAATTGAGTGGTCAGGCTGGGAGAAGTGGTGCCTCACTGGTTTTTCAGTTTGCTTTGTTTTAATAGTATGTCTGTGCGAGTTTATCCAAGTGCGGAGCTGTTGGCGTGTCTCTCCATCGTAATCTGTTTGTGGACATCTCTTGCACTGAATGAAATAAACATGTTATGATGTGCATGTATAACTCCCGTGCACCTTGAATTGTCTGTTTTGTGATGTAACCACACAGTCCGAGATGGAAATGAGCTCACAAGTAGAAATGCAGCAAATGTTTTATCCGCCCGCGAAGTGGACACGAAGTGGGCACTTTGTGTCCACGGAGCACAACGTGAAGTGGACCCTGTAAAGTGCTCACTTCATGATATAATTATTACCACTTCACATTGCCATTATACCTTAATGCGAAGTAAGGCGAAGTGAGAACAAAATAGGCACATCACATGACTTGCAATACTGTTAGTCACATGCTTTAGCCAGGCAGGAAGGAAGTGAGTCACAGAAGCAGTTTCACTTTCTCCTTTGCATTTGTAGAGAGAGAAATCCTTTGTGACAGGAGAGGAGTTACTGCTTGTCTTTCATTGCTTTTCAGTGCCAGAATAAAACAAACAGCTTTTTTAAAAGCTATTTTCTTTATTAGTTTTTGCATTGTATTTGTGTTTTTTTTTGTTAGTGAATTTTTTTGTATCAGTTTCATTTTGTTTTGTGTGTGTGACTGACTGTGTGTGTGTGTATGTGTGTGTCCACTGCCTGTGTGTGTGTAGGCCCATGGACTTCAGGAGGATGGATGGTCACGTAGGAGAAAGCAAGTCGGTGGCCCATGGGTGCGGCAGGAGGGGAGGAGTGCGAACCCTTGGGGGGTGGGGTGGTCATGTGATGTTGGACCACTCTCGACTCCTGGCTGGTGTTGCTTCCCCTGTTGAAGCAATAGGAGCAGCAGCAGTAGCACCACTGCCACTGGTGGCTGCTGCACGTCCACCTTCTCCTCCACTACCACCACTACCAGAACTAGCAGCAGCTGTTGAGGCTCCAGCAGAACCACCTCCACCACCTCCACAGCCACAGGAGGTGGCCCCAGAAATTGTAGGTAGTGGTGGGACTCATGCCTGACGTGTGAGGACTGTGTCTGGTCCTCCCCGCAGCTCCCCGGTGTGGGCATTTTTTAACTGTGTGGGGGGAGACAGCACTGTGGTGGAGTGCCATGTGTGTGGTGTGCTGGTGCACTGTGGCCCCCTGGGACACATTTGGGGACCGGTGGCCAGTGCACCCACATACTGAACCACCACAGGACAAAGTGACAGGCTGCCACGGAAGGAGTCAGGTGTCCACCTGTTGGCCCTTTTGTGGCAGTGGCCGAGGGTGCTGCTGGGGTGGGAGATGTGCCTCGCAGTCACTGCTGCAGCAGGAGGAGGAGGAGGGCTACTACAGCAGCTGCTCCACCATCACCGCCTCCATAGCCACCAGCACAACCCTGTCCACCACCAGCCCCACTACCTGGATTCCCCGCTGCAGTGGACCCTGCCACAGTCCCTGCAACCCAGTCTGACATCAGCCTGGTGTGGACAGTGTTCGAGGAAAATAATGAGCATTTCAGTGCTTTGGAGCAGCAGATGAACAGAGTGGAAGCACAGTAGCAGCAAATACTTTCAATGCTGCACCTGCTGCTGGACCACCACTGCATCCCACGGTCATAGTAAGTGAGGGGATTGTTTTCTGCCCCCCACCACTGACCCTCCCCCTACTGTGTTGTACTTTGTTTGTGTGGTTTTTGTTTGTTATTGTTTAATCATACACATTTTCCCGTCCAGGGGAATCTCTCTTGCACCACATAGTGCAATACATTTTTGTGAAAACCATCTGTAATTTCATTACAGTGTGTCACGTGATGGAGGAATTCCCATTCTGAAAATCTGCCCACATTCTGTCTCCCTTCTCAGCAATGTTAGGACGTGATGGCAGGGAGAGCATGTGTGCGTGCTCCTTACAGTGAATATTCGATTGTCCGGCAGGTTTCTGAATGTTTCTTTATGTTATAATGGTCAGTTTGTGGTGAAATGTGTGGCCATGTTTCCAGTAAGAAGAACCTTCTTAGTAGAAACATCACACATTTTGCCACAAAGTGAACCTTATAACATAAGGAAATATTGGGATAGCTGCCGGACATTCACTATAGTGGAGCATGCACCTGCGCTCCCCCTGGCATCACGTCCTAACGTTGCTAAGAAAAGGTGGCAGAATGTGGGTGGCTTTTTTGATCGGTAATTCCTCCATCACGTGACTCACTGTAATTAAATTATGGGTGGTTTTCAGAGAAATATATTGCACTCTGTGGAGCAAGAAATATTCCAGTGGTAGTAATGCCCCCACATATTAGTTTATGTTCATAACCATAACTATGTAATGTGGTGAATGTCTGTAAAGCAGCAGCTCAACAATCTGTTGATAACTCTGACCTATATTTTTTAATGCGATGTTACAACTTCCTTTACTTACATCTTGACTGACTGGAATGGTACGAGAATTTACAGTAGTTGAGTCTGCTGTACTACCTTTTTTCATGTGTGAAATAATGAAAGGAGCATTTCTTTTAAATTGGTGCTAACCAGGTCTTTGTCATTGTTTTCCTCTGCTTTTCTCCATCACATCAAGTAGTTGTTATATATCACTTCTGTTGTTAATTACCAGTTATGCATCAGGCAATGTTTTATGACATCACAGAACAATAATTATTGAAAAGCAGCTGCAAATAAATGCAAACCTGGTCCGAACAATATTGGAAGACGTGATCATTTTTTTTTTCATACATGAAAAAAGGTAGTCAAGTAAGTAAAGCAGACATAAATTGTGAAAAGAATGGTATCATTCAAGTCACGACTCAGAGGTAAGTAGTGGTAGCTGTAGCAAATTGTAAAGTAGCATAAAGTGCAGTTCAGAACTGTGAGGACATTCTTGCAATACTGCTTTAATTGTAAAAATGTAATGAGCGCACAGCAACAATCACAGAACACACAAAAGTGGCAGAGTCCCCAGATTTTTCCTGCCAGCCCAAAATGCATCCTGCTTGTGTGCAGAAAATTGACAAGTGGTAACGAAGTGAAATTGAATTGTTTCAGCACATACAAAGTCCCCCAGAATTAATGGCGCACTCAGTCATGTGCACAAAAGTGGCACAGAGTCCCCAGATTTTTTCTGCCAGCCCAAAATGCATCCTCCTTGTGTGCAGAAAATTTACAAGTGTTTACACAGTGAAATGAGACTGTTTCAGCACATGCAAAGTCCCCCAGAATTAATTGCACACTCAGAAGTGGCACAGAGTCCCCAGATTTTTTTTGCATGCCCAAAATGCATCCACCCTATGTCCAGAAAATTGACAAGTGGTAACAAAGTGAAATGAGATTGTTTCAGCACATGCAAAGTACCCCAGAATTTATTGTGCAGTCACTCATGTGCGCAGTGCCCCAGAATAAAATGATGACCGTGAGCGAACTGTTGCTTGTCCAATGTGCACTGCAATTCGATCAAATGCAATGTGATCATCTCAACTGGATAGAAGGGTGCCCTTGGTCTGTACACTAATAGTAGCCTTGGTGAGTTGATATATATAGATATATATTTCTGTATTTTGTAAGTGAGGAGGGGGGTTGACATGGACATGTACTCATGGTATTGTTCTGTATCACAGGTCACAGATACTGTTGGTGTGCACGTTCCAGTGCTCGATTAGAACTTTTTGCATAGAAATTTGCAATGGATAACTGTCAAGCACATGAAGGTAAGTATTTTTTTTTTTGGGTGGGGGAAGCATATTTGCAGGTTTGTCTGTAATGGTTTCTTATTTTCTTACTTCTTCACAGATTTCATCTACATCCTTCTCAATTCTGGTCATTAATGATGGTCATGGTCATCTAATGAAACAATTTCTGCATATTGCATGTGTGCCCCAGCGGGGGGCCTGATGATGTTGAAGAACTTGTTTGGATAAGGCCATTTTGTCAGAACAACAAAGCATCTGAAAGTTTCCTAAAAAAAAGAAATGAATGACTTCTTACAACATTATTGTTATGTGTCCCTCTCTGGTTCTCAAATCTCAAACCCTAAAGTCAAGTTACATTTCAAAGCCACATCTTGTCAACTAACACAACCTGTGTGCAATATTTGCTGCAGTCTTTACAAAACAATGAAACTGATGAAATTAAATCTTCATGCTTACCAGAATGGGTTTCACATGGATATTAGATCACTTCCTCTCTGTACAGTACAGCTACAGTACCATTATCAATGAGTTTTAGCGATGCAGCCTTTTTTTGTTACCCTGTAAAAGAAACAAAAGAAGTGTACTGTATGTGTTTAAACATTGTGGCTCTGAAAAGCTACAGAAAACAAAACATACAACTAAAGGAAGTGAAACAGCATAACAAACATGAGTACACATACTCACTTTATGGTTTAAATATTAAGAAGCTTTCTGTCTCTGGCTGATGGATGTGGTGGTCCGGACAGACTCATGGTGGCAGTGGTGGCAGTGGATAACATCAGTCCCTGTGGTGGTGGTCCGGGGGCAGACAGACTCATGGTGGCAGGGGTGGCAGTGGATAACATCAGTCCCTGTGGTGGTGGTGGTCCAGGGGGTAGACAGACTCATGGTGGCAGTGGCTAACATCAATCACGGTGGTGGTGATCCAGGGGGGCAGACAGACTCATGGTGACAGTGGCTAACATCAGTCCCAGTGGTGGTGGTCAAGGGGCAAAGAGACTCATGGTGGCAGTGGATAACATCAGTCCCAGTGGTGGTGGTCTGGGGGGGGCAGACAGACTCATGATGGCAGTGGTGGCAGTGGATAACATCAGTCCCAGTAGTGGTGGTGGTCCAGGGGGTAGACAGACACATGGTGGCAGTGGCTAACTTCAATCCCGGTGGTGGTGGTCTGGGGGGGCAGACAGACTCATGGTGGCAGTGGATAACATCAGTCCCTGTGGTGATGGTGGTCAGGGGGCAGACAGACTCATGGTGGCAGTGGTGGCAGTGGCAAACATCAGTCCCGGTAGTGGTGGTCCAGGGGCAGACAGACTCATGGTGGCAGTGGATAACATTAGTCCAGGAGGTGGTGGTGGTCTGGGGCGGCACACCACCTTTTAAAAAACTTCAGTTAATACCAGCCAAAATTAACCACATCATCATCCTCATAAAGAAAACTGCCCTCACAGTCATTGATGTCTGAAGTCTGACCACTGGGAAATTCTTTCTCCATTGTGTCATCATCTACATCAGTGGTGGGCCATTTCAGGCTGCCACTGCCAGTGCCACCAGGATGCTCCATTTCCACATCAGCAAAACCACCATGACTAGGCCAGGGTATGAATACCGAGGTTGCAGTCTGTGCTGGTATGTGCCTCTCATTCATTTTAATGAATGTTAGCAAACTAACATTTGCAGGAGACAGGTTTGTCTGACGATCCCTGACTATTGCACCTGCTGAGCTGAATACCCTTTCAACACTTTCACTCAAGGGTGGACATGTGAGGTACTTCAGTGCCACTGCAGTCAGCTCTGGCCATTCACTGACGTTTCCACTCCAGTACAAAAAAGGGTCTTCAGTTATTGTCAGATGCCTGTTTTTAGACAAATATGACTCAACCATTCTCTGTGCTGCACTAAGTCCAATTGTTGATGCATCCTCCTGTTCTCCCAAATCATTTATTTCACAAATACCCACTTGGGACAAAGCCTCCCAAAGTGGGTTGACACCAGCCACTTTGGATGACAGACCACCTGGAACTGCAGTCCCCTTCCCATTGCAGGATATGCTTGATGGTTCTCCAGGTACACCATCAGCCAGATTATGCTGCTGAGGTTTGCTGACCTTGGCACGTGACTTCTGTACCCCATGAACCAAGTGCACCAGTTGACCACTGATATTTTTTACCTGTTCAGGCCCTCCCTCCAGTACTGATGCAATTCCACGTTTGTATTGTGGGTCCAGCATTGTTGCTATGGCAAAGTTTTCACTACACTGAATGCTCACAACATGATGATTCTGGTCAAATACTGTCAGCATGTGTTGCAGCAACATACTGCTACCACCATCTCCGGCAACATCAAGGCTATGCTGTACATTTACCAATGTCTGCCTCAGCACCCACAGCAGTGGAATTGATTGGCTAATGGAGGCAGACTCGCCACTCACTGCCTGTGTGGCATGTTCAAAAGGCCACAAAATTGTTATTACAGGGTCCATGAGGTGCCACTGTTCAGTCGTCATAGACATGGAGGCCCTGGAACTGTCACGCCTAGTGTGCATAACAAGATATTCTGAGATTGCTTTGTATTGTTCATGCAACCTCTCTGCCATGTATAACATGGAGTTCCATCAGGTGACAACTTCCAGCTTCAAGCGGTGCTGAGGCAGGCTGTTTTGTATCTGCAACTGCCGCAGTTGGTCACGGGCCTTTCCAGATCTTCAAAAGTGAGAGCAGATATGTTGTGCAATGGTCAGCATTTCCTTTATATCAGGGTGCTACAGAAACTCCTGAACCACAAGATTTAAACAGTGGGCCATGCATGGAACACAAAAAAAAAAACACCATTTGTGATGCATTTCACCACCACATTTGGCCCATTGTCACTTGTTATGAACCCAGCTCTCAGGGACAGAGGGTTTAGCTATTTGTCAGTTTCAGTCGGTACCTGTCCAACATGTTCTCACCAATGTGTGAACAGGTCGCATTGTGCATAGCAATCGTTGTATGCTGTCGAATTCCAGGAAAATTGCTACCGCGACAATCCACCTTACTGCACTGATTATTCACACTACCAACATCATAAACAATCCCCGGCACCTGCACCCAGTGTGCAGTTATACACGGATATGAACTCCCCACTGTTTTGCCACTTGTTCATATATCCATACTTAAATGGATGAATGGAGAGGAGGAATGTTGAAGGGCGTGTCTTACTGAGTCTGACACAGTGCGGAACAATTCGGGGACAGCACGGGTAAAAAAATGTATGTCCTGGATGGGACTTTCCATTTTGGACAGGCACATGCAGCAAACCGCCAGAACCCAGAATTCTCCACAAAGGAGAAGGGCAAAAGATTAATTGCCAGCATTTCCGCTACAGCAGCATTGAGTTCATGTGACACTGTATGATTCAGGGGGTACTTCAGCTTATGCGCAAAAACACTCTGTACCGTGGGCTGACTTAATTGTTTTACATGTGGTGTGTTGATCACAAATGGTTGTGCTCTGTGATGAATAACACCGGCAGGGCATGGAGTGTGGACATTTTATGAAGACAGTTGCACCGGTGATGATGGCAAACCCAGAAATTATATTGTTTTGCCAGATTTGCAAACCGGGGTTAATGTACCACTTGCACTAGACATACTGCATTCACCACCACTACCACAAAAACTGCTACTCTCACCAGCACTGGAAAACATTTCAAAGTCATTATGGTCCTCCATCTCATCATGCCTGTAGTAATCATCTGCTCTTATTACTGCACTCCTGCACACAGTTAATTTCCAACTGGGCTTAACAGTCATGGAAGGGGATAACATGCTGGCTATGGTTGCCAGTGACAGGTGAACGCTCCCACTGTGGTATTAGCTGCCAGCTTGTGCTGGGTCCACAGTGCCAAGTGCCTATTTTAAGATGTGTATGCTGTCCCCCTGTGCCCAGATGGTTCCCCTTTTTACCTCGACTCACACGCACATGGCAAACCTGGCAGATTGCAACTGAATCATTTGCATCTTGAACAAAGAAATCCCAAACAAGGGAGTGTGATGCTCTGCTTTTAACATGTCCATGATGATGTGGCTTATTTAAGTCCATTATTTTAAGCACTAAAGTGGGGGGGGCACGTGATGTTTCAGGCATTGCACACCTGGACTGCAACTGACCACCATGACTAGTGATCATATTGATTACTGGGTCATCATCATCATCAACTAAAACCGGTAGATCACAAGTTTTTACAGGGGAGGGATTCCTGCAAACAGACTCAGACACAGCCACTTTTAATTTCTTTTTCTCCAGTTCCCAACTGGGGTCAATTACATCATCATCATATTCATCAAAGTCACACACATCCACATCTTCTGCTTGGATGCTAGCATGTGGACTGCATGTTGCAACAACAGCAACATCATCATCATCACATTTATCATCAGCATTTACACCACCATTGCCTGATATTTTTAACTACACTGTGAATCACTGCATGGGAAATGCGTGACGTTAAGTGCCAAGGTGGACAGAATATCACATTGTATGCTATCGTTGACAAGATCATCAGAATCCTCAGGTTCAGTTACTGGGATGTTACTGGGAAGTACGACATCATCTACGCTGTCACTCACTTGCCTCACTTGCACTGCTTCACACTCACTATTTTTGGAAATGGTACACTGGTTGGAATTAGAACTTGACACAGCAATACTAATACTACCTCCACCACCACTAACACCAGCAACACTAACACCACTGGCTGGGAAAACATCATCTCCATCAACTGTGAGTGAAGCTACTGATTGGGCTGTAAAAAACATTACAGGAGAAATACCTTTCTTCACATCAGCAATGCACTTCTGCGTCTGCGTACTACTACCACGCCCACAGACCATCTTACTGCCAACATTGCCATGGTGAGAAACAGCTTTGCTTGTACATCTCTTTGCAGGCATTTTGGGGGATCAACCACAAATATTATAACCAAATTCAGATTTTGATACGTTCACTCTCTGATTGGAGATAGCTGGCTGGATGTGAAGCAAAATAAACAACTGTGGCTTCAGCAACAGATAAGAGACTACTCTGAGACTGTCATGGAATTAAAACATCTTCAGTAATCAGTGGTGCTGATGAGGTCACAAAAACAATCTAATCTGGTAAAAAATACCTTTTGAACGTGGGAGTGAGAGGGAGCACTGAATACAGACAGTGCTGATTTTTACGGCACTACAAGCAGCATAACTAAGAACAGATACCATGATCACAGTACAAAATCAGGCAGCTGTAGTGGATAGCAGGTTCACACTGCTGTGCGTGCAATTACACTAGTCTGTGGCACAACAAAAGGTGTATTATTTGATGCATGCAACACTGCACACACACTCACACACAGAACAGTTTGTGTACAGTGCTGAATGAGGAATGCGCAGCACGTGCAAAAGTTCAGTACTATGCCACATTATGTATTGTAAATTTGTAACGTAAACAACCTGAACTTATGAACTGCTGCACCACATCCACACAACTAAAAGCAAGACAATTTCTACTATTATTGACAATATTACTATGTGTACATTAACTCAGTTATATAACAAAAATATTAACCAAAAAACAAAGAAATCATTATTTCTCCAACTTAAATGTACCTACACCACAGATACACCCCTCCCCCAAAGCACACTTTCACTGTCTTTCACCACACACGCTCAATGTTGTAAATTAACATTCAAAATCCATACAAAAACAAAAACGCTAGATGATATGAGCACAGGAGGGTTTCCTACAATCGATGAACTAAAGTTGGATGCCGCCCAAAAAAGCAAAAATGCTTTTTGAACAGCTTTTACAAGATTTCTATCACAGACAGCTATCAGAGCACACTGTCTCCTTCTCCTTCCTTCTCATACTACCCTGAACTGAGGCTGTGCAGATCAATATAGAGCCCATGTGACCTTAAATCCCATAAATCACTGCAAAATTCGCCCTTGGAGCTCAACAACAAGGAGAAGTGAGGCGAAGTGCACTGTCCACAATGCACTTCACCTGAAAATTGGCAGAGTAGTGGCCCAGGAAGGCGGAGTAATGTGAAGTTATTGTTTCTAATGGACTTCGCGTTCCTCATTATAACGCAAAATACTCCGCTTTACATTGCAGAGCACTCCGCGAATCTGCCTTTGCTCTGTGAATCGCTTCATGGAGCGGATTGAACCCACTTCACCCACCACTACTCACAAGTCTTACAGGTGCGTTGATTGCAGGGCTGTGAGCCATTGTGTGACATAGTATTCTGTTCTGGTGAAAGCTTGCTCCTAATAATTAGGCTGGCTAAATTTGGTGACTGTTTAAAAGATAGTAGTGGGAATTCCTTAAAAATACAATTAAGGGTTTCATCCTCACTAAATATTGGGTGGAGGTATTTAATAATCTTACGCAGAAGTTCAAGGTCTGGATGATATGTGACTACTAAGGGTATTCTGTCTGTAGCTCTTTTCTTTATATTGAAGTAGTTGTTGTCTTGATACTTGCGTTGCACGTTCTGTTATCCTGTCAATTTCTCTGGAAGAGTGTCCCTGCTTAGTAAAGGTATTTTTCAACATAGCCAAATGTGTATTTCTGTCATCCTCATTTGAACAAATAAGGTGACATCAGAGTGCATTACTGTACAGTACATGACAGATTGTTTTGTATGATTTGGGTGATTGCTTTTCTTATGTAGGTGTCTCTGTCTGTCTGTTGGCATCCTGTAAATACACGTATGTAAGGTTCCAACTTTAATAGTGACTCTTGTGTCCAGAAAATGAACATTGGTAGTAGAATACTCCAGAGTAAGCTTTATGGTAGGATGGAGGTTATTAAGTTCGTGATGGAAATCTTTAAGTGCATCTGTGCCTTCCATCCAGATAATAAACAAATCATCAATATAACGGAAATAAGCTAGTGGTTTATGAGGACAGTGCCTTAAAAAATCCTTCTCCAAGTCTGCCATAAAGATATTAGCATACTGTGGAGCCATTTTGGTGCCCATTGCTGTTCCCATAGTTTGAACATAATGTTTACCATTGAAGTTGAAGTTGTTATGTGTCAAAATGAATTCCATAAGTTCCCCCACCACTTCAGGGTTGATGTTTTGTTCCAGTCCTTTCTCCTGTATGTATTTAAGGCATGCTGTAATGCCATCTGTTGTGGAATATTGAGTGTAGAGGATGCTACATCCATTGTCACTAAAATGGTATCAGGTGGTAAATCTTTATAACCAGAAAGTACACGCTAAAAGTGTGTAGTGTCCTGGATATAACTGTCTCTTTCCATAACCAGTGGTTTCAAAATGGTCTCTACAAACCCTGAGATCCCCTCAGTCAAGGTACCATTACCAGAGACTATGTGTCTTACTGGATTGCCAGGTTTATGTATTTTAGGCAGCATGTAGTATGTCCCTGGCCTGGGTTCAGCAGGGATGAGGTCAGTTAGTTGTTTTCGTACATGGTCTGGAAAAGTTCTAATTAAGTCACATAGTTCATCTTTATATCTTGTAGTGGGATCACTCTCCAGTTCTCTGTAGTATGCAAGATCTGTTAGCTGTCTGTAAGCTTCATTAATATAATCCTCTCTGTTTAAAATAACTACTGCAGAGCCTTCATCAGCTTTTTTGGTGACAATGTTGTGGTTTGATTTCAGTGTCCTTATACATAGATACATAGACAGTGTCGGCAGATAAGGGCCTATGGCCCACCCAGTCTGCCCATTTAAGTCTGTAAGTTCAGTTTATGTTTTCCAAGAAGTCTGTTGCCCCTTACCCCTGACCTCCAGAATTCCTGTATGTCTATCCCATGCATTCTTAAATCCTGTGATTGTTTCAGCCCCCACCACTTCCTCTGGCAGGGTGTTCCACTTGTCCACCACCCGTTCTGTGAAGAAATTCTTCCTCACGCTCTCTGAATCATCCTCTCTCCAACTTCATCCCTATGCCCTCTAGTCCTGGGAACATCTTTTCGCTTAAAAATAGTGCATTCCTGCACCCTGTTCCTCCCTGTAAGATACTTGTATGCCTCTATCCTATCCCCTCTCTCCTCCTCTCCTCTCCTCTCCAGGGAGTACATGTTCAGTGCCTTCAACCTGTCCTCATAGGACTTGGGATGCAAATCCATGCACCATCTTTTGTTGCCCTCCTCTGAACCTTCTCTACCCTGTCTATGTCCTTACATAGGTAAGGTCTCCAGAACTGCACAGTGTACTCCAGGTGCGGCCTCACTAGTGTCTTGTATAGTGGAATTATGACATCCCTTTTCCTGCTGGTGATGCCTCTGCCTATGCACCCCAGCATCCTATTTGCTTTACCTGCTGCCTTGTCACACTGTTTCCCTGCCTTGAGGTCATCAGAGATGATAATCCCAAGATCACTTTCCTTCTTGGTGCATGCTATATCCTCACCCCCCAACTAATATATTGTGCCAGGGTTTTTGTGCCCCATATGCATTATCTTGCACTTCCTTGCATTGAATTTCAACTGCCAAACCCTGACCATTCTTCAAGTTTTTGCAGGCCCTTCTCATTCTGTCTACACCTCTGGTGTGTGTCTACTCTGTTACAGAGCTTTGTCATCAGCGAACAGTGAAATTCTGTCTTCTAGGTCCTGCGCAATGTGTCACTGATGAAGATATTGAATAATGCAGGTCCCAGCACTGATCCTGTGGTACCCCACTGGTCACTCTTCCCTCTGTGGAGTGACAGCCATTTATCACCACACTCTGTGTCCTGCTGCCCAGCCAGTTACCTACCCACCGTTCTACCGTCCTGCCCGCACCATACCCCCAGTTTGTGTAATAGTCTTCTATGTGCACAGTGTCAAGGCCTTGCTGAAGTCCAGATAGGCCATGCGTCCACTGCCCTCCCCTGATCCACCTCCCAGTCACCCAGTAAAAATTCAATGAGGTTGGTCTGACATGACCTTCCCCTGGTGAAACCATGCTGCCTTGGGTCCTGTGTCCATTGACAACAGATGTTCCACCAATCTCTCCTTCAGTAGTGCTTCCATGATTTTCCCACTACGAGTGAGGTTGACTGGTCTTAGTTCCCAGCCTCTTTGTTCCCACTTTTGTACAAGGGACTACATCTGCTATCCTCCATTCTTTGGGTACCTCCTGTTTCTAGTGATCAGTAAACTGGATAGCAAGAGTGTTCAGCCACCACCTCTCTTAGTTCTTTAAGGGACCGGGGTGCACCCCATCTGCCTCATTGTTTATCATCAACTCTTATTACTTCCAGTTCTTCAGGACCCTTCCTCCGTAAAGGGACTTGTGTCTATTTCTGCACCATTCTCACCTTGTAATCCGCTCAGACCCATTACCCTCCTCTTCCTCAATAAAGACTGAGCAGAAATACCTTTCAATATGTCAGCTGCTGTTGTCATCTCCACACAGCCCCCATCCTCCCCTTCAGTCTCACTATCCACTCCTTTGCCTTTCTTTTTCCTTATGTACCTGTAAAAGGTTTTGCCCCTCTCCCACTGATTTTGCAATGTGTTCTTCTGTCTGAGCTTTGGCTTCCTCACTGACTCCCTGCCTCCTTTGCTTCTCCTGGTACTTCTCCCTATCCCCTTCTGCCTGTGTCTTTTTGTATTTCCAGAATCCAATCTTTTGGCTTTCACTTTCTTTACTACCTCTTTGGAAAACATAATGGTCTCCTCTTCCTTTTCCTCTTGCTAACCTGCTTAATACATAATTCTGTTGCTCTTGTAATCCCCATTTCTAAATACTTCCCACTATTCCTCAACTTCCCTGATTCCTGCCCCATTCCCTTAATGCCTCTTTCAAGTATCTCCCCATTTTCCCAAAGTTTGCCCCCTAAATCCAAGATACGTGTTTGTGTGTGGTTTGGTTCTGCTCTTTCGTGATTTCAAACCACAGTGACTGGTGGTCACTGTCCCAGGTGCTGCCCCCACTTACCCCCATCACACTGTCCTGTTTGTAGAGCACAAGGTCCAGTATTGCCTTCTGCTAGGTTGGTTCCATGACCAGTTGCTTGAGGAAGGCACCCTGAAGAGTCCAGGATAAATCTGCTCCTAGTTGATGCTGCTGCTGGGATGCTCCAGTCCACGTCTGGAATATTGAGTCTCCAACCAGTACTACCTCACCCTTGTCTGCCATCCTCTGGATGGCTAGCATCAGCTCCCTATCTGTTTCTTCCTCCTGGGCTGGTGGTCTATAGACCACACCTGTGCAGATGGCTGGCCCCATTTTCTTTCCAGCTTAACCCACAGTATCTCTCCCCCATTTTGTTCCTCCTGGATCTCTGTGGCCCTTATGTCATTTTTCACATACAGTGCCACTCCTCCTCCCTTCCTGCCTGCCATGTCTCTTCTGAATATGTTGTAGCCAGGTATGGCCAACTCCCAGTCGTGGTTATCATTACACCAGGTTTCAGTGATGGCCACAATGTCCAGGTCTGACTGCACCATGATAGCCTCCAGATCTTCATCTTGTTGCTAAGGCTCCTGGCATTTGCACACATGGCTTTCCATGATTTGACCTCCCTAGACGGTTTCGCTGTTCTACTTCAGCCCCTTCCTTGTTGTCCTTTATCCCTGGTTCACCTTGCTGTCTGCCCTTCTGCTGAATTTTGCCCCTATTCTGCCTATCCACCTCCTGGGTGCTAATCTCCATCTTTGCACACTGCTTTGTAGAGACAGCAACTCCTCTGGTTCACTGGTTCCACTGCTAGCTGGGGGTGAGCAAGTAGGTGCCTCCTTGCTGGCCTGCCACCCCTTTACTAGTTTAAATGCTTGTCAATGTAGCATTTAAACTTATCATTGAGTGCTTTGATTCCCCTCCAGGATGGATGCAGGCCATCAGGCTTGAACAAACCTCCATCCCTCCAGGTGGGTCCCCAGTCACCAATGAATCCAAACCCTTCCTCACAGCACCAGTTCTTCAACCATGAGTTAAAATTCCTGGTGTATGCACCCCTATGCTCTCCCTTGCCTCTCACAGGTAGTACTTCTGAGAAAGTGACAGAAGTAGCTACTTGCTTGAGACCCCTCCCCAATTTCCTAAACTCTTCCTGAACTTCCTTTGGCTCCCCATTTGCCAGGTAATTAGTACCTAGGTGGATAATGACATCCAGCTCACCCTCCCGTCTTGCCTTCCCAGTGATCCCCAGGATCTTCCTTCCATCCCTCCATGCCATGGCACCTGGTAAGCACCTCACCTCCCTGTCCTCCCCCTCCTGTGTTCCTAGCTGGATCCCTCTTATGATGGAGTCCCCCACCAGGATTCACTTCCTTCTCCTCTGGGGTCCACTGCTCTCCCCGCTGAGGTCACCTCCTTGGCTAACCTCCACATCCCTTCCTTCCCTTTCTCTGGGTACCTCTGTTTGGTTGTCCCCGTTTGGCAGTGTGGCATATGAGTTCTTGAGTGGAATAGGATCTGGAATGTGCCTCTGCCTGACTGCTCTAACCCTCCCTGAGCCCACTGTCATCCAAGTACTCCTTGTTCTCTGCATCCTTTGAGGCAGCTGCATTGGACTGAGTGGTCTCTGGATAGGGGTGATGGTACTCCTGACCCAGTTTACTTCCGCTCTGAGTCTGGCTACCTCATCCCACAGTCCAGAGAGATGCATGCAGATAGGACAGCACCTCAGTGCCCAGAAGATCTGCCTGAATATGGCTGCCCCACAGCCACTGCATTACACTACTCCCCACATTATACTGCAATTATACTGCTATTCCACTACTTGTCTGCTACTGAAGCTCTCCTAGTTCCCTTTTTATTAATTTACTGTCCTAAAATCCTGCCACTGTTCCTCTATAATATTTGAAAATACATACACTTCTATCTCACCTCTTTATCCTTACCATCAAAAGGTAACTACAATCACAATAATCTACCTTCTACTAATACAGATTCTATCACAGAATCAGAGCACAATGCAAAAACATCTGCTACTTAGCAACAACAAACAGGTGACAACATATCAAGTTGATGTAGCTTTTTTTAAAATAGAAAACAAAAAAAGTAATCGTTTAAACCAATAGAAATCAGCAGTTCCAAAAGCACCTTGAACTACAAGAAAGAACACAGTACCATACTTCTGCCACAATAACTAAACAGTTCTAAAACATTGGAGAAAGAAGAGAAAAATCAGAGACTGAGCAAAAAGATACAATGTACTATAAAGTATTAGGCAATAGGTATACTCAGCTGTTTAACAAAGAAAATAAAGTACCTACCAAACCAGCCAGGATACCCACAAATGACACTTAGATTCTCAATATCAGACACCACCAAAGGCACATACAGAAAGGGTTTAAACTATAGTATTAAAATAGTATTAAAATTAACCACATCAGAGTAGAAAGATCACACTAAATAAATGTGTTGATCCTTCTGACTTCCAACGAATATCTACCACACAAATTTTATATCTTCCTGGAGCCTACAGGGTTGTCTTTCACAATCACCTAAATTTACATAAAACAAAACAATTTTTAAACTGAAAATTATATCAAAAAGCACTTAGCTTTGGGAGCTCTTCTCAAACACAGCCACTCAGTTCAGAGTTCTAGAATCAGAACCTCTATAGCTCAATAGCTCTCCGTTCCAGGGGAGAAAGGTTATAATGGGCCTGTTTTTGCCTGGTAAGGATCTGACCACTGACAATGAATGTAGTTGTCTAGTTTTTTGTTAAGCCCACTTGAGGGGGTAAATTCAGTTTTGTTTTTCTTATCCATTAAATTATTACTGATTGCGATGTCTTTACTACCAGTGATTTCTTCCTTGCCATGAAATAATTCTTTAAGTCTCAATCTACAGAAGTATTCCTCCAGTTCACCACAAAACAGTATTTTATCCAGTGGTTTTGTTGGGCAGAAAGTGAGGCCCTTAGAAAGTACATTTAGTTCTCCAGTAGTCAGTGTGTGGTTGAACAAATTAACAACTGAAAGGTGCCCATCAGTATTGTGTTGTTCAGTGACTCCATTATGTTCTTCATGGTTGTTAGGAAGTATGGTGTGTTGAAGGTCATCCAATTTCCCATTTTTCATAAAAAAATAAAGCTTACCTTGGAGTACTCTACCACCAAGGTTAACTTTCTGGACACCACAGTCATCATTAAGGATGGAACCTTACATACATGTATTTACAGGAAGCCAACAGACAGACAGAGATACTTGCACAGGAAAAGTAACCACCCAAACCATACAAAAAAATCTGTCATATACAGTCAAGCACTTCGTTGTCAACGTATTTGTTCAAATGAGGATGACAGAGATACACATTTGGCTATGTTGAAAAACACCTTTATGGAGCAGGGACACTCTTCCAGGGAAATTGACAGGATAACAGAACGGGCAATGCAAGTACCAAGACAACTACTACAATATAAAGAAAAGACAGCTACAGAAAGAATACCCTTGGTAGTCACATATCATCCAGACCTTGAACGTCTGCATAAGATTATTAAAGATCTCCACCCAATATTTAGTGAGGATGACACCCTTAATTGTATTTTTAAGGAACTCCCACTACTATCTTTTAAACAACCACCAAATTTATCCAGCCTAATTATTAGGAGCAAACTTTCACCAGAACAGAATACCATGTCACACAATGGCACACGACCCTGCAATCAACACCCCTGTAAGACTTGTGGGCTCATTTCTACCTCAGACTGTGTGGTTACATCACAAAACAGACAATTCCAGGTGCATGGGAGTTATACATGCATGTCACGACATGTTGTTTACTTCATTCAGTCCAAGAGATGTCCACAAACAGGTTATGTAGAGAGACACGCCAACAGCTCGCACTAGGATGAACTCACACAGACATACTATTACAGCAAGGAAGACTGAAAAACCAATGGGGCATCACTTCTCCCAGCCTGACCACTCAGTCTCAGATATGTCAGTAATGGTCTTAAAAGGAAATCTCAAAAACACACAACAGAGACGAGCTTTTGAGATTAAACTTATTTTACATCTCAATATGGTAGCAGATGGGATGAACGTGGATCTTGGCTTTATGGGACACTACAGAAACTAACATCCACAGACCTTTTCTTCTTCAAACTGACATATTATAGGACTTCAGCATGTGTGGGATGTGGATGCATGTGTGTATGTATGTGTGTGGGTATGTGTTGTGAGGTATGTGATATAACAGATGTGGGGCTTGCTGTCACATTGAGGTAAGTCTCTGTTTAGCTATATGGAGTTATAATGTGTTACTATTTTTATTTCACACACATAATGAATATTAATTTCTCCTTACTTTTTATCTTTGCCGGGGGGGATTGATTCCATTGCACCATATCCAGATTACCCAGCCTGATAGTGTACATACAGGAGTGTTATCTTATACTGTTATATATAATTTTTGTAATTCTGTACATATTGGGGTGTGTGATCTCATTTGCTTGGGGGTCCTGCACAGATCTTTTTACGTTAGGCTAATGTTGTAGTAATTTGTGGATATGTAGGTATGTTAGACCTCTGGTCTTACACATATACTTTATATTTACTTCTAGTTACCTTATCCTGGGGAGGGTGGCAGGTTTATTTCATTGTAGCTCTATCTCGTATCCTTGGAAATGTTATTTTGCAGATAGTAGTAAGGTTAAATAGTGTTACTTTTTTACTCTGTAAATATTATGAGACATAAGACCTTTTACTCAGGATTTCATGACTAGTTGTATTCCTTTGGGGAACAATTGCAGTGACTGAAGTTAATATAGGTTCACTAGGAGAGAGAGCGAGTGTGTGTGGGTGTGTGTGTCTGTGGGAGAGAGAGAGAGAGAGAGAGAAAAGGAGGGGGGGAGAGCGAGAGACAACATCTCCTTTAAGCTATGTATCTCCCCCACCCACATTATTGTGATGTGGGGTGGGTTAGGTGGTATTGTTTGTATGAAGAGGAGGAGAGAAATTACATTTTTATCTCTTTTTCAGAGTCCTTAGACACTTGTGGTACATCAAGTTTCTACATTTTCAGTATATATTGACATCAGTACATACCAGGCTACATGGTCTTAATTCCTTGAGGTTCCTCAACTAGAGTTTTTTGTTTGACACTAATATTATCAATTTATATTTAAATTATCATGTATACAGTTCTGAGGTTTTTGAAATTTCTTGGGCCTTTTATTTAGCTTGAGAATACAGCTGGATGACATGTCCAGCTAGGTTTTATACATCACACAGTGTGCACTGATGTTTTTTAGACAACTTTACTGGTAATTCTTGTATTTAATGCTAACATTGTAATTTCATGAGCCCTATAACTATCTTAGTTTGTCTTTAAGCTGAGTGGGGGTTGCCTTTCAGTAATCACATCCTTATACTAAATGTGGCACTCATAGCTTGATTTAGGAGTTATCTGTTTCAGCAGTGTTATCTTATGTCAATTACATTTATATGCAGTAGGATTCTTTGTATGTGTGTTGCACCAAGCACATCTGAACCCAAGGTTCTTTCAGACTGAAGGCAGTATTGTACTGTTAAACTTCTCTGACATCATCTTCTATTTTTTTTTTAAATGAGTATTTTAAACCAATGGGGATTTTTTTCTGTTTTTCTCTGCATTATCTAGCTGTTATAAGTATTGTATTTTCTAAACAACTGCCATGCGCTTCTGAAGAAGGACTGGTTGGTCCTAAAGCTAGAGCACTTTGTTCTTGTTGTTACATCTATGTTGGTCCATTAAAAGGTATCAAATCATTTGCTTCTGGATCTATTTTTCATAAGCATGGCTTTTCTTAACATCCTTTGGTAGTTAATGTGTATCTCTCGCAAGATGTCCTGAATAGGTTCCCCAGACATCCTTTCCAGAGTGGTAACGGTTTCAGCAAACTCTTTGTTCAGAACAACTTTTTTGGCATATGACATGTGAATCCTGTAATTTCTCAATTTCTCAGAGGTCCTATGATGGAGTTGTTCTGCATATATAGAATTGTCTGTATTTTTTAATGGATTCCAAATAGTAAGACCTTTAGGGATTATGTTTCTCCTCTTGCATTGGGATAGAAAATAGATGTCACCGTCTAGCTGTGCCAGTTTCTTCTTGATGTTATGTAACTGCCATATTGTACGGCTAATTCTGGTATCTTCCATGTTGAAATCTAGATTTAATACTGTATTTGCCATATTGGTCCTTGCAAGAACAGATCTAGAAGCAAATGATTTGATACCTGTTAATGGACCAACATAGATGTAACAACAAGAACAAAGTGCTCTAGCTTTCGGACCAACCAATCCTTCTTCAGAAGCCTAATGGCAGTTGTATAGAAAAACAACACTTTTAACAGCTAGATCGTGCAGAAAAAACAGAAAAAAATCCCCATTGGTTTAAAATACTCATTTAAAAAATACAGGGGATGATGTCAGAGAAGTTTAACAGTATCATATTACCTTCAGCAAGGAGGGTCCCAGGGTCAAAGGTGATTAGTGCAACACACATACAAAGAATCCTACTGCATATAAATTTAATTGACATAAGATAACACTGCTGGAGCAGATGACTCTTAAATCAGGCTATGAGAGCCACAGTGTGTATAAGGATGTGATTACTGAAAAGCAACCCCCACCCAGATTAAAGACTTACTAAGATTGTCTTAGGACTCCAAGAAGTCTCAATGCATGCATTATAGACAAGAAATTGCCAGTAAAGTTGTCTTAAAAACATCAGTGCACACTGTATGATGTGTAAAACTTAGCTGGACCTATCTCCCAGCTGTACTCTGGAGCTAGATATCATGCCCCATAAACTTCAGAAACCTCTAGTGTAGTGACAGGGCTTTATAAATGATAATTTAAATATAAATTGACAGTAATAGTGTCAAACAAAAACTCATGTCGAGGACCACCAAGGAATTAAGACCATGTAGTCTGATATGTACTGATGTCAATATATGCTGAGAATTTAACAACTTGATGTACCAGAAGTGTCTAAGGAATCTGAAAAAGAGATACACATTTAATTTCTCTCCTCCTCTTCACACAAACAATACACCCTACCCCACCCCATATCCCCATAATGTGGGAGGGGGATAACTAGCTTTAAGCAGATACTCACACACACACACACACACACACACACACACACACACACACACTCACTCTCTAATGAACCTTTATTCACATCAGTCACTGTAATTGTTCCCCCAAAGGAATTCAATTTGTCATGAAATCCCAAGTAAAAGGGTTCATGTGTCCTAATACCTACAGAGCAAAAATGTGACATTATTTAACTGTACTCCTATCTGCATAGTAACATTTCCAAGGATTCTGGATAGAACTACAATGAAATAAAACTGCCACCCTTCCCAGGATAAGGTAACAAGAAGTAAATATCAAGTATGTTAGTAAGACCAGAGGTCTAACATACCTACATTTCCACAAATCACCACAATATTAGCCTAATGTAAAAAGATCTGTCCAGGACCCCCATTCAAATGAGATCTCACACCCCAATATGTACAGAGTTAAAAAAAATATGTGACAGTCTATGATAACACTCCTTTATGTACAGTAACAGGCTAGGTAATCTGAACATGGTGCAACGGAATCAACCCCACTCCCGGGCAAAGATGAAAAGTAAGGAGGAATTAATATTCATTAAGTGTGTGAAGTAAGAGTAGTAACACACTGTAACTCCATGTATCTAAATAGAGGCCTACCTCAATGTGACAGCAAGTCCCGCCCCCGCGCTTGTTATATGACGTACCTCACAACACATACCCACACACAGACATAGACACATGCGCAAACATTGATTGTCAGACCTGCATTTTCGATAGCTTGGATAACTGCTCATAGGTGTTCCATTTCGCTCTTCCATTCTGGACTGTACATCACAATATCCTCCAGGTATGCAGCACAACAACCAGAGTGAGGTGATAAAATTCCATCCATGTACCATTGGAATATAGCTGGTTCACCATGTAAACCAAATGGTATGGTGGTGAACTGATAGAATCCTATAGAGGTGGCAAATGCAGTTTTATCTCTGGATTCTTTAGCTAAAGGTATTTGCCAGTAACCCTTGGTGAGATCAAGGGTACTGATAAACTTTGCACTCCCCAGTCTGTCTACCAAATCATCTATTCTGGACATAGGATAACTGTCAAATTCTGACACTTTGGCTTACATCTAACAGAATGGTCCTCAATGTAGCAAAAACAAAAGCCTTGCTATTTGGCCCTAGATCCCTTGGCCAGGACAGGACCAATTCCTTACAACTAACTTCCCTTACTGGAAAGAGTACAGACATTGCAGACAACATAAAATACCTTGGGCTAACTATCAACCAAGGTCTCACCTTTAAGTCCCATGTAGACCAAGTAACTAGGTCTATCCAAGGCAAACTTGGCACCTGGTACCGGCTATGAAAACAACTTATCCCAGAGGCAAGGCGATCAATTTCCTCCAGTGTCCTCCTTCCTACATTAACATATGCTGCCCCTGTAACTCAGGGTATGTCATAGCATGAGGTTGACAGGCTTCAGGTCCTGTACAACAAGGTGATGAGGTTTGCGACACTGAGTCACCCAAGAAGCCACCCCTGCATCTCACTGGCTCAGCTTCAATGGCCTTCCTTTGAGGCTTGTCTTCAGTACCCCCAGCTCTGCCTTGCTTACAAACTACAGCACCCGACTGCCCCACCTAGCCTTACAAGAATAATCATTCCTAAGTCTAACCCTCACATACTCAGGACCACCGGTTGGTTCCTACTAACATTTCCCAGAGTCATGACTAACATGGGAGGCAAATTCTTCTCTCACACTGTCCTTCAGCTGTGGAACACTCTCCCACCTTTAGTACAGGAAGCGTCATCGCTGTTAAACTTTTGCACAAGGCTCAAGTCCCACCTGCTTGGGGCAAGCTCGTACCATTGTCAGAGTATTGGATAGTCACCCCCAGTCCCACATCCTACACTAATCCCTCTCCTTTTTCTAACCCAAAATGACTCCAAAAGCATGCCTCAACTCCCTCAATTGTTGCACTTATGTTCAATATATTGAAATATTGCCTTTATTGTAACCTTGAATTTCATGTCTACTTTCTCTGCACCCCGTACTACTTGATTGTATTGTACTATTTCTGTCTCCCGGGTCGCCCCTGAAAAAGGGACCTTTGGGGCTCAGTGGGCCTACCCGGCCATCAAATTTCAATAAATAAATAAATATGTTTCCGGAAATCAAGGCAGATTCTAACACCCTCTTCTTTTTTGTTTACAATTACCATTGGAGATGACCAAGCACTCCTTGACTCCTCTATAATACCCAATTCTTTCATTTTTTGTATTTCCTTAACCACATCAGCTTTTAACTGCTCTGGCAACCTGTATGTCTTTTGTCTAATAGGACGAGCATTCCTTGTCACTATTATGTGCTCATCGCCTTTTGCTTGGCCTGGTACCATAGTAAAAGTACTGTTAAATGTCTTTAGCACATTACAAATGTCTGCAGTTTGTTCTGAGGTTAAGGAACCATTCACCTTTACAACATCAGCATTTACAGTTTGTTCCAGTCTATCATAAGCTACATCCATATCTTCTTTACCAGTTTCTGGTAAAACCAGCAAAGCAGCTTTTGGCATTTTTTCAGTCCATTTCTTCAGGAGGTTAGCAAGGTATATCTTAAAAGGATTTTCCTGTCGGGGGTCTCAGTCTTGTAGTTCACAGTGCCAGTATGTCTATGAACATTATATGGCCCTTGCCACTTCATTAACAATTTATTTTCTGTTGTTGGCAACAGTAGCAAAACCTTTTCACCTCATTCAAAAACTTTTTCTTTTACCCCATGGTCATAATATACCTTCTGCTGATTTGGGGCCTCTTTCTGATTACTATAGGCAATTTCAACATATTTTGCCAGCTTCTTTCTTAAAGCACACATATAAGATATTATAGATTGTTTCTGAGTGGAGTTATCTTTCCAAGTTTCTTTTATCACATCCAGTGGCCCTCTTGGCTACGAACCATATGGCATTTCAAATGGTGAAAACCCTGTTGATGTCTGTGGCACTTATCTATAAGCAAAAAGTAGGTAAGGCAAGTATTGGTATTAGTCTTTCCCTTCCCCTTTTACAAACTTTTTTAACATGCATTTTAGGGTTTGGTAGAAACATTCAACAAGACCGTCAGTCTGAGGGTGATAGGGGAAGGTTCTTATGGCAGTGATACCTAGCAGTCTGTACAGCTTCTTAAGTAATACAGCACCAAAATTACTACCCTGATCAGTAATAATTTCATTAGGTATGCCCACCCTGCTGAATATGTTGGCAAGCTCTGCTGCAACTTTTGGGGCTGTAAAAGTATGCATTGGAACTGCTTCTGGGTATCGAATAGCATAGTTGCATACCACCAGGATAAATCTATTACTCTTTTTACTTTTGTCTAAAGGCACAACCACATCCATTGCAATTCTCTTAAAAGGCACAACTATCAAGGGTAGGGGCACCAGGGGCACCTTGTGTTTTCTAGTGACTGGGGCTACTTTCTGACACTCAGCACAAGAATTCCAATAGGTAGTAACATCTTCATGAATTTCAGGCCAGTAAAATCTATACAGCAATCTGGTAAGGGTACGATCCCTCCCTGAGTGACCAGCCATAGGACTATCATGTGCTATCTGCAATAACTCTGTTCTATACTTCTGTGGTATAACCAATTGTTATGTCTGTTCCTGTGTCTGAGGTTTAACCCAAACTCTGTACAGAAACCCATTACATTTTTTAAATATTGGTCCACCCTGTTTTGGTTTCACCCCCAGCTGCTTCAAATAACTCTGGAGAGAAACGTTATTAGCTTGTTCTAAAAAAAAATCACAATCAGTTATCAATTTAGTATCAGTATTTTCATATGTTGACTCTTCATATCCATCAATGATTTTTTGCTATAGTTTCTTCAGGCTTTGTCTTTCTTTCTTGGATTTCAGGATCTTGGAGCTGTGCTCAAACAAGTCTGAATCACTGAAAAGAAAAGTGTCCCCACCATCTGAAATGTTCTTTCCCTGAGCTCTTGTCACCACAGCTGCTGAAACATCAGGATTTACTCCCTCCTTGATTAACTCAGTAAATCCTGGAAAGTCATTTCCAATAATCACAGGTACAGGTAAGTTTGGTACTACCCCCACTTTCAATTGGTGTGACACACCCTTAATGATCAGAGTCATTTGGGTGGTGGGATAGTATTGAGTGTCCCCGTGGATGCAGATGACACCAGTACATGGTCCCTTTGCACAGTGTTTTTGTTCCAGCACTTTAACATACACTAGGGTCTGTCTGTCTGCTTCCCAAATCAGTGAGTTCCTCTACAGTCTTATTCCCCACCTTCACATCTGTTAAGTACTTGCCCCAATTTTCCAAGGACAAATCTGATCCTGTGCCACCCTCCTTACTACAGCAGTTTCTTTCAAAATGGCCTGATTTATTACAGTTATAGCAGATAACGTCTTTGGGCACAGATTTGTTACCCCACCAAAGTTCTTATCAGGCTTTGAGTTTAAATGAGAATAGTGTCTTGGCTGTTACCTCGCTGTTGTGGCATCTGTCTGGCCATTTAGTAGTTCTCGGCTAAAGAAACAGCATTTTCCCCACTCTCTGGTCAGTGTTCCTTTCACCCACAGCTGCACATCTGTAGGCAAGATGTTGATGAATTGATCCATGGCAAATGTGTCAATGATCTGTGGGACTGTTTTGCTCTCTGGTTGGATCCATTTTATCAGAAGTTCTCTGAGTTGGGTGAAGGCTTCTCAATAAATACAGAAGTACCAGTACAAAAATGCAATTTACATACCAATGTTATGAGAGTGATCCCATCAGTAATGACAATGTGCAAAATTTACAAAATATATAACAGCAACACAAAGATACTGACACAAGAAAGGAAAAGAGACTAGCAGGACTTGTAAAACTCCAGACCGTGACATACTTGGATCTCCGTGTCGGGTGGACGCACTTACTGGGAGAGATAGCTGTGAGAGCACTCTTATACTGTCGGTTGTAAAAGGAGTGTAGGTCTAGAGAGTTGAGGAAAATAGGCAAGTTGCTCCAGTGCCCTGGTGTGGCAATGGAGATGACCTTTTGACCCATGCAGGTGGTACCTTGGGGATGCTGTAGAAGATGTGAGAAGGACCTGAGGCTAAGAGGACCTGGCTTTGGTTAAAGGAAGAGTGACACTGAGGAGGACTCTTTCTACCAAAGGGATTTGTTAACAAGGCTGCCTAGTACATACAATACTCATATGGGAGGGGAGTGCTGGTGAAGAAACTGATCAAATGTTTCAGCTTATTTAGGAGTAGGAGATACACAGTATTGGTAAAAGAAAGTGCTATGACAAACAACGTTTTTTACCTCCCCACCCCTACAACCAAACAGAAATCCATTACCTGACAATGTTTTAAGTCATAAGAGGCAAGGTCACTAGGGGCCAGATATTCAAAACTCTGCAGTGGGCACAAATTGTTTGTGCAGGTTTAGTGCCGGGTTAGCATGGGTCCACTGTATTCAAAAGGTCAAATAGTGCACACAAACTGCATTAGTGCTGGGCAAAATCATAACGTATGCAAGGGGCAAACTGAGGGGGCATGTCAGCTCAATGCTATATTCAGCAACTAGCACCACACAAAGTGGTTTTGTGTGACATTAGCAGAACACTTAGCACAGTGCAAAGTACCACCCAGGAAAAGGTAGTCCTAACTCTGGGCAAACCAGCTTTGCGTGGCATTTGCGTGACTTTTGTGTCACTTTGTGTGCCCCTAACCTATAAGTATGACACATAGAAATATGCCAGACATAAAGGAAACGTGCTGCCCATTGATGGCATCACTATGATGCCATCATCTGTCACAAGTCCCAGCCATGCCCGGCCAGGCAGTAAGTGGTGACCCAGCTCCCAGTGGACACTATGGCAGTGCGGCCATACAGCACACACCTGCAGACCACCCTTCTGTGAACACCAGCAGATGCCAGCACACACATGCAGCACTGTGGGCATGGAGGGTGTTGAGGGGAGGGTGTACATGTGGCCAGGCTACACCACAGACTGGGTGTGTCCACAAGGCTGGGACACATCACGCAGTGCACATGGACCAGTGTTGGGAATACCTCAACACCAGCGTGCCTATCTGATCGTATGTGCCCCCCAGCCACATACCACACATCTGTACAGACACCACAGTACACACAGCCACCATGTATATGTCACTGTGAGCATTCTATGGCAGCGGTGCAGCATCTGTGGGTCACACAACAGCATAACAGTAATGTCCGCTGTCAGTAAACACCTGCAAGTTGGGCCTGTCACTGTGTACAGTGCAGTTGCCATCACTGCCTTTCACACCATAGGCACTGCTGTGTCCTTCGCACTACTGGCACCATTGCTACTGTAGTGCCTGCTGTGCACTGTAGCATGAACTGCAGTTTGACAGTTGCATGCTGCACCACTACCTGTGCCTGTGCTGTGTAGTCCTCTGGAGAACAATATCATGCACTCCCAGACTAATCTACAGGTGGAGCTGTGGGCAGAACCAGCCAGCCCCTGTACTTCCAGACAGGCCTACAGGTGGAGCTGTGAGACCCTGCAATAATGTTGGGCAAACTGCATGTAAATCAGGTTGTAATGAGATGCTAATCTGGATGTTTGCCCAAAGACTACCTAAGTAGGCTCATTTGCATGTCACTTTTGAATATAGGAAAGTTTAGCCCTGGGCAAATGTGATTGTACTGGGCAAATGACTTAGCTCCATGCTAAACCTGAGCAAATGTGATAGCACCGCGAAAACATTTTGGAAATATTGTACATTTTTGCACAATGTAATTTCAAATGCACTGCTGCTTGCAGCTTTACTGAGTCCATGCTTTTGCTGGCACACACATTGGCCACATAGTCCACCTCTACCTTCCTTCACGTCACTGTGAACTTGGCTGCTGTTGTGGTGTGCACTTCCTGGTTGCTATATTCAGAGTTGTCTTATTCTCGGGCTATGTTTGCACTGCATTACCAGCCCAGTTTGCCCAGCTTCCTTAGCATGCTATATTCAGTAGGTTTAGCGCCAGGGCTATCCATTTAGAATATAGCGAGCTATTGGGTCTGGGCTAATTTAGCATGCTGAGCAGTGCTAATTTAGCCCCAGGGCAAAGTTTTGAATATCTGACCCTAAATCTGTTATCTGACTACTACCACACTGGAGTGGGACTAAAAGGAGTACTGCCCACATAAATAGGTGGGCTAGCGATAGCCTCATTTGGATGTCAGGGAATGAAGTGGCCATGATCCTTTGGTTCATAGGTTCTGAACAGTACACATAATCCAAATAAAATAAACCCTGTTGTGTTACCTTTCAGTGAATCCTGCATTATTTAAAATTCATCAGGTAAATAGTAATAGTTAATGCATAAAATAAGAAAAGACTGAATAAGCCAAATCACCATTAATGCTTTTTAAGAGCCATATTTACTTGGCAATAAATAGGAAGAAAATAATTTCTTTTACCTTCATATTTGAGACAATTTTCTGAAGTAATCAAATCTGACATTAAAAGTGTAGGAATTGGTTTTATTTTTGACTTAAGTGTAATTTTTGTTACACACTGTAAAACACATCTTTTATTCATATCAGAACATGTATTTTTATTGTGATAGATGGCTACATTTACATTCAATGCACTTGGGTAACCCAACACAAAATTATACTACAACAACAAAATTCCTTCAACGCTCAAGCATATTAGATATTGAAAGGTAAAAAAGTATTAAAGGGAAAAGATTATATAGCCTCACACCAAATATATGGCACTGCCCCTGTTTTGCATATTAATTGCCAATTAAAGTTATTAATGACTTTATTTTTCTTCATTCCTCATTGATTCTGGCCCATGATGTAAACTAAAACCTCATGTGTAGCATCCCAGATTCCCTGACAGCTGATACCAAAAGTTTGGATCAGCTGTTGGAGAGTTAGTTGTTGTACATGCATACCATCTCTGACAAATGCTCCAACATGCCAGTTGCTTGCTAATCTGAGTCCTGGGGCTTAGTACCAGCAAAACTATTTATAGTATATTCACCTTCAGATTGGCACGAGACTGGCATCTGGTTACATGCATGTTAGAGATTTTGCAACTGTGGGATAACTGGGGTGGGATATTCA
Organism: Neoceratodus forsteri; assembly: GCA_016271365.2. Taxonomy (NCBI): domain Eukaryota; kingdom Metazoa; phylum Chordata; order Ceratodontiformes; family Ceratodontidae; genus Neoceratodus; species Neoceratodus forsteri. Next base: position 272,737,918 of record CM057453.1, read on the forward strand.
GACTGCACCGGTTGTGGCGCAAGCCTGGGCGCAGCTCAACTTGGATGCCCAGGGGCGTTGACAGGGTGATATTCAATGGAGCTGCACCATGGCACTGCATCATTGAATATTGTTCCTTGGCCACCCGCTGTGCACATGGCGCAGTGGCACTGCACCAGTGCAAGTGGCCAGAGTGGAGCAGGGGATGCGCTAGCGCAAGTGCCATTGCGATAGGTGCAACCACTGCGATGTTCAAAAGTGCACATGCAAATGGGGTCATGATGTATGCAAGACACAAATGAGGCCATTTGCATGACATTATGGCCCCATTTGCATGCAGGTGTGCCGATCCCCTTCGACTGCGCCTGGCATCCTGCCAGGCTGCAACCGACGGGGACTGACACACCCTGCACATACGGCAACACGGTCACAGCCTGATCGCAGAGGCGGCAGCAGGGTGGCAAGCCGGTGGGGGAGATGCCGCCTGCCACTGACCGGGAGGCGGGCAGTGGAGCTCAGTGGGTGGGTGGGAGGGGGTATCACTGGACCACCAGGGTTGGATTGGTGTGTAATCATTTATTACTGACAGCTGTGATCAAGCTGCAAGCAGTCGACTGGACCACCAGGGATATGGGACTTTTAAAATACATCATATGCCCGTGATCGGGCTGCGAGTGGTCCACTGGACCACCAGGGATATGGGACTTTTAAATTACATCATATGCCCACGATCAGGCTGCGAATGGTCCACTGGACCACCAGGGATATGGGACTTTTAAATTACATTATATGCCTGTGATCGGGCTGGGAGCGGTCCACTGGACCACCAGGGATATTGGACTATTATGTTCTACATGTGCTCGCAATCGGGCATGGGGGGCTCCACCATGAAGGTGCCGCCGGACCTTGGGTGGCCACCCGCAGGTGGCAGCTGCCGTGTTGCACCCTGCAATATGGTAGCTCACCTGTTGGTGGCCAGCTGTTGCTCCTTTTCCTTTGGCTTACCTGTGTGCAGCGCAGGTAGGGGTTGCCCATGCATGGGCTCAGCACATCCCAGGCTGACTATCGGGATGTGCAGAGTATACATCGTACGCCCCCAGCTGTGTCACATACATTACTGATGCGCTCTGGCACATCGGGATTTGTGCCAGGTTCAATCCCCCTTTGAATATCACGCCAGGGCACATCAGTGGGTTGCACATGGTGCAACTGTGTTGCACCATGTGCAACCCTTCTGAATATCCTGCCCCTGATGTACAACTGAATCTCTTGCAGTTTGTTCCACATTGGTAACATCAGCTGTAGGGATTTTATGATCCTGTATGAGTGGCTTGTGTAGGATGATGGGTGGTGGTCTTGCAGGATCAACCTCGTAATATAGAAGAATATGTCAGGCAGTAAGGGAAAATGCTATATTGAGACTTAATTTACAAATTGAGGGCACCAATACACATTAAGTGTGATCCTGCTTACATGAACATTACACTTTAATATTATTAATCAGACAATTATTGATATCTTTGTCTCCCCTATTAGTTATTTAGGGTGTGCAGTTCTAGAGACCCCATCTCCACAAGGACATAGTCAGGATGGAGGCGGTCCAGAGGAGGGCAACTAAAATGGTGCAGGGTCTGCACCAGAAGCTATATGAGGAGATACTTAAAGAGCTTAACATGTACACCCTTGAGGAAAGGGGGGGGGGGGACATGATAGAAACTTTCGAGTACCTAAAGGGCAACAACAAAGTCTGAGGCAGGAGCATCTTTGAGAGAAAGAGATGTGCAAGAACAAGGAGGCACATTTTGAAGATAGAGGTGGGGACATCTCATGGGCAACATCAGAAAGTATTTTCTCACATAGAGGGTGGTGGATGCATGGCACTACCTTCCTGAGGAGGTCGTGGGGTCAAAAACAATAGGGGAATTAAGATTGCATGGGACAGATATAAGGCAATTATAGTGAAGGGCAGGAGGAAATAGGCTGTTAGTTAACTAGAATCTACAGCTTATCCAATACGTAGGGAATGAGTAGACTAGGTGGGCCAAGTGGTCCTTATCTGCCATCAATGTCTATGTTTCTATGTGAATACATGATACATTACCTTGGAATACACTACAGATTAAATTCCCATCAGTCTGTCTGTAAAGACTAACATTTTGGATATTTTTCCTTTTACTTTTTGTGTTACTTTTACTCTTCTTTCTTTCCCTGTTTTCTGGAAAATTCAAGCTTGGCAGCAGTTCATGGGGCAATATGTACTGATTTGCCATAGACGAAGACTGAGGGCAGAAATTACAAAGGCAAGTAGTTACCTCCAACTGTGGATTTTATTGCACAGATTGTTCTGATGTAATCACTGGTCACACTAATATGTACTTGAAGTCATTTTTTTTTATTTATTTTTGCAGTTAATCATCTTTATTGAAAATAGCAACACAAAATGCACACCAACAGAACTTATTAAACAAGATACATGGCTTATCCACCCATGCCATATGTGGCCATCACAGAGTGATAAACAATACTTGTCATAAGGCAACTGTGGTGACAGATACTGTAATAGCATGACTGTATTAAGGAAGACAATTCTTTGACACCCATACCTTCTAAGCTAAGTTAACATACTAAAGAACATCTGTGAGGATGTATTAAAAAATGAAAAGCCTGGAGCTCTACAACACCTACTCAGTTCCTGAGCACACCCTGAAAATGAAAAAAAAAGCATTCCCTTCCTTCCCCATGGGAACTATTATTACTCAAAGTGGTTTACAAAGAGGGATATACACTATCATAGACAGTATAAAGAAGAGAAAAGTGGGGGTATCAGCTAGCGGGAGGCTGTGAAAGGGTAACAAACAGTTCACTGGGGTCTCATCAAATCCTTGCCCTAGTCCTGCAAGAAGCTGTTTCCAGTTCGCAGAGAGGGGACGAGAGGTATAACACCCAAGACTCATAGTAGGACTCTAAGGAGCCTTTAGCCAAATGCAACATTCTGACAATTGTGTGCTGCTGGTTAACTAGGATCTGCAACTTATCCAGTAGGTAGGGAAATGGGCAGACTGGGTGGGCCAAGCGGTCCTTATCTGCAGTCAAATTCTATGTTCCTATGTTTCTTGTGGCCAGGGAATCCAGAAATGATCTCTGTTCCTGGACAATGGGAACCTCCATTGTCCTCCACATATGGAGGAAGATATATATGCCTCGTTAAATAAAGTGATTGATTGATTGATTGATATTTAGCTTCCAGCCTTGCAGCCACCTACCAATGAACCTGGCAGCTGGAATGTCTACTACCTGCTGGAGGGATGCCTAGAAGAAGGGTCAGTGGGGTGATAAAAGCTGGAACCAGCACACTACTACAGTCAGTCTGTACTGCCATCCAGAAGGACTGTATGACAGGACATGACAATATGATGTAGAGCACAGTACCTCTGGGAGCTCCACACCTCTAGCAACAACCAAAGGCTAACAATCCCATTCTTTGGAGTATGACTGGTGTTCTGTACCAGAAGTGAAGTACTGTACTGTATCTTGTTTTGAATTAAGAGGCTACAGCTGTCAGGGCATGCCAAGCAGGCCACCCTCCAAGTATTGGCCCAGTCCTCAGAAGGAATGGGAGCATACAAACATAAGAAATTGCCATCAGATAAAGGCCTTTTGGTCTATCAAGTCTGCTGGATTGTGCAGCTAGCAGCCCTTATACTGCAGCTGCCCCTCCCTCCCCTCACGTGATCTTTCCTCTTACCAAGTCTCATCCCCTTTTGAAACAGCCCACTGATTTTCAGGATACCATTTCCTCTAGCAATGCATTCAACCCAGACACCACCCTTTCCATAAGAGCCTCCCACCTTTTTCTAGCCACCTGTGTATGATCCGGTATGGCTTCTATAATGCTCCCATAAATTTTGCCTGCAAGACCTTTAGAATCCTTACTCCAAAATGTAAGAAGCAAGCTCCACTCCCTTTCTCTGTTGCGGGGTGCAACATTGTGCAGTATGAGAGTCCCATACTCCACAACTGCAGGTATCTCCAAAATTCCTTATTACCCAAAGAGAACCAGGAGAGAAAAATCTTCAAAGGAGTCCATATGGAGAGTGCACAGTAAGAGAAGATCTTTAACATAATAGCTGCCTATGTTTGCCAATGGAGCAGGACTTGACCCAAAAAGATGTTCTTGTTGCCTCAGAGCAGTGACCAGTGCACTGCAGTTAAGGACAATGTCATCAGGGGAGAGCTGGTGCCAGGCCTTGAATGAAGTATGAAAGGTAGACCACTGCTGAAGTCTGTGAGGGATCTGACTATGTAGCAGTAGTGAGGGGGAAAACCTCTTGCACATGTCCAATTCAGTTCATAGCCAAACTGATCCAGCTGGGTGAGTGGATCCCACCTAATGGATCATCTGAGCGCCCATGAAGGCCAAGTGATAAGCATACAACAAGAGCATACTACAGACCCCCCCCTTTCCAAAAGTAGAGTGAATATAGTTTTGGCCTGCTGTAGCATGGAGGCTTCTCCCCTCATAGAAAACTGTCCATAGAAAACTGTCCAGAAGTGAATTGGTCATCCAAAACCATACCTGTGGGACGATAACTGATAGATGGGACAATTTGTGAAGGAGCTTGGGCTTAGTGATAATTTTCAGGGCAGAGATTTTGCTAGCCATAGACAAATTCAGTTTACACAATCTGTCATAGTCCCGTTTATGTTCTTCCAGCTGGGGTTGCGGATTAATTTTGCAGATCAGTTTGAGATTTGGAGAGAGTTGTGTACCCATGTACCTGAAGTTGTAGGGGCATCATTTAAGGCCTCTGGTCAAAAAAGGGTCTGCCGATACAAGCTAGAAAGTGGAAACATTTCTGAAGACCAGATACCCACTGTAACTCCTGGAGGAGGTCCAACAGTGAGCCTATACAGGACAAGGTATGGGCTAATAAGACTAGGAGGTCATCAGCATATAACTTTGTTTTACAAACTGTGTTGTCCACCTTGATGCCTACTAATTGCTGGTGTGCACATATATCTACTGTTATAGGTTTGATTGCCAACATAAATGAGAATTTATTTTTAAATTGAGTTTGTTCTGGCCGACTAGTAGTCAGTGGTGGCATAGGTAATGTACCCAACAAGATCCTAACTGGAAACAATGATAATCTGACAGAATGCTTTCTGCTTCCAATAACAAACAGAGCTAGTCAAAGGTCTCTTTATGTCTTCTGAAAATGTCCATTTTGTGAAACAACTCTTATCAAACTGTAACGTATTCCAACAAGAATCACTGTTGTTTTGTTGACTGCATATAGAAGGATGCCTGGGAGACTCTGTATAATAAGAATTTTATACACACCCAAGGTGTTGGATGCTACATAAACCTAGAGAGTGAAGATCAAGGAGTTTATAATAGCATTCCACACTAAGGGTGTGTATAAAATTCAAATGTTAAAGTCTACCAGGCTTTGTTTTATGTAGTTGCAAGGATCTTTTTTTTTTTTTTTTCACCAGCTGCAGTGTTACTTGTCATGTGCAGTCTGGATGTGGTTTCTCATTTGTGGAGGTAAGAACATGAGATCATTATGTGCATGCCTAGAATAATGGAAATCTGGTTATAATTTACCGTTATAAACTGGAGCTTAGATCAGCAAATTGTAACCATGTTTTCATATGAGAAAAAAAACAGTGACCGGTTATTAAAATATGTTAATGTTCACACACCTGTTTTCATGCATACAAAACAATGATTTGCAGAGTTAATACACAGGCATTAGGAATACTTTCCAATAAATTTATTTCGGGTTCTGTACAGTAATTGTAAAATTGCAGTTTCAGGGCTGTCTGCTGCTGCTGCAGCTCAGGGTGCGGGGATTAAGAAACCCACCTAACAAAGGTACAAATCTAACCTCATGGAAGTATACGTAAAGTGCAGACATTACATCCTAGATGAAAATATTGTACTTGAGGACCATAAAAATGATAATACTAAATGACATAAAGGAAATTGCTTGAAAGGTTTAAGCAAGAAAGAGATATCTTATACCAGACTGTCATTCAACATTGCTTAACTGACAGATTACGTCAGTGGTGCACAACTTTTTGGGGGGCACGGTCAGACTGAAAACTTCAGTCAAGTCCAAGGGCTGGCACACTCATATTGAATTTTGTGCTTTTCGTGCTCTATGTCTGTTTGCAATTATGGTAGCTAGTTCTAAGTTGTCAGAAGAATGAGCCAGGCACCCTCTGAGGCAGACAGTGAATAATTTGCTCAATTTTTCTGCTTCTCTACTTTCACACTGTATCCATATTAAATGTGCAGAAAAACACCTGCCTGCCACTGCTAGAAGTTCACTCGTATCTGCCTGTTGCTGTTGACTTCTGCTATCACTGCTAATGGTCACTCAATCCACAACAACCCATTAAGATCTTTGCTGAAACTGACATATAATTATACATAATTAATATTTCACCTTTTTTAATGATTATTGATTATCTTTTATATATGTGCATATATATATATATAGATACATATATATAAATAAATATATATATATATATATATTATAGTGGCACGGTAGTGCCACTATAGTTAGGGTTGAGGAGCCATTTACATGTTAAACCCAAAATTTTGCACCTTAATAACTTTGCAACCGTTTGACGGATTTGGATGAAATTTGGAATACGTGATCAAGTCCCATATGCCTTGAGATCTGACAAGTTTCATGCTGGTCAGATATATGGTTGCAGAGTTATTAAGTGTGATCTGTGCATGTGTTTCTGCTTTTTTTTAAATTCTATGGTCGCTCCTACAGGTCGCACGGTTTGCCCGACTGGTACGAAATCTTCAGGGAATGTGCTGCCCAGGTCTCCGATGTGCCTTTCAAAGATTTTGTGAACAAATATTAAACAGTTCAAAAGTTATTCAAAAAACAATTTCCCATTATAAGTCAATGGGAAAAGTTAACAAAAAGTTTGACAGTGTCATAGGACTTGTGATGCAATCCCTGTGCCGTATTTGTTACCTTCCTCTGAACCTTCTCTACCCTGTCTATGTCTTTACATAGGTAAGGTCTCCAGAACTGCACTTTGTACTCCAGGTGGGGCCTCACTAGTGTCTTGTATATTGAAATTATCACCTCCCTTTTCCTGCTGGTGATGTCCCTTCCTATGTCTCCCAGCATCCTTTTTACTTTACCTGCTGCCTTGTCACACTGTTTCCCTACCTTGAGGTCATCAGAGATGATAACCTCAAGGTCCCTTTCCTGCTTGGTGCATGCTATATCCTCACCCCCTCCAACTGATATGTTGTTCCAAGGTTTTTGTGCCCCTTATGCATTATCTTGGACTTCTTTGCATTGAATTTCAACTGTCAACCACTGATCATTTGTCAAGCTTCTGCAGGTCCCTCCTCATTCTGTCTACACCCTCTGGCATGAACCAAATCTTCAACATGGACCTTTTGGGACCCCAACCCATGAACATTATCACTGTCATTTTCTGACTCTGTCCTGAAAGATGATTTCACTGTGGCTGAAAGAAATCATCTTTCAGGACTGAGCAATGAAACAGAAATGCCGTTGTGAATGAGGTGGGGTCCCAAAAAAGCCCATGTGGAAAATCTGGTGTAGAAATACTAAAAAACACTCGGGTTATGCATGGTAATTAAAATTTTCCTTCACATGAGTGTAACTTTGCCAGTTTATATTTTCACTTGAAATTTTCAACACAGCCACTTTTCACGCCACCTCATGAACAGTACAGCTGCATTTCTCACATCCTGCCAGAAATGTGCTTTTGCACCTGTGGTGCAGAATGGTTGGGTTGATGTGCAAAATCACTTTTCGGGATTGAGTAATGAAATGACAGTGCCAGTGTTCATAAAGTAGGGTCCCAAAAAGGCAATGTTGAAAATTTGGAGCAAACGTAACAAAGAATGCCTGATTTACAAACAATCAATGAAATTTTCTTATGCATGCATGTAACTGCCAATCATTTATATTTTCACTCCAAAGTTAGAACACAGCCATTTCTTCACAGCACCTCATGAATACTACAGCTGTCATTTCTCACATCCTGTCCAAAATGTGTTTCCACAGCTGTGGCACAGAATGGCATTTTGCCATGGATTAAGAAATTTACATCTACAGGATGAGGGTTATGAGGTGGGGGTGATAAGAAGACTGTCAAAAATGTGGGTTCACAATATGAAAAAAATGACAAACCTACGAGTATTTGTTGCAATTTTGTTACACACCTATCTCAAAAAGTAAAGAAATGCATTGCAAAAAATTTTGTTTTACAAAACCAGTTAGGGTTTCTACTGTATTGCATCTTTAAAAGTATGGAAATTCAATGTTAGGGTTAATATGTGTATCAGCACAATAACATCAATCTCTGAAAACGTTAGAAACAAAACAGTTATTTGCTATATCCCTTGGTGTCCTTCCACCTAACTTGTACACCATTTGAGTTGTTAATCATGTGGTATAGAACAATATATTTATGTGATGTACAAGTTAGGTGGAAGGACACCAATGGATATGTCAAAAAACTGTTTTGTTTCTAATGTTTGCAGATATTGGTGGTGTTGTGCTGATACACATCTTAACTCTAACATTGAATTTCCATACTTTTAAAAGTGTAATAGAAACCCTAACTGGTTTTGTAAAACATATTTTTTTTTATATAGATATATATATATATTTATTTTAGAGTGGTGCGATACTGCCACTATAGATAGGGTTGAGTAGGGAGTTCATTGTTAAATCCCTCACTTTGATGAAATGAGCTGGTATTTTGCAAGTGTTGTCTAGTAGGCAAGGTCTTGATATGTGAAATGTTTCTGTGATGTCAGCTTGTGCAGTTTGAGACCTCCATATGTCATTTTTGGTAAAAGTCTAACTTTTTTCCTATAGGTAACATGTTTTTTTTTTTTGCTGTCACCTACAGCCTACATGGAATGGATGTTTTCCTCAAATGTGAAGGGTCATGTGTTATGTCCTAAGGCAGATGCTTTGATAGGTCTAGTGACAACATACTAAATGGTTCCAGAGCTATAACGTTTTAAAGTTTAGTGTTTTCCATTTTAGAGATAACATATTGGTGTGAAATTAAAAATTTGATGTTTTGAAATCAAAAATTTGATGTTGAGAAATAAAAAATTGATGTGAAATTAAAAATTTGATATTGTGCAATGAAAAATGTAATGTAGTGAACTGTCAAATTTGATGTCCCAAAATGAAAAACTTGATGTTGTAAAATGAAAAATTTTATGTTGCAAAACAAAAAATTTGATGCTGGGAAATGAAAAAAAATTAGTGTTACAAAATGAAATTGATGATGTGAAATGAAAAATTTGATGTCAAGCAATGAAAAAATGTGACGTCACCAAATGAAAAAATTAATAACATGAAATGAAAAATTCATGTCATGAAATGAAAAAATTGATATGAAATGAAAAATGTAATATCATGAAATGAAAAAATTAATGTCATGAAGTGAAAATTTAATGTCATGAAATTACAAATTTGATGTCACAGATGCCCATCAAGAAATAAAAAATGTTATGTCCCAAAATGACAAATCTGATATTCTGAAATGAAAAATTTGAAGTCACAAAATAAAAAATTTGATGTTGTGGATGCTCTTTATGATTCTCACCACTTCTTTGGCATCTTTTTGTGCTGTGACAACTGCCATCTTGTTCTTTCTGCTTCGGATTCCATAAAATGTGGTCTACTCGACCCTCCTTGCTATTTAGTCTTCCTTATTTTCACTCCTTTCTCAAAACCCTTCTCTGGGACTTGTCAGCTATTTCCTGTATTTGCCTCTGACCCCTCCTAACAATACCCATCTCCAAATCATCTGATCATTTTATCCATTCCCCCTTTTCTCCCCCTTCCATAACTGTATCCACTACCTGTTATTGTAATTGGACAGCTGCAATGGCATCATTGATACTGTTTCTATCACATGGCATGGTTATATAAATTATATAGAGAATAATGGATATGCAAGTGGGTGTTATGAATATTTTTTCTACACTAGAGGTGTGTGATGATCCATAAACCTCGAGAGCGAAGTTCAAAAGGTTTATGTGATCATCACACACTGAGGGTGTGAAAAAATATTCATAGGTACACACTTGCCTATCTGTTATTTTTTATAATTACTAGTGCAAAGAGCCCTATCCAGCACTTTTGATGTAGTCAAGAAAAATACACCTGTTGATCAGAATGACATACATCCTTTTGCATTCAGAACACAATTCAGGAGGTACAGTTTGCAGCAGAAATATGACAGAACACTAACAAACTAGGTTGTTTTTGTCTAAAATATAAAATGTCACATTTCATAAATACACAAAGTCCTGTTGCTGAAGTGTGATTTTTTTTTCAAGAGGGAAATGACAAACAAGGCAAATAACAGTATTACTTCTTTCTAACTAAATAACTTTTGAAAAATGTTTTTAAAATAGTCCAAAGTGGGTAATATTTATAGGTATCTTGATAATTTGCCACACATGGCGGGACTTGTACTGAGCTGCGGCAGTTGCGAGGTGCAGTGTTTCAGAGGATAAAATCTGAAAGTAAATGCTCGAGTTGTCACCAGCGCGGATTCCTGCTTGAGGAAAGTGAAAGTGACTGAGAGGTGCTGAAATGCCATAATAACCTGATACCAGGTTATTACAGTGTTTCACAAATATCTAAATTCCGGTTGATAAAGGCAGTCACCAGTAATTATATAATTTATGTAACTAGTTATACCATTGTACCTCTGCATAGTTCTATGCTTCTTTATATATTGTATGTGAACTCTTAGTAATGTATTAGCATTTTGCACTGTTTATGTCCTTGCCCTCCCCATAATGTGAAGAGATAGTAAGCATTGACCATCCAAACTTTTAAGGGAGCACTTAAAACATATCTTTTTAAACATGCATACAATGATTTTTAAGTGTTATTAGGTTTGGATAATTTTTATTGTTTTAGTAATACTGTTTTATTATGTGATGTACAGATGCCTTGGTTCTAGAAAGGCTCCTTTTACAAATAAAGTCTTGATTGATTGATTTATTGATTGATCTATGCTAAATTGTTTATATTGCTATAATAGTATTGTTCATTAGACTTTCTTCTTCTTCTCACTGTATAGTCTACCACTCACCATTATGTAATATTTTTTGTTATATGTTCTTCCCCCTTGCCTCCTACTCCCAGGACACATCTAGAAAAGAGCTGCCATTCAGCTCAGTATGCCTTTCCTGGTAAAATCTTTGAAATAAATAAATCTATTGATTGTTGGGCCCTGCACTCCCACAGGCACATGAGAATTCAATTATACTGTCTCAAAAAATTAGGAACTACATTGCAAAAAACTGTGTTAATGCACTAATTAGGATTAAAGCCAAAAAAGTAGGGAAAAGTGGTGTTAGGGTTTCCAACCCTAACACTCCATCCACACCATGCGTGCAGCAACAGGAGGCAGTATAGCGCAGTGGTCTAAGGCTCTGATCTGCAAATTTGGTGACATCCAGCAGACCTGACCTGGGTTTGAATCCCACAGCTTCCACTTGCATACTGTGTGACCCTGAGCAAGTCACTTAACCTCCTTGTGCTCCCAGGTCGCTCCTGTAAAAAAGCTTTCAGCTTAGTCTGCTATACCTGGTTAAACAACTAAAAAACCAAAATACAAATCATTACAGTTTGCCATCTCCTGCATCTTCACAAATCACGTGTAGGATGTGTCTTGAGGTTGTCACTTCTAATAATCACCTCATTCTCATGTACTCAACACATCTCAGCTTCTTTAATGATTGAATGGGGTGACTGTTAGGCTGACAGCCTCAAGGCACACCCCACACCTGATTTGTGAAGAAGCAAAAGAGGGAAAGCTGTAATGATTTCTCCTGTTGCTGTCTGCATGGTGGGTATGGAGTGTTAGGGTTGGAAACCCAAAGACCACTGTTCCCTACTTTTCTGGCATTAACCCTAACTGGTGCATTAACAATGTTTTTGCAATGAATTTCTATATCTATACCTATATCTGTATCTATATCTGTCTGTTGGTCTGTCTGTCTATCTATCTATCTATCTATCTATCTATCTATCTATCTATCTATCTAACTATCTATCTATCTATCTATCTATCTATCTATCTATCTATCTATCTATCTATATTATAAGTATAGGTAGTGTAAAAGGTACTGTAACTTCTTTGTTAAACACAAATTCTTGAATGGTAGTAACTTTGGAACTGTTCAATGGATCTGCGTGCAAGTTGGCATGCATAATTTCTATGGGTAGGGATCTTGACCTGCCAACACTCGTGGGAATCTGTTATGTCGTTTCTGAGATATAGTGTTGAAAATCAGAAAAATCTGTGTGCTTTTTTACATCTATTTGTCCACCTGGATCTCAGAAATGGCTTTAGGTTGTGGTCTGAAATTTTCAGGGTAGAAAGCCTTTGCCTCCCATATGTGCCGTTTGAAGGTTTGGTGAAAAAATATTAATTTGTTCCAAAGTACGAGTAACATTACACTTTCTCAAAAAGAAGGGAAATTCATTGCAAAAAACTTCATTAATGCATCAGTTAAGGTTGTCATTACAGTGACAAAAGTTTGGAATTTCGATGTTAGGGTTACCAATCCTACCCCCCAACCCCACCCCCACTTTCCACACACCAACAGGCATCGGGGTGTGCCTTGGGGTCATTGGGCCTAACTCTCACCCCATTGTCCTATACTGTACCACTCAGCTTCCTTACAAATGGAATGGGTTGAGAGTTAGGGCAACAACCCCAAGGTACACCCCAATGCCTGTTGATGTGGAGAGTGAGGGTGGGGGTGGAGGGGGTAGGGTTGGTAACCCTAACATTGAATTTCCAAATTTTTGTAGCTATAATGACAACCCTAACTGATGTATTAACAAAGTTTTTTCAATGAATATATATATATATATATATATATCTGTATCTATATCTATATATATGTATGTACATATATAATATATATATGTATGTATAAATATATGTATATATATATATATATATATATATATATATACTGTGCCACTGTAGTTAAGGTTGCATAGCCATTTCTATGTTAACCCCCTCAAATTTTGTACTTTAATAACTTTTGGATTGTTTATCCACTTTGCTCGAAATTTGGAATATAGAAAGATCTATCATAGATCCCTAGATCTAGAAATTTTTGTTTTGGTCAGATGTACAGTTGCAGAACCATAGTCTGCTGAAAAAAGTGAATTTTCCCCTATGTTGTTAATTCTTTGTCCACCCATAATGCACTGAAGAATGCATTTGAATGGGTTCAAACTGGGTTGTTTACATGTGTCCTGGGTTGCACTGGTGCCTTTTGAAGATTTGGTGAAAAAAATTGGCTCACGTTGAAAAGTTATTCCATTGTTTCATGTTCCATTATAGCCTATGGGAAAATTTATACGTGCACTGTGAAAACATTTGTGATCAAATTTTGTTGTCAAGCTTGCCCCAAAATGTTATTGTGTTTTTTAACCATCTTGTTTCCAGTTAGCAAGAAAGAAAAAATGCTGTAATATTAGAAATACTGCACTTTACAAAACACCAACCATTGGGTTTACCTAATTGGGCCTGAGGAACAAGCCCCTTGCATTAGTTTTCACCAACTAGTCTGGAAATATGTTTCTTGCAATTTTTCCATTTTTTGATATCACAAACATTTATGTTGGCGTGCAAACAATCATGCTAACTTGAAAAAGTAACTGCACAAAAATTTTTTGGTGCAAGCTAACATTCCCATTATAGAGATAGGAGAATCACGCAAACAGTAATGTTATCGTGGCAACACTGCATGAGCACATTTTGCCATGTGTTGGTTTTTCTGTCACATGATTGTTGCAAGCTGGTTTGTGCTATTGGCCTGAAATTTTCAGGATGACAAAACCTGGTGTTACAGGTGTGCCTTTCAGTAGTTTGGTACCGAAAGATTCAACAGGCCCATAGTTACACCATTCCAAAGTTAAGAAATTTCCCCATAGGACAACACTGCGGCAGTTGTTTTCTTTGCCCCTTCATTGTGACAATGTGAATTGTGCTATTGGCCTGAACTTTTCAGGGTGGACAGCCCTAGTCCCACAGATGTGCCTTTTAGTGGTTTGGTATGGAAACATTGAACAGGCCGATATTTACAGCATTCTGAAGTTCATACATTTTCCCATAGGATAACATTGCATCACCCGTGATGCCTTTCAGGGCCCGTATCTCAAACGGTTCGAGACACGGACTTTTTGTCACAAAAATGCTTAGTCCCCCTATAGTGGACTAAATGTAGAAGTAGGTTGGAAAGCCACTAAAACTATGAAATTTTAATTTTTTTATACCTTGTACGGTTCCTGAGATGCTTGTGAATTGGTGTTCCAGTTGCTCATTTTCATGTGCATAGGTCACTATTATGCCCTCAGAGTTAGCAGTCACAGCCATTTCAGTACCTGTATCTCATAAATGATGTAAGATATGGATTCAATCAACTCATGTTGTGAGAGCTACTCACTCTCACAATTACGACACTTGAATTTTTTTTTCTACCTGCTATGGTTCCCGAAATATAGGCAAATTAGTGTTACAAAGGCATCTTACCTTATAGGGCTACTGTATGGCTCCATACTTATGTGTAAGTGTGAGCACAGGGCCCAGAGAGCCCACGCTCACACAGAAACATATCATTATGCACAACTGGGCAACTTGGTGGGAGCGAAGTGGCCCCACCAACACATTCCATTTACTATTTACATTACACTTTTTAAAAAAGAAAGGAAATTCTTTGCAAAAACTTTGCTAATGCACCAGTTAGGGTTGTTTTCACATCTACAGAAGTGCGGAAGTTCCACGTTAGGGTTACAACCCCACCACCCCACCCCCACGCCCCTCCTCAAAACCCTAACCTCGCATTCCCCCAACCTCACACACACACACACACACACACACACACACACACATATGCAAGACACATGCAACATTGTACAACACTATTCCACTCAGGCACATCTGTAAGCACAATAATCACAACACTGTATTAATTTCACATAACACTATGTAATGAAAAAACAAATACAGTATAAGTGACTCTATACTGCCAGCACAGTATGATGATACATTACTGCTGGCATAGCTTCCTAATACAATGACACTTAGTCTGTACACATTTTCAAAATATTGATTTATATGTATTATAATCCAACATTGGGTCACTGCAAGTATTGTCAGTACCACATAGGCATGTGGTAGCAGGACAGATACACCTGACACTTACATAGTACATTGGAGATACCGCTCTGGTGGGAAACTACCACCAACACATGTTGTTACGCTGCTGCATTACCTGGAAATACTCATAAACAGTATGTTTTGGTTACCTTTGCATGTTCCAACTGTTGCTTTTACATCTTACTTGTAAACTATGCTACAAGACATTACTTTTATTACTACCACTGCTTGTTATTAGGACTGACTCATTGTATCACAAAACAAAATGCAAACATACAATGACTGCTGCTAGGCTCATAGAAACTGTCATTTCTAATACACTATGTGTGAATAACATACTGTGTGTTTCATCAGCTGTTAACTATTGAAATATGGGCATCTGCGCCATGATTGCCCAGCATGTGTTTGTACCCCCAAGCCACTATGATGGCTGCAGAACTCATACACTTGGTGGACTGTGACAATGCCTGTGTCTTGTGGAAGGTTTACAGAGTTGTATGTCATTATAGTTACCTGTTCCTGCTTGTCCCTGGTTGCTTGTCTTGCCTTGGCCCTTCCCTTGCTTACATGTGTGTGTGTGTGGAGGGGTGGGGTGGGGGGACTGTGGAGTTAGTGGTTTGAGGAGGAAGTGTGGGGGTGGGGTGGTAACCCTAATGTAGAATTTTCACACTTTTGTCAGTGTGGAAACAACCCTAACTGATGCATTAATGAAGTCTTTGCAAAGAAAATATATACACTATATACTATATACTGTCTATATACTGCTAAAGATATGAGAGGGGGCTGCCACTAGGGACAGTGATTGGCAGATGGGGGTGCCAATAGACACCAAGTAAACGATGGGTCACACATAAGAGTGCAGCTAGCACACCCAACCACAGATCACTGTCCCTAGTGGCACCCCCATACCTTTCTCAGAAACATATATTATGGGAGCATGGTAGTGCTACCATAGTTAGGGTTGTGGAGCCATTTACATGTTAAACCTAAAATCTTGCACCTTAATAACTTTGCAACTGTTCAAAGGATTTGCCTGAAATTTGGAATACATGATCAAGATCCATACGTCTTGGGATCTGCCAAGTTTCATACCAGTAGGATCTATGGTGGCAGAGTTATTAAGTGTGACCTGCGTGTTCATTTCCTCTTTTTTGGGAATTCTATGGTCACACTTACAGGTCGCATGGTTTGCGTGACTGGTCCGAAATCTTCAGGGAATGTGCAGCCAGGGTCCCCGATGTGCCTTTCAAAGATTTCGTGAAAAAATATTAAACGGTTCAAAAGTTAGTCAAAAAACAATTTCCCATTATAAGTCAATGGAAAAAGTTAACAAAAAGTTCGACAGTGTCACAAATGCAGTTTTTACTTTCGCAAATGGCCTTTTTACTGTCGCAAATCCGCCATTTTGTTTTCAGTTAGTGATCAGAAAAATGTGTGGCATTTAAATTTGGGACCCTCTAGCAACCTAATTCTTTTTGTATTCACCTAATCGGACACTGAGGATGCTAGCCATGTCTTTATTTTGGGGTAAAACAGCCCAGAAATATGTTTTTCACATTTCTGTAAAAAGTGCTTGCCAAATGCTAGCACTTCTTGACACTGTCCGAATAATTTCGAAGCTTTCGTAAATTGTGACAGTACTTTTCTAGGCTGTGGGAAAATGAGAGCAATTCTTTGGCACCCTGCTGCAAAAGAAGGGTTTGGTGTTTTGGGCTGAAATTTGGAGGGAACACAGCCAACATCTCACAGAAGTGCCTTTCAGTGTTTTGTTGAAAAAAATATTACATGGCAGCAAAGTTACGGCACTCCAAAGTTGACTCTTTTTCCCATAGGATAACATTATGGCATCCGACGCATTGCAGCAATCCTTTGGCGCCCTGCTGCAAAATAACGGTTCGGTCTTTTGGGCTGAAATTTCGAGGGAGGACAGCCAACATCCCACAGATGCGCCTTTTAGTGGCTTGGTGAAACAATATTACAGGGAGCCAAAGTTATGGCACTCCAAACTTCTCTTTTTTTCCCATAGGATAACATTATGGCATTCGCCGAGCCTTTCAGGGCCCATATCTCGGAAACGGTGCGAGATACAGACTTTTTGTCAGGAAAACATTTAGCCCCCTGATAGGGGCTAAGTGCAAAACTAGCCAGGAAAGTCATAAATCATATGACTTTTAAATTCTTTTTCTATGTCGTATGGTTCCTGAGATAATCAATTTAGTATTCCAACTCATTTTCTGCTCCGAGACACATTATTATGCATACATTCCTAGTACTCACTATCTTTCTCTGTGAAGCTTTTGGGGAAAACCAGCCTGTGTGCTTACATTACTGTTACCATTTCCCTTTCCACTTGCGGCTCTGTACCCATTTCACTTACCGTTCACGTCTACGCCATCATGTGCGTTATCCTTTGCGTTTTCATTTGCGCTTGCGTTTCGGTTATTTTTTACCATTTGTGTCTACAGTACAGTTTCTCTTTCTGTTTCGCTTTGTGTCACCTTGCCCATTACCATTTGCGTTTGTGGGCACCATGTTACTATGTGACAAGACATCACGTGGCGTACTGTTCCCGTCTATGCCACCGTGTGCGTTACCCTTTCTGTTCTCATTCATGCTTGCACTACCATGTGCGCCACTGTTAGCGCTTCTGTTTGCATTGCTGTTCCTGTTACTATGTCACAAGACATCATGTGGCAGGAGGGCCCCGCGCTCCTGCCGCTGCATTATTTTTATTTTATTTTTTTATTTATTTCAATCTAAGATTACAATACCTTTGAGACGAGGCTCTTTTACAAAGATTCCACGTCAGTGTGTGCAACAGTCATCATTTTTAGTTACAAACATAACATCACTGACTTACAGACATGTAATAACCAGTACAAAGACTTTAGCTATGAGCAAGACAAGGGGAGGAGGGGGGGTCGATGGGGGGAGAAGTGAGGGTAGGAGATCGAGGAGGTAGGAGGTGCAGAGGGTAAGGGGGAGTATGGGAGGTGGGTGGGGCAGTGGCTGGAGTGGAGATACGGGGGGAGGTGGGTGACGGTGGGAGACAGTGCAGCCAGGGGGCCTTCTCAAGGGAATATGCCAGGAAAGGTGTTAGGGGTGCAAAGACTGATAGTAAGTGCTGGGTGCTGGGGCATGTGCAGCTTGAATGGTGGAAATGTTAAGATGGGCAATCGCAGGATACAAGCAGTGAGAGGCGCAGCTTGGACTTGAAAAGGCTGAGTGTTGGAGCGGTCACTATGTCACTGCCAAGAGTGTTGAGCCAGTTGGATGCCCGATAGGCAAATGATCTTTGTCCTTGGGTCATGCTACATCATGGGATATGTAGTAGATGGGAATTGGATCTGCTTGTAGTGACATTCCTATGTCTAGGCTTAAGGAGGGCACAGACACCAGGTGGGGCAAGTCTCATTATGATTTTCTTGGCCGTGATGCAGGTTTGGTATTTTATGCGTTTGTCCAGTTGAAGCCATCCAGATTGGGAATAAAAGTCACAAGTGTGGGTATGGTAATGTGAGTCTGTGATGAGATGACAGGCCTTATTCAGGGAGGTCATGATACATTTGAGAGCAATGGTAGTTGCAGACCCATATATGATAAGACCATAGTCTATGATGCTGACAATGGAGCTTTGGACGGCCACTGACAGTGCTTCTGGGGTTAGGTGTTTCCTGTGCTGGAATAATATGCCTAACCTCGCATTGGCAGACTTTGCCACATTGCTAATGTGGACAGCGTATGAGAGGTGGGGATCAAGGGTGATGCCAAGGTACTTGAACGATTGTGTTTGCTCTAGGATGGCTCATTGTTCGGTTGCAATGGAGAGGTGGAGTTGTTTGTTTTTGTTGTGGGGGCTGCAAAAGACCATAGACTTGTTTTTTTTTCTGATTGAGAAGCAGTTTATGATTTAGGAACCAGGATATAATGGAGGAGAAGGCCCGCTGAAGTTTATTTTGTAATTGGTTTGGATCAGGGTCTGAGGTGAGGATCACAGCATCGTCGGCGTAGAGAATTATTTGTTCTGGGCAGCTATCCAGTAGTGAGTTTAAGAATAGGCTGAAGAGGAGAGGTCCCAGAATGGAGCCCCGGGGGACTCCCGAGCGGACCGGTCTAGGGTCCGAGAGTGTATCAGCAATTCTTACTGTTTGGGACCGTTCTTCAAGGTAGCTCTTAAACCAGCCAATGGTGTCAGTTGACAGTCCAGTGTTCTGAAGCTGGACAAGTAGGAGGCGGTGATTGACGGCGTCGAAGGCTTTAGTTAAGTCAATGTAGATTGAGCCTAGTAGTTCACCGGAGTCAAGTGCGTTGTGGATTACATTCACTATTTCTCATTATCATTCTCAAAAAGAAGGAATTAGAGGCAAAAACTCATTTAATGCATCAGTTAGGGTTGTTCCACAGACAAAAGGAGGAATTTGGTGTTAGGTTGAAAACCCCTTGGCCCAGCCCACCTCCCCAATCAGCATTGGAGTGTGCATTGGGGTCTTCGGTCTTAACTCTCACCCCATTCTCCTATACCTCTCTTTCTTTACACATGTGATGGGGTGAGAGTTAGGGCGATGACCCAATGTGCACCCCGATGCTGGTTGGGGTGGGTCAGTCCAAGGGGGTTTTCAGCCCCTAACACCGAATTTCCTCACTTTGTCATTGTGGAACAACCCTAACTGATGCATTAAACTGAGTTTTTGCTCTATCTATATATATATATATATATATATATATATTATACTGGCACGGTAGCACCAGTATAGTTAGGGTTGAGTGCAATCTTTTATATTAAAGCCAACATTTTGAACCTTAGTAACTTTGGAACCATTTAATGGATATGCATGTACAATCTCTTGGGGTACATCTCTTGATGTTGTAAATTTCATGTGAATGTGCTGAACTGGGTTCCATGTGATAATGGTAACCACATAATAGTGATCATTGTTTGGGTGAGTCTACATTGCCGAAAATGAATTTCAATGATGCAGACTCACGGCAAGCAGCAAAACAGCACCCGGGATGTAGGTTTTTTTTTTTTTATGTGGAGGCTGTGCCCCTGCACCCTCCTACTAAATGATTCTCAACTCCAGAGGGCTGCATGTCGAGGGGGTGCAAAAGTAAAAAAAAAAAAAAGACCTGGCACAAAAACGAGCACACCCAGAACCAAACCTGACACTTTCCCAAACCCAGCCTACCACCAAATCACATGACCAGCTCAGCAGCCCACTGCTGCACTACACTCAATAAACCCTCCCTCCCTCCCCTTCCACCCATTGCATGGCATGGTACCTCCCCACCCCTTACACATGTATATATAGCGACATCCTGTCGCCATTTGCACCAAACCCCCTATCCAGTCTCCCACCCTGTCAGGTAGCCATGTGCAAAAGCACCATGATTGAGCTGCCCTTTTTGAAAGCACTCAGTCATGGTTGCCTTATATATGGGATACCGTTGAACAGTTCCAAATTCATTAACATTCAAAATCCCTAAATTTAACAGGTTTGGCTGTTTCTTTGACCACCCATATCTCAAAATTGGTTTTAACTTGTGGTCTGATATTTTCAGGATAGAAAGCCTTTGCCTCCCAGATATGCCTTTTGAAGGTTTGGTGAAAAAATATTAATCTGTTCTAGAGTTATTAAATTTTGAAATTCTTTATTATTTCCTATGGGAAAAATTTATATACAGTGTAAGACACAAACATACTTTTATTGTCGCAGGAGCTAGTATGTGTGCACACAAGATCACAGTGTTTTCACAGAGGGCTCCTGTGTCCGGCATCTTGTTATTAAGTTAGCGAGACAATGAAAGTAAAGAAAACACATTAAAATGAATGAAATTAAAAAAAGACACATCAGAACTTAGCTAAACAGGAGCCGTTTAGCAACATTCTGATGTTTCTTTGTTTAAACTGTGCCAAAGAAAAACCTTTTCTGGGCACCCAAGATCTTGGGTGCCCAGCTTAGTAAAAGGAGTGTTTTCCCATGTTCTTTGTATGAGAACAACGGGATTTTCTTGACTTGTGCAGCTGGGATTTGTGCTGCCAGCTACACTCTTATGTGTGACCTGCTGTTTCCCTGGTGTCTAGTGACACCCCTTACCCACTGATCACTGTCCCTAGTGGCATCTCCCCATATCTTTCCCTGGTGTCTAGTTGTACCCCCACCCTCCGATTCCCATAGTTAATTTATTTTCATTTTTTTTTTCATATAATCTGACACCAAGATGCCCACTCCAGTGTCAGATGTCCCCTCACAAGCCATTCTTTTTATTTTCTGACATCAGGGAGCCCAATCCCTGTGATGGCATTACAAGCCCCCCCCAGCAGTAAGGGACACTGGAAATCCCACTCCTAGTGTCCCCAAATAATAATTTTGATGAACCTGTGAAAAGAAAACTGTCCCCATATGTATTTTTTTTCTGGAAGAAAAGAAAACAGTCCCTTTTTGTCCCCACTGTCACCCTTCCCCATCCTGACCCTTCCAATGAGCACTCCCCACCCCCTTACCCTATACTTACAGTACCTCTGGAGGTTGAGCACTGTCATGTTCTGTGGAGTAGGATAGGATCACTGTCTCTTATGAAATGAAATTTCATGTTCACAAATGTGGTATGTGTAAAAATAGGTATAGCTTATGTTTGCACATATAGCATTTTCTAAAATAAAATATTCACTTGCAATCAGTAGTAAAGAAACAAAACACTATGCTAGCTATAGTTCCTCTATGGTACAGAGGACAAGGCACAGGGATGGGACACCCAAGGGTCCTGGGTTTGAAACCAGTCTCCTCATAGCTTTTTTCCAACCTACCATGAAGGTGAATAAGATGAAGGAAGGGTGGCCTCAAACCCAGGACCCCCGCATCTTCAGTCATGTATACAGTCCTCCACAGTACTGGATAGGCATGAAACACAGGTGATTTTTCTTTTACTTATGAAGTGTGTCAATCATCTTCATGCTTGACTGCAAGTGGAGAGTTTATGTTTGAAAATGTGATATGTGCAAAAATAAGCATAGCTTATTTTCACACATAATATGTTTTTGAATATGAACTATCCACTTGTAGTCAAGCATGGAGATGATTAACAGCATGTTCATCAGAGGTGGAACTAACCCTTGTGACCACTTTGCTGTCCCTTGTATGGTGGTAGCCACTTTTTCTGTCCCCTGTGTGGTGGCAGCCTCTCTCCCCAACCCTCATTATGTGTTTCCTGGTGGCCCCCCACCCTCTGACTTGTGGTTTGCCAACATTGGGGGCTCCAGTCCCCATGACAGCACAAGTTATGACCATTCATTACAATTTTGGTACACCAGCTCGTAACTTCAGAAATGTAAAATATTTTGACCCCATATTTTAAACATAACCTTCTTATTACCCACTCTCATGTATGTCACAGCTGACATTTTTCATATCCTGCCCAAAATATGTTTTCAGATCTGTGGTGCTGAATGGCATTGTAGGTGCATAGAATTATGTTTGGGCGGGGATTTGAACATTTTCTCTTCCGGGTTCATTCGCTGGGGTAATAAGATGGCTATGTTGATAATTTGGTCACACATCTACAGAGGAATGGGTGTGCAGGGCCTAAAGGTTCCTGCACTGTCACTGTGGCATAAAGATAGTTATGGAGGGTAGAAGTGCAGGGTCTGACCCATAGGCAAATAAGGTTTCAAGTAAACTATCTGAAAAAGTAAGGAAATTCATTGCAAAAAACTTAATTAGGGTTGCTAGTAAAGCAACAAAAGTAGTGAAATTTGGCATTAGGGTTTCCAACCCTAATACCCCACCCTTACCCCACTGACACTGACAGGCATATGGGGTGTGTCTTGGGGTCATTGGCCCTAACACTTTCATCTCCTCAAGACATGACTACTGTAACTCAATCTACCTTGGGTCAGAGGGGGTGTGATGTGGCACCTGCAGCTTCTGTAGAATGCAGCAGCTCGGTTGTTGACTGGACACTTGAGGTTCAGCCATATCACTCTGGTGCTACATGAACTGCATTGGCTGATGGTGCTCTGGCACATCACCATCAACCCAGGTCTTCTGACCTAAAAGGCCCTACATGGGTTTGGTCTGGGTTACCTGACGGAGCTCTTGGATCCCTACACCCTGTCTCCCTCTCTCTGGTTGGCTGGAGAGTCCCTCCTGGAGGTCCCCCAGGCTAGGTTAAAATCTTTTGGGGACCGGGCATTTGAAGCAGCTGCCTTGGTCCTCTGGAATTTGCTGCAGAGGTACCTCCAAAAGGCACCATCTGCAAACATCTTTAAAAAACATCTGAAGACCTTCCTATTCAAGCAGGCCTTTGGGACCTGAGGAATTTATTTTGCAACCATCATACAGCTGTGGATTAGTCCATTTTTAGATTTTAATGATGCTATGTAATTTTTGTATTTTATGTCAACTACTCCTTGTTACTGCATTTGTGTATTTGTATATGCTGTTGTAAGGGTGCCCTGAGCCCACGGGGAAGGCCATCCAAAATAAATAAACTCTACTACTACTAATACTACTAAAGTCATTTCTCAGATACAGGTGGACAAAGAAATTGCAAAAAAGTGGTAAATTTAAGATTTTCTGCCACTCTGTATCTCAATAACCACATGACAGGTCCACACAAAATTTGGCATGTCAAGAGAAATTCCCCTAGAGATTATGCATGCCAACTTTCGTGCACATCTTTTGAACAGTTCCAGAGTTAAAATGATTAAACAATTCAGGTTTAACATAGGAGATGATGGAAGATTTGATACCTTTTATTGGACCAACAAGTGTCTTGAACAATGATGGAATTATACACATGCTTTTTGGGCATCACAGGTCCCATCTTCAGGTGAATAGCAAAACTGAGCAACATAAGCAGTATTCATATCCACTGTGGAGCAATTAAAAATCAGGAAATTAATTAGGTAGGTGATAAAGGGGACTAGAGATGAAAGTCTAAGATGCAAAGTAAAAAAATCAGAAGAAATGGGAGGGGGCTAAGTAGGAACAGGTCAGTAGGAGACGAAAGGATGTTAAGGGGAAGACAAAGGCACACAAGTAGGATCTGAGATCAGAGGCTGGCTGTAAGGGTAGAATACACAGGAGATGCCTAAGAGCTGCAAGGAAGTCAAGAAATTAGGAGAAACAAAAGAACAAAGGCCTAGATAAACAGAGTGTGAGGTAGTAAAAACAGAGGTGTGAAAACAATAGGGAGTGGGTGGGACCGAGCTTAAGAGTTAGTAGGAGAGGCAGGGAGGATGTGAGGTACAGGTAAAAAAAAAAGCAGATTAGGCAGAACTCAGAAAAAATAATAAGAGAAAAATAGAACCAAAGTGTAATAAATAATGACATGATTTAGTTCACAATAAAAAAAAATAACAGTTTACCATAGTGTCATGAAACCAATGTCCCGATTAGTCCAGAAATGTTAGATTTAAATTATTTAATATATTTAAATTCCCATGTCCTTCTCTGCTGTGTGTTTTTGAAGTTGCCTCTTAGTATCAAGACAGATAAATCCAAGAGAGAGAGTGATCTGTTGGTGATTTTTTTTCCCTACAGGTGTGCTGTTAATCTGGTTTACTATTGTGTGATGCTGGTGATTAATCCTAGTTTTCAGTGGTTTACTAGTTTCCCCAATATAGCATCCATATGTGCACTTCTTGCACTGAATTAGGTAAACCTCATTGCTGGATTGACATGTGTAGGATCCATTAATTTGTGTTATGTTGTTCTGGCTTGTCTTGATGGTTTCCTGTCTGCATATATGGGTGCAGGTCTTACATCTTGACATGTTGCATGGTGTTGTCCCTCTTGTTTTCTGGTTATTTTGATCTGCTGGGAGTTTGTTATGAATTATTAAGTGTGAGAGACTGGGGGGCTGCTTATAGGCAATGACAGGTGGTTCAAGGAAGATGTCCTTCAGTGTTTCATCTTCTCTCAGCATGGATTGTAGCTCTTTGATAATTTCCAGAAGGGGTTTTAGCATGGGGTTGTAAGTGACTGCTAGGAATGTGCGGTCAGTTTGATGTCTTTGCCTGTATTCCAGTAGATTGCTTCATGGTATTTGTATGGCCAGTTCAAAGTCACTGTCAATATGTCCTGGAGAGTGGCCCTGCTGAATTAGGGAATTCTGAAGTGTGGAGAGTTGTCTGTCTCTTGTTCTGTCATCAGAGCAGATTTGATGGTAGCAAATCGCCTGACTGTAGATTACAGGGTTTTTTGTATAACTTGGGTGGAACCCGGAATTATGCAGGTAGCGGTGTCTGTCAGTGGGTTTTCTGTAAAGAACAGTTTGTATATGTCCATTTTTAGTGATACTGACTGTGGTGTCAAGAAAATGTATGCTGGTAGTGGAGTATTCAATAGTGAGATGTATGGGATGATGAAAGTTGTTAAAATCATGCTGGAATTGTTTGAGAGAGTCTTCACCCCTATTGCTTTCACACCTCTGTTTTTACTACCTCACACTCTATTTATCTATTCCATCTTTGTACAAGACACTTGTTGGTCCAATAAAAGGTATCAAACCTTCAATCATCTACTGTTTTCCAAGGACCAATATGGCTGGAATCTCTTTTTACAAGTTTAACATAGAAGTTTGCACTCAATTCTAAATATACCGGTGCTACCGCACCAGTGTAATATTTACTTACTTACTTATTTACTTACTTACTTACTGACTGACTTATTTACTTATTTATTTATGTATTTATATGTGGACTGAGAAGTAGCATGCTTTGGTTTGAGTGCACTTCACTGCAGGGCACAGACAGCCTCTGAGCAGGCTGTATTTGGCCCATGGGCCATATGTTGTGCACCACTGGATTACACTCATCATGTTCACTAGCCTTAAATACCTCCAAAGGCAAGAACATAGATGGCCTTGACCCCAATTTACTCCACCTCTCAGCACCTGCTATAGCTAGTCCACTGGCTCCCTATTCAGTCTTTCTTTTACACTATCCTCAGTTCCCACCAATTGGAAACATTCTACAGTCATTCCCCTCCCCAAAGGTGGTGACCCCACCTCCCCTGGGAACTATCACCCTATCTCCCTACTCCCAATACTAGCTAAACTCCAGGAATGCATTGTCCTTGCCCAACTCACCTCATACCTTGACTCCACCTCATTTTTCACTCCTTTCCAGTCCAACTTCCACAAGCCCCACTCAACCATCACCTCCCTAATACACCTCACATACTGCAAACCCTCCAATATGGATCTGGGACAACTAACTTAGGCCATATTTGTCAATCTGGCAAAAGCCTTTGACACAGTATTTTATGCTCTTCTTCTCCAAACACTTGCTGGAGCTAGTTTAACCCCCCCCCCCACCTCAGCTTGGTTTAGTTCCTACCTGACAGGCAGAACCCACTCTATCAAGATTGCCTCCTACCTCTCCTCACCACTCCCTATCACCACTGGTGTCCTACAGGGCTCTGTGCATGGTCCTATATTATTCTCCATTTTTGTTAACCTCCCTTTCGCCTGTCCCACTTCCAAAATCCATATGTATGCAGATGATACAGTCCTCTACACATGTAGCAAATCCCCCAGTGATGAACAGTTTAGAGTGTAACAGGATTTCACTAAGGTTCAGAAATGGTTCCAGTCGAATCAACAGTTTCTGAATGCTAAAAAGGCAGTCTCCATGTCCTTCAGCACCAGACAGAGGCTAGCTACCCTTAAAACCCCCACAGTTTTCTACATGCTGGATGGTACCCTGATTGAGAATGTTACTTCCTTCAGATACCTCAGAGCCTGGCTAGACCACCATTTGGACTTTTCAGCACACATGGATGCAATCCATAAGAATCTTCACCCCACACTCGGTGCCTTTTACAGAAACAAGGACTCCATTCCACCAGCAGCCCAATGTGCTGCTGTACAGGAAATTATCATTCCTCCCTTTGATTATGCAGACATAGTCTATTGTGCCACTCCCAAAACAACTCTATCCAGACTGGACACTCCCTTTAATTCCTTCTGCCGCTTCATACTATCCTGCCCCCTCACACTCACCACTGCAATCTTTATATAGCCACATCCTTCCCTTAGCTGGAGTCCAGACATCTAGCTCACTCTGTTACTTTCATGGCAACATTTTGGTCTGGGAATATATCCTACTAGCTTTCCTCTCTCATCTCTGCTTCTTCCCTGCGCTCCTTTTCCCTTGGGAACACTGACTGTCATTCATTCACCATCCCCCAACGCTCCACTACTGTTGGGCAATCCACTTTTTCCTACCTCTGTCCTAAAATTTGGAATGCCCACCCACTCTGCCATCTGCATTGCACCTCCTCCAAAGCTCTGTCTTCCCTCCTGTGAGTGTACGCATCCCACTCCTGCTCATGCCAAACCTCCTGACCCTATCTGAGTTCATTACCACTTAAAGCTCTTGGTTCTTCTCTATGGCCCCCTTGCCCAGTTGTAGCTATGCCCAACATAGCACTCAAGATTATTTCTTAAATGCTCACTAAGCCTATTTTCCCCTTTACTCTACTGTATTAAGTGATAATTCAGTACCCAAACTGCACTCTGATGTTGTAACCATGCAACACTGCTCCCCTGTAACTGCTCATGTTTTCTCCTGCTCCTGATTTTGTCAGCTGTAAATTGTACTCTTTTGCACTTTATGGTTCGTATTGTATTTAATGTTCTCCATTTGTATCTTGTATTTTTTAAGTTTGTTTTACCACATTGCTAAAAATAAGTCAATTGTAATTTTCACTGCTGTACCGGTGTCTCCAATTTCCCCTTACCCCCAGGACATATCTGGAAACGAACAATTACTGCTCAGCATGCCTTCCTGGTGAAACGCTTGAATAAATAAACAAAAAATTGATGTGACATACATCATTATGAACTAGTTGGTGATACTACCATTGTCATTGTATCAGCATGAGAACTTGTTGTGGTGCATTTCACAAACATCCATGTGCTGCTGCTGCTGCTGCTAAGAATGGTGAACCAGATGTCAATGATGCTGATGCCAATGGAAGTCCATGGAGACATGTCACCAGGATGTGTGGGAGCAGCAATAGTAGATGACACATGCTTGACATGTAAATAATCAAATACATAGTTAAAGTGGATCTTTGGTAAGTTGAATTTGAGAAAGGCTATGAAGTTAAGATTTTCAGAATCTTGCCTTGAGTGGTGTGGTAAAGTGGTAACACCAGTTGTACTGAAATATCTTTCAGTAGCCACAGATGTTGAAGGCAATCCAAGAAAATACAAAGCAATGTCAGCCAGTGCAGGCCAAAAAACCTACCTGTGATGCCAGAAATGGATTAGTTCAGTGTGCCTGCCAGACATTTTCTCTGCTAGATAGGCCTGAATTATGTACTCTGGTGACTTGTCCAAGTCTTTTTCCAAAATGTATTTATTTATTTATTAACTGATTGAACTTTATTGACTGGGTGAATGCATTGGGCTTCATAGAGTCCCTTTTCAAGGGGAACCGTAATTAATTACAAATATATATATATATATATATATATATATATATATATATATATATGTATATATATGTATATATATATATATATGTATATATATATATATATATACACACACACACACACACACACACACACACATATATATATTTTTTTTTTTTGCTCCTTCCCAGGCTCCCCCAGCTGGCCTCTTCTCTGGGACACCTTGGCCCCACCTGCCACTCTGTAACATCACCATTTACCACCCCTCAATGCCACAGCCCCTAGGTAATCCAATATAACCCTTCATTGGGAGGGTCCCCCATCTGGAGGAGAAGTGCCTGTAGGCACAGATACATATCCCAGGTGTGGGAGGATCATCCCGGACACTTCCAGGGCTTCATGGTGACAGGGACCAGCAGATGTCATCTGGTCAACCAGGGGTCAATTTTCCATTTTCTGCCCTTCCCACTCCCTTTCTCCCTGAACAGACTGGTCATGATGGCAACCTGGGGTGCAGACCTTCGGTGGCATTTTGAGGCATCATGCCACCTAGAACATCATCCAAGCCACCAGCAGGTGCCTAAGCCCCACCCACCTACTTGGAGGGAAGCATCAGAGGGGTGCTCTAAACTCCCTCCCTGTCAGTCTCCACTCCTGACACTCAGGCTCGAGGTGCGAACTCGGGTCATCAACATGCCAAGCGAACCCCCTCACTCGGCGCCATGGAGCTGGCCAATTACAAATATTAAACAACAAGGTTACAGTTACAAAGAAGGTTCTGATAATGGAGAGAACATAAGATACAGGTTGCTTGACATAGATAGCTAAGCGCTTAGCAAAAAACACATATTTGGACATCATTATATATGTATCAGCATGAGGACTTTTAGTGGTGCATTCTACAAGAGTCCTTGTGCTGCTTCAGTGTCTAAGCCATGCCAATATGCTACATCCAAGATCTCTGAAATATCCTTAGATGTCTTATTATCAATATTTTCAAAGTCTTGCACATGCTTGGCTCTGGCACCATGAAAAGGCAGATAAGGAGAAAGAGAAACAGTCTGACCATGATGATATGTGCTGTATGCACATTCTTTTTGTTTTTTAAGCTGTTTTTGCTGCTCTAGCCCAAGTATAAAGTATGCAACAGTTTTTATCAGACATACTTCATCCCCACCACTCAGAAAAAAAATGTCTTTATATCTGGGATCCAGAAGTGTTTATACTGTTGGAAAATTGTGTGTACAGTTTAATGTTGTCAAACCTGTCTACTGGTAATGTATGGCACAGCTGGACCACTACTTTAAAACGTGTTGCATCCTACTGCTGCTGCTGCTGCTGCTGCTGCTGAGATGACTTAGATGAACCAGTGGTGTCACTTCCTCCACCACAATCCCCAGAGTCAACATCAGCACCACTACCACCACCAGTGCTGCCATTGCTACCTCCACCAGCATCACTGCGTTGGGTTGCCATAGATGAGCTGAAATAAAGGTTCATGTGGTTTCAAGAAGACTCATGATGGAAAGGACCATACTAAGGGTTGCTGATTCTGCACTTAAATCTTTGGTTGTTTGTGCATGTGGAAAAAGCAGGGCAGCTGAGTGCATTTGGGGAAACAGTGGAAATATTTAGCAATGTCCCAAACAGTATAACATTTTTTTTTTGTTTTTTTTTTTACTGTGCATGTTTGCCAAGCACATAACTAACCACCAGGTTTATTGCTTGTGCAAAACAAGGTAGAGTACATGACTGAAATCCCCACCATCCATCACCTTTACCATTTTGCTGCCACTGTCATTTGCAGACATGCCCACATTCCAATAATGAACATATACCCAGATGTCTGGCAGTGACTGGATAAGTTGCAAAATGTTTCCAAATGCTGCTTCTCCTCCACTACCCACACATTAAGTAAGGCACATCCTCTATTGATAGGTCTCTGAGAGGCTATCTGTTTTAATGTACCAGGGATTTATTTAACTCTAAAAATTGATTAGCGTTTTGCTCATGAAAGTGCTAAATCTTTGTGAAAATGCATAGTTCTTGCCTCACTGTGTTTAACAAACACAGCACTTCTAGAAAATCTATATAAATACTTTCTGCACAGTTAGTATAGTCCCAAGAACAAAACTGCTAATCGATTATTTAAAACCCTGATGTACATAGGTAGCCAGTAGTGACATGATACATTATATATATATATATATATATATATATATATATCTATATATAAACAGTATCTGTATATATTATAGGGGCATGGTCGCGTCCTTATAGTTAGGGTTGAGTAGGCACTTTAATGTTAAACCTCAAACTTTGTGCTTTAATAACTTTGCAACTGTTCAAAAGAGTTGCATGAAATGTGGAACGTACGGAAGTTACATTTTGGTCAGATGTATGTTTTTTGCTCAGCGAAGTGCCCAAAAAATTGCACTTTTTGCCACTTTTGTGCATTTTATGCCCGCAATGCTGCATGAACACTGTGTGGTCTATTGGTCCAAAACTTGGGATGTAGAAAGAGCTTGAGCCAAGGAATATGCCAGCATTGGTTTGGTGAAAAAATATTTATCTTTTGAAAAGTTATGAAACTTTTAATTTCCCATTATATCCTATGGGAAAATGTATATGTATATTTTGTGAAAGAAGAATAGCAATCTGGCTATCTGATCTTCCCTCACAGCTGAAGATTTTGCATGCTCACGGCAGAAGATCTTCTCGCAGCTGAAAATTTTGCTATCTCACGGCTGAAAAATGTTTAAAGGTGTAAAAACTTTAGAATTACATATCTCATTAAAGGTTTGGTCTTTTTACTTGAAATTTACAGGGTGTTGAGGGGACAACCTAGAGATGTGAATTATGCTGCTTAGACCTTGGAGAATTATTATTGGGGTGCAGTCACGCCCTTGTATTTAGGATTGATTAGGCACTTTAATGTTAAACCTCATGTTTTGCACGGTAATAACTTTGCAACTGTTCAACGGATTTGCATGACATTTGGAATATATAGTCTGGTGTAGTAGTTCTCTTGATTTACCAAGTTGCATTTTAGTCAGACATACAGTATTTGCTCAGCTAAGCACCAAAAAATGCACTTTTAGGCATTTTAATGTTAAACCTCAAATTTTGAGCATTAATAACTTTGAAACTGTTGAATGGATTTGCACCAAATTTGGAAAGTATATTCTGGTGTGGTATATCTCTTGCTTTTCCAAGTTACATTTCAGTAGGACATACTTTTTTTGTGCAATGAAACGCCAACAAATGCACTTTTGGGCACTTTAATGTTAAACCTCAACTTTTGTGCATTAATAACTTTGCAACTGTTTAACAGATTTGCACAAAATTTGGAATGCACAGTCTTGTATGGTAGACCTCTTGATTTGCAAAGTTGCATTTCAATTGGACATATGGTGTTTGTGCAGCGATACGTCAAAAAAATTCACTTTTAGGCACTTTAATGTTAAACCTCAGATTTTGCGCATTAACAACTTTGCAACTGTTCAATGGATTCATGCAAAATTTGGAATGCACTGTCTGGTATAGTAGATCGCTTGATTTACCAAGCTGCATTTCAGTTGGACATATAGGCCCAGATATTCAAAAGGGTTGCACCATGCGCAACAGGGTTGCGCATGCGCAAGTCCAAAACTGTGCCATTTTGCGATATTCAGAAGGAGGCAGTTGCGCCCCCTGAAACATGCTGAGCAACAGCGCAATGAAAATGAAGGCATGCGCAACTGAAGGGGGTGGATCCATGCATAAAGACCGCAATGCGATATTTAAAGACTTGCGACATACGCAATAGCGGCACAGCCGGAAATTGCGCACTAGCGGAAATGAGCCAAAATAAAAAGGCTCAAGGAAGCGGCGCAAGAACGCTACCAGGCTGCCAAGTGGGGGAGAGAGAGAGAGAGACAGAGACAGACAGACAGACAGCAAAGGGCAGGCAAGGAAAGTGTGTCCCATAGTCTGTAGAGGCCAGCGGGGGGTGCCCGGTGCAGTGGAAGTAGCAGTCAGGACAGTGGGGGTAACACAGCAACACCAGCCGGGGGTCAGAAGCCAGGGAGATGGACAGTGCCAGTTTCCACATGGAAGCTGTAATGAGGGGTGAGAATGCATGCTGCAGGGGGACGTGGCCGTGGAAGGGCCCGTCGGCGGTATGCCCCCGACAGGCGGTACCGTGCCCGCATCAGCTTTGAGCTGTACACAGATGTAGAGATTGTGGGCTGGTACCACCTGAACAGGGCAATACTGAGATGGCTCTGTGAGCTGTGCAGTGATGTGATGCAGGCACCCTCACGACGGAGTCACGCTCTGTCGGTGGAGACCAAGGTGACAGCCTGCATGCGCCTGCTCACCACGGGCACCTTCCAGAGGCCGACAGGGTACACCACAGGCATCACACAGTCAGCCACGTCACGCATCCTCACCCAATTCCTCAGCGCACTGCTGCCACATGCTGCAGAGTACATCCATTTCCCCAGCACTGCGGCAGAGCGTACAGCAAACATGCAGGAGTTCCACAGGGTAGCACGTATGCCTGGCATGCTAGGGGCCATAGACTGCACCCATGTGGCCATCCGCATGCCACCTGGCCCCGATGGCCATGCATATCGGAACAGAAGGGGATTCCCTAGTGTCAACTGCCAGGTGGTGTGTGATGCCACTGGGCGCATAATCAATGTCTGTGCCACACACCCTGGCAGAACACATGATGCCTTCATATGGTATCATTCTGCATTGTGCCATCGATTCGAGAGTGGGGACATCCCCACAGGACATCTAGTGGGTGAGTACACATGTATGGAATGCAAACTCTGGGCAAGGGTGGGAATGCCACAGGTGCCATGGTAGTGGCACACAGAGAGATGGCCAATATGGACCTGAACATGACACCGATCTCCACTATCTCCACACAGGTGACTGCGGATACCCACTCCTTCCCTGGCTGCTCACACCGTACCGGCGCCCCATGACCCCAGTGCAGCTATGCTATAATGAGGCACATGCCACAACACGCAACATCATAGAGCGGGTGTTTGGGATGCTCAAGGCACGCTTCCGATGCCTAGACACCTCCGGCGGTGCCCTACAGTACAGCCCCCAAAAGGCCTGTGGGATATTCCTGGCCTGTTGCATCCTGCACAACATGGCCAAAGACCATGGGATAGCCGTACAGGTCAAACAGGGGGACAGCGATGGGGACGCCAGTGGCGCCGGTGATGATGGTGATGAGCAGCCCCCCCTAGGACGGAGGGACCCCCGACTGATCCGGCAGGCCCAGCTGCACCGGGACACCATCACAGAGGAGCACTACGCACAACACAGGTAAGTCAAGGGGACATGTGCAACCAACACTGTCCATGCGCAAACCACAGGCACACAGGGGAACACACCAGGGGTGCATGACGGTCAGGGGAGTGGAACAGTCAAGGCATACAGACACACCATCAGGGAGGGGTGAGCACTCATATGGACACACACACACCAGGCACAGAGCATACATGGGCAGATGCACAGCACTGCAGAACCGACATTGCTAACACACAGCACCACCGACCACCCCCACCACCCGTACTGTCCAAGTACGTGTGTCAGATGCTGGGCACCCTTGCACCTTGGTGTACAGTGCAATGCAGGCATTATCATGCACATACACCTGTGGACAGCAGTTGGGATGGTGTGCAGGTGGTCCATGTGTCGGCGTGGTGAGCAGAGCACCCAGCAGTGCACTGCCCACCATGACACACATTGCACACATGGCAGCACCAGACAGGGCCCGCACTGGGAGACAGCTCAGTCATGTAGCACTGTCCCACGGCCACCGCAGATGCGTGGGTGGCCCCACTGTGACCCAACAGCATGGGCAGGCTGAGCAGGGGCCACATGGGGTGGCACTGTTGCACCACCAGGGGTCTCACTGTGCAAATGCGACCTTGCCCACACAGGGGTCTGCAGCATGCTGAACAAACCTGCACCAGGGGTGCTCGGGATGCCCACAGCAGAACCCGGTGTTGACAGGCCTGGTGTCGCATGACGCTGGGAACGGGGCGTGGAGAGTGCACTGTGTGGGGTGTGCGGTACAGGGGCATCTGACTGTGTGCCCAATGCGTCCACGACAGAGACCACTGCCTGGGTCAGCCTGTCAATGGCAGCAGTCACATCCGTCCACATACAGACCAGCTCGGCTCGGTCCTGAGCACGCTCCCTGCTGTGCCACTCCACGGACACAGACAGTGCCTCCATGGACCTTGCAACCCGCCTCTGCAGCTGTACTGATTCCCGCAGCAGGCGGGTGTGCTCGTCCAATGGGTACTGTGCCCCAACGGCATCCTGACCCCCAGGGTGTGGACGGTCCTGATGCACAACACCCCTTGAGGGTGGGCACTGTTCGCCAGGACCAGGAATGAGCGGATCAAAGGGCGGCAGACATGTGCCACTGCTTGACACTGTACCTCCAGACCTGGTGGGTGACTGCTGCTGCTGCCCCTCCAACCGCTGTGCCCCCGGGTCCACTCATTCCACCGCTGTGCTGGCAACAGTGCCAGACACCTGCACAGCCACCGGTGCTGCCCCACTGGTGCTGACAGGAACAGCCTGGGACCGTGCCAGCATGCTGGTACACAAGTTGGAACCAGACAGGCCCAGGGGCATGTGCTGGCCTGCCATGTGTCCATCATGGGACACACAACCATCACTGCACATTGCAGGCCTTCTATCATCAATGGTGCAGGTACGTGCTACTGCCATGGTCATAGCGTGCTGGCATGCTTGCATGCCAGACTGCTGAGACACAGGCTGTGCACCCCCCACCCGTCTCACTGACACCAGAGTTTGCAGCCCAGCGTGCATGCTGCTGCAGTGCCTGCTGGCTGGTGGTGGAGGTGGATGGACCCTCCTCCATGTCCAGCAGGTCAGCATCACTGTCTGGACCCACCACCACCGTCTCCTGAAGATGAACAGTATCTGTAACAGAAAGAGAGTACATGTGAGTGCATGTGAACAACCACCCCCTCCAAACACCACCACCATGTCATACCGTGCAGTGATGGGCTTCCACCTGTCTGGAATCCTCCACCTGGTATGCCCTCAATGGCGCTCGGCTGCATGGCTGCGACCAGTGTCTCCTCAGTTGGGGTCAGCTCCAACACCACTGGCGGGCCCCCACCAGTGCCAGCACATGCCGCCCTGAAGGCTGCCACCTTCTCCAACCTCCTGTGGTCTGTCCCCATCTTTTTCTTGCATTCCTGCACGGAGTACTGGTGGCTTCCGTGCAGGTTAATGGCCCGAGATACCCCCTCCCATGCAGCCGCAGGGACTGAGGGGTGCCCCTCCATCCACTCAGCACTGGCTCCTCATCCAGGTAGGCCTGGAAGAGAGCCTCCGTCTCTGCTGCTGTAAAGTTGGGCCTCCTCCTACGCCCACCATCCTCACCCTCACCTTGGCTCTGCTCGGTCATGGCGATCTGTATGGGGGAAGTGGACACCTGTCACTGTGCAGTCTACAGCATTTTCCCTGACCATCGTCCTGAACATCACACAGCATGCAACTCACCTCTCACCTGCAGTAACCGAATCTGGCCAACGCAGCCCAATGTCGCACCTTTATAGCGCAATACATGCAAATTAGGAGTGGAGCAACTATAATGACATGCAAATCGCGCCACTGTGCCCTTGAATGGCTGATCAGATGATTTGCATGTGTCGGTTGAATATCACGAATCTGCGCTTTGTGCAATACGGAAGAGTCGGCTGAGCCAATGGCGCAGATCTGTGCCTGTGTGGTACACTGCATTGCGCATGCCCAGATAGCTTACGCAGGCATCTGTCGCGCTGCTGACGTGCTGAGCACGATCGGCAATTCAGGCCATGGCCACCATTGAGCCAGTGGCGCTACAGCAATGGGCACTATATGGCGCTGTGGCACTACTGCGCCATACTCCACTGTGGCACTGGTACACAGCTGGTCGGTCGCGCAGGATGCCTATACGTCAGATGGCACTGTGCGTAGCCTTGCGTCATTGCCCATGATCTTGTGTATGACCTTTGCCCCCTGGCACTGTTCGCCTGCCATGTGTACGTCCCTATTGCGCTGTCTGGTGACAGCCCTATGTGAAGTGACGGCGCTGTTTGAACAGCACGATTGGAGCCTGTGGTGGTCTATTGCGCAACATCTGCACGTGGGGTTACGGTGCAGCTGGGCGCCATATTGCCTGCTGTAAAGTTGGTGCCATGGCTAGGAGGAGGGCAGTGTCCTGGAGCCAGCTTGAAGTGGCCAACCTGGTTGCCCTAGTTGAGCCACACTATGATGGCCTTTATGGTGAGGTGCCCCTCACCAGTGCAAGGACTGAGGTGTGGCAGCAAGTGGCCACTGACCTGGTGGGGGTCACTGGACAGTGCCGGTCTGCTGAGCAGTGCCGGCACCAGTACAGTGACCTCCATTGGAGGGAGCCAGAGCTTTTAACGCGGCTGTGTTCACGTGTCAGGTGGGGCGTGGTGCCTAGGCCAGGTGGGTGTGCCATCTATGCACCTGTATTATCTGTACGGGTGTGTGTGTGTTTTGGTGGCTGTGCATAGGTGATGGCTTGGCCACAGTTGGCTGCGTCAGTGTGTGCAGCTGTGAGATGACTGGGTATGGCTGTGTGGGCAGGCACTGTCACTGGGGCAGGGGGCAGTCTGCTTTTGAGTCACACTGATGTTTGTCTCAACATATGTCTCCCACAGGCCGGGATGTGAGGATGCGGGGCAACAGTGATGAGGGCCGTGCCAGGGACCCGGTGCCAGCAGGGGTTGGAGCCCACCAGCAACAGCAGTGCCAGCAACAGCGCCAGTCAGAGCTGCTTGAGCAGTGTGAGTATCATGACTTCATGGATGCTATTGCATGCTGGGGGGGGCCAGTAGCCATGCACAATACAAACATGCAGGAAAGGGGAGGTCATAATTCCACTATACAAGACACTAGTGAGGCCCCACCTGCAGTACAGTGTACATTTCTGGAGACCATACCTACGTAAGGACATAGAGTGGGCAGAGAAGGTTCAGAGGAGGGCAACAAAGATGGTGCATGGCTTGCATCACAACTCCTAGGGAGACAGGTTGAAGGAACTGAACCTGTACTCCCTGGAGGAGAGGAGGGAGAGAGGGGATATGATAGAGACATATAAGTATCTTACAGGGTGGAACAGGGTGCAGGAAACACTATTTTGAAGTGCAAAGATGTTCCAGGACTACAGGGCATGGGATGCAGTTGGAGGAGGACGATTCAGAGGAAACATGAGCAAGACTTTCTTCACAGAACGGTGGTGTACAAGTGGGACACCCTGCCAGAGGGAGTGGTGGGGGCTGACACACTCACAGGATTTCAGACTGCACGGGATAGACATAACGGAATTCTTGAGGTCAGGGGTAAGGGGCAACAGACTTCTAGGTAAACAAAGTAACTTACAGGCTGAAATGGACAGACTGTGTGGGCCATAGGCCCTTATCTGCCGACACTGGCTATGTATCTATGTCTGTAGGCACGACACAGGTGACATGCATCACTGTCCAGTTTCACAGCACGTCTGTGTATGCATCACTGGTGGTCCATGCATGCACTGGGCACATAACTGTGTAACTGGCATCGCACCACGTTGCCACGTCACTTGCCAGCCATGTTTGTGCTGTGATGGACATGGGCAGTGTGTGTATGCAGTGGTGTGCATAGCTGGTGCCGCCTGTTTGTGATGGCCATGTGCATGTTCACTGTGGGTGGGTGCATGCCATCACAG
Source organism: Neoceratodus forsteri (assembly GCA_016271365.2). Lineage (NCBI taxonomy): Eukaryota > Metazoa > Chordata > Ceratodontiformes > Ceratodontidae > Neoceratodus > Neoceratodus forsteri. The sequence goes on from CM057453.1 coordinate 272,776,342, forward strand.
GTGCGGGACATTGGGCTATATGGCTTGCAGGTTGGGTGGTGTTCAGGGTTGTGGTCAGTCACAGCCATTGACTGTGTTCCCATTTTCCTAGACCTCGAGGTTCTCCATCGGATGGTGAGGGATGTCAGGGCCATCCGACAGCTTGTGGCCCAGAACACCGACATCCTGCACTCAATACACCGCCATGGCATGCGGAGGAGGCAGCAGGGAACTGCAAGACACCAGCAGGAGGACGGGCGGCCGGCTGGCCCATGACCTCTCTCCCTTCCCACTTCTCCCATCCCTACCACCCTGCCTTCCCTCTCCAAGTTTGTCATCCCTACCCCTTGACCAACCCTACCTTGTACCCGTCCCCCCCTTGTAAATAGTTGTACTTGTTCTTGTTAATGTTTGTTGTGTTGGAATACATTTTTATATTTTTATATGAATAATGTGTTGGTCTCTGATTTGCAGCTGCCTATGGGTGCTCAGTTGCAGGGGTGTACATGCCATCTGGGCTGGTATGGTCCTGGGTATGTGTGTGTGTGTGTGTGTGCATGTGTGTGCATGGGGAGGGATCTCCAGCATGGCAGTGACATTCGGTTGGTCTTGCCGTCTGCTGCCACCCACTGCTGGGTGCACAGGGTGTGTCTGGCTTGTAGGCTTCTGTGCTGCACAGGGTTGAGGTGTGCTGGGGGAGATGCATGGTTTCCTGCAGTGCCCGTCACTGCACATAGGTGGTGTCTTGGGGTCACAGTGCAGGGTGTGCTGTGCGTACGGGGGGCTGATGTGCACTGTGGTTGTCAACCCCCTGTGTGTGGCACTCTCAGCCTGCCAGTGGTTGTGCTGGGGTGTCATGGCTCTGCTATGCTTTGTTGGCTTGTCCCCATGGGCAAGTAGATCATCCGTCCCACCCCCAGTGATGCTGTGCTTGGGGTGTGCAGGTGTGGTGTGGGTTCTGCAGTGTGTTCCTGTGCCCATGAGTGGCATGGCTGGCGGTGGGCCCCAGCCTGCCTCCCTGGATGTGCAGTTCCATTGCTCTGGGGGGGGCTCTGCTTGCGCTGTGGCACCTCTGGAATGCTCAGCTTGGCTGCCCTGGTTGTGCCATAGCGCAACATTTCGGCTCAGCTTCTCCTTCCTGGTTGCGCTATGGCACAGTATGTGCGATATTCAGATGTTGGTTGCTTGCGCAATTTGTTCTGCTCCATGTTTGAATATCGCACCTGTTGCACATTTGCGCAACTGGTTTGTGCTTGCTCCTGCTGTTGCGCTCCTTTTGAGCGCAGTTTGAATATCTGGGCCATAGTGTTTGTGCAGCGAAGCAACAAAAAATGCACTTTTAGGCACTTTAATGTTAAGTCTCAAATTTTGCATGCTAATAACTTTGCAACTGTTCAACAGATTTGCATGGCATTTGGAATGCACAGTCTGGCATGACAGCTCTCTTTGTTTGCCAAATTGTGTTTCAGTTGGACATACAGTTTTTGTGCAGCGAAGCACCAAAAAATGCACTCTTCAAAACTTTTGCTCATTTTTATGTTTGCTTGCATGCATGTGCGAGAAACATCGTGCCATCATCTGACTTTTCAGAGGTGTGGCAGCCCTCTTCCAATTCAGTCAGTGTGTTCGCAGGCGCGGCAGCAGTTCTCCAATGCCTGTTGGAGCTGTCTATGACAGTAGTCGAAAATGCAGTGGAGTACAGTTGAAAGGGGGAGCAACACTTCAATGAGCAGTGATAAGATATCACCTGCTCATGCATGCTTCCCCTACACACACACACACACACACACACGCATACTGTGTGCTCACCCCCCCACACACACACTGTATAGCCGATGGAGGTGCCCAATCCCCCATCGGCTGTGCTGCGCTCCCCCCAACCCCCAAACAGAGTTCCAAATGCCATGCTGGGTGCCCACCCAAGCGCGTTTCATTACATGTATAGCTTGACGGGGTACCCAATCCCCTGTCAGCTCAACTGTCTCCTCCCCGAGAGTACAGGGAGCCATGCTGGGAGCCCACCCCAGTGTGGCAACAGATGCTGTCACCGATGGGGGTGCCCAATCCCCCATCGGCTCCATGCCCCCCCAAACTCGCCATCCTTGTGCCATGCTGGGAGCCCACCCCAGCGTGGCAAATGTCCCGCTTTGTCTCCTCCTTTGTTTAAAAAAAATAAAACCCTGAAATAGAAAAACGGTACCTCGCTGTCTCTGCCCCCATCCACACCCACCCACTGCGCACCCTGCCTCCCCACGCCCTCACCCCATACTTACCTCCGGACTCCGGCGCAACGATCTTCTGTGGACCGGGAACATGTCTGCACTCTTCAAAGCCAACTGCAAACTGAGGAAATGTCAGTAAGCTGTATAATGTGATAGATAGGGTTTTTTCAACTGTGCTGCATATCTCAGGCATTTTTTGGAATTTTTGCACCAAATTTACAACATGGGGTTTTTGGGACCCCTTCTCATGAATGCTCTCACTGTCATGGTGTTAATCGGGCCCAAAGGGTGATTTCACAGTCACTGACCGAAATCATCTTTTGGGACCAAGTAATGAAATGACACTGCTTCTGTTCATAAGGTGGGCTCTCAAAAAGCCTATGTTGAAAATTTGGTGGAAAAATTCCTAAAAATGACTGTTTTACAAGTGTGCATTGTGCAATTCCTACGCACGCTCGTAAGTTCACGAATTTTCAATATTTTCACTTCAGATTTTCAACATTGCCATTTTACCACACCTCCTTATGAGCAGTACAGCTGTCATTTTTCACATCTTGCCCAAAACATGTTTCCACCCATGTAGCGCACAATGGCACATTCGGTGTGCGAAATCAATGTATGGGACACATTAAGAAAATCTCAGTGACACTGTTAATGAGCAGATGTCTTAAAATGGCTAAGTTGAAAATTTGGTGAAAAAATTCCTAAAAATGACTGTTTTACGAGGTGTGTTGGGCAGTTCCTCACTTCGTAAGTTCACAATTTTCAATATTTTCACTCCAGATTTTCAACATTGCCATTTTATTACACTTTCTGATGAACAGTACAGCTGCCATTTTTCACATGTCACCCAAAATGAGTTTCCGCACATGTAGTGCACAATGTTGCAGTCGGTGTGCGAAAGCAATGTTTGGGACAGATTAAGAAAATTACAGTTACACTGGTCATGAGCAGAGGTCTTAAAATGGTTATGTTGAAAATTTGGTAACAAAAGTCCATAACATGACTGTGTTATGAGTGAGCATTGAGCAGTTTCCATGCACCCTCATAAGTTCATGACTTTGTAATATTTTCAGCCCGTATTTTCACCAGTGTCATTTTTCCACACTTCCTTATGAACAGTACAGCTGTCATTTTTCACAACATGGACGAAATGTGTTTTCACACTTTCAGCGCAGAGATGCGTGGTCGCTGTGGGAAATCATTGTTCGGGACAGATAAAGAAAATCACAGTGACACTGTTCATGATCGGAAGTCCCAAAATGCCTGTGTTGACAATCTGCTGTAACAAATCCCCAAACTAATTACATTGCGGGTGTGCGTTGTACAGTTTCTATGCACGCTCGTGACTTCACCAGTATTTTTAATATTTTTCCTGCAGATTTGCAACATTGCCATTTTATACACCTCCCCATGAACAGTACAGCTGTAATTTTTCACATCCTGTTCGGAATGTGTTTTTGCACCTGTGGTGCTAAATGCCGCAGTCACTGTGCATAAGCAGCTTTTGGCTAACAAACTGATATTGCCACTGTTCATGAGGTGGGGGTCGCAAAAAAAAACATGTTGAAAATTTGGAGTGAAAATACCAATGAATGCCTGAGGTGTTAAGGTTTCCAACCATAACGCCCCACCCTGTAGAGAATGACAGGCATCAGGGTGTGACTTGGGATTCTTGCCTGTAATGCACATATCATTCCACACCCTGCAGCCAGTGAGAGGCATTGAGGTATGCCTTGGACTCTTCAACCCCAAAGTTCACCCCATTCTCCTATACTGCACCCATCTCACCATATTTCCTGATGGAATGGGGTGCGCATAAGGGCCCAAGACCCCAAGGCACACCGTGACACTTGTCAGTGTTTGCAGGGTAGGGTGTGGTGAAATGGCATGGCCGTTATGCCTGACAACCCAAAGGCACACCTCAATGCCTGTCACTCTCTGCAGGGTGGTGGTGGGGTTGGCTTCAGTTCAGTACTTCACTGCCATTCTTATTATACAGCTTTGTAACTTCTACACTACCAATGCCAATGCCAGCAAGCAAACATTTGGCATTGACAAATGCTTGTTTCTCTTTGGTGCTGTGTGGACACCATGTGGTCTATTGGTCCACAATTTGGGACTTAGAAAGAGCCTGGGCCAGAGAATATGCCAGCATTTGTTTGGTGAAAAAATATTAATCTGTTCAAAAGTTATTATAATTTGAAGTTCCCATTGTACCTATTGGAAAATTTATATGTAGATTTTGCAATGTCCATGGGGAAGACCAGATGATCCAGAGAAAACCAGAAGGCCCAGATTGGGATGACCATATATCCATAATGGTTTGATCTTTTTACTTGTAATTTGCAGGGTGTTATGGGGATGTCCTAGTGATGTGAATTATGCTATTTAGGTGTTGGGGAATTAATTGGTTGCAGAGATATTCAATGACAAAGTTGATATGTTTCCCATAGGATTACACTGCGGTCTGTGTCATGACTTTCGGTGCCATTATCCTGGAAATGAAGCGAGATATAGACTTTTCGATACTGGCAGCTTAGATCACCATAGGGTGATCGATGCTGCTGGAAAAAGATTCAAAATTGTACAGTAAGCCTGCTGTGGAATTGTTTTTTGTACATTGCACAGTTCATGAGATATTGTGAAATTACTGTCACAAGGATTCAAAGAGTGCTGTCCAGTGCTTTTCGGTGACATTATCTTGGAAACGATGTGAGATATGAGTTCAGTCATTAGGTGTTTCATGAACTACTCACTGTCACGGTTACAATGATGCTTGAATTTTTTTTGTAGCTGTTACGGTTCACAAGATATGTGCAAATTATTGTTACATGGGTTTGGTGCCCTCTAGGGCTGCTGTATGGCGCTGTAGCTTTGTGTAAGTGGGAGTGCAGGCCCCCACAGATGCATATTGTTATGCAAAAATTGGCAACTTGGAGACCCCGCACTCCCACCAATACATGTTTTTTACTAGTTATATTACACTTTTTCAAAAAGTAAGAAAATTCATGGCAAAAAAACTGCATTTAATGCATCATTTAGGGTTAAAATGAAAAAAGTCAGGAAATGAAACAGTAGGGTTGAGACCCTAACCTCCTCACACCCCGTGCCCCCATCCTCCACAGACTGACAGACAGCAGGGAGTGCCATTGGGGTCATGAGGCCTAAATCTCACTCCATTCTCCTTTACTGTTGCATGTCATCCTGCTTACACATGGAATGGGGTGAGATTTAGGCCTCACGATCCCAATGGCACACCACACCATCTGTCAGTCTGTGGAGAATGGGGGCATGGAGTGTGTGGGGGGGTTAGGATCTCAATCCTAATGTTTCATTTCCCGACTTTTTCCACTTTATTTTATTTATTTATTTATTTAGCTTTTGTTTACCGGGTAGGTACACTAGACAAGTAGTATGCCTATTTTCAGGAACGACCCGGGAGAGTACAGAACATACAAGATACATACAAGGCAACTTAGGAGATACAGCTTATAACAGGAGGTACTAACAATTGTAGTAAGACATATAACTGGCAGTAATTACATCATATGACAGTCAATGCGTAGATTGACATTGGTGACAACTGAGATTCATCAAGGAAAAAAAAAAAAGCATCACCCTACGGAGGCTTGAAGCAGTTACACACTGATGATAATTTTAAGTGCGACCACAGGGTGGAGCGAAATGTCCCATGGGAGGGGGCCATGCGGACATGATCAGGTAGGGAGTTCCAGAGTCTAGGCACGTAGGCAGCAAAGTCTCGACCCCCCATGAGAGACCGAGTGGGAGGGATTTTGAGCAGTCCAGCAGACTGTGACCTAAGCTTGCAGGGCAGAGCATCCATACTTGGGAGGAGATCCGCCAGTCCCTGAGGGGAGCCAGTAGCGAGCACCTTCTTGGAGAAGCATCCAACCCCAAAGTCCAGGTATTCAGCTGGGGGCAACCAGCGGAGTCTATCATAGAGATCACATCGATGGGTGAGTTTAGGGACCGCAAGTGCAAACCGACATATATTGTTATATGCCGTGTTCCACCGGGCAAGGTGGATTTGGGGGGACCGGGCAAATAGGGGGAGTCCGTAGCTGAGGGAGGGAAGAAGCACACCTCTAGCAAGCGCGAGTCTTGCCCTGGGGGTCAGGTTGTATTTGGCCCTATAGGCCATTCCCAACTTACAGTGTGTACACTAAACGATGCATTAAATGCAATTATATATATATATACATATATATATATAGATATATTGGGAAATATTGCAGAAATCAAATTAAAATTATTACATAGAAACATAGAATTTGACGGCAGATAAGGACCACTTGGCCCACCTAGTCTGCCCATTTTCCTACCTAACAGATAAGCTGCAGATCCTAGTTAATCAACAGCTTACTTCCTCTTACCCGGCCCTAGGACTGCCTTATGCCTGTCCCATGCATTCTTGAAGTCTCCCACTGTTCTTGACTCCAAGACCTCCTCAGGGAGGCTGTTCCATGCATCCACAACCCTCTCAGTGAAAAAATACTTCCTCACATTACCCTGAGCCGTCCCCCCTCTATCTTCAAATTGTGCCCCCTTGTTCTTGCACATCTCTTTTTCTGGAAGATGCTACCCTCTTGGACTTTGTTAATTCCCTTGAGGTACGTGAAAGTTTCTATCATGTCCCCTCTCTCCCTTCTTTCCTCAAGAGTATACATATTAAGCTCCTTTAGTCTTTCTTCGTATGTCTTCTGGTGTAGACCTTGCACCATTTTGGTTGCCCTCCTCTGGACAGCCTCCACTCTGTCTATGTCTTTGTGGAGATGGGGTCTCCAGAACTGCACACAGTACTCCAGATGGGGTCTCACCAACTGTCTGTACAGAGGGATAACAACTTCCTGTTTTCTACTATTGATGCCTCTTCCTATGCATCCCAGTATCCCTGCAGCCTTCCTTACTGCCTTCTCACATTGCTTGCCCACCTTTAGGTCATCTGATATAATTACCCCCAGGTCCCTTTCTATTTTTACTGTTGTCAGTATCTCACCCCCCATTGTGTACACTTCCCCTGGGTTTTTGTTTCCCATGTGCATTATCTTGTACTTCTTTGCATTAAATCTGAGCTGCCATACATTTGACCATTCCTCCAACCTTGCCAAGTCCCTTCTCATCCTTTCCACTCCACCCTGTGTATCAACCCTGTTGCAGATCTTTGTGTCATCTGCAAAGAGACATACTTTTCCTTCCAGTTCCTCTGCAATGTCACTTATAAAGACATTAAAAAGGACCAGTCCCAGTACTGAACCCTGCGGTACCCCACTAGTAACCCTCCTTTCTTCACTGTGTACTCCATTTACTACTACCCTTTGCGTCCTGTTGTCTGGCCAATTTTTTATCCAGGCTACCAGCTTGGGACCCATTCCAAGGCTGGCTATCTTGTGTATTAATCTTTTGTGGGGGACTGTATCAAATGCCTTGCTAAAATCTAGGTAGGCCATGTCCACAGACCCTCCCTGATCTACTACTTTGGTCACCCAGTCAAAGAAATCTATTAGATTCATCTGACACGACCTTCCCATCGTGAATCCATGTTGCCTCGGGTCCTGTGCACCAATGGCCTCTAACAATTCTTTCCTTCAGAAGTGATTCCATCATTTTCCCTACCACTGAGGTCAAACTAACTGGTCTGTAGTTTCCTGCCTCTGTCCTGCTCCCACTTTTGTGAAGAGGAATTACATCTGCCCTCCTCCAGTCCTTGGGAACCACCCCATCCTCCCATGATTTGTTAGAGAGTAGTCAGCGATGTCACTAGTTCTACCCTTAGTTCTTTTAGAATTCTTGGGTGAATCCCATCAGGCCCCATTGCTTTGTCCACCTTCAATTTTATTAGTTCTTTCAGAACCCTTTCTTATGCAAATGGACTGGTATCGACCCCCGTCTTCAGAGTGTTTCTCTTGTTTGGTTTAGGTAACTCTCCCTCCTCTTCCTTTGTGAATACTGAGCAGAAATATTCGTTCAGTAACCCTGCTTTTTCACTGTCACCCTCTACCCACATTCCCTCCCCTTTATTAAGCTTCAGTATCCCTCCTTTGGTCTTTCTTCGCTCTGTAATGTACCTATAAAAGGTCTTATCCCCCTTCTTAACAGAATTGGCTATCCTTTCTTCGGTTTGGGCCTTTGCTATTCTGACTACCTTCCCAGCCTCTTTCTGCTTTAACTGATAAAGTTCTCTGTCCTGCTCCTTCTGTGTTTCCTTATATTTCCTGAATTCTGCCCTTTTCTCCTTAACCTTCCCTGCCACCTCTTTTGTGAACCATAGCGTTTTTTTCCTTCGTTGTGTTTTATTGATTTTTTTTACGCAAAGGCTTGTTGCCTCTGTGATGGCTGTTTTGATCACTCCCCATTGTTCCTCCACCCCTCCTTCTTGCCTGTTTGCTAGTTATTATTGGTGAGTTCCTGTAATATATCATGATATATTTGAATATTCTGCATCATGTTACTAGCCACCACTGACGTTGCTACAGGTAGTGGTGGCATGCTTGATTTGGAGGCTAACCAGTGGGGGTGAGACTCAGTAAGTCTGTTTTTTGCTTCAGATGTCACTAGTCAGATGCACACAACTAAACTCAGCCAGAAAGGTTAGGGCTCACACACCACACCACTAACTAAAAATTCTAGTACAACAAGTACTTAGTTAAAGTGCTATTTTATTATTGCATGTTGGTCAAAAAGATGTGTTGATACTTACAAGCAGCAGGCAGACCAAACAAGCCACATTTTCATGTGTAGCATTTTCTCAAGGCACCAAAAAGGTGGAAGGGTGTATTTAGATAAACTCCTTGAGGAAAAATCAATGTGGATATTCAAGTTCTAAAATTGCTTTGAGAAAGTACTACACACAAAACTGTTGGCTTTTTCTTGGTCTGCCTGCTGCTTGGAGGAATCAGCACACCTTTTTGGGCAAAATACAATTATAAAATAACACTTTAAGTACTTGTACTAGAATTTTTAATGAGTAGTGTGGTGTTTGTGAGCCCCAACCTTTTTGGCTGCTGGTCCCATCATATGCATCGATGGCTGTATTGTGCTTGCCCAGAAAGCACATAACTTCCTTCTGCCTCATTCAGAAGTGTCACTGTCTGTATGCATACTGCCTAATACATAGTGAGAATCACATGCCAAGAAAATGTGAAGCATGATCGAATGTTATATTTGAGCTTGACTTACTGCATGAGGGTTCAAAAACCAATGCCTTCCACCATGAAGAATGGTTTAAGATCAAAGGCCAGCATGTCCCCAATGAGGTGTGCATTCATACAGAACTTGAGTGATTATGTGGCACTTTACTTTGGGTGTGGAATGACTCTAACAGTCTAGTTTGTTCTGCTGCAAATCCTCTACCATTGCTGTGGGATGGCTGCTGAGCCTTGCTCTGGCTGATGGTAACTGGACTCGGTCTGAAGCAGCAACAGCAGGACCTGAGGATGATCACTTTGGTACTGCAATGGTGTCTGGATTACTTTAACAAACCATCCTACTTCCTATACCCATCTGTCCCTGTTGGTCCATAGTCTAAATCTGACCTGAGAGCAGAATGAACATCACAGTTAGGAGGATGCCATGTTCATGGTTTTAAGGATTTGCCACAACACTTTTTTCTCAAAGTTCAAGTAGACTGACCCCACACTAGCTGCAGCATGATTTCAATGGATTTGTCTTGTCACCCATAAAATACATCCACATGCAGATGACCACTTTGGTTTTTTAGTGGTAATGACTTGAGGGTATATCTGTAGGGAATGGGTGGTGATTATGAGATAATTGTTGTTGGGGCACTGTGGAATTATGTTTCTGGGGATAAGTAGCAAAAGGTGGTACAGTTGCACAGGACTGGTAGGAAAAAATTGATGACAGAAGGAGATCAAAGATCCATCAAGTATGTCCTCACTGTATTTCCTCACCCCACCAACCTTCTGTACAGTTGGGTTGTCTTCTACTTCCCCAATTCCCCCACCCCTTAAATCCCACCTCTTGCCTTGTCCAATTCACATTTAATCCTGTTTGTGCTAGCTGCCTGTCCTACTTCTAGAGTTACACCACACTCTCCATCAAATAGAACTTCATCATATCTCTCTTGAACTTTTCCTCCACAAATCACCAGTCGTCCCCCCTAGTAACTGCATCTCTGTTTCTTAAAAATAGCTCCTCACAATTAACCTTGTGAATATCCCTGACAAACATATATGTTTTTTCCCTCATCTTCCCCCGCTCATGTCTGGTCTTTAGCGAGTACATGCCATATTAAGGGCAACCAGACGATCCTCATAGGATCTTCCCTGTTGGCCCTGGATTGTCTTGGTTAGCCTTCTCTGCACTGACTCTAGTCTGTCTATGACCTTCCCCAGGTGGGAACTCCAGAACAGGGCACAGTACTCCAGGTGAGGCCTCATAAGGATACGTACAGGGCATAATCATCTAATTTCTCCTACTGTCAAATCCCATCCCAACACACCCCAGCATCCTTGATGCCTTGCTATATGTTTTGTTGCAGTGATGCATTTGTTTGACAGAGTCACTAATCATGACATCTAGATCCCTTTCATCTGTTGTAGTGGTCAGCCTAACCTCTACCATCCAGTATTCAACTATGTTTCGTACTGAGATTTTAAGACAACAAAAAGGAATAAGCCCATAAGAGCTGTCCCCACTACTTAGTGGAAGCAACCGAAATTGCCAACTGGTAGATAATGATCCAACCTAGCCCTAAAAACTTGAAGACTATTTGACTGTACTATATGCTCTGGTAGCCTGTTTCGCAATTTAGTGGTTCTGGGAATGAAGCTATTCTTCCTATTGTAAGTTCTATACTTATCCTCTACTATTTGTTTTGTATTTCCTCTCAGGAAGCAATTTGAGTCTTTTAATGTAAGTCCCATGTCCTCCCTCAGCCCATCATCCTTAAGGATTTTATAAAGTACTATGAGATTGCCCCTTATTCAATGTATTCAAGTGACCATAAGCCTAATGTATTCAGCCTGTCCTTATATGATAAGTCCTGGAGCCCTGTTATTAATTTGGTTAACACTCTCTGTGGTCTTTTTACTATTCTAATATCTGACTTCAAGAATGGATTCTAAACCAGTGTACAAAATAGTCAAGGTGTGGCCATACATAAGTTTTGAATACTGGTAATAATATACATTCTTTTCTATTGAAGAAGGTTCTGTGAATGCAGCTAATCAGATACATTGCCTTGCCAGCCACATTTAAACTGTGTGCCCCACTTTTCAAGTTGTTCCCTATAAGAACACCCAGATCTTTTTCCGCTTTTGATTCCTTAATCTTACTTGTTGCAAGTAATAGTCCTGGCATATGTGGTTCCAGCCCACACGCATGATAGAACATTTATTCAAATTAAAATTCATTCTACTCCTTTTGGCCCATTCATTAATTGTAAATATATCCTGTCCCAGAATTAATCTATCTTCAAAGGTGTTGACCACTCCTCCCACCTTTAGATCATCTACGAACTTCACCAATTTATTTCCACTAGTAATTGTATGTGGAGTCTGTCTAAGCATTAAATCTCAACTGTCAGGCCTTAGACAGTCTTTTTAGTTTCTCATGATCCATCTAGAACTCCCTCACCTCTTACTTGCAATCTACCTTGACAAATAGCTTTGTGTCATCAACAAGGGGACACAAATTGCCAGGATGCCTTCCCATATATCACTGATTAAATGATTGAACAGGACATATTTCAGGACTGATCCCTATGGTACCCCACTCATGACTTCCTGATCCCTGCACTTAGATATGTTTACCATTACCCTCTGTTAGAAACATGAAAAATGATGGCAGAAAAAAAAAAAAACATTGGTCCACCCAATCTGTCATAATACTGTATCCCACCCCAAGATTTTGAGTCTATCTAGGGTTATTTGTCCTTACTACCTCACCCCATATTTCTTGCTTTACTGCTACCTCTGGGTCATTATTAAATCCTTAAATCTGTCCCAACAATGACTTAAGCCATTGAGGGTTCTGGCATCTACAGTGACACCTCCACTAGTAGGGTGTTCCATGGCTTAAACACATTCTCTGTGAAGTATAATTTTCTCACATCCCTTCTGACTGTCCTACCCCACAAGCATCAACTCATGCACCCATATTCTAGATTCACTATTCCTTGTGAACAGTTCCTCACAGTTTACCTTCTTCATTCCTTTTAGGAACTTGAAGGCCTCTATCATATTGCCCACCCTCCTCTGACCTGCAGTGAGTACATGTTCAGTGCCTTTAGCTGGTCCTCATAGGAACTGTCCTGCAGGTCACGAACCATTTTGTTTTTTTAAGCTGCACTGTTTCCACCCTGTCCATCTTTTTTTAGTTGAGAACTCCACATCTGAGCACAGTTCTCCAGGTGTGGCCTCACTAGTAATCTTAAGAGAAGTAGTAATACCTCTTTCCTCCTGCTGTCAAAACCCCTCCAAGTACACCACAACATCCTGGTTGTCTTGTTGTAGGTCTTGTCACATTGTCAAGATTGTTTAAGGGAGTCACTAGGGCAGCAGCAAGCCAGGAAAGAACAGTACTCATGGGGGATTCCAATCTCTGAAAGATAGACTGGAACACTCCAGTGGCAGTATCTCCAAAACATATATTGGAACACTCCAGTGGCAATAAGCCAAAAAGTCAAAAGATCCTAGACATAATGCAGGACACCTTCCTCACACAATGGAAGTGACAATCAACCAGAAAGTAGGTAATTTTAGACCTAGTAAAGTCAGACCAGAACATTATCAGAAATAGCATGGTAAAGCATTCAATTGTATAGGGCAATCATGATACCATCAACTTTGAAACTCCACTGGGATCTGAGCAGCCGAAATTGAGCTATGTGGTTCCTGACTTTAGGAAAGTTGACTAGAGCAAAATGAAGTCAATAATCAAAGAACATTTAGACAGAGTGGAGAAAAGGAGGTCAAGTCTTAAAAGGGGTTATGAAATGGGCTGCGATAACTTGCATAAAATTTGTTATCAAGACCAATAAACAAAGGAAGCCACATTAGCTAAACAAGAAAGTTAGGGAGTCAAAACAGAAAAAAGAAATCTTTCAGGTTACACAAATGGGATAAAATTGAGACCAACAGGCAATACGGCCATTTACCAAAGTAAACTAGAAAAAAACAAAGATACTGAAAGGCGGGCAAATGCAAACACAGAACAAAGAATAGTAAAGGTAATCAAAAACTGCAACAATTCTTTCTATAAGTACTTAAGGAGAAAACGACAGATGAATGACAGCATAGAGTGAATAAAAAAGAAAGGGACATACAATAAAAATGATGACAATGAGACAAACATTTTAAATGGTACTTTAGGTCTGTTTTCAATGTAGAAGATACACAGGTGCAATTTCTGACAACAAGAAAAGATGAATGTGTGCTGATATCAACATGTTTTAGATAGGATGTGATTAAGGATAGAATACTGAAGGGTCTGCAGGACTAGAACATAAAGAAATCACCAAGGCCAGATGGGCTGCACCGAAAGGTAATAAGGGAGATGAATCAGGCTCTGGCAGCCCCCTTAGTTTACCTATTTAATATATCACTGACTATGAAAGATGTACCAGAGGACAGGAGGGTAACCAGTGTGGCACCCCTGTACAAGAGTGGCAGAAGAGAAAACCAAGAGAAGTACAGGACAGTGATCCTGACTTCAGAAGTGGGAAAGTTGTTGTAGTCAGTATAATGGAACAGAACATTCACTTCCTAGGGAATAACAGCCTACCACATAGAATCATCACAGGTTCATGAGTAGAAGTAGGAAAGGTCAGAAAAAAATTTGCTTTGTGAATATCTTCTGTCTTTGAGTCACAGCAGCCACAATTGATGCAGTTTTCACCTGGCTAAGTGCCCAACTTTGTGTAGCGCACCTACAGGAATTGCCAATCCACCAGAGAATTGGGTAATTTATGTAAAATTTTCAGGACACAGTATTCACCACAGCAGTGAAAACTATGCAAATTGTGTCCATCCTACCACTTTTGGCACTAAAAAAAGTCTAACAGGGCTAAAACTCCTCTCCAACCCACTCTGATATAAATTTGTACTCCCCTCCCACCCCAATTTAGTTTTTATTAATGCATCCCCCACCCTTTATCCAACTAGAACCATCCTCCCTCTTCACCAAAGCAAATATATTATAGTGTTGTGGTAGCACCACTATAATAAGGGCTGAGTAAGCTGTTTAATAGTTAATCCCTAAAGTTTTGCACCTTAACAGTTTTGCCTCTATTCAACAGAATTGCATGAAATGTTGCATGTGTTTTCTGAGTTTGCAAGGACTCCTGATTTGTCAAGATTTATACCAGTTGGATGTGTGTATTCTGAGATCTGGATAGAGCAAAAAGTCAAAAAAAAAATCAGGGGCTTTCATTGTTGTTTTTTTGTCATTGCCTAGCATCCAGATGGCTTAGAATTTTGGTCTATCATTTTGAGGGTAGAAATTGCTTTCCACAGAATAATGCCTTTCATTGGTTTAGTGAAAAAATATGAATCCATTCCTAAGTTATAAGGATTTAAAATTTTGGTTCTGAGCATGCTCAGTAGGGTCTTTTGGATAGCTGTTTGATATGAAACAAGACTTTAAACATACAAAAGAGAAGTTCTCTTTCATGTGGTAAAATTCTTATTTTGTATGGCAGCCATCTTGTTTAAGTTTTTTTTACAAAAAGTTTTATTGAAAACCGCTAAGAATGATGCCCTGTAGATACACCAAGACATGAATCTAGCTAAACATGACCTGGTTAGCTAGATTCTGCACTTAGTTTCTTGAAAAAACAACCCCTAAATGTTTTTTATGGAGCATTTAAAAAAATCTCCTTTTGTGAGACGATTTTTCTCTTTTGCATGGCTCATGAAAAAAGAACAAGGCCATACAAAAGAAGAATAAAGAATCAGTCCATACAAAAGAAGAATTTGGACTTTTTTCACATTCTTATTTAGTATAAAGGCATATTTAATGTGGTCACAACAATCTCTGAAAAAATATTGGTTCTCATGAAAGAAGAATTTGGACTTAGTTTTCTTTCTACGTTCTTCTTTCATATGAACCAATCCACTTTGTGAGCTCACAAAACTCTCACGAAAGAGAGTCAGGTCATATGAGAAAAGAATCTAGACTTCTTGTTTTGCACATTTCAACTTTAACAAGCTATAACTCCATCAATATTTGGAGTTAAGGTTCAGACTTACTGTATTTGAGATTGATTCTCAAAGAGGGTTTAGATTGGCACAAGCTGTGGCAAACAGCACCGTGCACTGAAGCCTATTGCAACAGGGACCCAGCACCAGATTCTGGTACAGGATGGGTCCCCACTCTTAATGCAACTTCTCACACTTACCACAGCCTCTCCCATGTGACAAACACAAGGCACATGGGAGTGGTTTGTTGCAGGCTCCCTGCAGCAAAGACTGGTGGTCCCTCCATCCCTGATCCCCTGATACAATAAATTATTTCCCATCCCTGGAGGTCTAGTGATCCCCCCTTCCTGGATCCCCAATGTCCCTGTAATAATATTTAATGAAAACCCCCTTCCCTAGAGGCGTAGTGCCCCTTCCCAATCTCTGTTGTCCCTGTAATAATAATTAATAAAAAAAAACCTTCCCTGGTGGTGTATGGGACCCCCCCACCCCAGCAGGTAGTGCCCACCTCCTCATTCACTCCATCCTGAAACAGATCTGGTTCACAGGCAATCAATGAACATGCATACTATACAGTACATGTTCAGTGACAATTCAGTTGGTGACAGGCCATGGATGTGAGAGGAGGCCTGAGCCAGTCATTGGCACTGTTTCAGGATGGGGGGAGCAGGATGGTGGGCACCACCTGCAGGGGTGGGGGTCTACTAGAGCACCAGGGAAGGGGAGTTTTCATTAATTATTATTATGAGAACAATGGGCATCAGGAAGGGGTGCCACTAGACCACCAAGGAAGGGGGTTTCACTAATTATTATTATGGGGATATCAGGGATTGGGCAAAGGGGCCATTAGACCCCCCCAGAGGAACTGTTTAATAACTTTCTTTGGGGGACATTTGGGATTGGGGAAGGGAGCCAATAGATCTCCAGGGCTATGTGCTTTTTGTAATGGGGGATTGGGGCTTGGGAGGGAGGACCATGGCACATTGCCACAAGGTGCTTCGCTCTCCCAGAGAGATATGTCTAAGTACCCTTAGATCAGCCCTGGCTGGTCTAAGAATACTTAGAAATTCTCCCACTGGGAAAGTTCTGTGAATCCCACTTTCAGGGATATGACAGCCTGCATCAGCTGCAAGCCCCCTAGTGCCATGAGGCAGCCCATTTTGTGTTACTAGGCTGGTACAAGTGCCCTTTGGTGCATGCAGCCTGCGTTTGATGCAGGCTGCTTTTGTGAATAGCTTAGGGCTCATTTTTCTGATGCAAGGTGGCACTTGTGCAATTTATGTTTGCCGTAGGTACCTCGTGTCAGTCTATGGTCTTTAAGAATGGAGCCCTATGTGTATATAAAGAAAAAGTTCTCAGTCTATACAACAAGACTAATACATAATAACCCCCCCCCAAAAAAAAAAAAATCAGGAGCCATATAAAAAAACATAAAGACTTAAAAAATAAAAATTCTGATAGGATAACAATCAACTTCAACAAGCCATAACTCCATTAGTCTTTTGAGTTAAGGCCAAGCTATATATCAAAAAGAAAGGTCTCAATGCATACTACATACCTAAGTGCCTAAGAAATACCAACTGAAAACAGATGTATAAAAAACATAAAAATTAAAAAATTCAAATGTCCATAGGATAACATTGCACATTTAAAAAGCTGTAACTCTGCCTTTCTTTGGAGTTAAGAGGCACACTATATATCAAAAGAAAGGTCTTGGTGAGTACTACAAGGCTAATATATAATTCACCTTATAAATTCATGGGGTATACATTGCACCTCAAAATTACCTCCACATTTTACCATGACAGCATATCCACAATTAAAGTTCAATCAACATCAAAAAGCAGTACAGGTGTATCTCATCTTGGACTACAAGCACAGCAACCTTCTAACCAAACTGACAAAAATGCAGTGACTCATGGTGAAACAAAAACAACATCAGACACGTTTTTGCCCATATGCAATCAGCTGCTGGGAGTTAAGAGGCATGCTTAATATACTTTTTTCTTTGACACGATCCCAACAAAAAACAATTAAAAGGAAGTAAATAAATTGCTTCTGCAGCCAGGTGGATGTGTGCATCTATGGAGGCATGGAAATGCCAGCACTGGAGGGCTCTGCAGTTCCACAGCAAGATGGATGTGTTCATGCAGGTCCCAAAGGAAAATGCATGAATGAGGATACAATTCTACTATCTCAAAAATAAAGCAAATTATGTTAGAGTACAAATTAAAGTGACAAAAGTAGGGAAATGTGGTATAAGGGTTTACAACCCTAATTCCTCCCATCCCTCAAGCAGCAAAATGAAAAAAACACTACAGTTTTGGCTGTCCTGAGTCTTGGTGAATCAGGAGTTGGAGTCCTCCTTTGGTTCTCAACCCTAATGCTCTCCTCATTCTGATATTGTCTTTAAACATACAGAACTGGGTCACCCTACATGTTGTTAACATCGGTAGGCCTTGCCTAAAGAAACCAAATCACATCTGAGCTTATTTGCCACTGATTCACCAAGACTCAGAACAACCCACAACCGTAATGTTTTTTTTCCTTTTGCTGCTTAGGTGGTGGGGGTGAGGTGTTAGGGATGGAAATCCTAACTCCACATTTTCCTGCTTTTGTCACTTTAAAGGGGACAGGAAATGTGTGCTAACTGGCAACAGTTTGTAATGATTCTACTAAGATAAGTGATAAACCTGCCTCCAAATGAGCCATATTTAACTGTATCTTAATAAACACTGATGTGAAAAGCTGTATTTTCAATTGTTTTCTTTTTATGGACAACATTCTGCATAGTTCTGTTCATGGAACCAGTAATTTGGAGTATTTACTATATCACGGTTTGAGTACAGAATGCTAAATGTGAGCTACTGTCCTATCAGAACCATGCTTTTAGTTCTTTGCTCAAACTGTGACATAGTTAAAACTCCAGATCACTGGTTCCGTGAAAAGAACTGTAACAGAATGCTGCCCATAAAATCAAAACAATGCAAAATACTGTTTTTTACATTGCTTTTTATTCAAGTACAATTACCTATGGATCATTCAGACTTATGGATATTATTTCTGTAAGTGGTAACATTGTAAACAGCTACACATTAGAACTAATTTCCTGTC
Source organism: Neoceratodus forsteri (assembly GCA_016271365.2). NCBI lineage: Eukaryota > Metazoa > Chordata > Ceratodontiformes > Ceratodontidae > Neoceratodus > Neoceratodus forsteri. The sequence goes on from CM057453.1 coordinate 272,794,841, forward strand.
CTCTTTAGTCTAAACCCTAACTGGTGCATTAATGGATTTTTTTTGCAAAGAATATAATGCATACATAACTAGATATCTATATCTTTATGTGAGTGTGTGTGTGTGTGGGTGTTTCATGGATAATCTACTACAGGGCATGTGGTTGTGCTCTGATATACACGTGCCTTGGTATGTGTTGAAGTGTGCATATGAATCCATAGTTACAGAAGTGCTGGACCATGATGATAGATGTCTCTTGTGTTATCTGCAGAGAGCTGTATGTTGTTTGTCTTACCTGTTGATGACTGTCTCTGGTTGCTTATGTTATCTTGCTCCTTTCGCTGCTTGTGAAGGGGGGAAGGATGTGGAGTTAGAGATGCAAACCCTAACATCACATTTCCCTACTTTTTTTGTTTTAATCTGAACCCCAAATGGTGCATTAATGGAGTGTATTTATATTATAAGGGAGCGGTCGTACCCCTAAAGTTAGGGTTCAATGGTCACTTCTATTTTAAACTCATAATTTTGCACTTTAATAACTTTGCAACCATTAAATCGATTCACATGAAATCTTCACATGTCATCAGGGACCAAATATGTCTTGATGTGGTAAGTTTTGTTTCAGTTGGATGTGTGGGTGTGGAGGTACAGAGTGTAAAAAAGTGTGAAAATTATCATATTTTGTCAAATTCATTGTCACACTGCTGTGCAGATACAGTGTGGAATTGTGGTTCAAAAGTTTCAGGATAAGCAGGCCTTGATTCACATATGTGTCTTTTGAAGATTTGTTGGAAAAATGTTAATCCTTCAAAAGTTATTACATTTTAAAGTTTTCATTATTTTAACTGGGAGCAATTAGATGTCCTGTGTGAAAAAGGATCCTTTGTCGCAAATGTGTTATCCTTTGCTGCAAATGGATAATCCTTTGTCACAAATGGTAAATCCTTTTTCATGCAGCCACCATTTTGTTTTACAGTTAGGGAAAGAAAATCACATAACTCAAAAAAATTCATGTCCTCAGTACAAGTCAACTCATGTAGGTTGCTTATCATGACCCCCTGAGCTTGATTCTGCACTTATCTGTTGCAGAAATGCTGTTGATTTTTTAGCATTAGAAATCTTTTTTCATGACTTGTGATATGAGAAAAGATTATTTTTCGTACCTCGAGTCACGAAAAAGTATCTTTTCATGATCGAAAAATCCTTTCCCTCATGTCAAGTGTCACACCCCACCCTCCAAGCACCATCACTTTTGTTCTTTTTATTGTCCACGGTGTCTAGTGGTACCCCCACCCTTTGATCCCCATATTTATTATAATTTGTAATCCCATTGGTACCTCCACCCTCACTTGTCACTATATGTTATATCCCCTGGTGTCTAGTGGCACCCCCACCCTCCGATCCCCTTATTTATATCTTTCTTACCCCATTAGTGGTTAGTGGTACCCCCACCTATGTCCATGTCAACTTACAAATAAAAAAAACATCCCTCGATGTTGTGGTTTTGTTTAACCTGCAAAAAAAGTCCACTGCCAATCACACCTGCACCACCCACCCAGCCTCCCACTGTGCACCCACCTCCCCGCACCCCCTTGACCCCCCACATGTGCTCACTCACCTGAACTGCCAAAAGAAAAATGAAAATCCACTCTCCGATTGAAGTCACGTGTCTTACTGCTGCAACTGGTGACTCCTGCCCAACAAGTAAGGTAATTGTGGTTCATTGTATTTTCTGACTGCAGTTACATAACTTGTCAGACAGCAGTGCAGGTTCCAACAGCAAGATGTGTCTTCAGTCAGAGACAGGATCTTCAGTCTGTTGGCAGTTTAGGTGAGTGTTTAATTGTATTTATTTATTTAGAAAAGTTTCACCAGGAAAGACAACATGAGCTGTGAGCAGCTAGTTTCCAGAAGCATCCCGAGGGGAGGGGGGAAGAGCAAAAATCAAACAAAGAACAGTGTACAAAACAAATACATCGATTACAAGCCAAGTCAATAAAACATAGACATTATGAGATAAGCACAGCAGTGAATGGGTACACTTAATGTAAGAATAATACATTAATAGAAGAACAATACATTTAGGACACAACTTATGAGTTAATCATACTTATGAAAATACCAGCATAAATACAAGCATAAGTTCGTAAGCGAAATACTTTGAGGAGTGTACAATGCTAAGTACATGAGGATGCAACCAGGTAGACAGAAACAATTTGCATGTGGATACCAGTTGCTCAGAGTACAGGGGAAAAGGATACTAAGTGGTATATTAAAACATGAGAGGAGGTAAACAAGCAGGGTGAAGGTAGGGGACAAGGAGGAGAGGAAAGATAGCCAAAACCTACTCTCCTTCAGGATGCTGAGAACCCTGCAAGGGGACAGGGAACTGGCAAGATGATGGAGAGAGGGAAATAGAGGGTAGAGGAAGCAGTTGAGTGGGGAAAAATTGAGAGGAAGAGGAAGCAGGGGTGGCACTGGAGGTCAGAAGGAAGGTGGATGGAAGGGTAGAGTTGGGAGGTCGATTGGCAAGGTGTGCTGATGGGGTGGGGAGGCAATTTTTGAGGGGTGATAATGGAGGAATTAGAGGAAAGTGGAATGGAGCAGGAGAGAGGAAAAGGTTGGCAAAAGGGGAAAAGAGGAGGCTATAAGATAGGAAATGGGAGGCAGAAAAAAATAGAAGGGGAGTAAATAGGGTATGGTTTGTGGGGTGTTAACTGCAGTTGCAGCAGTGACCAGTGTGTCTGTGAAGGAGGAGTGCAAGGGAAAGGCAAGATTGGGCAGAGTGAATTTTGAGGGGGAAAGAGTTCCAGCTGCTAGGGAATTTGTATGAGAAGGTGGCACGACCAAATGATGTACTCTGAGGTGGGAGGGCAAGCGTTCTGTGTGTGGAGGATCATAGGGAATAGCAGGAGAGAGGAGGGACTGACAAGAGGGAGGACAAGTAAGATGGTAGAGAGCCAAGCCAGTGCTTACCTACACGATTAGCGGTGTGTGACAGGCATCTGGCACAGAGGGAAGGGAAGGGAAGGAAATCAAGGTATAAAGATTTTAGTGGTGGGTTAGAGGAGGGCAGCCAAGTACATAGCGGCAGAAGGAATTGAAGAGAATGTCCAGCCTGGATAGGGTGGTCTTAGGGGCAGAATTGTAGACAACGTCCCCAATGTCGAAGACAGGAAGAATCATCTTTTGGACAAGTTCATGTCTAGCCTGCATGGGAAGGCAGCTGCTGTGTCTATACATGGCGCCAAGCTTAGGGAGAAGTTTTTTGTGTTTGGCATCAATGTGTACACCGAAGTCTATATTTTTGTCTAGCCACAGCCCAAGGTACTTAAGTGATGGGACGTCATCCAGTTCAGAACCTGACAGGGTATTAAAGGAGCCTAAAATGGCCAGCTTTTGGGGTGTGTTTGTGGATGGGGTTAAGGGGGATGAGGGGAGGTAGGTGAACAGTGAGAGGTTAGGTGGGTGTTGCAGGTGTGATTGGCAGTGAACTTTTTTTTTACAGGTTTAAAAAAACATGACACTGAGGGACAGTTTTCTTATTTGCAGGTTGACATGAACATTGGAGGGTGGGGGTACCACTGACTACCAATTGGGTGAAACATGATTATAAATATGGGGATCAGAGGGTGGGAGTGCCTCTAGACACCATAGATATACAATAAAAGGACATGGGAGGATGGGGAGTACCATTAGCCACTAATGGAGTTAAATATTATTATAAATATGGGGATCAGAGCATGGGGGATCAGCACCAGTGAAATTCTGAACCATGAGATCTGATAAACAAATCATTCCAAAAGATCATGTCCAGTGCATTGTGTGCCACTAGCTGATTAAAATGGTTAACACATTGATGCCTCTTAGGAATAAAGGAGGCCCCCTAAAAGTCTTACTATGTACCATTAATCTGACTTGTAGCACCTCACTTCACTGATCTCAGCTTCAACAAAATTCTCTCACTCCCACTACAAGAACAGGAGGAAAACTGACTTGACCACACACAACACCACTCCCTGTCCACCCAGCCTCAAGTTGACCTGGATTCCTATGTACTGTACAGATCTTTACCATAAAAATTCAGAATTATTCCAAAGTAGTACACTGCATTGCTCTGTACAAGGTACACTGTACACCGTGCACAAAACTAAACTTCCCAAACATAGCAGCCAAGAGGAAAGCAAAACAGAAAAACATTTATAATAAACGCCAAATAAAGTTCATGGGAGCACAAGGTCCAAAGGATCCTGTGCTCCTCTAACAAAATGCATGGGAGTGCAGGGCCCAATGGACCCTGCACTCCCACAGCCAAATAAGGATACTATTATACTATTTAAAAAAGTAAGGACATTAGTTGCAAAACACTTCACCAATGCTCCAGTTAGGGTCAAAGCAACAAAAGTTGGGAAATGTAGCATTAGAGTTTCCAACTCTAACACCCCCCCACCCCCAAAGCAGGCAGGAGAGCAGGTGTGAGATGTGCCTTGGACTTCTCAAGCCTAACGCTCAGCCCATTCTTATAAAGTCTACACATCTGACCTTATTAACAAATAGAATGGGGTGAGTGGTAGGCTTGAGGAGCCCAAGGCACACAACACACCTGCTCTCCTGCCTGCTTTTGGGGGGTGGGGTGAGGTTAGGGTTGGAAACCCTAACACCACATTTCCCAATTTGTATTGCTTTGACCCCTAACTGGACCATTAATAAAGTCTTTTGCAACTTAATACATATATACTATATAATAGAGTGTGTACGTAAGTAACAGGGTTTTTGTCCTTCACTATACCATTTGCACAGCATTTTTAAACAGTTGTCTTTGGTGAGGCACAGTACATTTTCACTAATTTCTGATCTTGTTTCATATTTTGGGGTGAAAATAGATTAGTTAAGTTTTAAGTTATTTTTGACCAGGGAAGGCACATTAAGCTGTGAGTGCTTGTTTCTAGTTGCATCCTGAGGGTGGACTGCATGGACCTATATTTCCTGTTGATGGGAGACTTTTGACCACGACACTGGGGAACCCCCTATACTTAATTGATAACTACCATGGAATCTTTTACATCCACCTGAACAATGACCAGTGGTGGGCTGAAAGGACCTCGGTTTAATGTCTCATCCAAAAAAAGGATGCTACAGCCATTTTTAATTCTATGGCCTATTGTTGTACAATCCTGTTAG